>CM062816.1:535239581-535964905 GCA_031772625.1 Pinus tabuliformis
TAGGTGCTTGCAACCCCTAAGGGGAGTGGCATTTCCAAAGTCAAGCTTCAATCCATATGTGTTAGTAAGAAATAGGTGGCAATGTAGGGGAAAGACTTCATTTCCAAGTGCCATGATCAATGGACCAACTAGTGAGAGTCACATCCCGAGTGTATAGATGTAATGGAGGGAGCAATCATGGAGGCATGAGTTACCCTCTCGACTTGCTTTTTCCACCCCTTTGGTGCGCCTTTCCTTTTTTTCATAATGCTTTTTAATGGTGCATAGCTCAATGATGAAGACTTGCTCTTTATGACATATCATTTATTTTACCCCTTAAGATGAGTCAGCTTCTCGCTCATCAGTGTTGGGACATGCAAGAGTTCCTTATGACGATATGGAACATCAAGTGCTTAGGAACGGGTGATGGCTAATGAGGAGGGTAGAGCTTATGTTAGGATTTTTCACACACGCTAACTTTTGTCTCGACCATCTTTTGCATTTTAACTTTTCATTTTCTTTTATTGTGACCATCTTATGATTTATCATTCTTTTAGCTGCATCAACCTTAAGGGACAAGTCTCTTAGTCAAACTCAAGGATGTGGATATTGGAGTGCCAAATCCCAATGAACCTATGATAGTTAACCCAAAGGGTGGAGATGTTATCAAATAAATGATGTGACATGGAAGGTGTTAAGTATGGAAAGGGTAATGGACGCACTACTTTAATCCAAGTTTCCCAAGTAGTGCCCCTCTGATCCTAAGGTGTTAGAGGTCTCACTAGACTAGGGCTAAAAATTAACCCCCTTGGTAATGTGAGAGGACAAGTTTATAGTCAAGATTGGTCAATTATCCTTATTACCCCTTTATCTGTTTAAAATGCCCAAAATAAGAAGTAAAAGTACTCGATTGCATAATGGTCAAAATATTTGTCGAGTGGTAGCCCACCCTTATTCAAGAGGAATGTCAGATGGTGAGAGGTGCATGACTGGTGCAAATGATGGAGAAAATTGGCATATCATTGTTAATGAACAATGTGTAGGGCTATTGGTTGGGAAACGTTTTCCCCTATGGGGTTTACCCATTATGGTGGGGAATACCTGTCTTACCTAATCAATCATTGAGTCAGGGGCAATATATTTGTTAAGGAGGATCTCCCTCCACAAATTGGACTCGAAAATGAAATTCCAAAGGATTGAGCTATAAGTCACTATCCAAAAAGATGGGCATGCTTTAGGTCCCATCCTCCCCATCCTTTTGGAAGGGCAATCCTTTTCTAGTTGGCCAAATGCAACCCTCTGTACTCCCCACGACCTCTCCAAATATAAGTAAAACATAACTTCCTTATCTTTTTTATGATACCTTTTGGTATGTACATTAAGAGGTGCTAATAAATTGGTAGAGCTTCTAGAAATGATTTGATCAATACCAACCTACCTACTTGGGACGATCACTTATTGCACCAAAAATGAATCCGTTTTCCAACTTGACCAACCAACTAGTGCTAATTAGCTTTCTTATAATTATTTGGCTGGATATTAAAGCCAAGGTATCTTATCCCTTCTTCTCCATTTCCTCGAGCATAGGGTACTACGAACTCTAGCTAAGCCAAAAGATTGTCATCCGAAGAAAAAACATAAGCTATTGACTTATGTCTGTTCACCTCCATCCTAGAATCAAACAATATAGGTTTAAAATATCCATCACTATGCGAATTTCCCAAGGATTTCTAAAGCAAAAAAATAGAATATCATCGAGAAATAATATGTGTTATTAAAACATGTCTGCCAACCAGTACACCCCCAACATCCTTCTTGCCTTTGCGTTTAGTAACAATATGCTCAACCACTCAGAAAATAGTAGAAATAAGTATGGGGACAAAGGATAAAAGAGGGCACATGTTAATGGCCCTTTAATTCCTATGAGATGGTTATTGAAAATGTCACTTGTTGTTTGTTGTTTGGATCTTTTCTCTTGGATATTTTGGGTTTTATGTTGAGTAGCTAGTGTTGTTATTGTTGGAAATGGCCTCTTTGAAGACATGTCTTTACCAATGAGAGGAGACTAAGCATGATGATTTTGTCCCTCCTTAGCCCTTGCTGTAATGTTGATATTGGGGAAGATTTATGTTTTAATAAAAAATGGCATAGGCTAATGTCATTTCTAATCCTATGAGATGGTTATTGAAAATGTGACTTGTTGCTTGGGCTGTCCATTTATTTAAAGGTTGTCTTTCTTGGACCTTTCCTTTGTCATCTCATGGTTCTTCCTTTACTTTAACATCTTCTTTGTGTTGCACGTTATTTTGACTTTAACATATTCATTGCAACGGTGCATCTATAAATAAGGCACTCACTCACTCTCATATAACCTAAAATTCATTTAGACTAGTCATGGCACTTCAATGTTTGGCTTGACTACATCTTCACATATCTTCTATTGGAAAAGTAACTAGGTTTGGTCTTCATATTTGTCTGTCGTTATACTCATGTCATTATATAATTCTTATGTATTCTTCAAAAGAAGAAAAGGAAGATATTTATTAAGCATGGGTTTCATGCCCAAAGATATTTGTCAATAGGTCAAAGCACCCATTGAGTGCTTCTAGGTTTTTGTCATGAGTCAAGGACTATGTCATTGTGTAAATGACCCACTTGGGCAAGATTCTGGAATAAGTTGGCCCTATAGAGGCCTATACGACCCTCCAAAAGACTATAAATTAAAAAAGAATTCAACTCATTTGAGAGACATACATATTGAAGTTCGATCTGAAGTGTGAGGGTGAGAAAAGGAAGTACGAAGGTCCAGGAAACAAGAAGGAAGGTCAAGCGAAGAAAGGAAGTATGAAATTAGGCTTATTAATGCTCCCATGTACAAGAATCTAGGGTTTCTGGACAGATTGTAGGACCAAAGATTGCAAACTTGATTGCAGATCCATAGTTGTAGGACCGAGACATTGTTTGGGGCAGTTTGAGAAGGGTTTTATCATCATTGATAGTGGAAGACTTTCGCTTGGTTGGAAGTGATCTTGTTGAGGGCTGACTTGGTGCTTGGAAGGGTTTTTGACTTTAGTCTTTGGTTTTGGAGCTCTCATTTTGGATCTAATTCTATAAGAAGTGGATTGTTTGGGCTTTCCCTAGATTGTGGGGTTTTTGCCCTAGCGTGGAGCCGATATCTTGTGTCTATTGTCTCTTGTGATCTTCGTGTTTATATTGGTAATTGTTTGATGAAGAAAAGGAACACAAAGAAATTAAAATGAAGCCAACAAAGTTCACAAATAATTCTCAAGCTAAGGGAAATCAACATATAATTCATTGCCTTTGATTTTCCAACATGGTATCAGAGCTAAGGTTGACAGAAGAAGGCTTGAAGATCGTTGATGTTGGCATAAGTTGAAGATACCTCCAATGGAAAAAAGATAAAATGACATATTATAGAAGATTTTGGCAAGCATTCAAATATAGTATTGTGATTGAAGTAGTAAGAGGTTTCTCCACAAGAATTACATTCTATTCTTCAAAGATCTACTTCTGTTCTACAATTTGAAGGATCAAATTACAAACATTCCAAAGGGCAATGTTTTGAAGGGATTAAAGATAATCAAAAGATATGTAAGGTCTGGAATCCGAGTTTTGAGGTGATAATTGTGGAGCTACAATTCAAGACCACAGTTAGCTTGCTTATGGAATATGACGACTCTTCGAAGATATGATGAAAATGCAAAATCCATAAAGCAATAATTGATGAGAAAACACTACATCTATACAATGATCCAAAGCTGGAGGCCTTTTGCTTGTCGCAAAGGGAAAAACTTTGACACGTAATGTCTCTAAGAGAAATCATATGCATGACTACTCAAATTACTTTCTTTGAGCTAGACCATAACAATGATCTTTGGGTTAAGCTTGAAAAGACAAACTACTAAGAAGAGTATAATACTATACATCCAACAAGAGTAAATATCTCCTTAAGAGAACCTCACATACCTTAGATGAGCAGAACTAAACAAGAATAGAAGTAAGAACGAGGTTTTTGTCTTTGTTTTTTTGATATTGGTTTGGGACAGGTTAGAGGAAAAGCATTCGAGTTGAGAGCCTAACCGCTGAACCAGGAAGTTGAGTTTGTATCTCTGACATGAAATGATGAAATGTTTCATAGCGCCAAGTTGTTAGAACATCCTTATCTCTGTTCCTTGAATAAAATTAGGGCTGAAAATCTAGAGATAATCTAGTGTAGGACCAAGTTGCAATAGGGTTGTTGTAGGGTTCTTGTGCTTGGTTTGAATGCAGGCTAGCAGGCCGCATAAATCCCTGGGTAGAGCGAGGTTTTCAGAGAGGGACGAAGGTAAATAAGGAGACCGTTAAGAAGGTTTCAAGGGTGCTTGGTTCATAGAGGAAGTCTGCTAGGTTGGAACGTTGTTCTTAAAAGAGCTGGCGCAGGAGTTTGAAGATCATCCAAAGTGTGAAACACCACAAGTAATTTTGTGTTGAAATCCGTGGAGGAATATCTTTGCAAATCTCTGTGGGAAACCAAACTGTTGTAGGTATCCTTTTGAGGACCAAAAGGGTGCAATAGTAGACTAGAAGTTGTCTTATGGACCAACATGTGGAAAGACTTGTTAGAAGAAGCGTAATCACAGTCCCTTGAGCAGTTGAAGGCCGAGTTGGAAGGACTGTAACAGTGGTTACAACATGCCCTAATCAGAGTTCTGGTTTCTGAAGCAAGAACACAAAACCAAGAACAAGAAGGACAATAGGAAGTTGAGAAACAAGGTATGTTTCTCTAATAGATTGGTTTGTTTGTTAATGAATGGTTGTTGAAAAGCACTCGTGGACTATTGAAAGGCCCAAGTACAATGATGTTTGAAGAATTAAGTCACTATTATAAGGCAACTATTATGAAGCCCTAAGGACAATGATTTCTAGAATTTAAACTTTGTTGTATGGGAAGATGTGTGAATTCCCTAAGCACATTGAATGTGGAAGTTATTTAGTATTGTATGAGCTATTGATGATGCCTTAAGTTGTGTGACAAAGGAGTAGCCTTGTCACTATGTAAAGACATTTCTAGAAGATCCTATGAACAATACAGCTTGTAACAATAGAAGTATTGTTGAAGGACAAAATTGCAAGTCCTTGTTCTAAAATATCAGAGATATAGGGTAGATCCTTTAAAACAGTTAGATTGTTGGACTGTATGAAGGCAGAACTAAAAACCCTAGTTTTGTGATTTGGAGCAACATATCAGTCATTTGGGGCAACTAGTTGAAGACCCTATGAGTTGGCAATCTTGAAGGAGTAGGATAGCAGCTAAAGGGCAGGATTATTTGTGACCATGAAGCTGTGTTGACTGATGGAGATTGATTGGAAAGGTCAACCAAGTTGTGGATTGGCTGACCTTGTGATAATCATTGTGTTGAAAGAATTGTGTGATGGACTATCTTCAAGGCAAGAATACAATGCAGGAAGTAGTGGAGATCACATTTAAAGATGAAGGTGAAGAACTCAAGTACATGATAATGATTTGTTAGGAGGCAAAGTTGGAGCCCTTGAAATTGTAAGGTGATCAATCTTTAGTAGCAAGAGGGTTGGTAAGAGGAAAGCTACAATTACAAGTAGCTGATGCAAGAGAAGTATGAGTACTTTTCACACAAGCTAAGGATTGTTGATGAATTCTCCCTAGTTGAGAGGGAGTGAGCAAGGATTTCTTCTTGCAGGTTGAGAGTGAGTATGGTTGGACACTAGTTCTGCCTGTGTTATGTACTAGGCTAGGACTTATAGCCATAAGTCTATTGCATGCATAATGGATAGTGATAATGATGATTTGATTTAGCTTGATTCTCCTTGTGTCAGGTACTGTGACGAATTAGGACTGATATTCAAAGTCAAGTACATGGACATCAATAAGGAGAATGATTGATTGATGAGAATCTTGAATAGACATTCTTGAGTCATTTAGTGCGATGGATTAGGATGGAGATCCTAAGTCACATGGACTTGGATAAGAATGGTCCAATGGATAGACATTTCCTTGAGGGAAATGGTCTGGTGGTAGATATACTCTAGGTATCCCAGGTGGAGTATGTACCTTGGTGAGGTAATGTGGTGTCCCGTGAAATGCCTCCCAACATTTTGCTCTGATCTTGTGATAGATAGAGTGTACCTATGGAGGCCTTGCTAATGAAAAATGCTGACTTTTGTGATTTGATGCTTATTAATCTGGATCCCTTCTTATGAGAATATTTCCACTTGAGATGGACTTGTTGAGTCATTATGAATACCTCCCTAGTTAAGAGGGAGTGTTGGAAAAGTAACTAGGTTTGGTCTTCATATTTGTCTTTGTACTTATGTCATTATATAATTCTTATGTATTTGTCAAAAGAAGAAAAGAAAAATATTTATTAAGCATGGGTTTCATGCTCAAAGATATTTGTCAATAGGTCAAAGCACCCATTGAGTGCTTCTAGGTTTTTGTCATGAGTCAAGGACTATGTCATTGTGTAAATGACCCTTTTGGGCAAGATATAACATGCAGATAATCTAATTGTTGAGTCTAGAAACAATGAAACCTCCAAGCATTAAGTCGGCCCTGTAGAGGCCTATCTGACCCTCCAAAAGACAATAAACAAAAGAAGAATTTGACTCATTTTAGAGACATACACACTGAAGTTCAATCTGAAGTGTGAGGGTGAGAAAAGGAAGTACGAAGGTCTAGGAAACAAGAAGGAAGGTCAAGTGAATAAAGGAAGTATGAAATTAGTAATATTAATGCTCTCACGTACAAGAATCTAGGGATTCTGGATAGATTGCAGGACCAAAGATTGTAGACTTGATTGTAGATCCATAGTTGCGGGACCAAGGCATTGTTTGGGGCAATTTGAGAAGGGTTTGATCATCATTGATTTTGGAAGCCTTTCGTTTGGTTGGAAGTGATCTTGTTGAGGGCTGACTTGGTGCTTGGAAGGGTTTTTGACTTTAGTCTTTGGGTCTTGGAGGCCTCATTTTGGATCTAATTGTATAAGAAGTGGATTGTTCGGGTTTTCCCCAAGTTGTGGGGTTTTGCCCTGGCATGGAGCCTATATCTTATGTCTATTGTCTCTTGTGATATTCATGTTTATATTGGTAATTGTTTGATGAAGAAAAGGAACACAAAGAAATTAATAAGAAGCCAACAAAGTTCACAAATAATAATCAAGCTAAGGGAAATCAACATATTACATTGCCTTTGATTTTCCAACATCTTCAAGCCCTTTTTGTTTGTATTCTTTGACTCCATAACTCTTAGATTAGCATTGGTCTTAGCAACCCACCATCCACTTAAAATCTAATGTTTATCATTTCTATTCTAGCATTATCCACATTGTGTTGGAGGAGAGTTGGCCTAATGAGAGAGAGAGAGCTAATGTGGTGATAGTTGGCAACCCCTCTATGCAATTGCCCCCCAGGGTTGCACTTGTAATGTATGGCATTACCATTGAAAGTGCGGATTCAAGAGGTAATAGAAAACAAAGAAAAAATATGAGGAAGAGACACTAGACAAGGAGAGGAGTGATGGTGGCAAGATCAGGCAAAGCATCCATACAACCATCGTTCTCTATGATGTACTGACTAAGACCTTTATTTGGGAAGGCAATGTAATAGAGTTGGTGATGATTGATTACCATTAGAACCATAACACCTCAAGTTGGGCCCTCACTTGAAAGAATAACCTAATAACAATTACTCGTCATGAAGAAAAGGAGATAAATGTGGTGCACTAGATGGAGATTAGAAAGGTACCCCAAATTTGTTATCGAGGCCCTTGGGATAAGAAAGAAATGACTTACAAAGAGGGTCATGAAATGAATTTGATTATTCTCAAGTTCTTGGTCTACAAATAGAAAATAAGAGAATATAACATTTTTTTGTTTGTGACTAGGCTAAGCCTAGGCTAGGGCTAGCCCATTTATTGGATGGAAGAAGACCAATCCATCCACAATGGGATGCTTATCACCAAGATTGTGTGAGGCTCGATCGAGCTTGGAAACCCCTTGGGAAGTTTGATTCCCCCAAAGTGGCTTCCATCCTCAACGCCTCCCCATGAGGTTTGAACCTGTGACCTGGCGTGAAATAAACCCTACTCAAACCAAGTAGTCTACATGTGACAACCCCAAATTATTTTTTTTCACCATATAGGCATAAGGGCTGTGGCAAGGGACACTGATTCCAGTGCTGGGGGAGGTGCTAGGGTGTTAAATTTAGATAACAATGGTATGTTCTATGCTTAGCATAATTGCTTCAATGTACTTTTAAGCAACCCAATGACAATTTCCAAATTAGTTTCCAATAGTAATCAAATTAACCATAAATCACATTAACAGTAACTGTAGATAGAACATAAAATAAAAATGCAGAAGACAAGCCAAGACAAGAGGACACCAGATTTGGCAGATGCCAGGGAAAAACCTCAATGTGGGGAAAGCCTTGTGATCAATTCTTCTTATTATTATATCAAATGTTCAGCAGAGAGAGAGTACAAAAGACAAAATTGACTTGCCAAATCAAAGTCAAAACAACCCTGACAAATTTGCACTCAACTGCAGTCAAACTCAACCCTAACCAGAAAGTCAAAGATGGTCAACGCAACAGTGAAACAATCCACTTGGAGCTCGGTCAAACCCAGTCAAATTCAGCCTTCCTTGGTAGTCAAAGTCAGCCCAAAACAGGCCTTCAAAATCCAGTCAAATTTAGTCAAAGGAGAGAGAAACTATGTTGTCATTTTCTATGGTCAAAGGTGCAACCAACCCTAAAGTCAACGCTAGTCAAAGTACCCATATTTTCTTGATTTTCGTGCTCAGCGATGTGGCCTAGAGTAACAAAAACAATCCTCAAAAAATCGCAATCAAAATTGGTCAAAGAGTCCTTGGTCAATGTTGGTCAAACTTGGTCAACTCCTGAAATTTTCGGCCCTGCAATTCTGTCCAGAAATTCGACCTCCTTGTGCTGCACATGTGTGAGAGAGAGAATGCCCAATACCTGTACAAACCAATGAAAGGAGGAGAGAGAAGAATGTGTGAGTGATGATGCTAAATGAGGTGAGAGGTCACTTGTATTTATACAAGTTGTTGAGTGTGAAGAGACATGTCCATGGGGCTTCATGAGCGTACATAATGATGCGGCTGACATGGACAATTGCACATATGTGGGCATAAATTCAAAAACACACTTCTGCTTGTCCAAATTAGATGATCTTTATATCAATTTTGGTCCTCTCGAAAAGAGGAATTTAATGCAATCATCATTTCCATCAAATGAGCTGTACCAAGGTGGAATTTGGCCCTAGTTGCCAATTTAACACCCCCCCTCAATTAGGGAGAATTCCACCTGCCAATCCATCCATCGTTATCGATCATCATGCCATCCTATCGTCATGAACCATCTTTGTATCTTATCTCATCTCTGCTCTGCTAAACACTGCTATGAATAATGAAGAAGAATCGATCGAGAGTGAGTCACAAGACCTTACCACTCTCCACTGACAAAAGTTGGTCCAAAGGTAGAACCTCAATCAGACTTGATTCCAAATTAAGTTGTTGAACACCATGCATCCTAGTCATAGGGAGTACGACAGTACACGATGCATCCATCAATAGTGCTATGGTTCGTAACCACTTTTCCCAACTCATTGGCCAGATGAGAGGTACTTCCCATGAGTCCTAGACTACATGGGTAGGATGTATGTTGGGGCATTACCAGGAGAAGGTGAACCACTCATCCTGCTCATATGCCATAGGAGAAGGTGAACCACTCACCCTGCTCATATGCCATAGGAGAAGGTGAACCACTCACCCTACACACGTGTCATCAATCGTAGGGGAAGGTGAACCACTCACCCTACACACATGTTAACCATCATGGGGTGTCACAAGGGAAGGTGTGCCACTCACCCTGTACACAACGCACCAATAGGGGAAGGTGAACTACTCACCCTATGGTCACTCATAGCTCCAATATGTACCCCAAGCCCCCAGGAGCTCCTAGAGCTCTGTGTCCAACTCATACGAGACCCTCATAGGAGGGTCGTTCCACGACTCCAAGTCTTTCTCGGAAGGTTAAGAATTTGACCTTCCCTAAAGGCTTTGTGAGAATGTCTGTGACCTGCTCATCTGTTCTAATGTGTTGGAGCCTTATTTCTCCCAGTTGTACCATATCCCGGATAAAGTGGTACCTGATATCAATGTGCTTGGAGCTTTGTGGAACATGGGATTCTCTGAAAGGCGAATCCCTCTTTGGTTGTTGCAGAAGATCACAGTGGTATCCAACACATGCTCAAATAGCTCATTGAAGAGCTTCCTCAACTAAACAACTTCACAACAGGGCATACTAGTTGCAATGTATTTGGCCTTGGTGGTGCTTAGAGCAACCGATTTCTACTTCCTGCTCGTCCATGAAATTGAAGCAGACCCAAATGAGAAGCAACATCCTGATGTGCTCTTTCGATCCACTACCCTGCTAGCCCAGTCAACATCAATTTATCCATGTAGCCTCAAATTCCTGACAGTGTATCTCAGTCCATAGTTGATTGTGCCATAGAGATATCTCAAAATGTTCTTAGCAGCAATCCAATGTGTGTGATGAGGCTCAACCATAAATTGGCTCACTATATTCACAACGAAGTATATGTCTGGACGAGAGTTTACCAAGAACATCAGGGCCCCCACAAGTTGTCTATATTCAGAAGGGTTTACCAATGCGGGCCCAGCAGCACTACCACATAGCTTCTTGAAGTTGAGTTCCATTGGAGTAGACACAAACTTGCAATCCACCATCCCACATCTCTCGAACAACTTCACAATGTATTTTCCTTGAGAAAGGAAAATCTCACCTGGCTTTTGCCAGACCTCTAGGCCTAGGAAGTAGTGCACCAGTCCTAGGTCCTTCATCTCGAACTCGGAAGCCAACTACCTCTTGCATTGATAAATGAGAGGGTCTGCACTTGTCAGAAAGAGATCATCTACATAAAGGACCAAGATGAGAGGGATGTCCTTTTGAACCTTGAAGTATACGTTAGGATCAACATTGCTCCTCGTAAATCCCAACTTCATAAGATAATTGTCAATCCTCTCATACCATGCCCTAGGGGCTTGCTTCAACCTGCATACATGTGTTCTTCGATATTGTACTTCGAACCCCTGAGGTTGTTCCAGGTAGACTTCCTCCTTAAGCGAGCCATGCAAGAAAGCAGTCTTAACGTCCATTTAATGTAGGCTCCATCCTTGAGTGGTAGCAAGAGAAAAAATAGATCAGATAGTGGTATATCAGGCAACTGGTGTAAATATCTCATCATAGTCGACTCCTTCCTTTTGAGAGAAGCCTCGAGCAACGAACCTGGCTTTGCATTTCTCAACACTCCCATCTGTTCCATGTTTGATTTTGTATAGCCATTTTGAGGTGACTACGAACATTTCCTTCGATCTAGGCACCACATCCCATATATCATTTTTCATGATAGATTCATATTCCTCATTCATCGCATCCTTCCAGACTTGGTGCTTTACGACTTCTTCGAACGTACATGGCTCAATTTGAACAATAGTGCTCATAACAACTATGTACCCTTGATACCTATTCGACTTTTTACTTTCACGGAATGTCCCTCTTGGAGCAATATGTCTTTTAGCATCTTCGAGAGTATTTTTGAGCCACAAAGGTCTTTTCCTTGAGGTAGAGGGATGTTAATTTTAGGATAAGATAACATCATCTTTTTATTAGGTCAATTTCTTCAATGTTCTACAAAAACCCATTTTCATTTCCAATCCTTTTCTTTAGCAATCCCATAAACCATTTCACATTGATAGAACTAAAGAAAGAAAATAACATGTCCAGAGGACAAGCCAAGATAAGAGAACACGTAAATGAGCTCAAGCCAGGGAAAAACCCCAAGATGGGGAAAACCCTTATCAATTCTTCTTATTATTATAATCCAATGTTCAATAAAGAAAGAGAGAGAGTAAAATCAAAGTCAGAAATGACTTGCCAAAGTGATGACTTGTACTATTATCCAAATGTCAAGGAAACTGCCCAAGAAAGAATGCTATCTGCCTTCAAATAGCAGAGGACAAATTCTACCCTAACTAGAGATTAGTAGAAGATAAAGTGGCTGCATAATATCCTCCTAAAGGAGCTCGGTTTTGGATCAAGTAATACAACCTTCTTTTTTGAATAGAATAAGCCCAAAACAATCCAAGAAAGATCAGTTAAATTAGGTTGATGAGATGAGGGATCCAGCAGTTAAATGTTTGCGGTTAGGGCTTGTAAATATAGAGCCCAGGTTAGCCCAGATCAGATCTCAATAACAACGGCCCTTCTTCCTTTGCAAAATTCTTCAATATGCGGCAATCAAACCTCCTTCTAGGCCTAAAAACAACCTTATGACTTTCTTTGATTAACTCTTCAGAATAGCGGCTTCCTGCTAAATAATATCACCCATCAAACATGAATAATGAGGCTGCGACCTAGCTAGATTTGCCTCCTAGGGTTGCGGCCCACTAGAAGAAGAGGGATTACATATAAAGCAACCCCAACATATCTTCTTAACTGACCTGAACCCTGCGGCTTCCTTCCTGTAGCATCTCGGCGCTGCAAGAGACCATTAGACAAACCCAAAACAGATCGAAACTCCACATCGTGCCTTCTTTGCTACTCGGTTGCCTCAGGGATGCATATAACTAACCCAAAAACATGCTATTCGTCCTTCTGCCTGATCTCCTAAGGCAACATCCAATTTCAGAGAGAAGAATATGAGATGTGAATGTGTGCAATGAGGTGTTGATTTGGGGTAGCATCAGATGTGCTCTAGGCCTCAAATTTTGCAGGGAGGCTTGGGCACATGCATTCCAAAGAACCTAGAAAGCGTTTTGGGAAATTCCATCCATAAGTGATTTTATTAAAATAATTAATATTTTTAATGGGGTTCATAAGTCTAAACTTAGGAAAATTGAAATATTAATGGGTATTAGTCTAATCAGGGATGAAACTTCTAGAAAAAGACATGGATCAAGCCAAAACGATTTGAGCCTTTGATTATGATTTAATTTAGGCCGTTAGTTGTCCAACAGGAAGATATAAGAAGGGGCTTGAGGGTCATTTGAAAAACACACAAAGAGGTTTAGGAACTCAATTTTTCTGAAGTGAGAATTTCTCAGGAGGAAAATCAATTGAGGAGATTTCTTGCAGCAGAGGGGTAGTGAGAATCTGGAAGAAGGAATTTCTAGAGAGTACGAGGCAGAGGGAGAACAGAAAGACGTCCAGAGGAAGGCTGACGCTGGCCCACGCAGAGGCAGCACAGTCCTTGAGGGGAAGTCGAGTTTCCTGCTGAGGGAAGTCGAAATTCAGTTGCCGGAAGCCGTGGTGTGAGTTCGGGAGGCAGAAGGCCGATTTCTCAGCGAGCAGAGGATCTAGAGGAGAGGGAGTGTAATACCCAGGAGGGGTGACACAGAAACTGCCCAGAGTGACGCAGTTATGCGCAGAGGCCATGCAGAGGGTGACGCAGAGCTTCCAGAGCAGCAGGATCAGTCACTGATTTTCCAGTGACAGGGTGAGATCATTTCACCAGTCTTTTGTTCTGTATTCTCTCTGTATCGGATTGCTAGTTGAGAATCCTAGAATTGTACTCATATTTTCTCCTGCATAATAATAAAACCCTTAGAGTTGCTGCACCGGTTTTCTTGCATTGGGTTTTTCTAGGGACTTTTGTCCAAAAATAACTGTGTCCTATGTGTTTCTATTTTCCTTGCTCAGTTTCTATGTTTCAGAATCATATTTAATTGGTGTAGGCTGCTTTAGTAATTTACTTCAATGTTTCATGAAGAAATCTAAAATAAGCTTGTAATGTAATTTACAATCTAAGCAAAGTACATTCAGCTGGTTGCAGTAGGATTCCTGAGATTGTTAGATCTAGGAATTTTCACATGGTATCAGAGTTGTTGATGTGAAACAGGGAAGAGCAGATCTAGCTCTGAAGCAAGGGCCAACTTGTTGCAACAAGCAGCAATTTGAATCCCCTGAGGGATTGCGCAGTTCTAGCCAGGAGAGTTGTATTTTCGTGGGTGTCTCTCTTTGAGTGAGCTGACAGAGAGGTAAGTCTGCTAGATCGAGAATTTTCCGAGGCAAAGGGAGCTACACAGAGCCACATAGAGCTAGAGGGACGCAATTTTCTGCAAGCTGAGTGCTAGGCAGAAAAGTTGTCAGAAGGGAGAAGCAGATCGTATAGTGAGGGAATACTTCCTTAATGATTTCTTGCCGAGGAAATTAGTGTTTCTCATTTGTTGAGCAACAGAGGAGCAACAGACTTACCAACTCCATCAGGGAGTGCGTAAGCTAGCCTAGGAGCTACGCAGTAGGGAGAAAGAGGGAACTGTTCGACAAATTTAAGAGGAAATGGCAACCAATGACTTGAGGGATCAGGATAGGTTGGACGGGGCTTCCAACTATGCCATCTGGAAGGCTAGAATGTCTTTCCTTCTAGATGAACATGCCCTCAAGACGTATTTTGATAATGTGGTAGCTGTCCCTCCAGAGGCAGATCCGCTGAAGAAGTACAGATCTGAAATGTCAAAGGCCAAGAGGATGATCCTGGATGGAGTCAAGGATCATATGGTGTGCCGCGTTGCGAGCAAAGGAACAACTAAGGAGATGTGGGATGCCTTGGTCACATTGTATCAGGGATCTTCCGAGCAGCGGAAGATGTACTTAGAACATAAGTTGAGGTCTGCGCAGATGTAGAAGGGAGAACGTGTGGATCCATTCCTCACGAAGCTAAAGGAGACCCATGATGAGCTGTCAGCTGCGAGTCATACACCTTAGGATTCGGAGTTAGTGAGACTGGCTCTAAATTCCATCTCGGATGACTGGCAAGTCTTTGTCCAGAGTATCCTGGGTAGAGCAACATTGCCAAATTGGGACGAGATTTGGGCAACTCTGAAACAAGAAGAGCCAAGGAGAGACCTGCTCAAGGTCAAACTTGACGGGAGCAACAACAGTGGGTTGAAGCCCAAAGTAGAGGAGGAGGATAAGACAACTCTTTCATCGAAGGAACAAGAGGGCCAACAGAGACGTAAGAAGGATGTCTCCGAGGTGAAGTGCTTCAGATGTGGCGAGATGGGCCATTATGCATCCCAGTGTCCTTTGAAGAAAAAGGACAAGGATGAGAAGCATGATCCTAAGGTTGTGGCCACAAAGATCGAATAGGAGGAGGAGTTCACGATGACATCCAAGATACCTCTAGGAGGGAGGTGGGCTGATATAGAACTCTAGTTTGATAAAGCTACAGATGGGCAGGATCCTTGAGGAGCCCACCTCTTGGATCATCACCTTGCTACGGGAGCCCATGATCATTAGTAGCGGGATGGTGGAGTTTTAGTTGGTGCCATGGATTGTTGATTCGACAGATGCAGTGGTTAGTAGTGCCAGAATGCGAGCAGCGTAGAGCAGAGAGGCAACAATGCGAGTAGACACAGTGCAAAGCTTCAATAGCGTAATGGCTTCAAAAGGGAGCGTGGGACTAGCAGCAGTTAGGATTTCAGCATCGAGGTGTATCCACTGGATACTTGTCTAGTTTTGGGTGTTTTCAGTTGCTTTTCTCAGCAATTGAGTTGCAGTGTTAGTAGTGGCAGTGCTAGTAGCATAGCAGATGCATCATTTGAGAGGGAGCTGCAGTACAAATGTAGCATTTGCAGTCTCAAAGGTAGCAGTATAGTAGCAACAATAGCAAAATAGTTGGTGGACAACATGTGAGACATCAACAACGCAGAGAATGATGCTTCAGAGTTAGAGCAGTATGCAGTACCAGTGTATTGTTAGAGCACATTCCTCGCTAAGAGGGATTGTTGATTTGGGGTAGCATCGGATGTGCTCTAGGCCTTAAATTTTGCAAGGAGGCTTGGGCACATACATTCCAAACAACCCAGAAAGCGTTTTGGGAAATTCCACCCAGAAGTGATTATATTAAAATAATTAATATTTTTAGTGGGGTTCCTAAGTCTAAACTTAGGGAATTAAAATATTAATGGGTATTAATCTAATTAGGGGTGAAACTTCTAGAAAAAGACATAGATCAAGCCAAAACGACATGAGCCTTTGATTATGATTTAATCTAGGGCATTGGTTGTCCAACAGGAAGATATAAGAAGGGGCTTGAGGGTCATTTGGAAAACACACAGAGAGATTTAGGAAATCGATTTTTTCTGAAGTGAGAAGTTCTCAAGGGGAAAATCGATTGAGGAGATTTCTTGTAGCAGAGGGGCAGTGAGAATCCGGAAGAAGGAATTTCCGGAGAGTACGAGGCAGAGGGAGAACAGAAAGATGTCCAGAGGAAGGCCGACACTGGTCTGGTCCACGCAGTGCTGACGTAGAGGTGACACAGTCCTTGAGGGGAAGTCGAGTTTCCTGTTGAGGGAAGTTGAAATTCAGTTATCAGAAGCTAGGGTGTGAGTCCGAGAGGTAGAAGGTCGATTTCTCATCCAGCAGAGGATCCAGAGGAGAGGTAGCATAATACCTAGGAAGGGTGACGCAGAAACTACCCAGAGTGACGCAGTTCTGCGCTGAGGGTGACGCAGAAACTACCCAGAGTGACACAGTTCTGCGTAGAGGGTGACGCAGAGCCTCCAGAGCAGTAGGATCAGTCACTGATTCTCCAGTGACAGGGTGAGATCATTTCACCAGTCTTTTGTTCAGTATTCTCTTTGTATTGGATTTATAGTTGAGTATCCTAGAATTGTACTCAGATTTTCTCCTACATCGTAATAAAACCCTCAGAGTTGCTACATCGGTTTTCCCGCATTTGGTTTTTCCAGGGACTTTTGTCCAAAAATAACTGTGTCCTATGTGTTTCTATTTTGCTTGCTCAGTTTCTATATTTCAGAATCATATTTAATTGGTGTATGCTACTTCAGTAATTTACTTCAATGTTTCATGAAAAAATCTGAAATAAGCTTGTAATGCAATTTAATCTAGGTGAAGTAGATTCAGCTGGTTGTAGTTGGAGTCTTGAGATTGTTAGATCTAGGAATTTTCACATGAGGAAGGAGGACACTTCCTTTTATAGGAGTGGAGGAGGGGTTTAACTTGGTTAGATTAACCCCAGGCCAACCTTGATGAGTTACACATGAGCGAGCTTCCTTCAAAAATATCTTTTCCCTTATCCAATTTTAGTGATCTTTAGGTCGATTTTGGTCCTCTCGAAAAGAGGAAATCATTGCCACAACTATCTTCTTCAAAAGAGCGGCCCAAAGAGGAATTTGGCCCTAGTTGCCAATTTTAACAAGGGATCACCAGGAGGTGGATCAATGGGATCCATCGGGCCTTCAACATCGGGCATAGGCTCATTTGTCTAAGGTTCATCCTATTTTTCTACAGCATCGTCATTATCCTTCCTTGGAATGGAGAGATCTTTGGCTTTCCCAAGGGCAGTGTCTTCATCGAAGGTGACATCGTGGCTTATTTCCACATCTCTTTGACTAGGCACATAGATTCTATATGCCTTTGAATTTTCACTGTAGCCCACAAATGTACCTTTCTTCCCAAATACCTCCAACTTGTTTCTTTTCTCTTTAGGCACTTGAAAATACACGGGACAACCAAATATTCTAAAATGAGAAACAACAATTTTCTTACCAACGAAAACTTCTTCGGGTGTCTTGAAATATAGTGCTTGATGCGAGCTCCTATTTTGAACATACATGGCATTGTTGGCAACTTCTCCCCATAAGAACTTTGGTAGACCTCGATCATGGAGCATGGCACGGGTGGCTTCCATAATTGTTCTATTCATCCTTTCAGCAACTCCATTTTTCTCAGGAGTGTATGGAACGATTGTCTCCCTCTTAATGCCAACCTCTTTGGAAATGTCATTGGATTAATTTGATTCATATTCGGTTCCATTGTCAGTCCTCAATATTTTCATCTTCTTTCCTGTTTGATTTTCCACCAAGGCTTTGAAAGAACGAAACCATTTGAACGCTTCATCCTTCTTCTTCAAGAAATAGATCCATGTTTTGCGAGAGAAGTCATCCACAAAAATTGCATGGTATAAGTATCCTCCCAATGATGTTACGGGCAACATACCACATAGTACGGAATGGACCAATTGAAGAATATCGTTAGTTTGGCTTTCGCTTGAAGGGAATGGTTCCCTTGTAAGTTTCCCAGTGGCACAACCCTGACAAACTCTTTCATGATTCATGTTGAAATTGGGCATACTTGTGACCATCATCCTTACCCCAGGTAAGGCTTTGTAATGTAAGTGGGTGAACCTTCAGTGCCATAGCTCAGATTGAAGTGAAGCATCGCATGGCAAGGCTCCCAAAGGACTTCCTCCAACTTGATAGAGACCATAAACCCTAAATCCAAGTGTCAATGCATCTTTAGGGTTTCTTCGCCAAATAAGTACCTTTCCATCAATGAATGCTACCTTGAAGCCTTTATCTTCCATCACAGAAATAGACACTAGGTTTTTCTTCAAATTAGGTACATACAATACTTCTTGTAGATGAATGGTTTGACCTTGATTCAAGTGAAGAGTGACAATACCTATCCCTTTCAGGGTGTAGGTGGCATTGTCTCCAAGTATGATCTCCAAATTGGTTTTCTTTTCAATCAAATTTGAGAGGGCCTCTTTGTACCCATTGAATGTTGATTTGGGGTAGCATCGGATGTGCTCTAAGCCTCAAATTTTGCAGGAGGCTTGGGCATAGGTATTCCAAAGAACCCAGAAAGCGTTTTGGGAAATTCCACCCAGAAGTGATTTTATTAAAATAATTAATATTTTTAATGGGGTTCTAAGTCTAAACTTCGGAAAATTAAAATATTAATGGGTGTTAATCTAATCAGGGGTGAAAATTCTAGAAAAAGCCATGGATCAAGTCAAAATGATTTGAGCCTTTGATTATGTTTTAATCACCACTTCATGGCCAAGATCATTGGTGGGCCTGAAGGTGCGACCTGCCCCCAGCCCAATTGGGGATGGAGTGTCTCTTTAATAACTGGTCTTAAATTTTTCCATTACCCTAAATGGATATGTTGTCACTTGACTCTTTCTTCCCTATAGGGTCACACATTTGCCTAGGGACTTTTTTAGGCCATTGGTTGTCCAACAAGAAGATATAAGAAGGGGCTTGAGGGTCATTTGGAAAACACACAGAGAGATTTAGAAAATCGATTTTCTGAAGTGAGAAGTTCTCAAGAGGAAACTCAATTGAGGAGATCTTGCAGTAGAGGGGCAGTGAGAATCCGGGAGAAGGAATTTTCAGAGAGTATCAGGCAGAGAGAGAACAGAAAGACGTCCAGAGGAAGGCTGACGCTGGTCTACGCAGTGCTGATGCAGAGGCAACACAGTCAGTGAGGGGAATTCGAGTTCCTGCTGAGGGAAGTCGAAGTTCAGTTGCTGGAAGCGAGGGTGCGAGTCTGGGAGGCAAAAAAGTCGATTTTTCAGCCAACAGAGGATCTAGAGGAGAGGCAATGTAATACCTAGGATGGGTGACGCAAAAGCTGCCAGGGTGACACAGTTCTGCGTAGAGGCCACGCAGAGGGTAACGTAGAGCCTCTAGAGCTGAAGGATTAGTCACTGATTCTCCAGTGACAGGGTGAGATCATTTCACCAATCTTTTGTTCAGTATTCTCTCTGTAACAGATCGCTAGTTGAGCATCCTAGAATTGTACTTAGAATTTTCTCCTGCATAATAATAAATCCTCAAAGCTGCTGCACTGGTTTTCCCACATTGGGTTTTTTTGGGGACTATTTGTCCAAAAATAAATGCCTTATGTGTTGTATTTTTCTTTCTTGCTCAATATTTTGCTTCCGCATATAAGTAAATTAAGTGAAGGCTGTAGATATATTTACTTCGAAATTTACCATAGAAGACAATAAATAACTTGTATGATTTAATCCAGTAGGAGAAGTAACACCAGTTTGCTGCAGTAGGGATTCCGGTTTAGGATTTTTCACATGGTATTGGAGCTAGTGCAAGTGAGACAAGAAGAGAAGAACCAAAAATGCCAGCGCTGAGCAGAAGGGGAAATCGAAAAGCTGCAGGAGGCAACGAGTCAAAACCCAGAGGGTTTCCGCACTAGCCAAAGGATCGAAAATTCGAGGTAGTCTCTCTCTCCAAGTGAGTTGATGGAGAGAAAGAGCTTCCAGTTCGAATTTTGTCGTGGCAGAGGGAGCAACGCAGAGCCTCAGCGTGAAGAGCAGTTGGTGGATGCAGATTTCTTAGTAGGCAGCTTTTCTAGACAAAAAAGACGTCAGAAGAAAGAAGCAGTGGAGCATAGTGGCAAGCAAAAAGGGCAGGTTGTATGATGATGATTGGCTTACAAGATTGGGCAGGCCAACCAATGATAACAAGGCTAACAACCTTAAAAGAAAATCTGAAGCTAAACTATAATTTGGCTTCATATGATTGGTGGAAAAATTTATGGGCCAGCAAGGCAAAAACCAACCAAAAAGGATGACAAAAAGACAAATAAAAAAAGGGAGACGGGTTGAGGAGAGCCCAGGGAAGAGAAAACATAAAGAAGGGGAGGGAGTTTCCATTCAGAAAGAAGGAAATCTAGCTACTAGAACTCTGGAATTTGGCCGCTCGGTCTTTGCCTTTGAGTAGTCCTCGCAAGCTGGAGAATCAGGTTGGGGGTGATGGTTGGGTTGCAGTCGTCTATGGTTGGGAGGAAAAGCGTAGTCCCAAATTCAACTGCCATTTTTGTATTGAGATAAGTATCCCTTTGCTTTGTTACAACTATAAATCTAGGTATTCTCCGCAGTGCATTAGATGTGTAAGTTTCCAGTTCCAGTGAGTAACAATATGTTGCCTGCAACCTCCTACACCTGTTAAAGTTAAAGGAAACTGATCTTTGTCATTGCATTGTAAATTTTATTCTCTGTGCGATCCACATTCACTAACTTTTATTGATCGTGCGTCCACTTCGATTGTTACCCTTTTGATTGAATATGCATCATGCACACAACTGTCTAGAACATTCTTCCCTATGTCTCACAGGATAATTTCTTGTGGCTGTCAACTAAAATTCTTCTCATATAGGAATCTGCAATCCTATGATTTGTTTCCTCCCAAATTTTGTTACTGATTTTTAACCAACGAATCCGTGGAGGGAGCTGCGTTTCCAGAGAAACCAGACATAGACTGACAAACGAAATACAAAATGATAGGGCCATTCTTTTGATTTGAATGAGCATTGGCCATTAGCATTCGCATTTAACCTGGTTAATATGGAATGCTTAATGTGGATTCCCTTGGGCAAGCATATCATGGCAAAGTAAGGAGCAACCTATCAAATCTCTTTTGCCCTTTGATTCTTCTTCATCCATCCTCAAAAACATGCAAATGAAGGTCATTCATAGTCAACAATGCTCATGTTTTTCCTAAGGGCCATGTGACCGCATACCCTCACAACGACGGCTGAACCTCTTTCTTCTCATCTTGCTTCATCATCAAATTTTGTGAAAGTTGTGGAGATGTCCAAGAATGGCAACTTGATACCACTCTATCGCTGCATATTTTTGAATCACCTAACACTAGTGCTTGCTTATCGGTGCTTGGTAAACCAAGATGGTAGAGACGCCCCGAGTTTCTTATTCGAGTTTATGGGGCAAGGGCAGATGGGTGCCAATGTGGTACAATTTCTATGTTTGCATTTTCTTCTTTACATTTTCTTCTTTTCTTCTTTACCGCATTCATATACACCTAGTTGAAAATTGGATAAGATAGGAATGAAACCAATAACCTATCCCTGCCCATTGGGCTTTTCTACCATTCAGCCACATGGCAGGGCACCTATAAGGCTCCAGTGTAGGAGCGTAGATCGTCACATCCAACACAGTCCCTCATGCAGGCTTTTTCCGACGCCTGGCGTGATACCTTGATAGGCTGGGAGTGGAACATTGGATGTTGTTGTTACCACATTTGTCATCTTATCATGTTTGTGAAGCTGTTGTGAGAGCATCTCATGTGAAGCATATGATTTGTTATTACTGAAAGTCTAGGATCTGCACCAACATTTGGAATTTGCTTTTCAATTCCAAAGGTGATTTGTGATTATTTAGCCCTTTTTTATTTATTCAGTGAGACTGTTAATTCTTCTAGCTATATGAATGTGACTTATAGGAACAAGGACACAAGAATCACATATTTCTTGAACCTTAGAAAAAGTTCTGGAAGTTTATCTAAATCTGATTTAAAGTTTTATCCAACTATTAGGTGTTAACTCAAGTGCTTTCTGGATGGGTATATTATTTGTTCCATTGAGCTAAAATGGTGTTTGAAGCTTTATGAGAAGCTAATGTACATATCGCCGTTTACACAATATGAGTGTAGATGTCATAAATGATTAAAATATTCCTTTTCAAGTTATTTCTGCTTTCAAAATTTGAGTAGAAAAGGTTAAATACATAATCAAAAGCAGCGCAGGCTTAACTTGCTATGGTTATGTTAACATGACATCTACGGAGGATTTGACTTAAGTTGTAACAATGCATTTTAGCTTGATTTGCTGGCATGAATGGACTTGCTATGGTTATGCTAACATGACATCTAAGGAGGATTTGACTTAAGTTATAACAAGTTACAACACATTTTAGTTTGATTTGCTGGCATGAATGCTCCTGCTCTTAGTCAAGTTGGCTCCTCCATAATTATGTCTGGCATTGAGTTCATGCATTCAGCGGGCCTCTCTTGTAGTGGATTCTTGTGTGGGTTTTTGCAGGCAGCTCCTGGACAATTCTATGGGTACTGTGGTTTCTCTGACTCCAAGAATGTTCCTGGAGCTTAGCTGGGTTCCTTGGATGCTGCTCTAATGAAACTATTAAGTGTTGTGGGAAATCCTTTCTTCTGCACTGGTTTGTGTGCCCTTGGCTACTTTATCCAAAAATTGATGTCAATTGCAATCGGGTACCTGGCGTCCTGGTGCCATTCATGCATTGTCTTCCCAAATTTGTTCTAGGTTGCCAATTGGACCTCCCGTCATGGTGTATTAATTGCCTGCTCATATTTTGGCTCTTGAGTCAAGTGCATTGATTCAGTCTGCTTTAGTGACTAGAAGTGTGCAGGGGTGCGCTGCTTTGAAGAATGATCAATTGCACTAGCAAACTCTGTTAGTTGGTTTAAGCAATGTTATAGCTTTTTTTATAAAACAGAATATATATATATATATATATATATATATATATATATCACTGGCTTGACAGGGAAATTTTGTTGGTTTGAATATCAAGTAGCAAAGGTGCATTCTCTAAGTATGTTGATGACATAGGCAGACTATGGCAGTGTTGCACTTATTGAAATCCATTAGACTTAACAGTTTTAGGATTTCAGGATTGGTAGGGTTGCAGCGTTTCCACTTGATTCTGTGATGCATGATTGTATAAAACTGACATTTAAGAATATAAAAAAAATTGTAAAAATTTCAAGAGGGTGTGTTACAAGTGGTATCAGAGTTCTCAGGTTCAACACTCGGACCTAATGGGCTCTAGTGCGAAAGGAGATGACCGATACCAGAAATATATTGAAGTTTGATACCCCAAGTTGTATTCATTGCCATTGTCAGGTATGGGTCTAGCTTGTTCAAGCTTTCTCACTGCCAAACCATATTTGATTTAAAATTGTTTTGTCATGTAGACAAAAAAAGGAAAAAAAAATCACACTGCCAATTTACTAAGAAATATGGGAAAATGCCCTTGTTATAGTTTCATTTCAGGTGAATCTAGACACTTTTAACCCTCCTTAGGATAGGGTCTTGCATTAACTTTTCCCATTTCTCCTATTTGTAAGAACTGTTTATCTTGAAAACCATGATTTGTTCTTTTCCTTAGTTATCATTGTTGTAACATTCGTCTAGGATGGAAATTCCAAGAAAGCACTATGCAAAGCTGTTGTTCAAGGTTTTGGATGACGTGGTCAGGAGAATGGCCAAGCGTGGGAAGACAAAGGAAGTTTTTGAGGGCAGGGAGGTCAGTGGAAGAATCAGAATGGTCACTAGTCTCAGAGGACGAAATGAAATCTATTTCCTTGATCTATACATTAGAATCTACAGGGGAATCACTATCAATATTAATATCATTACGATCATTAGATTCTAGAATGAAATCCCAAAATGTAGGTTCTAAATTTATACATTCCTCTTGGATCATGGCTTTGACAAATTGATCCACCAGATGCATGGTTTTGGGCTGATTTCTCATTTGGACATTTTTATGCCTGATACCCAAAATTTTGTACAAATAAAACAATGACTCTTCTTGTGTGGAGAAGATCTCTTTTGAAAGAAGCCATAACTTCTCTTAGAAAACAATCTTTGTTCTTGGAAAGTCTTATAGCAATGACAATCTTTATAACCTTTCTTCTTTTAGGGCTTGGGATGTGATTGGCAACCATAGTTATAGGATTTTGACATAATATTATAGGGAGTAGGGGTAAACCATTTATTTTGCTTTTTCAAGACTTTCTGTAATCAATGATCTTTACGCATTGCTAGCAAAAATATCTAAATTTTTAGATGTACCGTAGCAAGAGACATACTACCAATGTCAAGGCCTTTTTGTTACAACCTTGCTTCCATGAGATCCAGAATACGGTAGGGCCAAGATCTCAGATATCTAATATACACTGAGTCAGAAGGATCTTGAATTTCATACAATAAATTTTGCATTATGCATGTGTCTTTGAATTGCAAGTTGCATAATGACCGAATAAGAAACATGTTCAGAGCATGCGATTTATTATCATTTTCTATTCTGTAGATTTCACCGCTAACTGCATTGATCAAATCTCTAAGAGGATGTGAACTGGTTAGTATAAATAATCTACTCAAATCTCCTAACTTAAACCACCAGTTGGTTAGGTAGGACCATGGGCAACAAATTCCTTAGTGAATCTCAGAATTTCCTCTTGTATTGATAATCTATCATGAAATGAAGCTTGTTGAGTTTTGGCTCTTTACCTTGCCTTCCCATGCATTCAAGGTTTTCTTGATTTCTTGGTGGCTTCTGCAATCAAGGTTAGTTATCGGACAAGTATCAGAAGGGAAGTTATAGTGGTCTCTAGTGGAGTTCGAGGACAATTTTGACAACCAAATTACCGGCAGCAGCAGGATGTGATATAGTTCTGGATATTCTTTCTTCTTACTGCTTTTAGCATCTTGCACAACTATAATTATATTTCTCTCCTTTTTAATGGCCTTCATATGTAGAGGAACTGATTCATATTCTCTCTCTTTTATTTCATTTATTATTCTTTTCAATCTGTTAGTTACTCCCTAGAGCATTACTCCGACATTCTGTTCTTTGGGAGAACTGAAGGAAATTGTTTCTAATGTATCCAAATACGAAGATTTATACTCTACTATCTTCCTTTTTCCTTTTCATCAAAAGGGGTGGGTTTCTTAGTCATTAAGGCTTTATTTGGATTATGGAGAGAAGGATTAAAAAAAAGCAGTGGGAAAATCTCCAGGAGTCTTATGTACAGTCAAAAGGTTACGTTACATTACTTATATTTAACCAAAAAACTTAGTTTCATCAGTCCATGGTCGACAACAAGATAGTGGTCCCTAGTCTTGCTGAAGATACTTCATTCCTTCCATGATGGGTTTCTAAAAGTCCTTTCAAAATTCAGTAGTAATGGATTATGTACAATTGATTTACATATTGCATTACAAGATTTCATCTACAATCTTGTCATGAAGCATGAAGATGTTTATTTTATGCTTTTTTGGTGTAATCCTTAGAAGGGGACGCTAGATCTTGGTCCAACAATTTGTCCACCAACATCATCTCTACTTGGCAACAGTCATGATCTGTTCTTATATCACTGGGGAGAGGAAGGATCCTTTTTAGTGATTGATTGATTTTAGTTCTTTGGAAAAGGAACAGAATCAATTTGTTTTTAGATGCTTCTTCTTTGAAAATAATTCTTGAACCAGTAGGACTCCTTCAAGCTGCTCCTTATTCCTCTGAAAGGGATAGTCTCTTAGCATCACTGGACAACATTTGCACATGAAATGTCTCATAACTCTTGTAAAGGTGTCATCTCAAGCTTCCAGATCTTGGATGTCCCTTGAACTATTGGACAACAATCCCCACATGCGTGTCTTGTAACAAGTGGTATCAGGTGCATATGGTGACTGGTCCACTCTCTCATTTGATGCACCTCTCTGTCTAGTCTGCCTATCCAAAAAAAAAACTAGATAATTTCTGGAGAAAGCACCAAGGATAAGGTCTTTAAAAAGTACAACAGATGAG
Source organism: Pinus tabuliformis (assembly GCA_031772625.1). Lineage (NCBI taxonomy): Eukaryota > Viridiplantae > Streptophyta > Pinopsida > Pinales > Pinaceae > Pinus > Pinus tabuliformis. The sequence goes on from CM062816.1 coordinate 535,265,839, forward strand.
ATGTTGTTATTCACAAATACCTCCTCTAGTAGGGTGCCCTCCCTGTTCAAAGATGGCAACTAGAAAAGAGGGAAATTAACGTAAATAGTTTCCTCATGTGAGGTGCCCCAACTGGTCAATAATAGAAACTTGCTTGGTGGTCAAGCAATCTCTAAATACCCAATATAGAAGTGCTTTTGTCATAATAGAGCACTTAGTGGGTATATGGGTGCCTTCCTGTTGCTATATTTAGGTGTGAAGACCTAATTTTGAACCGATTTTACACTTTCTCAAAATCATTTGAAATTACTAGGTTTTCTTTTCCATCATTCTACATCCTTGTCTGTGCATATCACTTCTAATAATGGGAAGTCTAAAATAAACTTTATTTGTGCACAACCAAAAATTACACCCATGATCTTCTCCAAAGAGGGCACTTGGATGGTGAAACAAATGTGGGTTTTTATCTGTAGTATCGAATTTCAAGCAAGGGTTTTACCCTTTTCGCTGTTTTGGCAAAGGTTCAATGGCCATGCTTTCACAGTCCAATTGTCTAAGTCATCCTATTTTGGTCTTTTATAAAGATTAATTTAATATTATTAAAAAGAAAGAAAGGAGGTAAACTTTGATCAATAGCGAAGGCATAACCCCCACATGTTTCATAGATGACACTCTTGTAAAGGTGTCATCTCAAGCTTCCAGATATTGGATGTCCCTTGAACTATTGGACAACAATCCCCACATGCTTGTCTTGTAACAAGTGGTATCAGGTGCATATGGTCCACTCTCTCATTTGATGCACCTCTGTATCTAGTCTACCTATCAAAAAAAAAAAACTGGATAATTTCTGAAGAAAGCACCAAGGATAAGGTCTTGAAAAAGTACAACAGATGAGATGTTATTCACAAATACCTCCTCTAGTAGGGTGCCCTTCCTGTTCAAAGATGGCAACTAGAAAAGAAGGAAATTAATGTAAATAGTTTCCTCATGCTAGGTGCCCCAACTGGTCAATAACAGAAACTTGCTTGGTGGTCAAACAATCTCTAAATACCCAAAATAGTAGTGCTTTTGTCATAAAAGAGCACTTAATGGGTATATGGGCGCCTTCTTTTTGCTATATTTAGGTGTAAAGACCTAATTTGGACCAGATTTTACACCTTCTCGAAGTCATTTGAAAATACTAGGTTTTCTTTTTCATCATTCTACAACCCTGTCTGTGCATATCACTTCTAATAATGGGAAGTCTAAAAATAAACTTTATTTGTGCACAACCAAAAATTACACCCATGATCTTCTCCAAAGAGGGCACTTGGATGGTGAAGCAAATGTCGGTTTTGATCTGTAGTATCGAATTTCAAGCAAGGGTTTTACCCTTTTCGCTGTTTTGGCAAAGTTTCAATGGCCATGCTTTCACAGTCCAATTGTCTAAGTTGTCCTATATTCGTCTTTTATAAAGATTAATTTAATATTCTTTAAAAAAAAGGAGGTAAACTTTGATCAATAGCGAAGGAATAACAGAACAGGTGGAGCTCATATCCTATCTCAAGTATATTTATGTACAACAACGCTGCAGGTGCAATATATATATATATTAAATGAGGGTAACAAAATTAGAACTGTAGAGTCAGAACAGGTATCATATCTCAAGTATATTTATGTACAACAACGCTGCAGGTGCAATATATATATATATATATATATATATATAAATGAGGGTAACAAAATTAGAACTGTAGAGTCGTCGTTTGTGGTGTGATTTGAAAATGTCCATGTTCCAAGAGAAGTGATAGGGTGCCTTCTTAGGAGACAACAAAAGCTGTCATGTCATTTTATTGGAGACACTTGAATTAATGCTCTTTTGATCGTGATTGGATCTGATCTAAGTGAGATTTATTGTCTTATCATTTTATGAACACCTTGGTTTGGTGTTTTGGTGAACTAGGATTTATATTACATGTTAAAAAAAAGGGGGTGTTAAGTCTTATCAAGATTAGGCCACCAGGTGCTGTGAAAAACCTAGCACTGTAAGAGTATGACTCTGTTCCGGGCAATTTTCGTTGCGTAAGCTCCATTGACATATGTTATTACAGTGGTTAGCATAGCTCTGCCCCTGGTATTCCCTTATATAAGTTATGCCCTCTCTAACCACTGTGTGACTATTGGAAAGAAGAAGTTCATACTGAATTAGTTACAATAAATATATTTTGGCTTTCTTACCTGGATAGTAAGAGGAAATTGTGACAGCATAGCTTCCCTTAATGTTGCACTGTCATAATGCATAGCCTATGTGTGATCGTTTAAGGCCATGTGCCATCTCACCATGACATTTGGGTAATTGGCACTTATTATTTCATTACACTGAATTACCACACGCTGTGGACATGTAAACTCAAATGCTATCTCATCTTAATCTGTTACTTCATGATGATACACATTCAGTTGTGTTGTCCTTGCATTGAGCATGAACTCATGCATAATTCTAACGCCGGGCATAGAATTCTGTTGGAGATGCGTTGTCCTTTATTATTAGCAGCCCTTATTTCATTAACAGGTAGAACGCATTGTCACAGACTCAGTGGTGCGTTGATTAAAAAAAAGAAAGTAAATGGAATATGATATGACATCCCAGTAGGCTAATTGAGTCCATAGAACTGATGGACAACAAAATGGTTTTGTCAGGAGTCATTCTTGTGGTAGAATGATGCAGACACATGGTACAACGAGGAAAAGACACATAGGTGGAGCAAGTGCTCTAGACTCCTGTCGTGCATTAGGTGAAGCTCAAACAGAGTTCTGGAGTTCGATATCGATTGGGGGTGGAGGTATACACCTCTGGATGCCCTTATACTTTGTGTGTGCGTGCATGTGTCATACTTGTGCAAATGTGTATACGTGTCATATGTGTGTTTGCGCTGTGTAAGTGGCATCATGTTATGTGTATATGGTTTAGTGTCACACATATTTGTATACGTGTCTGTTACTTGTTTGGGCCCGTAAAATATATATTGTTTCTGGGTGGCGGCAAGGTCGCCTCTGGATCCCCAATATTTTTGTCGACAAAACACCACCTGGGTTGGTAGTGACTACCTGGTTTGGTAGTGCCCATAGTTGTGAATGGGATTGCAGGGTGGAGACATAAGTCTTTGGATTCCCTTGAGGTTGGATGTAATGTCCCTTCCCAAATTATTTTGTTACAGGTTTAATTTCCCACAATTTTGGATAATTTTGGTGACCATGGAACCCACTCAATTTTGACTTAAGGACTTTAGGGGAAAAAAGGACGCTGAATTATTTTGTTAGTGGAATGTGGGGGCCACCCACATAGGAAAAACGCACTTGGCTAAGTGAGGAGTTCAAATAGCCTTGCAGGGAAGTCAAAAGGCAAGGAGGAGGGGCCCACATGGGAAGGAAGGCCCATGAAATTATAAATAGGAGCTCATCTTCACAAGGGGTCTTTTGTCAATTGAACTCACTTTTGTTGCTCAAGCTGCTTAGCCGGGTCACTTGCTGTTTAGCACCGAGTTTTCCAAGCGGAGAACTCACCCTTTCTTCGTGGGGCTTCGAGTGCCACCCTAGGGAGGTCAAATCGTACCACTTTGGAGGAGAGCTGGAGGGATTTCAAAGCTTATCTTTCAGCCTTCGCTCAGCTAGTGCGTGTTCCAGGAGGACGCAGGAAGGGAGCACGTAGAGGTTATTTCAGGGGTCTTCCAGGTAGCACTTGTTGGGAGAATTTTGGCATTGGAGCTTTAGTGGGATATCAACATTTTTAGCATTTCTGGGTGGAGGCGGGATCGCCTCTGGATCCCCAATATTTTCGTCGACAAAACACCATCTGAGTTGGTAGTGACTACCTGGTTTGGTAGTGCCCATAGTTGTGAATGTGATTTCAGGGTGGAGACATAAGTCTCTGGATTCCCTTGAGGGTGGATGTAATTTCCCTTCCTAAATTATTTTGTTATAGGTTTAATTTCCCACAATTTTGGATAATTTTGGTGACCATGGAACCCACTCAATTTTGACTTAAGGACTTGGGGGAAAAAGGAGGCCGAATTATTTTGTTAGTGGAATGTGGTGGCCACCCACATAGGAAAAACACACTTGGCTAAGTGAGGAGTTTGAGGGATTTCAGAGCTTATCTTTCAGCCTTTGCTCAGCTAGTGCGTGTTCTAGGAGGACGCAGGAAGGGAGCACGCAGAGGTTGTTTTAGGGGTCTTCCGGGTAGCACTTGCCAGGAGTTCTTTTGCATTGGAGCTTTAGTGGGATATCAACATTTTGGAGGAGTTCTAGAGCAAGAGATTGCTGCTTGTGGGCAACACGATTTGCAACTACCTGGGCCAGCGCAAAAGCCTCTCATTGGGCACATGTGGGAGCTTGAGGGACGAGTTGGGGAGCTAGAGATTGCCAGGGGAAATAAGGAGAACCTTGGGGAAGCACATCTCAGCCTTTGGGGGTGATTTGGGGAGCTTTCTCTGTGAGTTACAGGCATGCCGTATTTTCCAGCAGTTGGTGGAGGACGTGGTATTTGGGGGCCGAGTTTCGGGAGTCAAAACCAGGCCAAATCCTTTTTGGGTTTTGGTGGGTTTTTGTGAGGAGCTTGAGATTGATTTTGCAGAATTTTCTGAGTATCGGAGGTGGGGTTTCCAATAGTTCCTTTCCAATAGACAATGCAAATTTCTGGGGCAGCGCAGGGCATCATTGGAGTAACTGTTTCTAGCATTTGAGCTTGTTATTTTGTCACCTGGGTTTTGTCATGCTTGCCATTGAGGCAAGCCCAGGTGCACTCCTTCCACACTATTGTACCTTGCTCCAATTGATTAGTAAAATGGCCCAGTTGGTTCTTATTTCTAGAGTTTACATGGGTGTTTGCTGAATGTTTGAAATTTCTGGTGTTGTATTTGTTATTTGCTTTGCATATCACTGTTTTTCCTAGTTTGGGACATTACAGTGGTATCAGAGCCCAGATCTTGGCTTAGTCATGGGAGACTTTTCTATGAGTGAGGAGGACAGGCAGAATATCACCTCTAGGAGACAGAGGTACCCGAGCCGGGAGAGGGAGTTAGAGATTACACTAGACATTGAGGAGCATAGGAAGGAACTGGTAGTAGAGGACGTGGTGCAACCCAAGAGTAAGGAGGATATGGCCTTTGATAGCCTCTTGAAGGCCCTTAGTGATTTAGCGAAGGGGCAGAAGGAGATGTTGGATGAGATCAAACTGCAAAACCAGGACCAGAGCATCCATCGAGATTTCCTATTTGGGGAGACTTTTGGGGTCTCCCAACAGTATGACCACCCTTCACTGGCTACTCACCCACCAGCCTCAGGTGGACCAATTAGGACCATGCTACCTTCTTTCCTACCTTGGACACCTAGTGAGTAGGGTGGATCAGATGACCAGATGCCCATGGGGGAGTATTTCAGGGAATGGCAATCCATGGGGGAAGATTTCAAGGCAACCCTATCTTTCAGAGACTATTGCTAGCTCAAGCAAAATGAGAAGGGCATGAATTAGGGAGGCCAGGGCATGTAGAGCTCCGAGTTGCAGCGTACAATTGGGAGTATGTACTTCCCTACATATGATTGCACTCTCAAGTGCACAACTCGGGCCTGGGTGGAGAAGCTGGATACTTATTTCCAACTCAATAGGATGAAGCCATTAAGATGGCTACCCTACACTTGGAGGGGGAGGCACACGACTGGTGGTTTCTCGACTTGTCTACTCTGGGGCATGCCAACATGACTTCCTATGAGGATTTCACAAGGAGAGTGGTGGAGCGTTTTGATCAGAGGGATCCAGAGGCTCACTTCAGGGAGCTAACTCAGCTTAGACAGACGGGTCATCTAGAGCAGTACATATCGGATTTTATGAGGTCATGGTGCCGTATTTATCGGATGCTAGGAGGGTGTACACATTCATAGAGGGGTTGCTTGAGCCACTGCGTGGACTGGTGAAGTCACGCAGGCCCTCTACGCTACAGGAGGTCGTGAGTCGTGACACATGCTAGAGACCTACAGGGACCATCCCCAAGAGCCAGGCACCTATTCCATCACGCACTCCCTACCATTAGAAGGGAAGTGATACTAGAGCACCACCACAGAGAGTAGCCCAAGGACGTGGGCAGCTAGATGAGGAGATTCAGAGGGACCTCAGGAGGAGGAAATTGTGCTTTACTTGTTGGGAGCCATGGGCAGCAGGCCATCGGTGCACAACAGGCAAGGCTCATTATATTGAGATCTTTTCGGATAGTGATCAGGAGGATGATGTGGAGCTGGAGCATGGTGGGGGAGACAGTGACGGTCTGACAGAGAGGGGACCACCTCCACCACCACCACATGGGGGAGCATCTCTTATACCATTTGGGTGAGTCCTTGCTTCCTTATGCAGGTGTCCAAGTGGTTATTACCACCCCTTATAGGCACTCAAAGGCCTATAAGGACGAGATTGAGCGGGTCATCAAGGAGTTGTTGGCGTTGGGCCACATTAGGCTGAGTTCCAGTCCCTTTGCTTCTTCAGTGGTGCTGGTGAAGAAGGACGAAATTGTGCATGTGCATTGATTACAGGGCGCTCAACAAGAAGACTTTGAAGAACCAATACCCCATCCCGCGCATCGATGAGTTGATGGATGAGTTGAGAGGAGCCAAGTACTTCTCTAAGATAGATCGGTGCGCGGGGTACCATCAGATCAGGGTGAGGGATTAGGACATCCCTTAGACGGCCTTCTGATGCCATTATGGGCATTTTGAGTTATGCCCTTGGCACCTTCCAGTCATGTATGAACCATGTGTTTTAGGGGAAGTTGAGGAGGTTTGTGTTGGTGTTTTTTGACGACATCTTGATCTATAGTAGGACCTGGGAGGAGCACCTGCAACACCTGGAGGTGATGTTGCGTATTTTGGAGGAACAATAGTTTTACGCCAAATTGTCCAAATGTGAGTTTGGGTTGACGGAGATGCTCTACTTGGGGCACATCATTGGCGTAGACGGGGTGAAGGTGCATGAGGAGAGGATACAGGCTATTTGGGATTGGTCGGTGCCTAGAGATGTGACAACGTTGAGGGGGTTTTTGGGCATCTACACATATTACGGTAAGTTCGTCAAAGGATTTTCGCAGTCGGCAACACCCCTCACAGACTTGACCAAGAGGGCTTTTGCATGGACGGATGGAGCCCAGTCAACTTTTGATCACCTCAAGGAGGTGATGAGTAGTTGTCCGGTGTGGGCACTCCCAGATTACACTCAGCCATTCACAGTGGAGTGTGATGCATCAGGAGAGGGGATTGGGGCAGTATTATCCCAGGATGGGCATCCCATTGCTTTCGAGAGCCAAAAGCTCCTACCACATGAGAGGTCGTATTCTATGTACGACAAAGAGATGCTGGCCATCATGCATGCATTGGCCAAGTTCCGACAGTACTTAGTGGGTAACTGATTTCGGGTGAAGACAGATCACAATAGTCTTTGCCAATTCATGGGGCAGCAAGGCTTCAATGACAGACAACAGAGATGGCTTAGCAAGGTGCAGGCCTATGATTTTGATATTGAGTACGTGCGGGGAAAGCACAATGTATTGGCCGATACATTATCCAAGAGACCTGCAGGCCTCTCACTCATGAGCATTTGCCATGACTAGAAGGCACAATTGTTGGTAGAGTACTCTAAACACCGGCAGGCATGCGAGATCTTGGAGGGGGCACATGCAAATGAGCGCTACATGGTGATGGCCGAGGTCATATATTACAAGGGGCACATATTTTTGGTACCAGGCTCACAGTTGAGGGAGAGAGTACTCCATGCAGCTCATGACTCCCCATTATCAGGGCATTAGGGGTTCAGGAAGACGTACGTGGTAGTCAGAGAGCGCTTCACCTAGAAGGGCCTCAAGCAGGACGTGTTGAGGTACGTGCAAAGTGTGAGGCATGCTAGAGGAACAAAGGGGAGTTGACCCATCCAACTGGATTGTTGCAGCCTCTTCCCATTCTTGAGGGGAAATGGGAGAGTACCTCCAGGATTTCATCACGAGGCTTCCTACAATGCAGGGTAGGGATTGTATCTATGTGGTGGTTGATCGATTGACCAAATATGCCCATTTCTTCGCCATTCCGACCCGGTATTCAGCCTCACAGGTGGCCGAGTTGTTCTTTAGGGAGATCTTCCATTTGCATGGACTCCCTAAGAACATAGTTAGCGACAGAGATAGCAGGTTTATGGGGGGATTCTGGTAGGAGCTCTTCAGATTGGTGGGTACTGAGCTCATCCCGAGCATGAGCTACCACCCTCAGACAGACGGTTAGACCGAGCGGGTTAACAAATGGTTGGAGGGTTATGTCAGGAACTACGTGACTGAGCAATAGAGAGCATGGATTCGATGGCCGCACTTGGGCGAGTATTTCTACAACACCACTCATCACATGTCCATTGGTATGTCACCTTTCCGTGCTTTGTATGGTTATGATGCATTATCTTTCGCTGACATTGTTTTTGGAGACAGCCGGGCCCCAAAGGCCAAAGATTGGATCCTAGAGAGCCAAGAAATTCTCAAGGCTCTCAAGGACAACTTATTGACAACATAGAATCAACAAAAGATGTATGCTGATTAGCATCAGATTGAGAGGCATTTTGAGGAGGAAGACTTGTGTATCTTCGATTACAACCATATCAACAGTCTACCTTGAAGCAGAAAGGTCCCGGGAAGCTGCAACCACGTTTCTATGAGTCGTATAGAGTGGTTAGGAGAGTTGGAGAGGTGGCTTATGAGTTGGAGCTTACCCTGGGGAGCAAGATTCACAACATCTTCCATGTTTCGTGCCTCAAGAAGGTGCTGCGACAACAGGCGACGACAACTATAGAGTTTCCCCCGCTTGGTGATGAGGGGCATATGGATTTGGAATTGGAGGCTATTTTGGAGACTCGGGAAAGGAAGCTAAGGAGCAAAACCATCAAGGAGTTTTTGGTGCGTTGGAAGAACTTGCCATATGAGGATGCCACCTGGGAGGGTGAGCACATATTGGAGCATCCAATGCTGAAGTTGCTTGAGGACAAGCAACATTTGGGAGGGGAAGACTGTAATGTCCCTTCCTAAATTATTTTGTTACAGGTTTAATTTCCCACAATTTTGGATAATAGTGTTGACCATGGAACCCACTCAATTTTGACTTAAGGACTTAGGGGAAAAAAGGAGGCCAAATTATTTTGTTAGTGAAATGTGGGGGCCACCCACATAGGAAAAACGCACTTGGCTAAGTGAGGACTTCAAATAGCCTTGGAGGGAAGTCGAAAGGCAAGGAGGAGGGGCCCACATGGGAAGGAAGGCCCACGAAATTATAAATAGGAGGAGCTCATCTTCACAAAGGGTCTTTTGTCAATTGAACTCACTTTTGTTGCTCGCGCTGCTTAGCCGGGTCACTTGCTGTTTAGCACCGAGTTTTCCAAGCAGAGAATGCACCCTTTCTTCGGGGGACTTCGAGTGCCACCCTAGGGAGGTCAAATCGTACCACTTTGGAGGAGAGATGGAGGGATTTCAGATCTTATCTTTCAGCTTTTTCTTAGCTAGTGTGTGTTCCAGGAGGACGTAGGAGGGGAGCACACAAAGGTTGTTTCAGGGGTCTTTTGAGTAGCACTTGCCGGGAGAAGTTTGGCATTGGAGCTTTAGTGGGATATCAACATATTGGAGGAGTTTCAGAGGAGGAGATTGCTGCTTGTGGGCAGCACGATTTGCGGCTACCTGGGCCAGCGTAGAAGCCTCTCAATAGGCACACGTGGGAGCTTGAGGGACGAGTTGGGGAGCTGGAGATTGCCGGGGGAAATAAGGAGAACCTTGGGGAAGCACATCTCAGCCTTTGGGTGTGATTTGGGGAGCTTTTTCTGTGAGTTTTAGGCATGCCTTATTTTCCAGCAGTTGGTGGAGGGCGTGGTATTTGGGGGCGGAATTTCAGGGGTCAAAACCAAGCCAAACCCTTTCTGGGTTTTGGTGGGTTTTTGGTGAGGAGTTTGAGATTAATTTTGCAGAATTTTTTGAGCACTGGAGGTGGGGTTTCCAGCAGTTCCTTTCCAATAGACAATGCAGATTTCTGGGGCAGCATAGGGTATCATTGGAGCAAATGTTTCTAGCACTTGGGCTTGTTATTTTGTCACTTGGGCTCTGTCACGCTTGCCATTGAGGCAATCCTAGGTGCACTCCTTCCACACTATTGTACCTTGCTCCAATTGATTAATAAAATGGCTCAATTGGTTCTTATTTCTGGAGTTTACATGGGTGTTTGCTGAATGTTTGAAATTTTTGGCATTGTATTTGTTATTTGCTTTGCATATCACTGCTTTTCCTAGTTTGGGACATTACAGTGGAGGTGTCGACCTTTGGATTCCCTCGTTGCTAATTTGAGGGTGGAGGTGAGCCTCTGGATTCCCTTATTGCTGATTTCAGGGTGGAGACATAAGTCTCTAGATTCCCTTAGGATGGAGGTGTCGAGGTGTCGACCTATGGATTCCCTTGTTGCTGATTTGAGGGTGGAGGTGTCAACCTCTGGATTCCCTTCTTGTTGATTTCAGGGTGGAGACATAAGTCTTTAGATTCCCTTAAGGGTGGAGGTGTCAACCTCTGGATTCCCTTGTTGCTGATTTGAGGGTGGAGGTATCAACCTCTGGATTCCCTTCTTGTGGATTTCAAGGTGGAGACATAAGTCTCTGGATTCCCTTGAGGGTGGAGGTGTCGACCTCTGGATGCCCTTGTTGCTGATTTGGGGGTGGAGGTGTCAACCTCTAGATTCCCTTATTGATTTCAGGGTGGAGACATAAGTCTCTAGATTCCCTTGAGGGTGGAGGTGTTGACCTCTGGATTTCGGAGGTGTGGTTTCCAACAGTTGCTTTCCAATAGACAGTGCAGATTTTTGGGGCAATGCATGGCATCATTGGAGCAGATGTTTCTAGCACTTGGGCTTTGTCATGCTTGCCATTGAGGCAAGCCCAGGTGCACTCTTTCCACAATATTGTACCTTGCTCCAATTGATTAATAAAATGGCCCAACTGGTTTTTATTTCTGTAGTTTACATGGGTGTTTGCTAAATGTTTGAAATTTCTGGTGTTGTATTTGTTATTTGCTTTGCATATCACTGTTTTTCCTAGTTTGGGACATTTCAGTGGAGGTGTCGACCTTTGGATTCCCTCGTTGCTAATTTGAGGGTGGAGGTGAGCCTCTAGATTTCGTTATTGTTGATTTTAGGGTGGAGACATAAGTCTTTGGATTCCCTTGAGGGTGGAGGTGTCGACCTATGGATTCCCTTGTTGCTGATTTGAGGGTGGAGGTGTCAACCTCTGGATTCCCTTTTTGTTGATTTTAGGGTGGAGACATAAGTCTTTGGATTAATAAAATGGCTCAACTGGTTCTTATTTCTAGAGTTTACATGGGTGTTTGCTGAATGTTTGAAATTTCTGGTGTTGTATTTGTTATTTGCTTTGCATATCACTATTTTTCCTAGTTTGGGACATTACAGTGGAGGTGTCGACCCTTGGATTCACTTGTTGTTGATTTGAGGGTGGAGGTGTCAACCTCTGGATTCCCTTCTCGTTGATTTCAGGGTGGGGACATAAGTCTTTGGATTCCCTTGAGGGTGGAGGTGTCAATCTTTGGATTCCCTTGTTGCTGATTTGAGGGTGGAGGTATCAACCTTTGGATTCTCTTCTTGTTGATTTCAAGGTGGAGACGTAAGTCTCTGGATTCCCTTGAGGGTGGAGGTGTTGACCTCTAGATTCCCTTGTTGCTGATTTGAGGGTGGAGGTGTCAACCTCTGGATTCCCTTATTGCTGATTAAGATGATTGATCCGGGGTGGAGGTGAAAGCCTCTAGATTCCCTTGTTTTGGTAGAAGGTGGAGGTGGGATACCTCTGGACTCTCTCGACAGACTGATGGATTAGAGAAAATGGTATAATGTAAAATTTTGGCAATTTCCTATGATGAATCTCATGAGAGGTTGTTTGCCATGTTATAGGAAAGTATGGGGAATTTCCTAGACCAGATAGAATCACAACAACATGCAAAAGCCAAAGGTTTTAGGAACATGGCCATTATGGGACACCAACACCAATGGTGCCAGCTGATTTCCATAAGCATGCGATGATTGGTTGATGGTATTGAGGCAAGGATATGCCTTAGTTTTAAGATCCCCCGATGCAAGGAAGCACATAAGGAGGGGTGACCGGATTGCCCAAAGCAGAGAAGGGAAGGTCGGAAAATAAATTGGTTTTGGTCATGAGCATATTTGGATGGGATCGAAAGCACATTGGAGGTGTACCCGGAAACAATGAGCCAGGAATTGTTCGTTGAAGGAACAAATACAAGATGAATTGAAGTGTAAAATGGGGCCATTGGAAATATGGCTGAATTTATAAAATGATTACCGAGTGGCTGGGTGAGCCACGATGCATGTAACATGTGATGTAAAGCTGAAACGAGCAATATATATATAAAGCTCCATATTAACTATATTGTTTTTCTAAACAAGTCCTTTATATATGGTCATTGAACACCGAGGATAGTGTTTCCCCAAGGGGGAGGGATTTGTGACAACCCCAATTTTTTTTTCACCATATAAGTTTGTAAAATTTGAAAGTTAAAAATATAGGCATAAGGGCTGAGGCAAGGGACACTGATTCCAGTGTTTGGGGGGGTGGTGTTAGGGGAATAATTGATTTCTTCTATCAAGCCATGAATATTGACACATGACAAGCAAAAAGGGTAGGTTGTATGATGATGATTGGCTTACAAGATTGGGTAGGCCAACTAATGATGACAAGGCTAGCAACCTTAAAAGAAAATCTGAAACTAAACTATAATTTGGCTTCATATGATTGGTGGAAAAATTTCTGGGCCAACAAGGCAAAAACCAACCAAAAAGGATGACAAAAAGACAAATAAAAAAAGGGAGACATGTTAAGGAGAGCCCAGCGAAGAGAAGACATAAAGAAGGGAAGGGAGTTTCAATTCAGAAAGAAGGAACTCCAGTTCCCAGAACTCTGAAATTCGACCGCTTGGTCTTTGCCATTGAGTAGTCCTCACAAGCCAGGGAATTAGTCTCGGGGGTGACGGTTGGGTTGTAGTCGCCTATGCTTGGGAGGAAAAACTTAGTCCTGGATTCAACTGCCATTTTTCTATTGAGATAAGTATCCCTTTGCTTTGTTACAATTGTAAATCTAGGTATTCTCCGTAGTGCATCAAATGTGTAAGTTTCCAGTTAGTAACAATATGTTGCCTGCAACCTCATGCACCCGTTAAAGTTAGAGGAAACTGATCTCTGTCATTGCATTGTAAATTTTATTCTCTACACTATCCAAATTCACCAACTTTTATTAATCGCGCATCCACTTATATTGTTACCCTTTTGATTGAATTTGCATCATGCGCACACCTGTTTAGAGCATCCGTCACTATGTAACACAGGATAATTTCCTGTGGTTGTCAACTAAAATTCTTAAGATATAGGAATCTGCAATCCTATGATCTCTTTCCTCCCAAATTTCATTATTGATTTTAAACCAACGAACTTGTGGAGGGAGTTGCGTTTCTAGAGAAAACAGAGCTAGACCGACAGGCAAAATACAAAATGATAGGGCCATTCTTTTGATTTGAATGAACAATGGTTGTTAGCATTCACATTTAACCTGGTTAATATGGAATGCTTAATGCAAATTCCTCTGGGCAAGTATATCATGGCAGAGTAAGGAGCATCAATATCAAATCCTTTTTGCCCTTCACTTCTTCTTCCACTCTTAGGAGCAGGCAAATGAAGGTCGCTTAGAGTCAACAATGCTCATGTTTTTCCTAAGGGCCATGTGACCCCATACCCTCACAACGACGGTTGAACCTCTTTCTTCTCATCTTGCTTCATCATCAAATTATGGGAAATTTGTGGAGATGTCCAAGAATGGCAACTTGATACCACTCTATCACTGCATATTTTCGGATCACCTAACACTAGTGCTTGCTTATCAGTGCTTGGTAAGCCAAGATGGTAGAGACGCCCCGAGTTTCTTGTTTGAGTCTATGGAGCAAGGGAAAATGGGTGCTAATGTGGTACAATTTATATGTTTGCATTTTCTTCTTTACTGCATTCTTATACACCTAGCTGAAAATTGGATAAGATAGGAATGAAACCAATAACCTAGCCCTGACCATTGGGCTTTTCTACCTTTCAGCCACATGGTAGGGCACCCATAAGCCTCTGGTGTAGAATCGTAGATGGCCACATCCAACACAGTCCCTCATGCAGGGTTTTACTAACATCCGGCGTGATACCTTGATAGGATAGGAGTGGAGCATAGGATGTCGTTGTTACCACATTTGTCATCTCATCATGTTTGTGATGCTGTTGTGAGAGCATCTCATGTGAAACATATGATAATTAATAATTGGAAGTCTAGGATCTGCACCAACATTTGGAATGTGCTTTTCAATTCCAAAGGTGATTTGTGATTATTTAGCCCTCTTTTATTTGGTCGTTGAGACTGCTATTTCTTCTAGCTACATGAACGTGACTTATAGGAACAAGCACACAAGAATCACATATTTCCTGAACCTTAGAAAAAGTTCTGGAAGTTTATCTAAATCTGGTTTAAAGTTTTATCCAACTATTAGGTGTTAACTCGAGTGCTTTCTGGATGGGTATATTATTTGTGCCGTTGAGCTAAAATGGTGTTTGAAGCTTTATGAGAAGCTAATGTACATGTTGCCATTTACACAATATGAGTACATATGTCATAAATGCTTAAAATATTCCTTTTTAATTGATTTTTGCTTTCATAATTTGAGTGTCAAAGGTTAAATACATAATCAAACGTAGTGCAGGTCTAACTTGCTATCGTTAAGTTAACATGACATCTACAAAGGATTTGTGCATTTTAGTTTGATTTGCTGGCATGAATGGACTTGCTATGGTTATGCTAACATGACATCTAAGGAGGATTTGACTTAAGTTATAACAACACATTTTAGTTTGATTTGCCGACATGAATGCTCTTGCTTTTAGTCAAGTTGGCTCCTCCATAATTATGTCTAGCATTGAGTTCGTGCATTCAGCGGGTTTCTCTTGCAGTGGATTCTTGTGTGGGTTTTGGCAGGCAACGCTTGGACAATTCTGTGGGTATTGTGGTTTCGCTAACTCCAAGAATGTTCCTGGAGCTTAGTTGGGTTCCTTGACTACTGCTCTAATGAAAGTATTAAGTGTTGTGGGAATATCCTTTCTTCTGCACTGATTTGTGTGCCCTTGGCTACTTTAACCAAGGATTGATGTCAATTGCAATCGGGTACCTGGCATCCTGGTGCCATTCATGCATTGTCTTCCCAAATTTGTTTTGGGTTGCCAATTGGACCTCCAGTCGTGGTGTATCAATTGCTTGCTCATATTTTGGCTCTTAAGTCAAGTGTAGTGATTCAGTCTGCTTTAGTGACTGGAAATGTGCAGGGGTGGGCTGCTCTGAAGAATGATCAATTGTAGTAGCAAACTCCGTTAGTTGGTTTAAGCAATATTATAGCTTTTATTATAAAACAATATATATATATATAGATATTTCACTGCCTTGACAGGGAAATTTTGTTGGTTTGAATATCAAGTAGCAAAGGTGCATTCTCTGAGTATGTTGATGACATAGTCAGACTATGGCAATGTTCTCCTTATTGAAATCCATTAGACTTGACAATGTTAGGATTTCAGGATTGGTAGGGTTGCAACATTTCCACTTGATTCTGTGATGCATGATTGTATAAAACTGACATTTAAGAATATATAAAAAAAATAAAATTTCAAGAGGGTGTGTTACACTACACCTCATGGGTAAGAGGATCTATCATTAAGCTTCAAAAATTATAACAAGATTTAACATGTTGATCAAGTTTCCTTCTTATTCATTAAAACCTTGACAAGTAATGTCAACAGGATAGACATTGGTCATACCCATTCTAACCAAACTCAAATACGCATAATGTTAAGGGTAGGTAATTGCTCAATTGCCCATTTAAACTTAACATCACCACAAATGACCTATATATTAAAGGTGTGATTACCACCTTGCAAAGCATGGCTAAGAATATCAAATAGGTACAATAAAAGATAGGTCTCTAATGGAGGAGTATAGGACATCTAAAAAGATTACTCCATGGCATGTCACTTATTTGGAGCCATATTTTTTGTTTTTTTATCTGTCCGCTCTTAATTCAAAATCACAACTTTGATGTATTCCTGAAAAAGCATACTATCCAGATAATAACGTAAAAGAAACTGCAAACCATATTTGCATAGTGTTTAGTAGGGGGGTGGGGGGAATGTGTTTAAAATCCAAACCTTAAAATCTTTAGAATAAAATATTAGAAACCCTCGATTGATTAAGGAAGGGAAAGCATAAGTGGCTCGTTACCCACCAAAATGGGTAACCACTAGGAGAAAACTTTGCTCCTATTCCTAAGAGACAACTAGCCACCTAGCAGCGTCTGACAGCGACCCCTAGTTGATGACATGGCATTATATCTCAACCACTTGCATCAGCCCTATGTTTCTCACCCATCCAGTAAGAGCACATGGATGAAAGTGGGCTTCCTCTCAAAAGGTACTTCAATCATTTTGCAATCGAGTGCTTATGCTTGTTTGTTTTTGGGAATTTGATATGGATTATTGGGTGATCTGGAAGAAGGGTGGGTTTTATCCATGATCTTGTTCTCTCACCTTAAACGGGGGTTAATCTTCAATCCTAGTTCAGTGGGACCTCCTTGAATGGCCCAATGGGTATAGAAGGGGCACTACTCGGGAAGCCCCTTCATCCATCTATCTCTATGTCATACATGTCACTTTTTATCATACACTACAAGGTCTTATCTCACCTCCATTCTTCGGGTTCAACTAACCATTGGTTCTTTGGGATTTGGCATCCCATACATTTACATACTTGGGTAGGGCCTGGAAACTTTGCCCTAGGAGGTTGATGTAGCTAAAAGAAATGGAAAGAGCATATCATGGCCACAACAAACTAAAGGAAAGAAAATCAAAATGCAAAAGATGCCTTGGGACATACAACTTAGCATGTGGGTAAGAGCTTGGCATGAGCTCTACCTCCCTCATATAGCCATTACTCAGTTCTTGGACACATGTTTGCCCCATTACATCAAAAGAAGGAACTCTTGCATGTCCCAACCTCGATGAGTGATGAGTAGCCTCATCATTAAGGGGTAATGCAATCGCCATATCATTCAAAGCAAGCTCTAACCCTTGAGCTATGAGCAATAATACAAAGAAAAATCATGAAAAAGTAAAAGGCACACAAGAGGGGTGGAAAAACAAAGGCAGAGTTGGTATCTCATGCATCCGCGATTGCTCCCTCCTCACATTTATACACATAGGATGTGGATTCTCCATTAGTCGACCCCTTTAACCATGGCACTTGGCCATGAAGTTATGTCCCCTCTCACTAACACCTATCAATTGAAGGGTGGATTGAGGAAACTTTATTTCCCTTTAGGGGCTATAAACACTTAATAAGGTTGTTCTTTAGGCACTCCTACCTATTTAGAAAACACCGTGGCGAGTTCAAAGACCTGATTTTGGAAGGGGATCTTTATATTAAGTACTAAATAGCCCATAACACTCAAGCTTGGTTCACTTAGATGCAATAATGATCATTGTCTTTGATGACTAGCTGCTTTCATTAGACTCTTTGTTGTGTTTGTCAAGTGGTTTAGCCCATGTCCTTGTTGAAGAAGTAACTAGGTTCGGTCTTCATTTATTGTACTAGAGTCATGATTTAATATTGTACTTGACAAAAGATGATGTAATTATTGATGTACTTGTCAAAAGAAAAAGGAAAATTTATTTGTAAAAGAAAAAAAATATAATTACTATTGAAATGGGTTTCTTGTTATGTTGTGATCCTATGTCAATGCAACCTTTGAGTGCTCTAGGGGTCTTATTGTCAAATCAAAAGGTCAAAGTCATGATGTACTAGCCCTTAGAGGGCTCATGTATCAAAGAGAAAGTTTAATATTGTAAAATAATGTGCCTAGAAGTCTCCAAGGATAAGTCGACCAATTCTCTTCATGTCAGTTCAAGGAAGGCAAATACACTCTCATGAAAAGGCTATTTAAAGAGGAGCCTTACCTCATTTGGATACACACTTGAAGAAGACATATCTGCTCCATGCGAAAAAGAGAGGGTTGTCTGATCCAGCAAAGTAGCAAGCAAGAGGAGCGAATTTCTGTGGAGATTAAGGAAGAAAAATGTATCTCTGTTTTGGCTATTCACTCGTAAGAGTTACTTGGAGGAACTAGGGTTTCCTCAGTGATTATGTTGCAAAGATTTGTTTAAGGTTCTCACTGGCTTATCCTTTAGGGTTTGGTCTTATATTGGTCTTGCAAGTTTTTCATTGGACATAATCTATAAGAAGAGATATTTTCTGGGTTTACCCTCTCAGGGTTTTGCCTTGGCTTGGAGCCTATTTCTGATGTTCCTATGTTTGCATTATGATCTTCTGTTTGGCATTTATTTGATGATGAAGAAGAATATGATAATGATAATAATGTAACTCTAATATATCACAAGTAAATGTCAATAATATGGAGAAATCGAATAAAATTTGTTGCCTCATCTCTCTGCCCTTGATTTCTCAATAGTCGTAGGCACCTTACCCATAGGTACCCAGGCTACTAAAGAGGCATATTGCTACTATCAAGTGAAGCATTGGGACTCCTCGGCCTCCTAGCAACACCAACATATCACTCATGTATGTTGTGCCACTTTGCACTGGATTTGATGTTTCTTTAGGATGTCACACCTAGACCCAACATGCCCCTAGGTCGGCCTTAGCACCTTATGACGGATGGCAGTTGATTCAGGGCCTATATGAGGATGCTCTCACCTTCAGAGACTTGGTAGGGCTAGTAGCACCTAGAAAGCCCTCAACACTAGAGCAGAGATGGACACTTTTGACTGTTGGAAAACCATCGAGATCATTTTGTGGCGCCCTAGCTGGATTTTGGCACCATAGGGAGCCATTGGGGTGGATCTGAGGGCCAAGCCTTAAATCATGATTTTTACATGCTTCTATATGATAGTTGGCACCTCCTAGCACTAGCACATGGCATTTGATGACCTTTCTATGCATGACTTCAACCCTAGAAGGCTAACAACTCACATGTGTGGGCTTGTTTTGCACTTTTTATCAAAAGCTAGTGCATTGGCTTATAACCCAAGGGTTTCTTGTGATTTAACTTGTTAGTAGGGGCTTTTAGGCTAATATTATGATTCATCCTCATATAAATAGAGGAGAGTGCTTTTCATTTCAATCATCATCACTTGGACTAATTCAACTTCTCTTGGAGAATTTTGACCTCTTTGTATCTTGGCAAGATGTGATCTATAGAGTACTTTGTATATTGGAGCTATTTTCTAATTTCTTGTCTTTGGAGAAGTTATCTTGGATCAATGATGTGGATTATTCATGCATTTCATCCTGTAAGTGAGCTTTGTTGTTGAAGAATATTTCATTTAATGTCTAATGTATGGAATTTAATGGTTATCTAGGATTTTTCTATTGCACCATTGATTATTGTAGATAAATTGCATAGAATCTAGATAACCTCTTTGCATGCATTACTCATATATAGAATGTGAATGGTAATCCCCTCGGTGAGCTCTTGTTGTAGCTTTCCCAAGTGCCTTTGATCCCTCATAAGGATAATAGTTAGGATTTTGTTGCTAGGGCATCAAAATATCCTTATTCCTTTGCAAGATCTAGCTAATCTTAAGCATCCATAAACTCTCCATCAACCTAAACACTAGGCGCTAGCCTTGTCTAGTTAGTGATCAACTTAAATTTTATCCACTAATTGAATTTCGTCTTCTCTCGCTTCTTAAATTCGACCCTATTAAGGATATTCGACCTCAACTAGGGCTTAGTGTGAATTGTTCTAGGAAGGAAATTTTTGGCATTGGAAGGATTCAACATCGAGTAAAAGTGGTTGCCTTAAAATCATTCCTCTTGGTGGCTAATCTCTCCATTTTTCTCCATAATTTCTTTTGCCCTAGCTATTTTGCCATAGGAAAAACCCTAGTTTGGCTAAGCTTCAACTTGAGGACTTCTTAAAGGTTTCATGCATCTTTTCCTTGATATTATTCATTGTTGGAAACCTTTTCTTAGCACTTTGACCTTGGGCCATTCCATTTCATATGCTATCATTCAAGCCCTAGGTCTAGCGTGCCTTAATTAGGCTTCTCTAGAGGATGCGAGTTGCCTTATCACCCTTCTTTGTGCCTTGTTCCTACGTGGAGCCATCCTTTGGGGAGCCTATTGTGCTGCCTTGCACCCCTAAGCTTAGAATAGCCCTTAGGTGACCTATATACTAGGACTCCTCCCATTGGTGAAATTCTTTAAAGTGCAGGGGGTATTGGCTGTGGTGACAGGGGGCCTTTACCCCATTGTTGTCACTTGGTCTAGTGTTTGTCTTGTTGCGTGCCCCTCTATAAGACCTGCTAGATTTTCCTGCAACATGGCCTAACTACAAAGAGATAGGAGGAAGGGAGTAAACTTGCTGTTTGGTTATTCAAGCAAGCAAGAGCCAAGGGAAGAAGAAAGGAAGACACTAGGGTACTTGTCAAAATATGAGTTTAATATTATCTAGGAAAAAAATTCAAGCCTAATACATCTACGTAAATGAAATAAAAATTAGATAAGTCAAAAAAATTTCCACCCAATTATACTATGTGATGTAGATAAAAAATCAATGAATCAAATCAAAGGGAAGGAAATGGCATGGTTGAGAAGCTACTTGAGAAAGGTAGGATTGGTAACACCTATTGAACACTTGCAATCATTGAGCCTCCCATCATGCTCCAATGCAAGTTTTTTTTGGTAGATTACTTGCAAAGTGATACCAAATCAATTCCAATATGAGCAATACCAAGTTAAGTCTATCAAACAATTACGAAAACAACATTACCAAAAGATATATAAAGTTGGCCCTCAACTATGAGATGACCACTAGACATCAATGGTAAATATAAGTTTATAACTAGCCTATGAAAGCAAAAAACAAATCTAACTACTAAATGTCATTAGTAGAAAAACCAAAAACAAAGTGACAAAATTGTGAACTAGTAGCAAGAGGTAAAGGGTGTGATACCTACATTCAATTATACACATCATGAGGGAAAAATATGTTGCCTTCACGTTGGTGATGTGTTGGCCACATCAAGGTGAACTTGCAACTAAGCATTCCAAAGATTATGCATAGAAAATGTGCAAATCCTTCGAGCATAAAAGATAGGAGGCTTAAATGTCCACTTCTTAAGTAGGAGAGGGTAGATAAGGTGAAAGAGAGAAAAGTCAAAATATGAGGAAGAACCACAAGACAAGGAGAGGGGTAATGTTGGCATGGCCACACAAGGTATCCATGGAGCCACAGTTCTACGAGACATTTTAACAAGTCCATTATTTGGGAAAGTGATAAAAGAGAGATGATGATGAGTGATCACTGTTGGAACTCTTACCCCTCATTTCAGAAGAGGTGCATATGCACGATTTGTATTTTGGCAGCAACATTTTAAGCCCAAGGAATGCAAGTCTAAAACTCTGTAAATCCATATTGGATGATGAATATGTGAGAGTGTGTCTGATATCCCCGATGGTGGATGGTCATGGCCGGTCCTCTTGGCCTCATATTCATGGTACTCGGTTTTGGTGGGTGGTAACTCCTTGCCTTGATGGAAATTCTTATGTTCAGTGGTAGAGTTATTATAGAGGTGGACCCATTAAGACTCATGATTTATTGGAACACTTAATGTTTGGTGCTGTAAAGATGCTCACTTATTGTACTTTTCCCCTCATTTCTCCTTAATCCCGATGCACCTATTTGTTCCCCACATGGTTCTCTTAGATTCTTATGTAGTCTATATGCATTTTTTGGCCATGGTGTATTCATCATGTCATAGTTCTTCAACATGGCGGTCTCACATTTTCTAATAGCTTGTGTTTCCCAAAGTAGTTTACAGATCCCAATTCATAGGTTCTCGAGGGTCAATCCCAATGAACGAATGACAACAAATCTTGAAGGATGGATGTGAAATTAGGGGAATGATGAAAAGTGGTAAGTATGGAGTGGTTATGGACATGCTACTTCAATCCAAGTTTCCAAGTAGTGCCTCTCCTATAACCGTAAGCTATTAAAGGAGGTCCCATTGGACTAGGGTTAAAAAAAAGCCCTTGGCAAGGTGATAGAATAAGTTTATTGTCAAGATTGGTCAATCATCCATATCACCCCTTTATCCACGTTAGAATGCCCAAAACATTAAGTAAAAGCACATGACTACAAAATTGTTAAAATACCATGCGAGTGGTGACCCATTCTCCTAAAGAGGAATGTTGTATGGTGAGAGGTGTTTAACCGGTGCAAATAGTGGAGGAATGTGGCATATCACTAGCCTAGATCCATCTTAACTTTAGATCGATCAAGCGCTGAGAGGGATCAAATCTCTCGAGGTGCAAACCTTTCCTTAAGTTTTGCACTCAAAAAAGACGTTTGCATGCTGAGAGATTTGATCCCTCTCAACGCTTGATAGATCCAAAGTTAAGATGGATCTAGGTTGGTTTAATTATTCTCTATTATTAATCCCTATACCACTAATAATCCCTATCCCACACAGATTTTAGTTTTGTTTTTGCACAAAAGTCAATAAGTTTTGACTTTAAGTTAATTTGTTTTCCTTTCAAAACATAGTCAAAGTTTGGTTAAATATATGGATTATTCTCAATTTTTTACATACTAAAAAATATTTTTGTAATTTGATAATTTTACTTATTCAATTTTGAATTGGTTAGAATATTGTGATGTGAATTTATTTCCCTGGCGTGGGCCAATTTATTTTCATTCTTTATCATAATTAAAAATTAATTTAAACAAGCAAATTACCACAAATTATGTTTCCTACTAGTGTAGACACCGCAGATCATAGCAAACACCGTAGATTGTCAAAGTTACTAATGTAGATGCATCAACAACAGATTGTTGGGTCACTGCAATCGATGCATCATCCTGCCTCTAGCGTGACAATGGAGTGGCAACTTGCATGCACATGTTTGAACCTCGTCCGTCTATAACCCAAGGTTCCATGTCATCTTTTCAATCCCAATGGATTTGAATCAAAAACCCTAGGGTGGAACGCAACGACCAAAATGGATCAAGTCCTTCGAAGGCATCATGGGAAGAGAGTAGATATTTCCACTCTTTGCAGACAACCTTCATTTTGCCAAGAATCCTCACGGGCAACCTTGCTAAAATCATATCCAATATGTCATTTGGGAGCCTTCGCCATGTTTCTGCCTCCATTGCTACAATATTTATTTTTCATGGAAAATATAAGGAATACTTTTCTTACATTTGATGCTACAACCATTTTTTATAAGGTCCTCCACAGTGGTGGTGCTCAGTTCGCTCTGACCTAGGATTCAACCTTGCCCGAAGGCTTGAAGAAGTGCTTTTGTTCACTATATATATTGTGACTAGTTAACCATAAAATATAGAAGAATTGAATCTCAGGCTTAATTTATATTATTTCATAACTGATTCAGATAAGAGAGTACTAGCATTTTTTACTATCAAGGTCCAGTTACATAATGGGCTCTCCAACAATGTGTTGTTGGGAACATAGGAAAGGTACCTTCCTTAATTAAGATATTTTGGAAGTCGTCTCTTTGCTAAAAGTAGATATAAATTAGAAAACCTAAATAAATAGCTTTGTTTATATTCAAGACAGGGTAAAAAAATTAGACTTTATTTGTGTTGGCGTGGAGTAATTTTTTGAATGTGCAAATGGTTTTTGGGGCATGGACCATACCTGTTGATGCTATTTTTTATTATAAAGTTAATTATCAATTTATTATTGTTTTTATTTTATTAAATGGATCTAAGTGTTAAATGTTAAATGGATTTAACTTTAATTTAATTTTAAATAATTTGACTGCGTCAACATAACATTACATAACACTTTACAAGATTGCTACCATACTAGGTTGTAAAGCACCTCCCAGTGCAATCATATAATCAACAAATATAGCGCTGCTGGCTGGCTGTCCAAAGTAGGAGAAAAATTTTCTCCTATGAGTTACCCATTTTTGGTGGGTAACATTTGGCTCCAACTTAAGGACATGTGCTCACCATAGAGCACATTGTACATATTCTCGAATAGGGAGTTCATGAGAACCCTGACAATTCCTAGGCTCACAAACTTGTTACTCAGGCACTCAAATCAACTTGTTTACTAGCATGTGTATGAGTTGTTGATCGTCACCCTTGCATTTATATGATACATAAAGGCATACTGAAAAGAAAAGGTTAGCTAAATGTAATCTAATCTATCAGCATGAATAATGAATAATTTGGATGCAACACATTGTTCCATGAAACCTTTGTGTGAATTCTTTAATAGTTTCATTGGCTCCCAGAATTTGTCTAAGAGTTGTTTGCCCTTTTTGACTGTGGTCCATCTATTGTTGAATGCTTGATGGAAAAGGCCCATCTATTTCACATAGCAATTATTTTATAATTTATCCCTAGAATTATTTCACTATTAAATTAATTTTCTGAACAACTGAAAATAAACACACTATTATTTTTAACTTTTCATTATAAATTTGCAGCGAAAAGTACT
The DNA here is from genome assembly GCA_031772625.1 of Pinus tabuliformis. NCBI lineage: Eukaryota > Viridiplantae > Streptophyta > Pinopsida > Pinales > Pinaceae > Pinus > Pinus tabuliformis. The sequence goes on from CM062816.1 coordinate 535,290,487, forward strand.
TAGAAAAATCAATTACAAACAATGCAAATCTGCCCAATCAAATCTTCCTTCACATTAGTTTTTTGGAAATTTTAGAGCCTTGACCCATAGAGAAATACATAGAAATTACAACAATAATTAAACCTGGAAATGGCTCTCTAGATTTTCAGCCGAAGGAAAATTTAATCTCATGAAATTGGCTGCTTTGGAGAATATCTTAGCCTTGGTAAAATCTCGGCCTCCCCCTGCAAATATAGGCCCTCCTAGCCCTTATGGCTATGCTTGGGAAGTCTTGGCCTGCACAGGAATCTCAGACTCTCTGCAAATCTTGACCTTTCTCTTTCCTCAATCTCGGCCTCTACAAATTTTCCTTCCAGAAAACCCTTCTTGCACACTTTCTTCTCTTTAGTCAATTGAACCTCTAGGTCCTTGGGAAAATCACTTCCTCAATTGTGATTTGTGTTTTCAACCTCTCTGTTAGGTTCCCTTTATAATTTCTTATTGAGTCAAATACCTAATCTCTAAAGTGATAGAGTTCTAGGATTAAATCCTAATCCTATTAGATCAACGGTGGAGATTAGATCTAATCTAAGTCACTTAAATAATTAAATTATTTATCCTTAGAAACTTTAGCCCAATAGCCAACATTTATCAATAAATTAATTAATGTGTGCTTTTTCTAAGGTAAAACTTAGGAAAGAAATCATAATACTTGCTCCTTTCAAACAAAAACCCAATGTTCCACCAAGGTTCCGGGATGAGGGGGCGAGGGAGCGAGGGGGCGTGGGAGCGGCCTATGCAAAAGCTCCCTACCATTTTTTAGGAAACGTGGGGGAGCGTCAGGGTCTTAAAAATTTATAAATATAAAATATAATTTATTAATTGAGTCCACTATAACAATTTGGTTTGAATTGAAAAGCTGCAAAGCATGATCATTGATATGAATATCATTTGACATTATCCAAATTTATAATATCATATAAAATAATAAATTTAAAATTCTAATTTATAATCATACATCAATGATCATACATTATGATTAAAGTTTAAAGTTTAACTGATTTTCAACTTATAATATTAATATATGAAGAGCCTATTTGGCAATGCTTCCATAGGACTAGCCCATAGGTCTGATATACCTTCACAATTCTGTTTTAGATACTACTAACCTAGAGAAGAAGTCTAAAAGAAATCATTTTTGGAACTTGGACTAAACGGAACCTGGATGCTTTTTCCACAGGTAAAGACCAGTCACCATAGGCCTAATATAGTAATAGGCTGATTTTCTATTGTTTATTCAGTTCCCAGGTAACCATTGCGACAACCATAACCTTGTGCCATAGATTTTTCCTTCGGCAATCTCATGCAAAAAATGATAGACACGTAAGTGGAAGTTACTTTCTTCTTTTCATGTTAGACTGCTTAGTTAGTTTCCATTTTACAGATCCTGTTGGTTTCTTTCTTTGAGCGAATGTATATTTTGAACCCTTTAAGTTCTCATGGGATCAAAATTAGATGTCAGGGCAGAATTTTGAGAAATCATATATGAAAGTAGTTGGCTGGCTGGTGGAATATTAACATTCTGTATTTTAATCAGGTCTTATTATATCAACAATATTATATTTCAGTCAGGTCTCATCAACACAACGCATGGTAGTCAAGGAGGCAGTGTTTTAAGTTTTTACAAGTCGGATTTTTCACCCATACTTGTGGTTAATTGGTTCCTGGAAACAAAATAGTCAGATCCACTTTTCAGAACATGTGACAGTAGGCTCTTTTCCTAAACCTACTATCACCATGAACGGGGAGAGCCCATATTGAACCGATTCAAGGTCTTGGTTTTCCTAGCTTGCACTTTCAACAAATTGTATTAATTCACTGACTTTTTTTAGGTAATTTACCTTTTGTATACAATTCCTAATACAATCAATAATGATACAGGCACTGTTTATTAAATATACTATGCAATTTAATTTGAGATCTTGCTAACTTAGTGGCAAAAGAAGCCATTTTTGGGGACGTGGACTTAAACTGCCTGTCTTTCCATAGATCTAACCCATTGGACTGATATAGCTTAACAATCCTATTTCAGATCTTGCCAACCTAGTGTAAAAAATATTTAAATAAGTCATTTTTGGCACTTCGACTCAACCTGAGAGGCTTGTTAATTACCAAACTAGTTCTTGACATAAAACTTTAAGTTACTACAACGAAGTTCTAGAGCGAGGGAGTTTTTTAAATTATTTTTCTGTTTCATGGATTCCATCGTGGAATTGCAAAGGGTCATGACTCATTACAATATATACACATTGAGAAGCTGCATTCAACTCATAGTCTTCAGCACAGTCAAGACTCAAGTTTGGTTGACACTGCTCTGAGACAGACGCTGTGATGATTGTCCAAAAGCATTCTTACGCAGTTACGCAGGCGACAGTGGCAAAAGCTCATGACATGAAATGTTACTAATCTGTTAAGCTGTAGCAGTCCGCTCCTCGCACACAGGCTGCTCGCACGATGCTTGAAGGGAGGTGCTGCTCGCACGATGCTCGATGGGAGCTGTCAACTGCTACTTGTAGGACGCTCGACCAGAGGGAGGGAGGAGTTTTGGAATGATGAATCCGAACAATGAAATCCAACACTGTGAGTGGAGTGCTCAGTGAACTTGCAAAGGCTGTGAGTGTGTTGTTCATGGTTCAGGGTGCCGGTTTTATAACATGAAACAACGATTTTCCAAAACCCTAAATGTTAATTAACTCTTAATTAAAGATTAAGTTCAGCGTTTAGTTAATTAAAATGGTTTTTAATGCATTAAAGGTGTGCCTCGTCCCCCCTCGTCCCCCCACGCCCCCCCCCCCCCACGTCCCCCTTTTCGGAAACGCCCCCTCAGGGAAGGGAAATGTTTCCCTGGCACGTCCCCCTGAGTTTCCTCCATTTTGGAAGCGTGGGGAAACATCCCCTACTCGTGGCCAAGTCCCCGGAGCGCGGGGGAGCGAGGAAACTAGACCCCTAGGGGGGGGCGAGTCCCCGTGGAACATTGCAAAAACCTGAAGAAGACTCTCTTGCATGTTAAACACAACCTATGTAGAAGACCTTCTGATGCTATAGACATCAATACTCTCTCCTACCAAGGAAGGGATTTTCCACCAATCCAGCTTATCCCTGTTGAACACAAACTTCTCTTTCACTAGGGGCTTGGTGAGAATTTTTGACACTTGCTCATCTGTGGATATGTATAATGTATTGTAACCTCACAACACCTCTCTGGTCCCTATCTGTGATGAAGTGGTACTTTATCTCTATGTGTTTGAACTTGTTGTTGTATCTCTCCTTGAGGACAGTTTTTGGCTGGGAAACTGTTCCAAGGAAACAACAAACCTGCTTTAGGCCCTTCCTGGCCCTTGAACTAGAGGGGGCTCCCTCAAATATTATGAGGCTTATTTACCGTTCACTGTCACTGAACAATAGCATTTTAAGCACAGTGGCCAATTTGTATGTTGGGGGTTTGTTGATAGGTGGTCACTAATGGGTTAAACTCATTGCTTTAAGGCAAAGACCTATCTCTCTAAAGGTTTAACCAAAATGCCAACAATCAACCATGATAGAATAATAACAACTTGAAAGATGAGAATGGAAGACTTAAGAAGATATCAAACAACATCTATATTCAATCTGAACATATAAATCACCTGATAGGACTAGAAAGCATAAAGAAGATCCTTCAATATCTCAACAATAGTACACATTTCAACTGTATAGAATTAGGGTGACAATCTATAAGTGCAGAGGGATAATACCCGCCTGTATTATAATCTCAGTGTTGAACATAACATCACCGAGGGAAGTGAGGGAAGCTGATTCTTAGCTTTGCCTCTCCTATGTTCCACACAATCTCGGTGTCTAGATGAACAAATTATGGAAAATACAAAGAAATCACACTCATAGAAGATAACATACTGCCATAAACTGAGGTAGGAATCCTCTGATTCAAACTTCAGAAAAAGAAAGTCTTCAAAATGTAGTTTACAAGTTTTGGCCCCAAAAGCCAACCCCTATTATATTCAAAATGATAATATTTATAAGAAATTCCAAAGCTACAAGCTGTTACAAGCTTTAGGAATAAAAATCTAACAAACTTAAACTAGACAAATTTATGATTTGGTGCATAAAATCAGGAACTGAAAAGAGCTGATTGCTTTCAAATGTGGAATAAAATCCACAGTTGTTGAGTATTCTGCCAGTCGTGTCCTTTGAATGCTTTAAACCTGTCTGAAGATACTCATTGAATTTCTAGAAATAATCCTCAACCTGCTGATCCTTCTCCTTGAAATCTGAGTTATATGTTCCACTGTTGCCATAAAACCTGGAGATGAGCTTCAAAGTCCAAGATATGCTTGGCCATCTGTTTTGACTAGTTGTTATACTATAATCTCCTAATGAGTCATATTACCAGACTTGCTAGACCTCATTAAAATAATTTACCACTGGGATTAAACAAATTACATAGAATAATTGTAAAAATAGTGGAAGCACTATTTACTTCATTGCCTCCCTCTGACCTTCCATATTTTCATGCAAATGGATAACCTTATGGGAAGTGTGGCACCAAGTACACTAAATCTATCTTAAAACTCTCCTCTCTACTTGTGGAATAACCTGAGATTTGGCTGGAACATCTTGGAAATACACAGGGATGACTCCTCATGGATCGAGAGTGCTTTATAACGAATTAACAATGGCATATGTGTGAAAATTCCTATCCTCAAGAAACGTCTATTGCAGCAAAACTGAATCTACTTCTCCTACTTGATTTTAATATACATTATTAAGTTATTTTCTGAATACTGAAGTAAATTACTTCTGTAGCCTACACTACTTTAAATTTGATTACATGAAACAAAAAACTGAGCAAAGAACAAGATACATAGGACACAATTATTTTTGGACAAAATAGTCCCTGGAAAAACCCAATGCGGGAAAACTGGTGCAACAACTTTGAGGGTTTTCTATTATTAGGCAGTAGTTCTGAATACAATGCTGGTTGCCCTCCCGACAATCCAGTGACTGAGAAAAAATATAATGGCGGAAAACTGAGTGAGATTACCTCACTTCACCCGACAATTTCCCGCTGATCCGACAGCGGAATTGGCTAACCCCGGCTATCTCTGCGCTGGCTCTGCGTTAGCCTTACAGGCTCTACGTCAGCTTCTGCCTCCTGCGTCAACCTTCTCGGCGGTTCCTCGACAATTTTTGGCTTTCTGCGTGAGGGAAACTTCACTTCTGCGCTGGCCCTTTTGGCTCTGCATTAGGCTTACGTGGGCCCAGATTGGCCTAGCGTTAGTTCTTCTAGCTGCTGCGCTACCTCCACTAGTGGCTCTCCGCCTCTCTGTCCAGTATTCCCGAACTATCCCTGCCCCTCTGCTGCAGAATGATCGCCTAGTTCAAATTTCTCAACTTCCTAGCCCCAAAAATTGAACTCCAAATCAATTCATTCTCTCCGTGTGTATTTCTAAATGAACCCCAAACCTCCTTCTTATACTTTTCTTGTTAAGACTTAACGACTGAGATTAAGTCTCTAATAAATGGCTAAGATTAAAACTTGACTTGATCCGCTTTCTAGAACATTCTCACCCATATTTTGATTAATACCCATTAATACTTTAATTTTACTTAGGAATCTGATTAAAAATATTAATTATTTTAATAAAATACAATCTGAGTGGAATTTCACCAAACGATTTCTAGGTTCTTTAGAACTCATGTGCCTCAGCCTCTCCACCAATTTTCATGGCTAGAGCACATCCAATGCTACCAAAAACTAACACTCCCTCTTAGCGAGGAAAGTGCTCTAGCAACCATGTCCAACTGCATGCTGTTTTGTCTATGAAGCATCTCTTTTCCGCACTGTTGCTGCCACCAAAACTGTGCTGCTATTTCTACTGTACTGTTGCCCATGACACTGCCACTACCACTGCTGCATTTGTACTATAGCTCCCTCTGCATGTGCTGCTAACACTGCCACTGCTAGCTCTGCATTGCGTCATTTTCCAATTGTTGCTGCGCAACAAAGGAAAAACATCCAAAATTATTGAACTAACTGTGTTCAGCATAATACCATGAATGTTTGTTAATTTTAGGTATGTCCTATGCTTAGAGCAATTTATTTCAATTTTCATAGTTAGCTCAATATCTTTTCTAGATTAGCAATCACATCAACATTAAAGTAAACTGCAGATAGAACATAAACATAAATTGCAAAAGACAAGCCAAGACAAGAGGACACAATATGTGGCGCTAGCCAGGGACAAACCCCAATGTGGGGAAACCCTTGATCAATTCTTCTTATATGTTCTTCAATAGTTCAGCAAAGAGAGAGAGAGAGATAGTACATTTACAACAGAAGTCAACACTTTGACTTATCTAGATAAGAGCATAGATCATCTCTAAGAAGATGATACATGAGATCAGTTGAAGACATGCTGCTTCAACTGATTCTCCAAGGTGACTCCTTCACCTATCATTGTGCTGCATCTCGTCATCATGTTGCACCTTACTGCACCATGCTGCACCCATCATCACAATGCTGGACCTTATGACCATGTTGTACCCATCATATTGCTGCACCTTATGCTGCACTGCTATCCCATTGTTTAGCATTGTTGTACCTTGTGCCACTGCTGCACCATGCTGTCACCCATGTGCTTGCTGCACCATTGTTGCTTCGTGTACTTGCTGCACCAAGTACCATACTGTTGTCCCAATGTGCTTGTAGCACTATGCTTGCTGCACCTTGTTGTTGTTGATGTCCCATGTACCATACTATTACAGCACCATGAACTTGCTGCACTAAATACTAGTTGTCCCGTGTACCATACCACTATGTACATCCACCAATTTGGCTCACAGAGACTGCCCAACAATCTGGTCCAAACTGATCCTCAACACCTACAAGAAATGTCATAGACAACATACCTTAGCTCACTGTTTTGAGGTCTGATTTGTTTGCAACAAACTGGTTAGGGCTTCCTAACAGTCCTTGTTAGGCCCCTCTAATAAGCACCTAAGGACTCCTACAACTGTGTTCTTCCCTTCTAAGCTTGCTACTCCAACACGCTGTCCTTAAGGCTAATTCCTAGCCCCAAGACTCTCCAACTAGCCCTCTGATTACTTCAGAACAGGCCTCAGTATCTTGTTGTAGCAGTCGCTGCCCTAGATCACAAGAAGAGAACCATCAAAATCGTCAAAAGTAGCCTAGTTTTCCATTACACAACTCAGCCCTCCTGCTTGGTTGTCTAACCTTCAAAACAGTCATGAGAAGGTTACAGACTCCTTCGTTGAGGTGCCTACTAACCCGCGGCCTGAACATAAGATATTCTCTCCAAAATGCGAGTTCTCCTTCCTATGTCTTCTCCAAATCACGCTGTCCATAATTACCTCGACCTTCCTAACAACCAGGTTAGGACAACGTATGGGATTGTTGTGTCATCCCTTATTACCTAGGGCACCTAACCCTCCTTGACAGCGTGTGTGAGTCTTCTTTAGATTAGTGTAGATAGATCCTTCCTTGACTGCGACTAGGTGTTATGACCTCTTTAGGACAACGTTTAGATCTCTCCTCCATAGCTGTGTTGAGAGCTAGATCATCCTCCTTAGGACTGCGTTTAGGGCATCTAGTTTAGAACTGTGTTTAGGGCTTCCTCCTTAGGACTGCGTTTAGGGCTTCTACTCTTAGATTTCTCTTCCACTAAAACCCAAGACAAGTGGAGAGAAATCAAGAGAGAAGTGTGTGTGAAATGACTCTCAAATCATCTCCTTTGATACTAAAACGTTGAGCACATGTGGGTGTTATTTAGTTGCTGGCCGACCTTGATGAATTGTCTTATAACACAAATAAATTCATAACTCCATGAATACTTATTGAATCGGATGATCTTTAGATCAATCCTACACCTCTCGATGAGAGGGATCCATGAAAAATATCAGTTGCCATAAATAAGATGACCCACATGGAGTTTGGCTCTAGTTGCCAATTTTAACAATGTTGGAATCTTCTGCGCTGCTGCTGACTTCTGCACTGTGTCGTCTGCACTGCTGCCAACCTTGCTATGCGCTGATCAGTGTTTGGTCTCAGGCTACTGCATCTTTCTCTCCAAACAATTCCACTGCATCATCTGACACTAAGTCCATCTTGCTACAGTTGAATCTCAGGTTCCTATAGCAAGGAATTGATCCAAGAGGTGGACTCCACAAGGATCCTGCCCACATGTAGTCGTCCTGACTACAGCTCAATATCGCCCCATTTCCCTTCGGTAGATGCGTGGGCACTCATGGCAAATTCATCTTTGTCAATTTTTGCTGGAGCAGCCTTAGGATCATGTTTCTCATCCTTATCCTTTTGCTTCAAAGGACACTGGGATGCAAAGTGACCCATCTCGCCACATCTGAAACATTTCACCTTCGAAATGTCCTTCTGCTTTTGTTTCTGCTATCCCTTTGATGCTAGAGCTGCGTTCTCCTCCTCCTCCTTGGTCTTCGTGCAACTCCCACTGCTGCCATTGAGGTTGACCTTAACGAGATCCCTCCTTAAGTCTTCTTGTTGAAGGGCTGCTCACATCTCCTCCCATGAAGGTAGTCTTTCCCTGCCCAATATACTTTGGACAAAGACTTGCCATTCATCCGAGACTCCATTCAGGGCCGTCCTTACCATTGCGGTAGACGGAGGAGTATACCCCACTGTAGCAAGCTGGTATCTGGTGTCTTGAAGACGTTGAAGATAGGAGTTAACCCCTTCTCCCTTTTGCATCAATGTATACTGCAACTTTTGTTCTAAGTACATCTTCCGCTGCTCGGAAGAACCTTCATACAGTGAAGACAAAGCTTCCCACATCTCTCGGGCTGTATCTTTGCCCTGCAAGTGTGAGACCACATGATCTCGAACTCCATCGAGTATGAACCTCTTCGCCTTCCCCTGCTCGGCCTTGTACTTCTTCTTCTGATCATTGTCTGCCGGAACAACCACAACACTCTTGACGTAAGCTTCGATATCGTACTCCTCCAGAACAACTAAGATTCTGGTCTTCCATATGACATAATTGGAAGCTCCTTCCAACCTGTCCTGATCTCTGAGCCCATGTGATGCCATCTCACCCAAACTGTCGAACTAACTCCTCTAGTCACTGCTCAACACTGATCTGCTGTCCGGCAAGTGAAGAAATTGAACTTTTGGTGAGAAAAGTCCTCTAGGGAGAAAATTCCCCTTCTATTAGTCTTCGCTCTTTTTCGACGGATTTTTGCCCTGATAGAAACTGTGCCCTTCAAGCACTGCATTGAGGCTTTGCATCACTCCCTCTGCCTCTGCAAGCTCATGAACCGAAAATCGTACCTCTTTGTCGACTCTCTCAGAGAGAAATTTCCTCGGAATCTCTGCTTTCCCGGTAAGCACTGTGCACTCCCTTCAAGGGGATTCGAATTGCTACCAAATGCAGCTTTTGACCTCTCTGCGCAGCGCTGGATCTGCTCTTCCTGTTTCAAAATCAATGCTTTGAAACCATGTGAAAATTCCTATCCTCAAGGAACCCCTACTGCAGCAAAATTGAATTTACTTCTCCTACTTGATTTTAATATACATTATTAAGTTATTTTCTTAATACTGAAGTAAATTACTTCTGCAACCTACACTACTTTAAATTTGATTACATGAAACAAAAAACTGAGCAAAGAACAAGATACATAGGACACAGTTATTTTTGGACAAAATAGTCCTTGGAATAACCCAATGTGGGAAAACTGGTGTAATAGCTCTGAGGGTTTTCTATTATTAAGCAGTAGTTATGAATACAATGCTAGTTGCCCTCTCGACAATCTAGTGATATAGAAAATATATATTGGAGGAAAACTAAGTGAGATTACCTCACTTCACTCGGCAGTTTCCAGCTGATCCGACAGCAGACTGGCTAACCTCGGCTATCTTCGCGCTGGCCCTGTGTCAACCTTACAGGGTTTGCATCAGCTTCTGCGCTGTCTCTTCTGCCTCCTGCATCAACCTTCCCGGCTGTTCCGACAGTTCCCCGACAGTTTCTGGCTTTTTGCGTGAGGGCAACTTCACTTCTGCGCTGGCCCTTCTGGCTCTGCGTCAGGCCTGCGTGTGCCCAGATTGGCCCAACGTCAGTCCTTCTAGCTGCTGCACTGCCTCCACTAGTGGCTCTTCGCCTCTCTGTCCAGTATTCCCGAACTATCCCTACCCCTCTACTGCAGAATGATCACCTAGTTCGATTTTCTCAGCTTCTTAGCCCCGTAAATCGAACTCCAGATCAATTCGTTGTCTCTATGTGTATTTCTAAATGAACCCCAAGCCACCTTCTTATACTTTTTTCGTTGAGACTTCAACGGCTGAGATTAAGTCTCTAATCAATGAATAAGATTAAAACTTGACTGGATCCGCTTTCTAGAACATTCTCACCCATATTTTGATTAATAACCATTAATACTTTAATTTTCATAAGTTTAGACTTAGGAACCCCATTAAAAATATTAATTATTTAAATAAAATACAATCTGGGTGGAATTTCACCAAATGATTTCTGGGTTCTTTAGAACTCATGTGCCTTAGCCTCTCCACCAATTTTCATGGCTAGAGCACATCCGATGCTACCAAAAACTAACAATATGAATGAAGAACTTCGCTAGTTTATTATATTTTATTTATTTATTTTTAACTAGGTTGTTCAAATAACAATGGTGTAACCGGGCAACTCAAATTCTTTATTGCATGGTCTTAAATTACTAAATGGAAGGAGCTTGAGTTCCCAAGCAATGTCCTGTGTAACTACCTGAACAACCTCTGCACTCTTGTATACATTATGTGTGTTGATGACAACCTGTGCATATGCATTGCCTCTGGTGTATTCCTGATTTTCCTAGGAGTTTCATCCCACATGCTTTCATAAAAGTTGATGGATCGATCAAAATCATTAACACGAAGCATGATTTGACAAAGTGGCTCTGTTGTTGGACCTATTTGAACAAGCTCAAACTGTAACCATCTAGATTCTTCACAAAAGCTATCACCGTGCTCTCCCCTTTAACTGTTTAACATGACTTGGTTCTCTTTTGATATTACCTCTTTTCGTTTGAATGTCTTCAACCAGCTTGGAAATATTTCCAATTGCAATTGCAAAGTGTCGAAACCCTGTTTCAATATTGTAACTTTTGACTTCATAATTATATGCCAACTTTTAAACAAAATGAGAGTCCTCTGGTCCATATCCAAGGAAAGCATTTGAGTATTTCTCCTTGGGAAAGTCTTAACAGCTTCATTCCTAAGCATGAAACATCCAGTATAGAATTTTAATGTTTCTCTCTAAATTTACTAACTCCATATCTGAAGGCTTTATTGTTGTCACTGCCACATTTGGATTTATAAAAACAGTCTCTGCATTATAAACTCTAGGGCCATGATCTGTTGAAGGAGTAAGAATTGAGAGCCACAAACATTTGGAGGATATTTGTTGATGGAGGAATGCGGACAGGAAGGACACTCACTGCTAATTACATACACCATGACTGGAACTGTATTAAATACCAAACCTGCTCCATATGAATTGTAAAATGCAAGGACACTCGCTGCTAATTACATACACCAAAACTGGAACTGTATTAAATATCAGACCTGCTCCATATGAGTTGTAAAATGCAAAAGCTAGGTCCATAACATAGGAAATCAGTACCGAGTACCATTTGAGGGGAGGAAAAGTGGAAGGTATTAATCCAACAGAAATTGCTGCAAAACCAACATTACTAGCAGCTGCTACCTAAACTGGAATTCTGTGTTTCATAAATATCTCCTTTTGCCTTTGTTCCTTCACTGTTTTTGCATTATCATTAACTTGAACATTATTAATGAGAGGAATGGCATTTCATTTAGCATACTAGGTATAAATTTCCTTCCTAGTGATACTTATTATCTTGACAAGGTTGTACAACCCATCACACAGAATATGAGAAATAGCTACAAACACCTTATGTCCATACAGGCCTTTGAAGTCATTGCTACGAAGGTCTGCTAGATACCAATCACCTGCACATTTGCTGATAAGATGCTACAAGCAGCCCCAGAACATTATTGCCCCAAGCAAAACTGAACAGTTGACATTGTGAGGGCAGATAAGGCCACATCCATTGTCGGTTGGACTAAAGTCAGAATAGAATGTGTTCTTGTATGCTTCTAGCCTTTCTTGCAATCTCAACACCTTTCAGATTATGAAAACTATTAATCAACAAATGTTAAAGAAGGATTTTTAATGTCTTTGAACCTATTGCCTAGATAGTCAGCTTCAATTAAATTATATGTTTTTTGGTCCATGGCAATCATGTATGTCCCAAAACTACTTGAACACCAACCATCAAGAGCAAATTAACATTGCCTTTTATAGCTTCCTGCTCATTCACCCAGGATCTGCAATAAAAATCTAACACTAGGATCTGCAATAAAAATCTAACCTAATGGCTTCTTCAATCTCAGGCCCTTATTATTATGGATTTGAGTATTGGAAACGCTGAGAGGGGGGTGAATCAATATTCTTAGCAATTAGTAACTTATTAGTCTTTTCATAGCGTTAGTTAATCTTCAATAGTATTTAAAAACCATAAATAAACAGTAGATAGTGAACACAAATATTTCTAGGTGGAAAACCCCCTCCAGGTCAAAAACCACCAGACGCTTTTCTAATAAGTTATTTTAATTTTCATCTCCAACTGAAAAGAAAGCCCCAACTTCCTAGAATTTTAGAAAAACATTCTTCTCCAGCTCCCACTGGAAGTACGCCCTAATGCCATGGTTTTTTTAGCAGTTGAAAGGATGCTCCAACACCCTAGCAAGCTACAACTTGCTCTAGCACCACCCTACCACCCTGAAATGACAAAAAATTAATACAATATTGTGGACTCTCATACCAGGGACAATGGTCCACTTATAATGATATATAATGACTTCACTTCAACTGGCCAAAACCCTAAGACCTAAAGCCTTGTCCCAACAACAAACACCTAGACTAAATGACTCCCACAACTCTTTGTACAAAAAAATGTCTTTACAACTTTTACAAGACTTTGAATTTACAACTGTACAATGTAGAATGTCTCTGAATTGTGGATGATGAAACCTTGAGTGCCTTACTGTTGTAGTAGATGACGAATCATGAAATTGCTCTGCCTGCTCTGCCCTTGTATTGAAAAGATGCTTGATATAGATTACTACTATAGTGACACTGCAAAAGCCACCCCTGGAGTTATTTGTGAAGAAATGTTTTCAACTCCACATGCAATCCTTTCATACTATACTTGATTCCACTGTTGCCAATAATGAAGCTCTTGTAGATACCTTGTCCTAGGATGGGTACCTAAGGGACAGCTACTAGACCAAATGACAACGATGGGACAAATTCCCATTGTCACCACAACCTAAGTCCCTTTCTCGGATTTTCACTGACAGGAGGAGTCCTAATATGCCTCACTTGTGACAAATGTCTCTATGATAGGCTTGAAGTGAGGCAAGGTGTCTCATTCAATGGAAAGGTTCAATAAATTGCAATCTTTGGGAGAAGCTAAGTAAGGCTTTCCACGAAAAGCCCCTTTAAATAAATGGTTACAAGAGACCTTGGGTTGAGATATGTAATAAGATAAAGGTACATCCAAGGTGAAGGTAGACAAGAGAAAAGACAATGAAAGATATACTTTAACAAGTACTAAAGGCCAAGCCTTCAAGGAATCCCGTTGAAGGATTAGCTTCTAGGGTTCCCTCTTGGTATACTAGCTAGGGCATCAATTATATTGAAATTCCATAGTCGAAATTCACTCAAAAGTTGTGGATGCCTAGGAGAGACACTATGGAAGAATCTTGTTCGGATGAAATTCAAAATTTTCTCCTCCCTAAAATTTCCCACCAAGCCCTAGATGGTCTCTTTAACCTTAAAGGGACAAAGGAAAGAGGAGAAAAGAAGGAAAATTTATGGATTAAATCCAAATTTGACCACCAAGGGACTTGACCAATGCCTAGACCATTGGGAGTATGGAGTTATGGGTGCTTATAAAAGGCTAAATTGATCTTTAAAATCTTTGAACCTAGAATCATATAGCACGGCCCAATGCCCTTCTTGAAAAGTCTTTTCCTTGATACGCTTGTCATGCCAAACTTTCCTTTGCAGTTGTATGACTTCAGTGGGCAGGAGAGCTTGCATTCTAAACTCATTTAAGCCGTTCAGTTGGAGCAACCTTTCTTGCTGTGTTGTGGTGACATCTAAGTTCAACTGAGCGGCCATTCTCAAAGTGTTATATTCAAACTCAATAGAAATCAAAGCCTTCTTCCCATAAACCAAATCATATGGAGTGAATCTAGTGGTGGTTTTCCAAGTGGTGTTGTAGGCCCAAGTGGCCTCTACTAGTCTCTTTGCCCAATCTTTCCTGTTGTTGCTAACAACCTTAGTGAGGATGCTCTCCAATGCTCTGTTTGTGACCTCTACTTTCCCATTTGCTTGAGGGTGATAGGCAGTGGATGTCTTGTGCTTGATATGGTGCTGCCTTATGAGGTCTTCAATCAAATTGGATGTGAACTGTGCTCCTTGATTAGTGGCTACCTCCCTTGGATACCCAAACTTGTAGAAGATGTTTTTTCTTAAACATTCTGTCACTTTCTGCTCAGTTGCTGCTTTGACTACTTTTGTCTCAGCCCACTTTGTCAAGTAATCAATGCACACAATGATGTACTTTTTCTGTCCCGATGGTGGATCAATTGGCCCATTGAAATCTATGCCCCACTTGTCAAATGGCTTTAAGGCCACTTGAGGTTGTAGGGGCATTTCATCCCTCGGTGTGGGTTTGCCCATCCTTTGGCATTGATCACATCTAGTGGTGTATCTCCTTGCATCTTGATGTAGAGTGGGTCAATAGTAACCAACCTGTAAAACTTTAAAGGTTGTCCTTTTTGCAGCAAAATGACCTCCACAAGGCCCATCATGACATGCTGAGAGGATGTCAAAGACCTCCTCTTCTCTTACACATCTCCTCAAGATCTGATCTGGTCCCAATCTGAAGAGATTGCCCCAATCCAAGTGAAAAGAGAGATTTTCCTTACAATCTTGCTTTTCTTGCTGTATGATAGATTAGGAGGGAACCTCCCAGCAACCAAGTAGTTTTCTATGTCAAAAAACCAAGGAGACAACACAAAGATGGCAAAGAGGTGCTCATCTGGCAGTTGATCATCCACCATCTCTTCTTTACCTACAGGCAAGGTTAACCTGAACAAAAAATCTGCAACCAGATTTTCTTTCTCCGGTTTGTCAATAATAGTCAAATCAAACTGTTGTAACAATAACAACCATCTAATTATCCTAGAATTAACATCAGGCTTGTTCATCAAATATTTAATGGTTGCATGATCAGTATGAACAAAAGTTTGGTACCCAGTGATATAGTGCCTAAATTTGTTTAAAGAATGTACTACAACTAAGAGTTCTTTTTCAATGATAGTGTAATTCAACTCAGCTTTAGACAAATTCTTACTAATGAAATAGATAACATAAGGAAACTTATCCTCTACTTGTCCCAAGGCTCCCCCCACAACTTTATCTGATGCATCAGTATGGATATGGAAAGGCAATGCCCAGTTGGGACCCCTTAGGATGGGTGCAGTGGTCAACTTTTCTTTCAACACTTCAAGGGCCTCTTGACAATTGCTGGTCCAACAGAAATCTAAATCTTTGGCCAATAAACCAAACAAAGGTGAAGCCACTTTACTAAAGTCTTTGATGAATCTCCTATAATACCCAGCTAGTCCCAAGAAGCTCTTGACATCTCTTTGCTTCTGAGGGGTAGGGACCCTTTTGATGATGGCAATTTTGTTTGGGTCTACCTGTATCCCTTCCTTGGATATGGAATGACCAAGGACAGTCCCCTCATTCATCAAAAACTCACATTTCTCAGGGCTTAGAGAGAGATTCATTTCGATGCATTTCTTCAAAACCTTGCACAAATTGGAGAGAGCTTCATGGTAGTCACATCCATAAGGAGTGAAATCATCCATGTATATTTCAACAGTCATAAACCAATTCGACAAAAATACTCAAAACTGCCCTCTGGAAAGTAGCTGGGGCATTGCACAAACCAAATGGAAGAACTCTATAAGCAAAGGTACCCTAAGGGCATGTGAAGGTGGTCTTATCTTGGTCTTCATCGCTGATATGGATTTGATTGTATCCACTAAATCCATCCAGGAAGGAGAAGAATTTCTTCCCTGCAAGGCCATCTAGGACTTGGTCAATGAAGGGCAAGGGAAAATGGTCCTCCTTTGTAGCCTTGTTGAGTTCCCAGTAATCCACACAGATTCTCCACTTCCCATTCTTCTTAGGAACTAACACAGGAGATGACACCCACTCACTACCTGAAATGGGGTATATGAACCCTGCATCCAGTAGTTTTTGCAGTTCTTCTTTCACAATGTCTTTAAGAGCTGGGTTCATCCTTCTCTGGGGTTGGCGCACAGGCTTGCATCCCTCCTTGATGTAAATATCGTGGGTACAAATTGAGGGATGCACACCTTTCATTTCTTTATAATCCCAAGAAAAAGCACCCAGGTGTTGCCTTAGCACTTTGCACATTTGTTCTTCCTGTTTGGACGAGAGAGAAGGGTTGATCTTTAAGGTTCTGGATGGGCCAAACTCTACAATCTTGACATGGTCTAGACTTGAGTCAATAGGGCATAAGTCATCCCAAGGATTACTCCCAGATTCTTTCATCAACTCATCAATTGGTATGGGAGTGGGAGGTTGATTCTGAAGGATATGGTCAATGAGGTCATCTTCATCAGGTTGCTTCCCTCCTGTAATGGTATCTAGAGTGCAGATTGGGTGGGGGGTGGTGTGATATAGTTCATCTTCTCGTCCTCTTATAACCACAAGGGTAAGTCAACCTGAATAAAAGGTTTGAGCAGGAGGATACAATACCAACTGTTTAGACAAATGTCCATTCCTAATGGTCATGTTTCCAACCCTACAATTAATGTAAGCATCAACAATGGCTAACCATGGCCTTCCCAAGATGAGAGGATAGCCATTAAACTTGGTTTTGGGCTGGAGAACCAAGAAATCAGTAGGATACTCCCAAGAGTCAATGGAGACCATAAAATCTTCAACAACTCCCTTAGGAGCTACTGTGGATCTGTCTGCAAGCTGCAACACTGTGGTGGTCTTTCTCAAAACCCCTTGGAGGTTTAGCTTTAGCATGGTTTCTATAGTCGTCTCATTGATTGCAGCCCTAAGGTTAATCATGGTATTAGGGACTATAAGACCATCATTGTTCACATCTACTACTGGGCTTCCAGGGTCTACATATTTCGGGAAGATCACCCTCCCAAGCATCAAACCAAATAATTTCCCAACAACATTTATGGTGGGGGTGTCTCTTTTTCTTCTCCCAGGCTTTTTGAAACATTTCTCCTTGATGAGCTTATTATAGATGGGAACATCTTTAATAGCCTGGAGAAGAGGTATCTTAATCAATTCTCCTAGAAGTTCAACCTCTTTTAGGGTGTGCTGGCTAGGGTGGATCAACCTCTCAGGAAAAGGAGGTGGATTGACTTGAGGAACACTTTCTTCCTTCGCTTCTTCAAGCTCTTCAGGTGGAGAAGATGGGTGGTTATCTGGAAGTACTCTCTTAGACCGAAGGTTAATCTCTTGGATTTCCACAACATAAGTAGGATAGGATGTCTCTCCACGGTAGACCTATTGTGCTTGCTTGTTGTTTGGGTTTAGATAAGGTTGAGCAGGTATTTGAGGTTGCTTAGGTGGAGTAGGATGAGTAAGCTGTGGTTGAGGTTGGGGTGGAGGTAGTAAAGCAGGAGGCTGGTTAACTTGAGGCCTCCACCCTTGTGATGGGTTGCCCCATTGAGAATATTGGGGTGGATATGACTAAAAAGGATGGTTGATAGGTTGAGGAGGATATGGAGGAGCATAAGGCCAAGAAGGAGGTGTGGACCAGGATGGATGAGTGGAAGAGTACCAAGGTTGCAAGGGTGCATTCTGATTTGGATTATAATAAGAGTAGTGTGCACCTTGCATGCCTTGTTGATATGGCCGAGGTCCTTGAGGTCTTCTTTGATTGATGAAACAAAGTTGCTCTGATCCCCCTTTTGCCCCTTGATATACAACATTTAGCCCTGGCAAAGAAGGGCATTTGTCTGTTGCATGATTTTCTTCACAGACTAGGCAAACTTCTATGACATTCAATGGGCATTCATTCTTAGAATGTCTTTTGGTGCATCTAGGGCATAAAATAGCTAGTGCCCTTTTTGCTTCCTCCTGCTTTCTTTTTATTTGCATGGTATCCATTTGCAATGCAAAGGTATGAAACATTTCACTCTTGAAATCCTCCAACATGTTACCTATCTCATTCTTAATGGATGTTGTGGAGGGAGAGGAACTGACCAAGCCTTGACTAGCCCTACCCTTCTTCCTAGTAGCCCTAGAGTGATTCTTGAACACAATTTTGATGTCATCATAGGATAACTGATAGATATCTCCTCTAGACAACATGTTGAGGGTTTCCAACATATCCTCCTTGATCCCTCGAAGAAGAACTAGCTTGAGTGACTCAGGATCAAGGGTATAGTTGGCCCTCCTATAACTGAGTTGAAATCTCTCCTCATAGTCTTCTAGGGATTCATCAGGTCCAAGAGTCATCCTAAATATTTCTTCCTTGGTTTCTTTGGACCTACAATAGTCCTTGTACTTGCTATTGAAGGCCTGTTGCATTTGGGCCCAGGTAGTGATGCTACCCCCAGGCAGACCCATAAACCAACGCAAGGTTGCATCTTTAAGGGTAGAGGGGAATAACTTCAGCTTTTGCTCATCAAAGGCATAGTCATAGGTCCTACAGACAACAACAAATTCAAACATGAAAGTGTCAGGATCCTTAGAGGTTAATCCATGGAAGTGTGGAAGGGCAGTAGGGCTTATGTTCTTCATTCTAGCCTCTCCATTGGTCTCTCTGATAGGGAAAACCTCATTGTCCCTGTTTTCAACCATAGTTTGGGTAGGTGAAGTGGGTTCTTCTTCTTCCCCAATAGGTTCTTCAAAAATTTCAGGTTGCTCACCTAGAGGGTCTTCTAACTCCCCTATAGTTAGAGAGGGAAGCTCATAGTCACCAAACAAGAGTGAAGGTTGACTGTTTGAGGGTGTGGAGGTTTTTGGTAAGAATTTTCCTTGATTATCCCTACTCCTACGAGGCATGAAAGAAATGTTTTTATTTTTATTTTTTTACTTTTTCAAAAACTATATGAAAAACATAAAACAATGCTCAAGCAGAAACAACATCTACTTAGACACCTCCCCGGCAACGACGCCAAAAAGTGGTGAGCCCTGGTATTGCACCAAGAATGTTGCAACTCCCAAGGGCTCCTCAACTCAAATTATCAACCCGAGGTTCGTACAAACTTCGAGGTGACGGTGCTATATGCACAACAGATAGGATTCCACTCATGCCACCCTCAGTTATGACATTAGATCAAAAGTTGTTAATTTTAGATAACAATGGTATGTTCTATGCTTTAGCACAATTTACTTCAATGTTCCTTGTCAGCCCAATGAAAATTTCCAATTATATCCTGTAGCAATCACATTAACTTAAACACATTGACAACAAATGCAGATAGAACATAAAAACATGTGCAAAAAACAAGCCAAGACAAGGGACATAAGATGTGGCGGATGCCAGGGAAAAACCCCAATGTGGGGAAACCCTTTGATCAAATATTCTTATTATTCTTCAATAGTTCAGCAGAGAGAGAGTACAAATATCAAATTAACTTGCCCAAAACAGTCTTTTTAAGTCGACAATCAACAACAGTCCACTACAACCGTAACTAGAAAGTCAACAGTGGTCAAAGCAACTCCAAAATGTCCTCCAAGCTGCTCAGTCAACAATAGATAAATTTGGCCTTCCAAGAGCGTAAAAGTCAACCCAAAATAGATCGGTCAAACTAGTCAAAGGAGAGAGAAAACACAATGATAATTTATGTAGTTAAATCTGAAGTCAACACTGAAGTCAAACTAGTAAAACTATCCCAATCACCTCGATTTTTGTGCCAATGTGTGCGGCCTCCAAAAATCAAAATTTTGCCCAAGAAAACACAATCAACGCTGGTCAAAGGCACCCTGGTCAACGCTATTCTGTTTTCCTGAAATTCGGCTAGCAAACAAACCCAGAAATTCGTCCTTCTTTCACACGTGCGAAGTAGAGAAGGTTGCCTCCAAGCTATACAAACCAATCAAGAGAGGAGAGAGAGATATGTGA
This sequence comes from Pinus tabuliformis, assembly GCA_031772625.1. Classification (NCBI taxonomy): domain Eukaryota; kingdom Viridiplantae; phylum Streptophyta; class Pinopsida; order Pinales; family Pinaceae; genus Pinus; species Pinus tabuliformis. The sequence continues at coordinate 535,310,803 of CM062816.1, forward strand.
TGAGATAAGTGATGTCCAAATGAGGAGAGAGGTCACTCTATTTATACACTTCGTTGAGGGTGAGGAGACACATCTGTTGGGCTTATGAGCCTACATTTGATTGAGGCCAACCTTGACAATTTGTACATGAGAGAGAATAAATTCAAAATTCCACTTCTGCTTGTCCGAATGAGATGATCTTTATATCAAACTTGGACCTCTTGAAAAGAGAAATCCAATGCAATAATCATCTCCATCATATGAGCTGTCCCAAGTTGGAATTTGGCCCTAGTTGCCAATTTTAACATTCCCTGTCAACTAGGGAGAATTCCACCTGCTAATCCGTATATCATCATCATGCCATCCTGTACCATCCCTATCATCACTGCTTTTCTCTGTTGAACCATGAAGTAATAATGAAGAAGAAGTGATCGAGAGTGACTCATAAGATCATACCAATCTCCATTGACAAAAGTCAGTCCTTGATCCTCGATCAAGTTGTTGAACACCATGCATCCTAGTCGTATGGAGTATGACAGTACACAATGAGTCCATCGGTAGTGCTATGGTCCCTAACCATATTTTCCCAACTCATTGGCCAGATGAGAGGTATTTCCTATGAGTCCCATACTCTATGGGTAGGATTGGTACTTCCCATGAGTCCAGACTCTATGGGTAGGATGTGTGTTGGGGCGTCGACAGGAGAAGGTGAACCACTCGTCCTGCTCATATGCCATAGGAGAAGTTGAATCACTCATCCTATGCATATGTCAATTGTAGGGGAAGGTGAACCACTTACCCTACATACATGTGTCTAGGTAGGGGAAGGTGAACCACTCACCCTACACACATGTCAACCATAATGGGGTATCACAGGGGAAGGTGAACCACTCACCTTATGGTCGCTCATAGCTCCAATAAGTACCCCAAGCCCCTAGGAGCTCCTAGAGCTCTATATCCAACTCATATGGGACCCTCATAAGAGGATCATTCCATGACTCCAAGTCTTTCTCGGAAGGTTAAGAATTTGACCTTTCCCCAAAGGCTTTGTGAGAATGTCTGCGACCTACTCATCTGTTCTAATGTGTTGGAGCCTTATTTCTCTTCGTTGTACCATATCCCGGATAAAGTGGTACCTGATATCAATGTGCTTGGAGCGGTCATGGAGCCCGAGATTTTCTAAAAGGCGAATCCCACTTTGGTTGTTGCAGAAGATCATGGTGGTATCCAACACGTGCTCAAATAGCTCACTGAAGAGCTTCCTCAACCAAACGACTTCACAACATGCTATACTCGCAACAATGTATTCAGCCTCGGCGGTGCGTAGTGCAACTGATTTCTGCTTCTTGTTCATCCAAGATATAGAAGCAGACCCCAAAGAGAAGTAACACCTAGACGTGCTCTTACGATCCACCACACTGCTAGCCCAGTCAGCATCTGAATATCCATGTAGCCTCAAGTTCCTGACAGTGTATCTCAGTCCATAGTGGATTGTGCCCCGAAAATATCTCAAGAGATTCTTAGCAGCAATCCAATGAATGTGATGAGGCTCGACCAGAAATTGACTCAACGTGTTCACAACAAAGCATATGTTAGGACAGGATTTGACCAAGAAGATTAAGGCCCCCACAAGTTGACGATACTTGAAAGGGTTTGCTAATCTAGGCCCAACAACACTTCCACATAACTTCTTAAAGTTGAGTTCCATCGGAGTAGTCACGGACTTGTAATCTACCATTCCACATCTCTCAAGTAGCTTCACAATGTATTTTCCTTGAGAAAGGAAAATATCACCTGGCTTTTGCCAGATTTGCAACCCTAGGAAGTAATGCATTAGTCCTAGGTCCTTCATCTTGAATTCAGAAGCCAGCTCCCTCTTGCATTGATGAATGAGAGGGTCATCACCTATCAGAAAGAGATCATCAACATAAAGGACCAGAATGAGAGGCTTGTCCTTTTCAATCTTGAAGTATATGTTCGGGTCAGCATTGCTCCTTGTAAATGTTGAGAATGCAACAAGATGATGGAGCTTAGTGGAATGGAGTCGCCTTCACTAAGTGGGCCCGCAGGCAAATTATGGCGCAAAGTCTAATTTTAGACTATGTCTATTTTTAGACATATGGATCATGGTCTATGAGTTGCAGGATGCTGTTTATGGATGATTGGTCATGTTGGGAAAAATAGATGGAATTCTATTTTTGGATCACAGCAAGAGTGATCAGAGTCTATTTTTAGACTGCTAGTAAAAAATAGAAAAGTCAAATATTATTGTCTCATAATAATATTTAGACTATAAACTTTATCTTATCCTCTTGGAGCACTTCAGTTTGAGCTACAGATGTGGCGCATGCAGCTGTCAGAAGGAAATACGCTTTTCTTATGAGTCAGTTGAGCTATTGCATGCAGGACATCAGTTAGAACTCATGCATGTGAGTTCTGTGGAGTTGGATGTGGAGTTGATGGAGTTGTGTTCAGTTTGACTTTGTTAAACTAGTTGTAATTAGTCTAACTGCAAATAGACTAGTGATGAGTGATGTGAATTAATTGATTAAATTAATTCACTAATTATTAACTCGTAATGCAACTGAAGAATACATTAGTTAACTCGGTGCATGTACAGTTCAGTGGAGACAGGTGTTAGAGGTTGAGATTGCTATCAGTTGTGACTATAGTTGTGCATGAGATCTTGCACAAGCAATGTATTGAGTATGCCCATGAGGATTTCCCAATATATGGCCAGTAGAATAGCCTGTGCTCACGTGATTTCCAGTTTGAGTGATTCTCAGCAGGTATTGTGCAATAGAGGTAGGCAAAGTAGTGGAGGAGATTTGAACATGTGACTTGTTCGGATCTGAGCTAGTTTTGTGTGTAACAGGTGGAGATAGTGCTGGATACTTGAGAGGAGTATTGTACTATGTAATGTTACATGTTCTCGATCATTAATATACAGATAGTGTGGGGTTTTCAGCTATAAGCTTTCCCCGGGTTACATACTGTGTTAATGTGTGCATGCTATTGATGTTTCATTGTTTTTTATGCTGCTAAATTGATGATCAACGTAGAGGAGCTTATGTATTGTGCATGTATTCCGCAATAGTGCATGATCAGGATAATCTCTGTTGAATAAGTGTTTATTATTCAAAATTTCTACAGTAAATTCCAACTTCATAAGATAACTACCAATCCTCTCATACCAAGCCCTAGGGGCTTGCTTCAACCCATAGAGGGATTTCTTCAACCTGCATACATGTGTCTCATGATCTTGAACTTTGAACCCCTTGGGTTGTTCCACATAGATTTCCTCTTTAAGCAAGCCATGCAAGAATACAATTTTAACATCCATCTGGTGTACGCTCCATCCTTGTGAAGTGGCAAGGGTTATGATCGAACGAATGGTGGTATATCGGGCAAATGGTGCAAATATCTCATCATAGTCTACTCCCTTTTGAGAGAAGCCTCGAGTAGCAAATCTGGTCTTGAACTTCTCAGCACTCCCATCGGCTCCATGTTTGATCTTGTAGAGCCATTTTGAAGTGACCATTGACGTATCCTTGGGTCTAGGAACCACATCTCAGACATCATTCTTCATGATCGACTCATACTCCTCATTCATCGCATCCTTCCAAACTTGGTGTTTCACGACTTCTTCGAATGTGCAAATCTCAGATTGTACAATGGTACTCATGGCAGCTAAGTACCCTTGGTACCTATTTGACTTCTTGCTTTCACGAAATGTCCCCCTTGGTGCAATATGTTTCTCAACATTTTCGAGAGTATCTTTGAGCCACAAAGGTCTTTTTCTTGAAGTAGTGGGCTCATTAGGAGGTGGATCAATGGGATTCATCAGAACTTCAACATCGAGCATTGGTTCATCAGACGGAGGTTCATCCTGCTTTTCTGCATCAGCATCATCATTGTCCTTCATAGGGATAGGAAGATCTCGGGTCTTTCTAAGAGAAAAATCTTCATCAAAAGTGATATCATGACTTAATTCCACTTCCCTTTGACCAGGCACATAGATTCTATATGCCTTAGAAGTTTCAGTGTAGCCCAAAAATGTTCCTTTCTTCCCAAATGCATCTAGTTCGTTTCTTTTCTCTTTCGGCACATGAAAATATATGGGACAACCAAAAATTCTAAAATGAGAAACATTAGGTTTCTTATCTGTGAATACTTCTTCGAGTATCTTGAAGTCCAAAGCTTGATGTGGGCATCTGTTTTGGACATACACAGTGGTGTTGGCAGCTTCTCCCCATAAGAACTTCGGAATACCTTGATCATGAAGTATAGCACGAGTGGCTTGTATGATAGTACGATTCTTCCTCTCGACAACTTTTGTTCAGGAGTATATGCAGTAGTGGTCTCCCTCTTAATGCCAACTTCTCTACAATAGTCTTTGAATTCATTTGAATCATATTCGGTCCCATTATCAGTCCTCAATATTTTGATCTTCTTCCCTATTTGATTCTCGACCAAGGCTTTGAAAGAGCGGAACCATTTGAATACTTCATCCTTCTTCTTTAAGAAGTAGATCCACTTTTTGCGGGAGAAGTCATCCACAAGAATATCATAGTACAAATATCCACCCAAAGATGTCACTGGCAACATACCTGATAGATTAGAATGGACCAATTGAAGCATATCGGTGGTCACTTGAGGGGAATGGTCCCTTGTATGTTTTCCATCTTCACAACCTTGACAAACACCTTCATAATCAAATTTGAATTCGGGCATACCTGTGACCATCTTCCTTAAATCAGGTAAGGCTTTGAAATTAAGGTGAGCAAATCTACGGTGCCATAATTCAGATTGAAGAGAAGTATCACAAGTCATTGCTCCCAACAAACTTCCTCCAACTTGATAGAGACCTTCAACCCTGAATCCAAGAGTGAATGCATCTCTTGGGTTCCTTTGCCAAACACGAACTTTCCCATCAATGAATGTCACTTGAAACCTTTGTCTTCCATCGCAGAAATAGAGACCAAGTTCTTTTTCTAAATAAGTTGTTGTTGAAGCAACAAATGTTTTTCCCAAAAATTCTAGCTTGAAACCAGTAACCCTTTCCCCTTGACATATGACAAGCAATTGAAAATCCCTGAGATCACCTAGAAGTAACAAGCAAATGAAGAAGATTTGAGCTCACCTAGAAGGTATCAAGAACCATCTCAAAACCATAAGCAATAGTGATAGTCATAGAATTGGGTTTGGTAGGCACTGTAATAACAAATTGTCTCCTCACTATGAATCTCTAAAAAATAAGCCAAAATGTTGGCCTTCACACAAGTACGCAGAAGATTATTCTTTCAAATTACAATAATATGACTATATTGAATTACTCTAAACAATTTGGTATGTGGATAGCTTCAAGGCTATCTTAGCTAACCCTTGTCAAGTTCTTAGAGTAAGTCTGATTGGTTTTCTATTTGAAAAGTTCTCTCTGGAGAGAGGGCCCCCATCATGGGAATTCAATGTGCTATGGTCTAAACTCTAACTAAAATAATTTAAGGGATTTGTTCAATTCAATTGCTTTTGGTCTAAATACTGACTGAAACAATTAAAGCACATTTGTTGGTGTGTAGCAAGTTATATTTTCTACAATCCATCAAAATTATGGATACATGAAATACAAAATGAATTATCCCCATTTATATAGTGATAGTCATAGTCATATGACAGGAAATTGAAAGTCCCTGAGATCACCTAGAAGTAACGAGCAAATGAACAAGCCCTGAGCTCACGTAGAAGGTATCAAGAACCATCTCAAAACCATAAGCAATAGTGATAGTCATTGAATTGGGTTTGGTAGGCACCGCAATAACAAATCGTCTCCTCATTATGAATCTCTAAAAAAATAGCCAAAATGTTGGCCTTCACACGAGTACGCAAAAGATTATTCATTCAAATTACAATGATATGACTATATTGAATTACTCTAAACAATTTGGTATGTGGATAGCTTCAAGGCTATCTTAGCTAACCCTTGTCACAAGTTCTTAGAGTAAGTCTGCTTGATTTTCTATTTCAAAAGCTCTCTCTAGAGAAAGGGCCCCCACTATGGGAATTCAATGTGTTATGGTCTAAACTCTAACTAAAATAATTTAAGGGATTTGTTGAATTCAATGTCTTTTGGTCTAAATATTGACTGAAACAATTAAAGCGCATTTGTTGGTTTGTAGTAAGTTATACTTTCTACAATCCATCAAAATTATGGATACATGAAATACAAAATGGATTATCCCCATTTATATAACAAAACTCAAAGACAAGTATGTTTCATATTATGATTAATTATTGCATTCAATTCTCCAGTTTAAATTGTATATTGATTTTAATATCTTATTATTGGTTTTAGATGTCATGTTTTGGTGAGCACGAGTAAGTGGAATACAAAATGGAGTGTTTATCGTTATATAAAAAACTCTAGAGGAGGTGTGTTTGCTGTTATGAAGAATTATTGATCTTTAATGTTATTCACCTCGCTTTTTTTTCCTTTCATTTGAGGAGAGGACACTGCAGTAGAGATAATGTGCAAAGGGGAAGTTTGCAATTTTTTATTTGTTACTGGCTACATGTTTTTTCTTTGTTGAGTTATATCATGGTCATAGTTGTTGTACTCGTTTAGCTTCGTTTTACATTTTTTTCTCGTAGTTTGGTCTTGGTTTTGTTTATTGGATGTGCAATAGGAAAGGAAGGCATCAAGGAGAGAAAATCAAAGAGATAAGATGGAGGTTATCATTCATAACTAAAGGTGAATCACCTTAACTATATGCAACACATTTCACTCACAATTATCTTTCAATCATTTGTGAATCCATTTGCTTGTTTTTCAATTTATTATAAGTTTTCTATGTTGCCTCACACTCAACTATATCGATCTGCTTTGTGTAGTGAGCAACCACAATTGTATATTCTATGAAGGTCAAGGTGAAGATACCCTAGTCATTCTACCAATGCAGCTTGGACAATTGGTGAGCTATATTTTTTTCCTACATAAGAATATTTTCCTTTAATCAACTAAAATATTTATTTTTTGCGAGTCGATTTATGCGTTTGTCATGGCTTAAGGGTAGTATGATCTTGTTAATGAGTGTGAGGTTTGAGATTTTCCAATAACTTTGACATAGAATAAACGGAAATTTATATTGAGGTTCACAATTTCAGGGATTATTGTTCAAGTTGTTGCTGCTATAACACGTTTGTCATGGCTTAAGGGTAGTATGATCTTGTTAATGAGTGTGAGGTTTGAGATTTTCCAATAACTTTGACATAGAATAAAGGGAAATTTATATTGAGGTTCACAATTTCAGGGATTATTGTTCAAGTTGTTGCTGCTATAACATTAGGGCAAACACGTATGTGTATGATTAATTTATCACTCTTTGTATTTGTTATTCATTTTCTCTCGTGGTTTATTTGTGATTTCATATATAATATTACTTTGTGTAGTGAGTGACTATAGTTGCAGTGTCTAGGATGGTGTAGCGTAAGTCTTCTTGCTCCACATCAAATGCACACCCCCACACAACGTGCCTTGTAGAGGAGGTGGGTAAGGTCGAGCAGACAAGCATACTGATCCTTCAACCAACCAACCATCGTGCTAACATATAACAATACTTCCTTGTGGATCTTCGTATTTTGGGTGTTCAATATGTTTATATATGCTTAGACTCCTTTTCCGAAAAATTTATATCTTATGAAAACATTGTTTGTATTACTCATAGTAGAAGTACATCTAGTTTATAAAATTTATATTTTTTTGAGATATAACACACAATATCTTTGGAATAGAACTAAGTTGCATGACAAGTTCATACCTTTAGACTCTCTAGTTTAAATTCTATTAGAAATCTAATATTTTATTGCATATCTAGTGCAAATGTTTGGTTCTATTGAGCATGAATACATGAAATACAAAATGGACTCTCCCCTTTTATATAACAGTGTTAAAGAAAGGTGTGTTTCTTATTACGATTAATTATTGCGTTCGACTCTTTAGTTTAACTTATATAACGGTCTTAATATTTTGTTTTGTATCTGTTGTAGATGGCTAGTTTTGATAAGCACGAACAAGTGGAATCAAAAGAGAGTGCCCATCGTTATAAAACAAACTCTAGGGGAGGTGCGTTTTCTATTATGAATAATTATTGGTTTTGAAATATGCTTACCATTATTAATTGTTTGTATATTTTAACCTTATTCAATCCACATTTTTTCCTTTCAAGAGAGGAGAACACGTTGTAGGAGAGATGATGTGCAAAGGGGATATTTGAAATTTTTCTTTGTTCATGTATGCATGTTTTGTTTTCTGAGTTTGAGCATGGCCATGCTTTGAGTTGTACTTATTTTCCTTTGTTTTTTTGGGGTCATTTTTTGTTGTTTGGTCTTGGTTTATTTGTTGTGTATGTTGCACTCATTTTCTTTTGTTTTCCTTTTTTTCACGTGTTTTGTAGTTTGTATTGGTTTCATTTGTTGGGCGTTGAAAAGGAAATGAAGGAAGTAGACAGAGAAGGAAATGAAGGAAGCAGACAGAGAAAATGGAGGTTATTGTTCATAAATGAAGGTGAGTTAGCATACCTATATGCAGTGCATTTCACTTAAAAGCATCTTTTGCTAATTTGTGGCTCCACTTGTTTGTTATTCAATTTATCATGTGTTATCATAATCAACTATAATGATCTTCATTATGTGGTGAACAACTACAATTGTATAATCTACAAAGGTCAAGTGGTGAAGATACACTAGAAATTCTACAAACATGGCACAAAGGATGGGTGAGCCATACTTTTTTCATAAAAAATACTATTATCCTCTAATACAATGAAATATTTGCTTTTTGCACAATGATTTATCCCTTTGTAATGGTTTCGAGGTAGTATGATCTTGTTCATGTGTGTGTGATTCAAGAATATTTCCTAAACCTTTGATATGAAAGAAATAAAAAAGTTATACTTAGGTTCACATCTTTAGTGCTTGTTTTTCATGATTGTTGCTACTATAATATTAGCCAATAGAGGGTAGGTATGTGTATGGTTAATTCAAGCATAAGCTTGTTGATTTTTCCACGACACTCAAGAATCTGGTTTGAGATTAAAATCACGAACACAAACACTCTCAAATGCGAAAACACCTCTACTTTGCACAATGAAATAACGAAATAACGTACATCATTGAATCAATTAGTGCACATGACAATTTTTAACTTTTTGAACCCTCTACTTGTTATATTACAAATTGTAATACAATAGCCTTAGGGCTCCTATACTAGGGATCATGGCCCTTACATACAACCCTGATATAAGGACACAACTAGGGCTTGGTGTCAAATGCTATGACCACCAATCTACCCTAAACAAAGTACACTACCTATTTGATGACAACACGCACTGAACTTGCATCTTCAACTGGCACTATCAATGATCACAACTACTTTTGGGTCACTGAACTTTGGCTCATGGATTTGCCGACTAGCATCCTTCTAGCTCCATTAAGAAGTTTGTTCCTTGGGTGTTCTGGATATGACCTCTTGTCAACCATATGGCTCTTTTGATTCCTTTCATGAACACTGTACTTGAGGTCTTCTAGACTACACACTTCTCAACATCCTTGATGCTCCAGAATGGTACTCCTAGGTCACACTAGATCTATCCCTCTTGGCTGCCCTTTCATCCTTCAAAGCTCAACCCTTTGGGCTTCCAAAATTACCCATACATAGTCAAAACCGTGACTAATCTAGGGCTTTCGAGACTGCCTTTTCTTTTGCAATTTGTCTCCTTAAATTTTCCAGATTTAGGGCTATTCCAAACAACCCAACAACAATGAGAAGATGCATTCTAAAGGGAATTTCTGAAATTACCCATACACAGTGATCACCATGACTAATCTAGGGCTTCCAAGAATGCTGTTTTTTTTGCAATTTGTCTCCATAAATTGTCCAGATCTAGGGATATTCCAAACAACCCACCAATAGTGATAAGATGTGTTCTATATCCCTGTTCTTAGGGCTAATTACAACTTTTGTTCAAACCTTTGAACATACCGTAACTTTTCCTTTACTATATCACCCTTCTCGTTGACCTTCCATCTAAAACTTCTACCCATAACAAAGAGTCATCAACCTTCCTTTCTAAGGTGTCGACCCTCTTCATTCATCAAAGATTTGAGCTATTCTTTCACTCAGATTTGGACATACCATGGGATGGCTCTCTGCATAAGAAGAAGTCCTAACTAGTGCATATCGAAACTGTTGTCCAAAACCTCATGGACAACCCTCCAACCTTAGCAATCTATCTCCTTGAGGATGCTACCACTTAGCCTCCAAGCAACCACCATTCTGGTAATTTTCTTGACTGATATCCTAGGCCTTACTATAGATCTTTGTGGCCCCAAATCTAGGGTTACCTCAGACCTACGGTACCCTTCTTCCAGCCTTGTACTCGGTTCATTGGTTCTTTAAGGCATGCAACATTACTCCAACTTTCCTCCAATCCTCATGGCATACCAAAACGACCTTATTCTAGGTGTTTCGACCCTCTAATAAGGTATAGGAGTCTGCGGCTAGATCACAAAAGTACCACAACTATTGGCCCAAAATTTTCGGCCCTTTTCCACTAGTCTCTTCCAGTACTTGGATACATATACTTGCCCACTGAAACCCTCACCAAACTCAACTAACATCCTACTTGAACCTCAACCAGAGCATGAGACGAAAAGACAAACACGAAACTCTTCTTCTTGCTCTTTATGTATAATGGCTTCTTGAGGTACGCGACATCCTTGTATCAGTCCTTACTTGAGAAGAATTGCACTTGTTGGATAATCAAATGAGTTTCACAACTTCCCTTCTTATAGTTTTCTCATGAGGGTAGACTTTGCCCTCAAAGGGTGTCTTTCCAAGCCTAGGTCGACTTGAAGTTTCCAGACAAACACCAACTAACATAAGGAAAATTAATTTCTTCATTTGATCAAGACACTTCATCGTAGCCTTAGGTCACCCTTGCTCCTCTAAGGGTTTTCCACTTGCAACAATGAATAAATAATAATTCATTTTCTTGATTTCACACCCACACCTTGGGTACAAAATCCCAAAACAAATCCCAATTAACTCAAGGAAAATTTATTTCTTTGTTTGAACAAGACTCTTCATCATAACCTTAGGTCACTCTTGCTGCTATAAGGGTTCTCCACTTGCAACAATGAATAAATAATAATTCATTTTCTTGATTTCACACCCACACCTTGGGTACAACATCCCAATGCTTGGGCTCTTTGCCTACAAAAGGGCAAACCGTTTTTTGGTGCAAAATCGCACAAACCCAAGCACAGGTGGTCTGACAGTGATGACTCCTTCATCAATAGAGACTTTTGTGAGAAAACCCTTTTGTGGTGCAAACTCACACAAACCCAAGCACAAGTGGTCTGACAGTGATGACTCCTTCATCAATAGAGATCCAGTCCTGTAGAAGCACATTTCACTTAATTTTGCACTTGCATTGCTGGAATCGATTTGGTATATGTTGAGAAGCTTTCAATGATACTTTTCTCCCAAAGAACTCTTTGAGATCGTCTTTGATGTAAATCCAAAACATTTTTCTATATCACCGCAACACCTTTAATTTTGTGTTGTGTAGAAGTAAACATGATGTTGTAGCCAAACAACTGTGCAACTTTATAAATAGCCAAAATGTTGGCCTTCACATGAGTACGAAAAAATTATTCATTCAAATTACAATGACATGACTATATTGAATTACTCTAAACAATTTGGTACTTCAAGGCTACCTTAGCTAACATGTCACAAGTTCTTAGAGTAAGTCTGCTTGATTTTCTATTTCAAAAGCTCTCTCAGGAGAGAGGCCCCCCCACCATGGGAATTTAATGTGTTATGGTCTAATATCTGAATAAAATAATTTAAGGCATTTGTTGAATTCAATGTGTTCTGGTCTAAATACTGGCTGAAACAATTAAAGCGCATTTGTTGGTGTGTAGTAAGTTATATTTACTACAATCCATCAAAATTATGGATACATGAAATACAAAATGGATTACACCCCTTTAAATAACACAACTAAAGGACAAGTATGTTTCATATTATGATTAATTATTGCATTCAATTCTCCATTTTAAATTGTATATTGATTTAAATATCTTATTATTTGTTGTAGATGTCTTGTTTTGGTGGGCACTAGTAAGTGGAATACAAAATTGAGTGTTTATCGTTATATAACAAACTCTAGAGGAGGTGTGTTTTCTATTATGAATAATTATTGGTTTTGAATTATGCTTACCATTACTATCTATGTTTGGATTTTAATGTTATTCACCGCACTATTTTTTCCTTTCAGCTGAGGAGAGGACATTGCAGTAGAGATAATGTGCAAAGGGTAAGTTTGCAATTTTTTATTTGTTATTGGCTACATGTTTTTTTTTTGTTTAGTTATAGCATGGTCATGCTTTTTGCTGTACTCGTTTAGCTTTGTTTTACATTTTTTTCTCATTTCTTGTAGTTTGGTCTTGGTTTTGTTTATTAGATGTCCAAAAAGAAAGGAAGCAAGCAAGGAGAAAAAATCAAAGAGATAAGATGGAGGTTATCATTCATAAATGAAGGTGAATCACCTTAACTATATGCAATGCATTTCACTCACAATTATCTTTTGCTCATTTGTGAATCCATTTTCTTGCCTTTCAATTTATTATATGTTTTATATGTGGTCTCACATTCAACTATATTGATCTGCTTTGTGTAGTGAGCAACCAAAATTGTACAGTCTATGAAGGTCAAGGTGAAGATGCTCACAATTATCTTTTGCTCATTTGTGAATCCATTTTCTTGCCTTTTAATTTATTATATGTTTTATATGTGATCTCACATTCAACTATATTGATCTGCTTTGTGTAGTGAGCACCCAAAATTGTACAGTCTATGAAGGTCAAGGTGAAGATACCGTAGATATTCTACCAACGCAACTTGGACGATTGTTGAGCTACTTTTTTCCTACATAAGACTATTGCCCTTTAATCGATTGAAATATTTATTATTCATAAATGAAGGTGAATCACCTTAACTATATGCAATGCATTTCACTCACGATTATCTTTCGCTCATTTGTGAATCCATTTGCTTGTTTTTCAATTTAATGTTTTCTATGTGGTGTCGCACTCAACTATATCGATCTGCTTTGTGTAGTGAGAAACCAGAATTGTATAGTCTATGAAGGTCAAGGTGAAGATACCCTAGACATTCTGCCAATGCAGCTTGGACGATTGGTGAGCCATATTTTTTTCCTACATAAGAATATTTTCCTTTAATCAACTGAAATGTTTGTTTTTTGCGAATCGATTTATCCTTTCATCATGGCTTCAGGGTAGTATGATCTTGTTCATGAGTGTGAGATTTGAGATTTTCCAATAACTTTGATACAGAATAAAGGGAAATGTTATATTGAGGTTCACACTTTTAGGGCTTATTGTTCATGGTTGTTGCTGCTATAACATTAGCTAAGGGCGAATAGGTGGTATGTGTATGATTAATTTATCTTTCTATATATTTGTTATTCAATTTATCTCGTGGTTTATTTGTGATCTCATATATAATATTACTAAAAGAATGTTGAATGAATTAATTTCGAATGAGCAAACAGCTCAATGATAATACAGAGATATTTACAATAATAGAAACATCAGGTTTCTATGTAGAATATAGAAACATCAGTTTCATCTAAGAAACTGCTAAAAGAATAAAAATAGCAACAGCTAAAAGGAATGAGCATTAAATACTAAATAGGAATTATTCTAATACCCTCCCTTAATGCTCAATATATTTACAACACCAATAGACCCTCTGAATTTTACAAATTTATCAGGACCAAGAGGCTTGGTGAAAATGTCGGCGGGCTGCTCTGTTGTGGGAACATATTGTAACTGAACTGAGCCGTCTTCAACAAGCTAGCGAATGTAGTGGCAATGAGTTTCCACATGCTTTGTTCGTTCATGAAAGACTGGATTCTTGGCAAGTTTGAGCACTCCCTGATTATCACAAAACAAAGAAGTAGGCCCTGTCTGGGAAACATGCATATCTGCAAGCATACGTCGAAGCCAAACTGCATCACAGGATGCCTTAACTGCTCCCCAATACTCTGCTTCTGTTCAGGAGAGAGCCACTGCCTGTTGCTTCTTACTAGTCCAAGTAACAGCACCAGATCCTAGATTAAACACATACCCAGCTGTAGATTTACGGTCATCAACCGAACCTGCCCAGTCAGAATGAGTGTAACCATGGAGTATAGGTTTGGAACTTCGAGTGTATAGGAGACCATAATCAGAAGTGCCACGCACATATCGTAGCACACACTTTGCTGCTTGCCAATGATCAGCTTTAGGAGCTGACATGAAGCGGGAAATGTAGCTTACTGCAAAACTGATGTCAGGTCTGGTAGCAGTAAGGTAGATGAGACTGCCCACTAATTGCCTGAATAAAGTTTCATCCACAAAGGGAGAAGATGACTGTGCTGAAAGTTTGAGCCCTGGTTCCATAGGAGTCGTGGCCGGTTTGCAATCCTGCATTCTGAACCTGTCCACAAGATTTTTGGCATACTTGGACTGAGAGAGAAAGATCGGATTTTCAGTCTGCCAAACTTCAACCCCCAGACAGTAATGAAGAAGTCCCAAGTCGGTCATCTCAAAAGTTCTGCATAAATCTTGTTTGATCCCATGAATCAAATGTGCAGAACTGCCAGTAATGATAAGGTCATCCACATAGACAACCACAAACAAGATATCATCACCAGTATGCTTGATATACAGATTTGCATCAGATGGACTCCGCTGAAAACCCTGATCTGTCAGGTACTGATCAATTTTCATGTACCAAGCCCGAGGAGCTTGTTTCAATCCATAGATTGCTTTAGCTAACCGACACACTTTCTGTTCTTGACCAGCAACCTTGAATCCTGGAGGCTGCGTCATGTAGACTTCTTCTTGGAGATCACCATTTAGGAAAGCACTCTTTACATCCATCTGATGAACTTTCCAATTGAACTGAGCTGCTAGGGCAAGCATAAGCCTTATGGTACTCATCTTGGCTGTAGGAGCAAAAGTCTCCTCATAGTCAATGCCTTCCTTCTGTGAGAACCCTCGAGCCACAAGACGAGCTTTATACTTGTCTATGGTTCCATCAGCTTTGTATTTCACTTTATACACCCATTTGCAACCTATGGGTTTTTTTTCTGCAGGAAGATCAAAAAGTGTCCATGTGTGATTCTTCTGAAGGCTCTGGAATTCGGCTTCCATAGCCTGTTCCCACTCAGATGTACCCTTAGCCTCTGAATAGGTTTGAGGCTCAAAAGTACTGTGAAGGTTAGCCATAAGAGCAAAATTGACTGTAGACTGTTGTCTGTTCTTATGTCTAGAAGTTCTACCTTCAAGGAGCTCATCATCCCGGAGATCACCAATGGTTTTAGCCCACCATTTAGGCCGAAGAGTAGAAGAAGCAATATCAGGAGTAGAGGAACCAATATCAGGAGGAGGTGGAGAAGACTCAAGAGCAATAGGGGCCGCAAGAGGAGGGTTATTTTCTGGAGGAAGCTCAGATAGAGTATTATCAAATACTGATGCTACATCATCCCTCCCATCAGGTGGACCGGCCGGAAGAAGAACACTGTGAGGTTGATCCTCAGAACACTGCTCAGAAGAAGACTGAAAGAATCCTCTGTCTTCATCAAAGACTACATCCCGACTGAAGCTAAGACGACCAGTGGCTATATCTATCAGCCTATAGGCCTTGTGATGATCACTGTACCCTGTCATCATGAGTTTCTGGCTTTTGGAATCCAATTTAGAGCGCTTAGCAGCTGGAATCCAAACATATGCAACTGAGCCAAAAACTTTGAGATGACTGATCTTAGGCTTACGGCCAGACCAAACCTCTTCAGGAGTCTTCCCTGTAACAGCCTGAGTGGGTGATCTGTTAAGAAGATAAACAGCAGTAAATACTGCTTCAGCCCAGAATTTGTTTGGAACACTCCTGTGTTGTAGCATGGAACGAGCCATTTCAACAATCGTGCGATTGCGACGCTTGACAACACTGTTTTGCTGAGGAGTGTAAGGAGTGGTTAATTGACGTTTGATGCCATGAATATCACAGAAGTTGGCAAACGCTGAAGAACAAAATTCCCCCCCATTGTCGGTCCTAAGGGTCATGATGTTACAACCAGATTCTTTTTCTACTAAGGTTTTAAACTTCTGAAAGGTACTAAGAGCATCAGATTTATTTTTTAAAAAATATACCCACATCTTTCTACTGAAGTCATCTACAATAAGTAAAAAATATTTGCAAGCAGTGATAGAGGCTGTATTCATAGGACCGCAAATATCAGCATGAAGTAACTGAAGTACCTTAGATGCGCGCCAAGATTCTCCACTTTTGAATGAAGACCGATGTTGCTTTCCCGCTTGACAGGCGCTGCATACCCCCAACTGCTGAGTCTGAATATCAGGTAATCCAGACACAAGTCCCTCCCGAGAGAGCTGAGAGAGATACTGTATATTGAGATGCCCATATCGCTGATGCCATAGAGTGCTGATAGGAGAGATACGTGCTGCTAGAGCCACTTCTGGAGAGTCACCGGTGTCAAGTAGCCTGTATAGACCATGGTCCTCTAGGCCAACAACAACTGTTAAACTAGTCTCCCTGTCAATAATGGAGCACTTGTGGGTACTGAACACTACATCAAGTTGAGGAGAATTCCTCATAATCTGGCTGACAGATAGCAGATTAATTTCCATACCAGGAACATAGTATACATTCAGAAATATAAGTGTGCGCCCACCAGACTAAATTTGAACTGTACCTCTGCCAGCTACTGTGTACTTTTCACCTCCGCCAAATACCACGGAATCACTGAAAGGTGAGAAGTCAATAAACCAGTCACGCCTGTGAGAGAAATGACGTGATGTGCCAGAATCAATGTACCATGCAGAGGAAGGAACAGGATCTGAAGACCTTTTAGCCATAAAGGCGTAAAAGGCAGACTCTGTCTGCTCGGAATGTTCTGCAACATTTGCTGTCTGATGTGGCCCTCCCTGTTTCCTCTGTTCAGAAGCAATCCTCTGTCGGCAATATTTCTTCATGTGACCGAACCTGTGACAGTAATTACACTGCACACTTTTCTTCCTAGCAGGATCAAAAGGCTGAGAGGAGCCTTTCTGCTGAAAGAACTGAGAGGACTGATATTTTGCAGAAAATGCATTTTCCGATGACACTGATGAAGTACTACTACCAAACTGTTGTTTCCACCGGTCCTGCTGCAGAAGTTTGGTACATAAATCTGGAAACTTCAGATCAACATTTGTGGTGGTAATGTTGAGTGTTTCTATGAAGTGTTCATAAGATTTCGGTAGACTTTTCAAAGTAATGACTACCATATCTTCTTCCTCCATGGTTCGACCAATGGCTTCGAGTTGATCTCGAATGTCTTTAATTTTGTTGAGATGTTCCTGTAAAGACATATGTTCGTCCATCATGATGGAGAACAACTGATTTTTGAGAAAAAAAGCTCTGCTTTTGTCAGATGTCTCATGCAGTTCTTTCAACTATTGCCAGATTTTGGCAGCTGTCTTGCCAGAAGGAATCTGTGGTAACTGATCATCAGCAACAGAGAGCTTGAGAAGCATAACAGCCTCTCGATTTTGGTCATCAAATTTATCTTGATCGGTCCCAGCTGTACCGGGACGAAGCTCTTTGCCCAAAATGAGCTGATCAAGATGCCTGTATTCAAAAATGGTCAACATTCTTTGTTTCCAAATGTTATAGTTGCTGCCATTAAAGCGTTGATTTCCTTCTAACATCAGATTGGTGAGCATGGCCATTTTCCCAAAGAAAATACAGAAGTATATATTGCCGCTGCTGTTCTTCGCACTTGCGTCGAATTACCACGATACACTGCCGCTGATATACTGCCGCAGATCTGGAATTTTGAAACCACCGGAGAAAGCAGATACAAGCACCACCAAACACCGGACAAATTAGATACGAAACACCGCAGAGATATGTTATTTCCATGCCAATACAACAAATGCAAACCACCGCAGAGAATTCGATCGATCAAATTCGATCTATCAAAAATATATTCTACCGAGATACGAACCACAAATGATTGCCGAAGCTCTGCAGAAGATTCGTATTTTCCAAGCGGGATATACTGATGACCAAAGGAATTCAAAACGGGATCGTGGTTAAGAAATTCGCTTGAAAGTTCAGCGAGATGCTATTATCAGAAATCTCGATATCCGGAGATTGGCCGACGAGTTCCCGAAAAAACTTTGTCGATAATTTTTGATAAATCGAGAGCCGACTGTGCCAGAGATTTCGGCCGGAAAAGCAGTCCCTCTAGAAAGACAGCTTGACAGCACCTGTAGGGTTTGTTCAAAGCCCGTGGATCGAAAAGAAGACCCGAATCAGCGAAGCGGGTGCCGCTGAGATCAGAAAATAAATAAGTCGATAGAAATTGAATGTTTAGATTCAGCGCATCAGAAAGTCGGGTTCTTTCAGCAATAAGAAAGCTCGGTCCCTTTCACCAACGACTTGGCCAACAAACACAAATGATAGTTTCTTCAATTTCTAATTCCTCAGAAATGATAATACAGGAGAAGAATCCATTTCTGTATCGAGATAGACGACTGTAAGCTTTTATCACAGTGAGCAAAGCCGAGGCTAAGACTCAGTGAAGGCTACCTGGCTTACAGAGGGCTCGACCTTAGAAAGAACTCAAGAGATTAGGATGCAGAGAGAAATCTCTTTTTCTGGCTCTGATACCATAAAAGAATGTTGAATTAATTAATTTCGGATGAGCAAACAGCTCAATGATAATACAGAGATATTTACAATAATAGAAACATCAGGTTTCTATGTAGAATATAGAAACATCAGTTTCATCTAAGAAACTGCTAAAAGAATACAAATAGCAACAGCTAAAAGGAATGAGCATTAAATACTAAATAGGAATTATTCTAATAATTACTTTGTGCAGTGAGTGACTATAGTTGCAGTGTCTAGGATGGTGCAGCGTATGTTTTCTTGCTCCACATCACATGCACACCCCCACACAACGTGCCTTGTAGGAGAGGTGGGTAAGGTCGAGCAGATAGGCATAATGACCCTTCAACCAATTAACCATCATGGTAACATACAACACTACTGCCTTGTGGACCTTGGGATTTTGAGTGTTCAATATGTTTAGATATGCTTAGATTCATTTTCTGAAAAATTTACATCTTATGAAAACATTGTTTGTATTAGAAATATAATATTTTATTGATATCTAGTGCAAATGGCTTGTTCCATTGAACATGAATACATGAAATAAAAAATGGACTCTCCCCTTTTATATGACAGTCTGAAAAAAAGTTGTTCTTTTTATTACGATTAATTATTACGTTAGACTCTTTAACTTATATAACAATTCTAATATCTTATTTTGTATCTGTTGTAGATGGCTTGCTTTGATGAGCACGAACGAGTGGAATACAAGAGAGAGTGTCCATCATTATAAAACAAACTCTAAGGGAGGTGTGTTTTCTATTATGAATAATTATTGGTTTTGAAATATGGTTACCATTACTAATTGTATGTATATTTCAACCTTATTCAACCCACTTTTTTTCCTTTCAACAGAGGAGAGCACATTGTAGGAGAGATGATGTGCAAAGGGGATATTTGCAAATTTTTTTTGTTCTTGTTTCCATGTTTTGTTTTCTAAGTTTGAGCATGGCCATGCTTTGAGTTGCACTTATTTTCCTTCGTTTGTTTTTTTTTGGCTCATTTTTTGTAGTTTGGTCTTGGTTTCATTTGTTATGTGTGTTGTACTCGTTTTCGTTTGTTTTCCTTTTTTAATGTTTTTGGTAGTTTGGTCTTGGTTTCATGTTTTGGGTGTGAAAAAGGAAATGAAGGAAGCAAACATAGAAAATGGAGGTTATTGTTCCTAAGTGAAGGTGAGTTAACATACATATATGCAGTGATTTTCACATAAAAGTATCGTTTGCTAATTTGTGGCTCCACTTGTTTGTTATTCAATTTATTATGTGTTATTTATGCTCTCATAATCAACTATAATGATCTTCTTTATGTAGGGAACGACTACAATTGTATAATCTACAAAGGTGAAGTGGTGAAGATACATTAGAAATTCTACAAACTTGGCACAAAGGATGGGTGAGCGATACTTTTCTCCTACAAAATACTATTGTCCTTTAATACACAAATATTTTCTATTTGCATAACGATTGATCATTTTGTAATGGTTTCGAAAGAAAATCATTGAGATAAGATGGAGTTTATCATTCGTAAATGAAGGTGAACCACCTTAAATATATGCAATGCATTTTACTCACAATGATCTTTCATTCATATGTGAATCCAATTGCTTTCTTTTATATTTATTACATGTTTTATATGTGGTCTCACACTCAACTATATAATTTACTTTGTGTAGTGAGCAACCACAATTGTAAAATCTTTGAAGTTGAAGGTGAAGATACTCTAGACATTCTACCAATGCAGCTTCGACGATTGGCGAGCCATGTTTTTTTCCTACATAAGAATATTTTCCTTTAATTCACAGAATTTTTTTTTTTTGCGAATCAATTTATCCTTTCGTCATGGCTTTAGGGTAGTATGATCTTGTTCATGAGTGTGAGCTTTGAGATTTTCCAATAACTTTGATACAGAATAAAGGGAAATGTTATATTGAGGTTCACAATTTTAGGGCTTCTTGTTCATGGTTGTTGCTGCTATAACATTAGCTAAGGGCGAACAGGTATGTGTATGATTAATTTATCGTTCTATAGATTTTTTATTCAATTTCTCTCGTGGTTTATTTGTGATCTCATATATAATATTACTTTGTGTAACGAGTGACTATAGTCGCAGTGTCTAGGATGGTGCAGCGTATGTTTTCTTGCTCCACATCAGATGCACACCCCCACACAACGTGCCTTGTAGGGGAGGAGGGTAAGGTCGAGCAGACAATCATACTGACCCTTCAACCAATTAACCATCATGGTAACATACAACACTACTGCCTTGTGTGCCTTGGGATTTTGAGTGTTCAACATGTTTAGATATGCTAAGATTCATTTTCCAATAAATTTACATCTTATGAAAACATTGTTTGTATTAGAAATATAATATTTTATTGATATCTGGTGCAAATGGCTTGTTCCATTGAACATGAATACATGAAATAAAAAATGGACTCTCCCCTTTTATATGACAGTCTTAAAGAAAGTTGTTCTTCTTATTACGATTAATTAATATGGTAGACTCGTTTTAACTTATATAACGATTCTACTATCTTATTTTGTATCTGTTGTAGATGGCTTGTTTTGAGGAGCACGAACAAGTGGAATACAAAAGAGAGTGTCCATCATTATAAAACAAACTCTAAGGGAGGTGTGTTTTCTTTTATGAATAATTATTGGTTTTGAAATATGCTTACCATTGCTAATTATGTGTATATTTTAACCTTATTCAACTCACTTTTTTTCCTTTCAGTAGAGGAGAGCACATTGTATAAATTTATAAAAGATGATGTGCAAAGGGGATATTTGCAATTTATTTTGTTCTTGTCTCGATGTTTTGTTTTCTGAGTTTGAGCATGGCCATGCTTTGAGTTGTACTTATTTTCCTTCGTTTTTTTTTTTTTTTTTGCTCATTTTTTATTGTTTGGTCTTGGTTTAATTTGTTATGGTTGTTGTACTCATTTTCGTTTGTTTTCCTTTTTTCATGTTTTTGGTAGTTTGGTCTTGGTTTCATGTTTTGGGTGTGGAAAAAGTAATGAAGGAAGCAAAGATAGAAAGAAATGAAGGAACCAGACATAGAAAATGGAGGTTATTGTTCATAAATGAAGGTGATTTGACATACATATATGCAGTAATTTTCACTTAAAACTGTCGTTTGCTAATTTGTGGCTCCACTTGTTTGTCATTCAATTTGTTATGTGTTATCTCTGCTCTCATAATCAACTATAATGATCTTCTTTATGTAGTGAATGACTAAAATTGTATAATCTACAAAGGTGAAGTGGTGACGATACATTAGAAATTCTACAAACTTGGCACAAAGGATGGGTGAGCCATATTTTTCTCCTACATAATATTATTGTCCTTTAATACACATAAATATATTCTATTTTCATAACGATTGATAATTTTGTAATGGTTTCGAAAGAAAAACAATGAGATAAGATGGAGGTTATCATTCATAAATGAATGTGAACCACCTTAAATAATATATGCAATGAATTTCACTCACAATTACCTTTCATTCATATGTGAATCCAATTTCTTCCTTTTCTATTTATTACATGTTTTATATGTGGTCTCACACTCAACTATATCAATCTGCTTTGTGTAGTGAGCAACCACAATTGTATAATCTTTGAAGTTCAAGGTGAAGATACTCTAGACATTCTACCAATGCAGTTTGGACGATTGGTGAGCCATGTTTTTTTCCTACATAAGAATATTTTCCTTGAATTGATTGAAATATTTGTTTTTTGCGAATCGATTTATCCTTTTGTCATGGCTTTAGGGTAGTATGATCTTGTTCATGAGTGTGAGCTTTGATATTTTCCAATAACTTTGATACAAAATAAAGGGAAATGTTATATTGAGGTTCACAATTTTAGGGCCTATTGTTCATGGTTGTTGTTGCTATAACATTAGCCAAGGGCGAACACGTATGTGTATGATTAATTTATCGTTCTATATATTTGATATTCAATTTCTCTCCTCGTTTATTTGTGATCTCATATATAATATTACTTTGTGCAGTGAGTGACTATAGTTGCAGTGTCTAGGATGGTGTAGCGTATGTTTTCTTGCTCCACATCACATGCACACCCCCACTCAACGTGCCTTGTAGGGGAGGTGGGTAAGGTCGAGCAGACAAGCATACTGACCCTTCAACCAATTAACCATTGTGGTAACATACAACACTACTACCTTGTGGACCTTGGGATTTTGAGTGTTCAATATGTTTAGATATGGTTAGATTCATTTTCCGAAAAATTTACATGTTATGAAAACATTGTTTGTATTAGAAATATAATATTTTATTGATAGTGCAAATGGCTTGTTCCATTGAACATGAATACATGAAATAAAAGATGGACTCTCCCCTTTTATATAACAGTCTTAAAGAAAGTTGTTCTTCTTATTACGATTAATTATTATGTTAGACTGTTTTTAACTTATATAACAATTCTAATATCTTATTTTGTATCTGTTGTAGATGGCTTGTTTTGATGAGTGCGAACAAGTGGAATACAAAAGAGAGTTCCCATCATTATAAAACAAACTCTAAGGGAGGTGTGTTTTCTATTATGAATAATTATTGGTTTTGAAATATGCTTACCATTACTAATTGTGTGTATATTTTAACCTTATTCAACCCACTTTTTTTCCTTTGAGCAGAGGAGAGCACATTGTAGGAGAGATGATGTGCAAAGGGGATATTTGCAATTTTTTTTGTTCTTGTCTCGATGTTTTGTTTTCTGAATTTGAGCATGGCCATGCTTTGTGTTGTACTTTTTTTCCTTCGTTTGTTTTTTTTGGCTCATTTTTTGTAGTTTGGTCTTGTTTTCATTTGTTATGTGTGTTGTACTCGTTTTCGTTGTTTTCCTTTTTTCATGTTTTTGGTAGTTTGGTCTTGGTTTCATGTTTTGGGTGTGGAAAAGGAAATGAAGGTAGCAAAGATAGAAAGATATGAAGGAAGCAGACATAGGAAATGGAGATTATTGTTCATAAATGAAAGTGAGTTAACATACATATATGCAGTGATTTTCACTTAAAAGTGTCGTTTGCTAATTTGTGGCTCCACTTGTTTGTTATTCAATTTATTATGTGTTATCTATGCTCTCATAATCAACTATAATGATCTTCTTTATGTAGTGAACGACTACAATTGTATAATCTACAAAGGTGAAGTGGTTAAGATACATTAAAAATTCTACAAACTTGGCACAAAGGATGGGTGAGCCATACTTTTCTCCTTCTTTTTGCATAACGATTGATCATTTTGTAATGGTTTTGAAAGAAAATCAATGAGATAAGATGGAGGTTATCATTCATAAATGAAGGTGAACCACCTTAAATATATGCAATGCTTTTCACTCACAATTATCTTTCATTCATTTGTGAATCCAATTGCTTGCTTTTCTATTTATTACATGTTTTATATGTGGTCTCACACTCAACTATATCAATCTGCTTTGTGTAGTGAGCAACCACAATTGTATAATCTTTGAAGTTCAAGGTGAAGATACTCTAGACATTCCGCCAATGCAGCTTGAACGATTAGTGAGGCATATCTTTTTCCTACATAACAATATTTTCCTTTAATCGACTGAAATATTTGTTTTTTGCAAATAGATTTATCCTTTTGTCATGGTTTCAGGGTAGTATGATCTTGTTCATGTGTGTGAGCTTTGAGATTTTCTAATAACTTTGATACAAGATAAAAGGAAATGCTATATCAAGGTTCACAATTTTAGGGCTTATTATTCATGGTTGTTGCTGCTATAACATTAGCCAAGGGCGAACAGGTATGTGTATGATTAATTTATCGTTCTATATATTTGTTATTCAATTTTTCTCGTAGTTTATTTGTGATCTCATATATAATATTACTTTGTGTAGTGAGTGACTATAGTTGCAGTGTCTAGGATGGTGCAGTGTATGTTTTCTTGCTCCACATTGCAGCCACATCCCCACACAACGTGCCTTGTAGGGGAGGTGGGTAAGGTCGAGCAGACAAACATACTCATCCCTTCAACCAATTAACCATCGTGGTAATATACAACACTACTGCCTTGTGGACCTTGGGATTTTGAGTGTTCAATATGTTTAGATATGCTTAGATTCATTTTCCGAAAAATTTACATCTTATGGAAACATTGTTTGTATTAGAAATATAATACTTTATTGATATCTAGTGCAAATGGCTTGTTCCATTGAACATAAATACATGAAATAAAAATGGACTTCCCCTTTTATATAACAGTCTTAAATAAAGTTGTTCTTCTTGTTATGATTAATTATTACGTTAGACTCTTTTCAACTTATATAACGATTCTAATATCTTATTTTGTATCTGTTGTAGATGGCTTGTTTTCCTTTTTTCTTTCTTTTTGTAGTTTGGTCTTGGTTCCATATGTTGGGTGTGGAAGAGGAAATGATGGAAGCAGACATAGAAAATGGAGGTTATTGTTCATAAATGAAGGTGAGTTAACATGCCTATATGCAGTAATTTTCACTTAAAAGTATCGTTTGCTAATTTGTGGCTTCAATTGTTTGTTATTCAATTTATTATGTGTTATCTATACTCTCATAATCAACTATAATGATCTTCTTTATGTAGAGCACGACTACAATTGTCTAATCTACAAAGGCGAAGTGGTGAAGATACATTAGAAATTCTACAAACTTGGCACAAAGCATGGGTGAGCCATACTTTTCTCCTACAAAATACTATTGTCCTTTAATACACAGAAATATTTTGTTTTTGCATAACGATTGATGATTTTGTAATGGTTTCAACAGAAAATCAATTAGATAAGATGGAGGTTATAATTCATAAATGAAGGTGAACCACCTTAAATATATGCAATGCATTTCACTCACAATTATCTTTCATTCATTTGTGAATCCAATGGCTTGCTTTTCTATTTATTACATGTTTTATATGTGGTCTCACACTTAACTATATCAATCTGCTTTGTGTAGTGAGCAACCACAATTGTATAATCTTTGAAGTTCAAGGTGAAGATACTCTTGACATTCTACCAATGCAGCTTGGATGATTGGTGAGCCATATTTTTTTCCTACATAACAATATTTTCCTTTAATTGATTGAAATATTTGTTTTTTGCGAATCGATTTATCCCTTCATCATGGCTTCAAGGTAGTATGATCTTGTTCATGAGTGTGAGCTTTGAGATTTTCCAATAACTTTGATACAGAATAAAGGGAAATGTTATATTGAGGTTCACAATTTTAGGGCTTGTTGTTCATGGTTGCTGCTGCTATAACATTAGCCAAGGGCGAACATGTATGTGTATGATTAGTTTATCGTTCTATATATTTGTTATTCAATTTCTCTCGTGGTTTATTTGTGATCTCATATATAATATTACTTTGTGTAGCAAGTGACTATAGTTGCAGTGTCTAGGATGGTGTAGCGTATGTTTTCTTGCTCCACATCACATGCACACCCCCACACAACGTGCCTTGTAGGTGAGGAGGGTAAGGTCGAGCAGACAAGCATACTGACCCTTCAACCAATTAACCATCATGGTAACATGCAACACTACTGCCTTGTGGGCCTTGGGATTTTGAGTGTTCAATATGTTTAGATATGCTTAGATTCATTTTCCGAAAAATTTACATCTTATGAAAACATTGTTTGTATTAGAAATATAATATTTTATTGATATCTAGTGCAAATGGCTTGTTCCATTGAACATGAATACATGAAATAAAAAATGGACTCTCCCCTTTTATATGACAGTCTTAAAGAAAGTTGTTCTTCTTATTATGATTAATTATTATGGTAGACTCTTTTTAACTTATATAACGATTCTAATATCTTATTTTGTATCTGTTGTAGATGGCTTGTTTTGATGAGCACGAACAAGTGGAATACAAAAGAGAGTGTCCATCATTATAAAACAAACTCTAAGGGAGGTGTGTTTTCTATTATGAATAATTATTGGTTTTGAAATATGCTTACCATTACTAATTGTATGTATATTTTAACCTTATTCAACCCACTTTTTTTCCTTTCAGCACAGGAGAGCACATTGTAGAAGAGATGATGTGCAAAGGGGATATTTGCAAAAAAAATTTGTTCTTGTCTACGTGTTTTGTTTTTTGAGTTTGAGCATGGCCATGCTTTGAGTTGTACTTATTTTCCTTCGTTTGTTTTTTTTTTTGGCTCATTTTTTGTAGTTTGGTCTTGGTTTCATTTGTTATGTGTGTTGTACTCGTTTTCGTTTGTTTTCCTCTTTTCATGTTTTTGGTAGATTGGTCTTGGTTTCATGTTTTGGGTGTGGAAAAGGAAATGAAGGAAGCAGACATAGAAAATGGAGGTTATTGTTCATAAATGAAGGTGAGTTAACATACTTATATGCAGTAATTTTCACTTAAAAGTATCGTTTGCTAATTTGTGGCTCCACTTGTTTGTTATTCAATTTATTATGTGTTATCTATGCTCTCGTAATGAAGTATAATGATCTTCTTTATGTAGTGAACGACTACAATTGTATAATCTACAAAGGTGAAGTAGTGAAGATACATTAGAAATTCTACAAACTTGGCACAAAGGATGGGTGAGCCATACTTTTCTCCTACAAAATACTATTGTCCTTTAATACACAAAAATATTTTCTATTTGCATAACGATTGATCATTTTGTAATGGTTTCGAAAGAAAATCGATGAGATAAGATGGAGGTTATCATTCATAAATGAAGGTGAACCACCTTAAATATATGCAATGCATTTCACTCACAATTATCTTTCGTTCATATATGAATCCAATTGCTTGCTTTTTTATTTATTACATGTTTTATATGTGGTCTCACACTCAACCATATCAATCTGCTTTGTGTAGTGAGCAACCACAATTGTATAATCTTTGAAGTTCAAGGTGAAGATACTCTAGACATTCTTCCAATGCAGCTTGGATGATTGGTAAGCCATGTTTTTTTCCCACATAAGAATATTTTCCTTTAATTGACTGAAAAATTTGTTTTTTGAGAATCGATTTATCCTTTCGTCATGGCTTCACGGTAGTATGATCTTATTCATGAGTGTGAGCTTTGAGATTTTCCAATAACTTTGATACAGAATAAAGGGAAATGTTATATTGAGGTTCACAATTTTAGGCTTATTGTTCACGGTTGTTGCTGCTATAACATTAGCCAAGGGAGAACAGGTATGTGTATGATTAATTTATCATTCTATATATTTGTTATTGAATTTCTCTCGTGGTTTATTTGTGATCTCATATATAATATTACTTTGTGCAACGAGTGACTATAGGTAAGTGTGTAGGATGGTGCAACGTATGTTTTCTTGCTCCACATCACATGCACACCCCCACACAACGTGCCTTGTAGGGGAGGTGGGTAAGGTCGAGTAGACAAGCATACTGACCCTTCAACCAATTAACCATTGTGGTGACATACAACACTACTACCTTGTGGACCTTGGGATTTCGAGTGTTCAATATGTTTAGATATGCTTAGATTCATTTTCCGAAAAATTTACATGTTATGAAAACATTGTTTGTATTAGAAATATAATATTTTATTGATATCTAGTGCAAATGGCTTGTTCCTTTGAACATGAATACATGAAATAAAAAATGGACTCCCCCTTTTTATATAACAGTCTTAAAGAAAGTTGTTCTTCTTATTACGATTAATTATTATGTTAGACTCTTTTTAACTTATATAATGATTCTAATATCTTATTTTGTATCTGTTGTAGATGGCTTGTTTTGATGAGCACGAACAAGTGGAATACAAAAGAGAGTGTCCATCATTATAAAACAAACTCTAAGGGAGGTGTGTTTTCTATTATGAATAATTATTGGTTTTGAAATATGCTTACCATTACCAATCGTGTGTATATTTTAATGTTATTCTACCCACTTTTTTTCCTTTCAGCAGAGGAGAGCACATTGTAGAAGAGATGATGTGTAAACGGGATATTTGTAATTTTTTTTTGTTCTTGTTTCGATGTTTTGTTTTCTGAGTTTCAGCATGGCCATGCTTTGAGTTGTACTTATTTTCCTTCGTTTGTTTTTTTTTTGGCTCATTTTTTGTAGTTTGGTCTTGGTTTCATTTACTATGTGTGTTGTACTCATTTTCGTTTGTTTTCCTTTTTTCATGTGTTTGGTAGTTTGGTTTTGGTTTCATGTTTTGGGTGTGCAAAAGGAAATGAAGGAAGCAAAGATAGAAATAAATTAAGGAAGCAAACATATAAAATGGAGGTTATTGTTCATAAATGAAGGTGAGTTAACATACATATATGCAGTAACTTTCACTTAAAAGTATCGTTTGCTAATTTGTGGCTCCACTTGTTTGTTATTCAATTTATTATGTTTTATCTATGCTCTTATAATCAACTATAATGATCTTCTTTATGTAGTGAATGACTACAATTATATAATCTACAAAGGTGAAGTGGTGAAGATAAATTAGAAATTCTACAAACTTAGCACAAACGATGGGTGAGCCATACTTTTCTCCTACAAAATACTATTGTCCTTTAATACACAGAAATATTTCCTATTTGCCTCACGATTGATCATTATGTAATGGTTTCGAAAGAAAATCAATGAGATAAGATGGAGGTTATTATTCATAGATGAAGGCGAACCACCTTAAATATATGCAATGCATTTCGCTCACAATTATCTTTCATTCATATGTGAATCCAATTGCTTGATTTTCTATTTATTACGTGTTTTATATGTGGTCTCACACTCAACTATATCAATCTGCTTTGTGTAGTGAGCAACCACAATTGTATAATCTTTGAAGTTCAAGGTGAAGATACTCTAGACGTTCTACCAATGCAGCTTGGACAATTGGTGAGCCATATTTTTTTCCTACATAAGAATATTTTCCTTTAATCCACTGAAATATTTGTTTTTTGTGAATCGAGTTATCCTTTTGTCATGGCTTCAGGGTAGTATGATCTTCTTCATGTGTGTGAGCTTGGAGAATTTCTAATAACTTTGATACAGAATAAAGGGAAATGTTATATTGAGGTTCACAATTTTAGGGCTTATTGTTCATGGTTGTTGTTGCTATAACATTAGCCAAGGGTGAACAGGTATGTGTATGATTAATTTATCGTTCTATATATTTGTTATTCAATTTATCTCGTGGTTTATTTGTGATCTCATATATAATATTACTTTGTGTAGTGAGTGACTATAGTTGCAGTGTCTAGGATGGTGCAACGTATGTTTTCTTGCTCCACATTGCATTCACAACCCGACACAACGTGCCTTGTAGGGGAGGTGGGTAAGGTCGAGCAGACAAGCATGCTGACCCTTCGACCAATTAACCATCGTGGGAACATACAACACTACTGCCTTGTGGACCTTGGGATTTTGAGTGTTCAATATGTTTAGATATGCTTAGATTCATTTTCCGAAAAATTTACATCTTATGAAAACATTGTTTGTATTAGAAATATAATATTTATTGATATTTAGTACAAATGGCTTGTTCCATTGAACATGAATACATGAAATAAAAAATGGACTCTACCCTTTTATATAACAATGTTAAAGAAAGTTGTTCTTCTTATTACGATTAATTATTACACTAGACTCTTTTCAACTTATATAACGATTCTAATATCTTTTTTTTTATCTGTTGTAGATGGCTTGTTTTGACGAGCACGAACAAGTGGAATACAAAAGAGAGTGTCCATCATTATAAAACAAACTCTAAGGGAGACGTGTTTTCTATTATGAATAATTATTGGTTTTGAAATATGCTTACCATTACTAATTGTGTGCATATTTTAACTTTATTCAACTCACTTTTTTTCCTTTCAGCAGAGAAGAGCACATTGTAGGAGAGATGATGTCCAAAGGGGATATTTGCATTTTTTTTTTGTTCTTATCTGCATGTTTTGTTTTTTGAATTTGAGCATGGCCATGCTTTGAGTTGTACTTATTTTTCTTTGTTTGTTTTTTTTGGGCTCATTTTTTGTAGTTTGGTCTTGGTTTCATTTGTTAGGTGTGTTGTACTCATTTTCGATTGTTTTCCTTTTTGCATGTTTTTTGTAGTCTGGTCTTGGTTTCATGTGTTGGGTGTGGAAAAGGAAATGAAGGAAGCAGACATAGAAAATGGAGGTTATTGTTCATAAATGAAGGTGAGTTAACATACCAATATGTAGTAATTTTCACTTAAAAGTATCGTTTGCTAATTTGTGTCTCCACTTGTTTGTTATTCAATTTATTATGTGTTATATATCCTCTCATAATCAACTATAATGATCTTCTTTATGTGGTGCACGACTACAATTGTATAATCTACAAAGGTGAAGTGGTGAAGATACATTAGAAATTCTGCAAACTTGGCACAAAGGATGGGTGAGTGATAATTTTCTCCTACAAAATACTATTGTCCTTTAATACACCAAAATATTTTCTTTTTGCCTAGCGATTGATCATTTTGTAATGGTTTCAACAGAAAATCAATGAGATAAGATGGAGGTTATCATTCATTGAAGGTGAACCACCTTAAATATATGCAATGCATTTCACTCACAATTATCTTTCTTTCATTTGTGAATCCAATTGCTTGCTTTTCTATTTATTATATGTTTTATATGTGGTCTCACACTCAACTATATCAATCTGCTTTGTGTAGTGAGCAACCACAATTATATAATCTTTGAAGTTCAAGGTGAAGATACTCTAGACATTCTACCAATGCAGTTTGGATGATTGGTGAGCCATATTTTTTTCCTACATAAGAATATTTTCCTTTAATCGATTGAAATATTTGTTTTTTGCGAATTGATTTATCTTTTTGTCATGGCTTCAGGGTAGTATGATCTTGTTCAGGAATGTGAGATTTGAGATTTTCCAATAACTTTGATACAAAATAAAGGGAAATGTTATATTGTGGTTCACAATTTTAGGGCTTGTTGTTCATGTTTGTTGTTGCTTTAACATTAGCCAAGGGAAAACAGGTATGTGTATGATTAATTTATCGTTCTATAGTTGCAGTGTCTAGGATGGTGCAGTGTATGTTTTCTTGCTCCACATTGCATGCACACCCCCACATAATGTCCCTTGTAGGGGAGGTGGGTAAAGTCGAGCAGACAAGCATATTGACCCTTCAACCAATTAACCATCGTGGTAGCATACAACACTACTGCCTTGTGGACCTTGGTATTTGTAGTGTTCAATATGTTTAGATATGCTTAGATTCATTTTTCGAAAAATTTACATGTTATGAAAACATTGTTTGTATTAGAAATATAATATTTTATTGATATCTAGTGCAAATGGCTTGTTCCATTGAACATGAATACATGAAATAAAAAATGGACTCTCCCCTTTTATATACCATTGTTAAAGAAAGTTGTTCTAACTTCTTCTTATTACGATTAATTATGACGTTAGACTCTTTCTAACTTATATAACGATTCTAATATCTTATTTTTTTATCTGTTGTAGATGGCTTGTTTTGACGAGCACGAACAAGTGGAATACAAAAGAGAGTGTCCATCATTATAAAACATACTCTAAGGGAGGTGTGCTTTTCATTATGTATAATTATTGGTTTTGAAATATGCTTAACTTTACTAATTGTGTGTATATTTTAACCTTATTCAACCCACTTTTTTTCCTTTGAACAGAAGAGAGCACATTGTAGGAGAGATGATGTGCAAAGGGGATATTTGCAATTTTTTTTTTTCTTGTCTACATGTTTTGTTTTCTGAGTTTGAGCATGGCCATGCTTTGAGTTGTTCTTATTTTCCTTCGTTTGTTTTGCTTTTGGCTCATTTTTTGTAGTTTGGTCTTGGTTTCATTTTTTAGTTGTGTTGTACTTGTTTTCGTTTGTTTTCCTTTTTTCATGTTTTTTGTAGCTTGGTCTTGGTTTCATGTGTTGGGTGTGGAAAAGGAAATGAAGGAAGCAGACATAGAAAATGGAGGTTATTGTTCATAAATGAAGGTGAGTTAACATACCTATGTGCAGTGATTTTCACTTAAAAGTATCGTTTGCTAATTTATGGCTCCACTTGTTTGTTATTCAATTTATTATGTTTTATCTATGCTCTCATAATCAACTATAGTAATTTTCTTTATGTAGTGAACGACTACAATTGTATAATCTACAAAGGTGAAGTGGTGAAGATACATTAGAAACTCTACAAACTTGGCTCAAAGGATGGGTGAGCCATACTTTTCTCCTACAAAATACTATTGTCCTTTAATACACATAAATATTTTCTTTTTGCATAACGATTGATCATTTTGTAATGGTTTCTACAGAGAATCAATGAGATAAGATGGAGTTTATCATTCATAAATAAAGGTGAACCACCTTAAATATATTCAATGCATTTGACCCACAATTATCTTTCACTCTTTTGTGAATCCAATTGCTTGCTTTTCTATTTATTACATGTTTTATATGTGGTCTCACACTTAACTATATCAATTTGCTTTGTGTAGTGAGCAACCACGATTGTATAATGTTTGAGTTCAAGATGAAGATACTCTAGACATTCTACCAATGCAGCTTGGACAATTGGTGAGCCATATTTCATCATGGCTTCAGGGTAGTATGATCTTGTTCATGAGTGTGAGCTTTGAGATTTTCCAATAACTTTAATACAAAATAAAGGGAAATGTTATTTTGAGGTTCACAATTTTAGGACTTATTGGTCATGGTTTTTGCTGCTAATTGTGAGCTTTGAGATTTTCCAATAACTTTGTTACAGAATAAAGGGAAATGTTATATTGAGGTTCACAATTTTAGGGCTTATTGTTCATTGTTGTTTCTGCTATAACATTAGCCAAGGGCGAAGAGGTATGTGTATGATTAATTTATCGTTCTATATATTTGTTATTCAATTTCTGTTGTGGTTTATTTGTGATTTCATATATAATATTACTTTGTGCAGTGAGTGACTATAGTTGCAGTGTCTAGGATGGTGCAATGTATGTTTTCTTGCTCCACATCGCATGCACACCCCCAAAAAACGTGCCTTGTTGGGGAGATGGGTAAGGTCGAGCAGACAAGCATACTGACCCTTCAACCAATTAACCATCGTGGTAACATACAACACTATTGCGTTGTGGACCTTCGGATTTTGAGTGTTCAGTATGTTTAGATATGCTTAGATTCATTTTCCTAAAAATTCACATCTTATGAAAACATTGTTTGTATTAGAAATATAATATTTTATTGATATCTAGTGCAAATGGCTTGTTCCTTTGAACATGAATACATGAAATAAAAAATGGACTCTCCCCTTTTATATAACAATCTTAAAGAACGTTGTTCTTCTTATTACGATTAATTATTACGTTAGACTCTTTTTAACTTATATAATGATTCTAATATCTTATTTTGTATCTGTTGTAGATGGCTTGTTTTGTTGAGCACGAACAAGTGGAATACACAAGAGAGTGTCCATCATTATAAAACAAACAATAAGGGAGGTGTGTTTTCTATCATTAATAAATATTGGTTTTGAAATATGCTTACCATTACTAATTGTGTGTATATTTTAACCTTATTCAACCCACTTTTTTTCCTTTCAGCAGAGGAGAGCACATTGTAGGAGAGATGTTGGGTGTCGAAAAGGAAATGAAGGAAGCAGACATAGAAAATGGAGGTTATTGTTCAGAAATGAAAGTGAAATAACATACCTATATGCAATAATTTTCAATTAAAAGTATCGTTTGCTAATTTGTGGTTGCACTTGTTTGTTATTCAATTTATTATGTGTTATCTATGCTCTCATAATCAACTATAATGATCTTCTTTATGTAGTGAGCGACTACAATTGTATAATCTACAAAGGTGAAGTGGTGAAGATACATTAGAAATTCTACAAACTTGGCACAAAGGATGGGTGAGCCATACTTTTCTCCTACAATATACTATTGTCCTTTAATACACAGAAATATTTTGTTTTTGCATAACGATTGATCATTTTGTAATGGTTTCAACAGAAAATCAATTAGATAAGATGGAGGTTATAATTCATAAATGAAGGTGAACCACCTTAAATATATGCAATGCATTTCACTCACAATTATCTTTCATTCATTTGTGAATCCAATTGCTTGCTTTTTTATTTATTACATGTTTTATGTGTGGTCTCACACTTAACTATATCAATCTGCTTTGTGTAGTGAGCAACCACAATTGTATAATCTTGGAAGTTCAAGGTGAAGATACTCTAGACTTTCTACCAATGCAGTTTCTATTTATTACATGTTTTATATGTGGTCTCACACTTAACTATATCAATCTGCTTTGTGTAGTGAGCAACCACAATTGTATAATCTTTGAAGTTCAAGGTGAAGATACTCTAGACATTCTACCAATGCAGCTTGGATGATTGGTGAGCCATATTTTTTTCTTACATAATAATATTTTCCTTTAATTGATTGAAATATTTGTTTTTTGCGAATCGATTTATCCCTTCATCATGGCTTCAGGGTAGTATGATCTTGTTCATGAATGTGAGCTTTGAGATTTTCCAATAACTTTGATACAGAATAAAGGGAAATGTTATATTGAGGTTCACAATTTTAGGGCTTGTTGTTCATGGTTGTTGCTGCTATAACATTAACCAAGGGCGAACAGGTATGTGTATGATTAATTTATCGTTCTATATATTTGTTATTCAATTTCTCTCGTGGTTTATTTGTGATCTCATATATAATATTACTTTGTGTAACGAGTGACTATAGTTGCAGTGTCTAGGATGGTGCAGCGTATGTTTTCTTGCTCCACATCAGATGCACACCCCCACACAACGTGCCTTGTAGGGGAGGAGGGTAAGGTCGAGCAGACAAGCATACTGACCCTTCAACCAATTAACCATCATGGTAACATACAACACTACTGCCTTGTGTGCCTTGGGATTTTGAGTGTTCAACATGTTTAGATATGCTAAGATTCATTTTCCGAAAAATTTACATCTTATGAAAACATTGTTTGTATTAGAAATATAATATTTTATTGATATCTGGTGCAAGGCTTGTTCCATTGAACATGAATACATGAAATAAAAAATGGACTCTCCCCTTTTATATGACAGTCTTAAAGAAAGTTGTTCTTCTTATTACGATTAATTAATATGGTAGACTCGTTTTAACTTATATAACGATTCTAATATCTTATTTTGTATCTGTTGTAGATGGCTTGTTTTGAGGAGCACGAACAAGTGGAATACAAAAGAGAGTGTCCATCATTATAAAACAAACTCTAAGGGAAGTGTGTTTTCTATTATGAATAATTATTGGTTTTGAAATATGTTTACCATTACTAATTGTATGTATATTTTAACCTTATTCAACCCACTTTTTTTCCTTTCAGCACAAAGGAGAGCACATTGTAGGAGAGATGATGTGCAAAGGGGATATTTGCAAATTTTTTTTGTTCTTCTCTACGTGTTTTGTTTTTTGAGTTTGAGCATGGCCATGCTTTGAGTTGTACTTATTTTCTTTCGTTTGTTTTTTTTTTGGCTCATTTTTTGTAGTTTGGTCTTGGTTTCATTTGTTATGTGTGTTGTACTCGTTTTCGTTTGTTTTACTCTTTTCATGTTTTTGGTAGATTGGTCTTGGTTTCATGTTTTGGGCTTGGAAAAGGAAAAAAAGGAAGCAGACATAGAAAATGGAGGTTATTGTTCATAAATGAAGGTGAGTTAACATACTTATATGCAGTAATTTTCACTTAAAAGTATCGTTTGCTAATTTGTGGTTCCACTTGTTTGTTATTCAATTTATTATGTGTTATCTATGCTCTCATAATCAACTATAATGATCTTCTTTATGTAGTGAACGACTACAATTGTATAATCTACAAAGGTGAAGTGGTGAAGATACATTAGAAATTCTACAAACTTGGCACAAAGGATGGGTGAGCCATACTTTTCTCCTACAAAATACTATTGTCCTTTAATACACAGAAATATTTTCTATTTGCATAACGATTGATCATTTTGTAATGGTTTTGAAAGAAAATCAATGAGATAAGATGGAGGTTATCATTCATAAATGAAGGTGAACCACCTTAAATATATGCAATGCATTTCACTCACAATTATCTTTCATTCATATATGAATCCAATTGCTTGCTTTTCTATTTATTACATGTTTTATATGTGGTCTCACACTCAACCATATCAATCTGCTTTGTGTAGTGAGCAACCACAATTGTATAATCTTTGAAGTTCAAGGTGAAGATACTCTAGACATTCTTCCAATGCAGCTTGGATGATTGGTAAGCCATGTTTTTTTCCCACATAAGAATATTTTCCTTTAATTGACTGAATTTTTTTCTTTTTGAGAATCGATTTATCCTTTCGTCATGGCTTCACGGTAGTATGATCTTGTTCATGAGTGTGAGGTTTGAGATTTTCCAATAACTTTGATACAGAACAAAGGGAAATGTTATATTGAGGTTCACAAATTTAGGGCTTATTGTTCATGGTTGTTGCTGCTATAACATTAGCCAAGGGCGAACAGGTATGTGTATGATTAATTTATCGTTCTATATATTTGTTATTCAATTTCTCTCGTGGTTTATTTGTGATCTCATATATAATATTACTTTGTGCAGTGAGTGGCTATAGTTGAAGTGTCTAGGATGGTGCAGCGTATGTTTTCTTGCTCCACATCACATGCACACCCCCACACAACGTGCCTTGTAGGGGAGGTGGGTAAGGTCGAGTAGACAAGCATATTGACCCTTCAACCAATTAACCATTGTGGTAACATACAACTCTACTACCTTGTGGACCTTGGGATTTCAAGTGTTCAATATGTTTAGATATGCTTAGATTCATTTTCCGAAAAATTTACATGTTATGAAAACATTGTTTGTGTTAGAAATATAATATTTTATTGATATCTAGTGCAAATGGCTTGTTCCATTGAACATGAATACATGAAATAATAAATGGACTCCCCCCTTTTATATAACAGTCTTAAAGAAAGTTGTTCTTCTTATTACGATTAATTATTACGTTACTCTTTTTAACTTATATAATGATTCTAATATCTTATTTTGTATCTGCTGTAGATGGCTTGTTTTGATGAGCACGAACAAGTGGAATACAAAAGAGAGTGTCCATCATTATAAAACAAAATCTAAGGTATGTGGGTTTTCTATTATGAATAATTATTGGTTTTGAAATATGCTTACCATTACCAATTGTGTGTATATTTTAATGTTATTCAACCGACTTTTTTTCCTTTCAGCAGAGGAGAGCACATTGTAGAAGAGATAATGTGCAAAGGGGATATTTGCAAAATTTTTTTGTTCTTGTTTTGTTTTGTTTTGTTTTTTTTTTTTTTTGTTTCTGAGTTTCAGCATGGCCATGCTTTGAGTTGTACTTATTTTCCTTCGTTTGTTTTTTTTTTTGGCTCATTTTTTGTAGTTTGGTCTTGGTTTCATTTGTTATGTGTGTTGTAGTCATTTTCGTTTGTTTTCCTTTTTTCATGTGTTTGGTAGTTTGGTTTTGGTTTCATGTTTTGGGTGTGGAAAAGGAAATGAAGGAAGCAAAGATAGAAAGAAATGAAGGAAGCAGACATATAAAATGGAGGTTATTGTTCATAAATGAAGGTGAGTTAACATACATATATGCAGTAACTTTCACTTAAAAGTATCGTTTGCTAATTTGTGGCTCCACTTGTTTGTTTTTCAATTTATTATGTTTTATCTATGCACTTATAATCAACTATAATGATCTTCTTTATGTAGTGAACGACTACAATTGTATAATCTACAAAGGTGAAGTGGTGAAGATACATTAGAAATTCTACAAACTTAGCACAAAGGATGGGTGAGCCATACTTTTCTCCTACAAAATACTATTGTCCTTTAATACACAGAAATATTTTCTATTTGCATCACGATTGATCATTTTGTAATGGTTTCGAAAGAAAATCAATGAGATAAGATGGAGGTTATCATTCATAGATGAAGGCGAACCACCTTAAATATATGCAATGCATTTCGCTCACAATTATCTTTCGTTCATATGTGAATCCAATTGCTTGCTTTTCTATTTATTACATGTTTTATATGTGGTCTCACACTCAACTATATCAATCTGCTTTGTGTAGTGAGCAACCACAATTGTATAATCTTTGAAGTTCAAGGTGAAGATACTCTAGACGTTCTACCAAGGCAGCTTGGACGATTGGTGAGCCATATTTTTTTCCTACATAAGAATATTTTCCTTTAATCCACTGAAATATTTGTTTTTTGCGAATCGAGCTATCCTTTTGTCATGGCTTCAGGCTAGTATGATCTTCTTTATGTGTGTGAGCTTTGAGAATTTCTAATAACTTTGATACATAATAAAGGGAAATGTTATATTGAGGTTCACAATTTTAGGGCTTATTGTTCATGGTTGTTGCTGCTATAACATTAGCCAAGGGTGAACAGGTATGTGTATGATTAATTTATCGTTCTATATATTTGTTATTCAATTTCTCTCGTGGTTTATTTGTGATCTCATATATAATATTACTTTGTGTAGTGAGTGACTATAGTTGCAGTGTCTAGGATGGTGCAGCGTATGTTTTCTTGCTCCACATTGCATTGACAACCCCACATAACGTGCCTTGTAGGGGAGGTGGGTAAGGACGAGCAGACAAGCATACTGACCCTTCAACCAATTAACCATCGTGGTAACATACAACACTACTGCCTTGTGGACCTTGGGATTTTGAGTGTTCAATATGTTTACATATGCTTAGATTCATTTTCCGAAAAATTTACATCTTATGAAAACATTGTTTGTATTAGAAATATAATATTTTATTGATATCTAGTACAAATGGCTTGTTCCATTGAACATGAATACATGAAATAAAAAATGGACTCTCCCCTTTTATATAACAGTGTTAAAGAAAGTTGTTCTTCTTATTACGATTAATTATTACGCTAGACTCTTTTCAACTTATATAACGATTCTAATATCCTATTTTTTTATCTGTTGTAGATGGCTTGTTTTGACGAGCACGAACAAGTGGAATACAAAAGAGACTGACCATCTTTATAAAACAAACTCTAAGGGAGATGCGTTTTCTATTATGAATAATTATTGGTTTTGAAATATGCTTACCATTACTAATTGTGTGTATATTTTAACTTTATTCAACTCACTTTTTTTCCTTTCAGCAGAAAGAGCACATTGTAGGAGAGATGATGTCTAAAGGGGATATTTGCATTTTTTTTTTGTTCTTGTCTGCATGTTTTGTTTTTTGAGTTTGAGCATGGCCATGCTTTGAGTTGTACTTATTTTTCTTCGTTTGGTTTTTTTGGGCTCATTTTTTGTAGTTTGGTCTTGGTTTCATTTGTTAGGTGTGTTGTACTCGTTTTCGATTGTTTTCCTTTTTGCATGTTTTTGTAGTCTGGTCTTGGTTTCATGTGTTGGGTGTGGAAAAAGAAATGAAGGAAGTAGACATAGAAAATGGAGTTTATTGTTCATAAATGAAGGTGAGTTAACATACCAATATGTAGTAATTTTCACTTAAAAGTATCGTTTGTTAACTTGTGGCTCCACTTGTTTGTTATTCAATTTATTATGTGTTATCTATCCTCTCATAATCAACTATAATGATCTTCTTTATGTAGTGCACGACTACAATTGTATAATCTACAAAGGTGAAGTGGTGAAGATACATTAGAAATTCTACAAACTTGGCACAAAGTTGGGTGAGCGATAATTTTCATCTACAAAATAACAAAAATATTTTCTTTTTGCATAACGATTGATCATTTTGTAATGGTTTCAACAGAAAATCAATGAGATAAGATGGAGGTTATCATTCATAAATGAAGGTGAACCACCTTAAATATATGCAATGCATTTCACTCACAATTATCTTTCTTTCATTTGTGAATCCAATTGCTTGCTTTTCTATTTATTACATGTTTTATATGTGGTCTCACACTCAACTATATCAATCTGCTTTGTGTAGTGAGCAACCACAATTATATAATCTTTGAAGTTCAAGGTGAAGATACTCTAGACATTCTACCAATGCAGTTTGGATGATTGGTGAGCCATATTTTTTTCCTACATAAGAATATTTTCCTTTAATCGATTGAAATATTTGTTTTTTGCGAATTAATTTATCTTTTTGTCATGGCTTCAGGGTAGTATGATCTTGTTCATGAATGTGAGCTTTGAGATTTTCCAATAACTTTGATACAGAATAAAGGGAAATGTTATATTGAGGTTCACAATTTTAGGGCTTGTTGTTCATGTTTGTTGTTGCTTTAACATTAGCCAAGGGCAAACAGGTATGTGTATGATTAATTTATCATTCGAATATTTTCTCTCGTGGTTTATTTGTGATCTCATATATAATATTACTTTTCGCAGTGAGTGATTATAGTTGCAGTGTCTAGGATGGTGCAGCGTATTTTTTCTTGCTCCACATCGCATGCACACCCCCACATAACGTGCCTTGTAGGGGAGGTGGGTAAAGTCGAGCACACAAGCATACTGACCCTTCAACCAATTAACCATCGTGGTAACATACAACACTACTGCCTTGTGGACCTTGGTATTTTGAGTGTTCAATATGTTTAGATATGCTTAGATTCATTTTCCGAAAAATTTACATCTTATGAAAACATTGTTTGTGTTAGAAATATAATATTTTATCAATATCTAGTGCAAATGGCTTGTTCCATTGAACATGAATACATGAAATAAAAAATGGACTCTCCCCTTTTATATACCATTGTTAAAGAAAGTTGTTCTAACTTCTTCGTATTACGATTAATTATTACGTTAAACTCTTTTTAACTTATATAACGATTCTAATATCTTATTTTTTTATATGTTGTAGATGGCTTGTTTTGACGAGCACGAACAAGTGGAATACAAAAGAGAGTTTCCATCATTATAAAACAAACTCTAAGGGAGGTGTGCTTTTTATTATGTATAATTATTGGTTTAGAAATATGCTTACCATTACTAATTGTTTGTATATTTTAACCTTATTCAACCCACTTTTTTTCCTTTGAACAGAGGAGAGCACATTGTATGAGAGATGACGTGCAAAGGGGATATTTGCAATTTCTTTTGTTCTTGTCTGCATGTTTTGTTTTCTGAGTTTGAGCATGGCCATGCTTTGAGTTGTACTTATTTTCCTTCGTTTCTTTTGCTTTTGGCTCATTTTTTGTAGTTTGGTCTTGGTTTCATTTGTTAGTTGTGTTGTACTTGTTTTCGTTTGTTTTCCTTTTTTCATGTTTTTTGTAGCTTGGTCTTGGTTTCATGTGTTGGGTGTGGAATAGGAAATGAAGGAAGCAGACATATAAAATGGAGGTTATTGTTCATAAATAAAGGTGAGTTAACATACCTATATGCAATAATTTTAAGTTAAAAGTATTGTTTGCTAATTTGTGGCTCCACTTGTTTGTTATTCAATTTATTATGTGTTATCTATGCTCTCATAATCAACTATAATAATTTTCTTTATGTAGTGAACGACTACAATTGTATAATCTACAAAGGTGAAGTGGTGAAGATACATTAGAAACTCTACAACTTGGCTCAAAGGATGGGTGAGCCATACTTTTCTCCTACAAAATACTATTGTCCTTTAATACACAGAAATATTTTCTTTTTGCATAACGATTGATCATTTTGTAATGGTTTCGATAGAAAATCAATGAGATAAGATGGAGTTTATCATTCATAAATAAAGGTGAACCACCTTAAATATATGCAATGCATTTGAAATATCTTTCATTCATTTGTGAATCCAATTGCTTGCTTTTCTATTTATTACATGTTTTATATGTGGTCTCACACTTAACTATATCAATCTGCTTTGTGTAGTGAGCAACCACAATTGTATAATCTTTGAAGTTCAAGATGAAGATACTCTAGACATTCTACCAATGCAGTTTGGACAATTGGTGAGCCATATTTTTTTCCTACATAAGAATATTTTTCCTTTAATCAATTGAAATATTTGTTTTTTGCGAAACGATTTATCCTTTCATCATGGCTTCAGGGTACTATGATCTTGTTCATGAGTGTGAGCTTTGAGATTTTCCAATAACTTTAATAGTGAGCAACCACAATTGTATAATCTTTGAAGTTCAAGATGAAGATACTCTAGACATTCTACCAACGCAGCTTGGACAATTGGTGAGCCATATTTTTTTCCTACATAAGAATATTTTCCTTTAATCAATTGAAATATTTGTTTTTTGCGAAACGATTTATCCTTTCATCATGGCTTCAGGGTAGTATGATCTTGTTCATGAGTGTGAGCTTTGAGATTTTCCAATAACTTTAATACAGAATAAAGGGAAATGTTATATTGAGGTTCACAATTTTAGGGCTTATTGTTCATGGTTGTTGCTGCTAATTGTGAGCTTTGAGATTTTCCAATAACTTTGTTACAGAATAAAGGGAAATGTTATACTGAGGTTCACAATTTTAGGGCTTATTGTTCATGGTTGTTGCTGCTATAACATTAGCCAAGGGCGAAGAGGTATGTGTATGATTAATTTATCGTTCTATATATTTGTTATTCAATTTCTCTTGTGGTTTATTTGTGATTTCATATATAATATTTTTTTGTGCAGTGAGTGACTATAGTTGCAGTGTCTAGGATGGTGCAATGTATGTTTTCTTGCTCCACATCGCATGCACACCCCCACAAAACGTGCCTTGTTGGGGAGGTGGGTAAGGTCGAGCAGACAAGCATACTG
This sequence comes from Pinus tabuliformis, assembly GCA_031772625.1. Classification (NCBI taxonomy): domain Eukaryota; kingdom Viridiplantae; phylum Streptophyta; class Pinopsida; order Pinales; family Pinaceae; genus Pinus; species Pinus tabuliformis. The sequence goes on from CM062816.1 coordinate 535,354,313, forward strand.
ACCCTTCAACCAATTAACCATCGTGGTAACATACAACACTACTGCGTTGTGGACCTTCGGATTTTGAGTGTTCAATATGTTTAGATATGCTTAGATTCATTTTCCTAAAAATTCACATCTTATGAAAACATTGTTTGTATTAGAAATATAATATTTTATTGATATCTAGTGCAAATGGCTTGTTCCATTGAACATGAATACATGAAATAAAAAATGGACTCTCCCCTTTTATTAACAATCTTAAAGAACGTTGTTCTTCTTATTACGATTAATTATTACGTTAGACTCTTTTTAACTTATATAATGATTCTAATATCTTATTTTGTATCTGTTGTAGATGGCTTGTTTCGTTGAGCACGAACAAGTGGAATACAAAAGAGAGTGTCCATAATTATAAAACAAACTCTAAGGGAGGTGTGTTTTCTATCATGAATGATTATTGGTTTTGAAATATACTTACCATTACTAATTGTGTGTATATTTTAACCTTATTCAACCCACTTTTTTTCGTTTCAGCAGAGGAGAGCACATTGTAGGAGATATGTTGGGTGTGGAAAAGGAAATGAAGGAAGCAGACATGGAAAATGGACATTATTGTTCAGAAATGAATGTGAAATAACATACCTATATGCAATAATTTTCAATCAAAAGTATCGTTTGCTAATTTGTGGCTGCACTTGTTTGTTATTCAATTTATTATGTGTTATCTATGCTCTCATAATCAACTATAATGATCTTCCTTATGTAGTGAGCGACTACAATTGTATAATCTACAAAGGTGAAGTGGTGAAGATACATTAGAAATTCTTCAAACTTGCACAAAGGATGGGTGAGCCATACTTTTCTCCTACAATATACTATTGTCCTTTAATACACAGAAATATTTTGTTTTTGCATAACGATTGATCATTTTGTAATGGTTTCAACAGAAAATCAATTAGATAAGATGGAGGTTATAATTCATAAATGAAGGTGAACCACCTTAAATATATGCAATGCATTTCACTCACAATTATCTTTCATTCATTTGTGAATCCAATTGCTTGCTTTTCTATTTATTACATGTTTTATATGTGGTCTCACACTTAACTATATCAATCTGCTTTGTGTAGTGAGCAACCACAATTTTATAATCTTTGAAGTTCAAGGTGAAGATACTCTAGACATTCTACCAATGCAGCTTGGACGATTGGTGAGCCATATTTTTTTCCTACATAACAATATTTTCCTTTAATTGATTGAAATATTTGTTTTTTGCGAATCGATTTATCCCTTCATCATGGCTTCAGGGTAGTATGATCTTGTTCATGAATGTGAGCTTTGAGATTTTCCAATAACTTTGATACAGAATAAAGGGAAATGTTATATTGAGGTTCAAAATTTTAGGGCTTGTTGTTCATGGTTGTTACTGCGATAACATTAGCCAAGGGTGAACAGATAGATATGTGTATGATTAATTTATCGTTCTATATATTTGTTATTCAATTTCTCTCATGGTTTATTTGTGATCTCATATATAATATTACTTTGTGTAGCGAGTGACTATAGTTGCAGTGTCTAGGATGGTGCAGCGTATGTTTTCTTGCTCCACATCACATGCACAGCCTCACACAAAGTGCCTTGTAGGGGAGGAGGGTAAGGTCGAGCAGACAAGCATACTGACCCTTCAACCAATTAACCATCATGGTAACATACAACACTACTGCCTTGTGGGCCTTGGGATTTTGAGTGTTCAATATGTTTAGATATGCTTAGATTCATTTTCTGAAAAATTTACATCTTATGAAAACATTGTTTGTATTAGAAATATAATATTTTATTGATATCTAGTGCAAATGGCCTCTTCCATTTAACATGAATACATGAAATAAAAAATGGACTCTCCCCTTTTATATGACAGTCTTAAAGAAAGTTGTTCTTCTTATTACGATTAATTAATATGGTAGACTCTTTTTAACTTATATAACGATTCTAATATCTTATTTTGTATCTCTTGTAGATGGCTTGTTTTGATGAACACGAACAAGTGGAATACAAAAGAGAGTGTCCATCATTATAAAACAAACTCTAAGGGAGGTGTGTTTTCTATTATGAATATTTATTGGTTTTGAAATATGCTTACCATTACTAATTGTATGTATATTTTAACCTTATTCAACCCACTTTTTTTTCTTTCAGCACAGGAGAGCATATTGTAGGAGAGATGTTTCTCCCCTTTTATATGACAGTCTTAAAGAAAGTTGTTCTTCTTATTACGATTAATTAATATGGTAGACTCTTTTTAACTTATATTACGATTCTAATATCTTATTTTGTATCTCTTGTAGATGGCTTGTTTTGATGAGCACGAACAAGTGGAATACAAAAGAGAGTGTCCATCATTATAAAACAAACTCTAAGGGAGGTGTGTTTTCTATTATGAATAATTATTGGTTTTGAAATATGCTTACCATTACTAATTGTATGTATATTTTAACCTTATTCAACCCACTTTTTTTTCCTTTCAGCACAGGAGAGCACATTGTAGGAGAGATGATGTGCAAAGGGGATATTTGCAAAATAAAATTAGGAGAGCACATTGTAGGAGAGATGACTCTCCCCTTTTATATTGCAGTCTTAAAGAAAGTTGTTCTTCTTATTACGATTAATTAATATGGTAGACTCTTTTTAACTTATATTACGATTCTAATATCTTATTTTGTATCTCTTGTAGATGGCTTGTTTTGATGAGCATGAACAAGTGGAATACAAAAGAGAGTGTCCATCATTATAAAACAAACTCTAAGGGAGGTGTGTTTTCTATTATGAATAATTATTGGTTTTGAAATATGCTTACCATTACTACTTGTATGTATATTTTAACCTTATTCAACCCACTTTTTTTCCTTTTAGCACAGGAGAGCACATTGTAGGAGAGATGATGTGCAAAGGGGATATTTGCAAAAAAAAGTTGTTCTTGTCTACGTGTTTTGTTTTTTGAGTTTGAGCATGGCCATGCTTTGAGTTGTACTTATTTTCCAATGTTTGTTTTTTTTTGGCTCATTTTTTGTAGTTTGGTCTTGGTTTCATTTTTTATGTGTGTTGTACTCGTTTTCATTTGTTTTCCTCTTTTCATGTTTTTGGTAGATTGGTCTTGGTTTCATGTTTTGGGTGTGGAAAAGGAAATGAAGGAAGCAGACATAGAAAATGGAGGTTGGAGGTTATTGTTCATAAATGAAGGTTATTGTTCACTTAAAAGTATCGTGGAATACAAAAGAGAGTGTCCATCATTATAAAGCAAACTCTAAGGGAGATGCGTTTTCTATTATGAATAATTATTGGTTTTGAAATATGCTTACCATTACTAATTATGTGTATATTTTAACTTTATTCAACTCACTTTTTTTCCTTTCAACAGAGAAGAGCACATTGTAGGAGAGATGATGTCCAAAGGGGATATTTGAATTTTTTTTTGTTCTTTTCTGCATGTTTTGTTTTTTGAGTTTGAGCATGGCCATGCTTTGAGTTGTACTTATTTTTCTTCGTTTGGTTTTTTTTGGGCTCATCTTTTGTAGTTTGGTCTTGGTTTCATTTGTTAGGTGTTTTGTACTCGTTTTCGATTGTTTTCCTTTTTGCATGTTTTTTGTAGTATGGTCTTGGTTTCATGTGTTGGGTGTGGAAAAGGAAATGAAGGAAACAGACATAGAAAATGGAGGTTATTGTTCATTAATGAAGGTGAGATAACATACCAATATGTAGTAATTTTCACTTAAATGTATCGTTTGCTAATTTGTGGCTCCACTTGTTTGTTATTCAATTTATTATGTGTTATCTATCCTCTCATAATCAACTATAATGATCTTCTTTATGTAGTGCACGACTACAATTGTATAATCTACAAAGGTGAAGTGGTGAAGATACATTAGAAATTCTACAAACTTGGCACAAAGGATGGGTGAGCGATAATTTTCTCCTACAAAATACTATTGTCCTTTAATACACAAAAATATTTTCTTTTTGCATAACGATTGATCATTTTGTAATGGTTTCAACAGAAAATCAATGAGATAAGATGGAGGTTATCATTCATAAATGAAGGTGAACCACCTTAAATATATGCAATGCATTTCACTCACAATTATCTTTCTTTCATTTGTGAATCCAATTGCTTGTTTTTCTATTTATTACATGTTTTATATGTGGTCTCACACTCAACTATATCAATCTGCTTTGTGTAGTGAGCAACCACAATTATATAATCTTTGAAGTTCAAGGTGAAGATACTCTAGACATTCTACCAATGTAGTTTGGATGATTGGTGAGCCATATTTTTTTCCTACGTAAGAATATTTTCCTTCTACCAATGTAGTTTGGATGATTGGTGAGCCATATTTTTTTCCTACGTAAGAATATTTTCCTTTAATCGATTGAAATATTTGTTTTTTGCGAATTAATTTATCTTTTTGTCATGGCTTCAGGGTAGTATGATCTTGTTCATGAATGTGAACTTTGAGATTTTCCAATAACTTTGATACAGAATAAAGGGAAATGTTATATTGAGGTTCACAATTTTAGGGCTTGTTGTTCATGTTTGTGTTGCTTTAACATTAGCCAAGGGTGAATACGTATGTGTATGATTAATTTATCGTTCTATATATTTGTTATTCAATTTCTCTCGTGGTTTATTTGTGATCTCATATATAATATTACTTTGTGCAGTGAGTGACTATAGTTGCAGTGTCTAGGATGGTGCATCGTATGTTTTCTTGCTCCACATCGCATGCACACCCCCACATAACGTGCCTTGTAGGGGAGGTGGGTAAAGTCGAGCAGACAAGCATATTGACCTTTCAACCAATTAACCATCGTGGTAACATACAACACTACTGCCTTGTGGACCTTGGTATTTTGAGTGTTCAATATGTTTAGATATGCTTAGATTCATTTTCCGAAAAATTTACATCTGATGAAAACATTGTTTGTATTAGAAATATAATATTTTATTGATATCTAGTGCAAATGGCTTGTTCCATTGAACATGAATACATGAAATAAAAAATGGACTCTATCCTTTTATATACCATTGTTCAAGAAAGTTGTTCTAACTTCTTCTTATTACGATTAAACTTCTTCTTATTACGATTAAACTTCTTCTTATTACGATTAATTATTACGTTAGACTCTTTTTAACTTATATAACAATTCTAATATCTTATTTTTTTATCTATTGTAGATGGCTTGTTTTGACGAGCACGAACAAGTGGAATACAAAAGAGAGTGTCCATCATTATAAAACAAACTCTAAGGGAGGTGTGCTTTCTATTATGTATAATTATTGGTTTTGAAATATGCTTACCATTACTAATTGTGTGTATATTTTAACCTTATTCAACCCACTTTTTTTCCTTTGAACAGAGGAGAGCACATTGTAGGAGAGATGATGTGCAAAGGGGGTATTTGCAATTTTATTTTTTTTGTTCTTGTCTGCATGTTTTGTTTTCTGAGTTTGAGCATGGCCACGCTTTAAGTTGTACTTATTTTCCTTCGTTTGTTTTGCTTTTGGCTCACTTTTTGTAGTTTGGTCTTGGTTTCATTTGTTAGTTGTGTTGCACTTGTTTTCGTTTGTTTTCCTTTTTTCATGTTTTTTGTAGCTTGGTCTTGGTTTCATGTGTTGGGTGTGGAAAAGGAAATGCAGGAAGCATAAATAGAAAATGGAGGTTATTGTTCATAAATGAAGGTGAGTTAACATACCTATATGCAGTAATTTTCACTTAAAAGTATCATTTGCTAATTTGTGGCTCCACTTGTTTGTTATTCAATTTATTATGTGTTATCTATGCTCTCATAATCAACTATAATAATTTTCTTTATGTAGTGAATGACTACAATTGTATAATCTACAAAGGTGAAGTGGTGAAGATACATTAGAAACTCTACAAACTTGGCTCAAAGGATGGGTGAGCCGTACTTTTGTCCTACAAAATACTATTGTCCTTTAATACACAGAAATATTTTCTTTTTGCATAACGACTGATCATTTTGTAATGGTTTCGACATAAAATCAATGAGATAAGATGGAGTTTATCATTCATAAATGAAGGTGAACCACCTTAAATATATGCAATGCATTTGACCCACAATTAACTTTCATTCATTTGTGAATCCAATTGCTTGCTTTTCTATTTATTACATGTTTTATATCTAGTCTCACACTTAACTATATCAATCTGCTTTTTGTAGTGAGCAACCACAATTGTATAATCTCTGAAGTTCAAGATGAAGATACTTTAGACATTCTACCAATGCAGCTTGGACAATTGGTGAGCCATATTTTTTTCCTACATAAGAATATTTTCCTTTAATCAATTGAAATATTTGTTTTTTGCGAATCGATTTATCCTTTCATCATGGCTTCAGGGTAGTATGATCTAGTTCATGAGTGTGAGCTTTGAGATTTTCCAATAACTTTAATACAGAATAAAGGGAAATGTTATATTGAGGTTCACAATTTTAGGGCTTATTGTTCATGGTTGTTGCTGCTAATTGTGAGCTTTGAGATTTTCCAATAACTTTGTTACAGAATAAAGGGAAATGTTATATTGAGGTTCACAATTTTAGGGCTTATTGTTCATGGTTGTTGTGGCTATAACCTTAGCCAAGGGCAAAGAGATATGTGTATGATTAATTTATCGTTCTATATATTTGTTATTCAATTTCTCGTGGTTCATTTGTGAGTTCATATATAATATTACTTTGTGCAGTGAGTGACTATAGTTGCAGTGTCTAGGATGGTGCAATGTATGTTTTCTTGCTCCACATCGCATGCACACCCCCACAAAATCCCCTTTTATATAACAATCTTAAAGAACGTTGTTCTTCTTATTACGACTAATTATTACGTTAGACTCTTTTTAACTTATATAATGATTCTAATATCTTATTTTGTATCTGTTGTAGATGGCTTGTTTTGCTGAGCACGAACAAGTGGAATACAAAAGAGAGTGTCCATCATTATGAAACAAACTCTAAGGGAGGTGTGTTTTCTATCATGAATAATTATTGGTTTTGAAATATGCTTACCATTACTAATTGTGTGTATATTTTAACCTTATTCAACCCACTTTTTTTCCTTTCAGCAGAGGAGAGCACATTGTAGGAGAGATGTTGTGTGTGGAAAAGGAAATGAAGGAAGCAGACATAGAAAATGGAGGTTATTGTTCAGAAATGAAAGTGAAATAACATACCTATATGCAGTAATTTTCAATTCAAAGTATCGTTTGCTAATTTGTGGCTGCACTTGTTTGTTATTCAATTTATTATGTGTTATCAATGCTCTCATAATCAACTATAATGATCTTCTTTATGTAGTGAGCGACTACTATTGTATAATCTACAAAGATGAAGTGGTGAAGATACATTAGAAATTCTACAAACTTGGCACAAAGGATGGGTGAGCCATACTTTTCTCCTACAATATACTATTGTCCTTTAATACATAGAAATATTTTTTTTTGCATAATGATTGATCATTTTGTAATGGTTTCGAGTCTAAAATCACGAAAACAAACACACTCAAATGCGACAACACTTCTACTTTGCACAACACTGAATCAACTAGTGCACATGACAATTTTTAACTTTTCAAACCATCTACTTGTTATATTACAAACTATAATACAATAGTCTTAGGGCTCCCATACTAGGGATCATTGTCCTTACATATAGCCTTTATATAAGGACACGACTAGGGTTTGGTCTCAACTGTTATGACCACCAATCTACCCTAAAGAAAGTACACTTAACCTACTTGTTGACAATGCGTACTATAGCCCTCTTAGTCCGGGCACCTTGGACACATCTGGTGGGTCCTCTTGCCTCCCAATATTTTGATCACTGCACTTGCATCTTCAACTGCAACTATCAATGATCATAACCGCTTTTTTCACTGAACTTTGGCTCACGGATCTGCCCACTAGCAGCCTTTTAGCTCCATTAAGAAGTTTGCTCCTTGGGTCTTTTGGATATGCCCTCTTGTGAACCATATGGCTCCTCTCATAAGCTGAACGAAGGTTCCATTACTCTGCCTTCTAACAGCCCATTGATTCCTTTCTTGAACAATGTGCTTGAGGTCTTCTAAACTACCTATTTTTCAATGTCCTAGATGCTCCAGAATGCTACTCCTAGGTCACACCAGATCTAGCCCTCTTGGCTTCCCTTTCATCCTTCAAAGTTCAACCCTTAGGGCTTCCAAAATTACCCATACACAGTCAACACCATGACTAATCTAGGGCTTCCGAGACTTCCCTTTCTTCTGCAATTTGTCTAGGGCTATTCCATACAACCCACCAATAGTGATAAGATGCATTCTAAAGGGATTCCAAAATTACCCATACACAACGAACTCCGTGACTAATCTAGGGCTTCCAAGGCTGCCCTTTTTTCTGCAATTTGTCTCCTTAAATTGTCCAAATCTAGGGCTATTCCAAACAACCCACCAATAGTGATAAGATGTGTTTTATATCCTTGTTCTTAGGATTAATTACAATTGTTGTTCAAACCTTTGAACAAACCTTAACTTTTCCTTTACTACATCACCCTTCTCATTGTCCTTCCATCTCAAAATTCTACCCACAACAAAGAGTCATCTGCCTCCCTTTCTAGGGTCTCGACCCTCTTCATTCATCAAAGATCTGGGCTATTTTTTCACTGAGATTTGGACAAACCATAGGATGGCTCTCTGCATAGGAAGAAGCCTTAACTAGCGCATATCAAAATTGTTGTCCAAAACCTCATGGACAACCCTCCAACCTTAGCAATGTAAATCCTTGAGGACGCTACCACTGAGCCTCCAAACAACCACCGTTCCTGTCATTTTCATCCTAGGCCTTGCTACAGATCTCTGTGGCCCCAAATCTTGGGTTATCTCAGACCTGTTGTACCCTTCTTCCAGCCCTGTATTTGTTGCATTGGTCCTCTAAGGCATGCGGCGTTACTCCAACTTTGCTCCAATCCTCATGGCATACCAGAACAACCTTATTCAAGGTGTTTTGGCCCTCTAATAAGGTACAGGAGTCTGCGGCTAGATCACAGAAGTACCACTGCTATTGGCCCAGAACTTTCGGCCTGCGGCTAGATCACAGAAGTACCACTGCTATTGGCCCAGAACTTTCGGCCTTTTCCACAAGTCTCTTCCACTACATGGATGCACAGACTTGCTCATTGAAACCCTCACCAAACTCAAACAACATCCTCCTTGAACCTTAACTAGAGCATGAGACAAAAAGTCAAACACGAAACCCTTCTTCTATTTCTTTATCTAGCTCGGTTTCTAGAGGTATGTAGCCTACTTGGATCAGTCCTCACCTTAGAAGAATTGCACTTGTTGTATAATCAAATGAGTTTCACAACTTCCCTTCTTATAGTTTTCTCATGAGGGTAGACTTTGCCCTCAAAGGGTGTCTTTCCAAGCTTAGGCCCACTCAAAGTTTCTAGACAAACCCCAACTAAGTTAGGGAAAATTAATTTCTTCATTTGATCAAGACCCTTGATCGTAGCCTTAGGTCACCCTTGCTCCTTTAAGGGTTTTCCACTTGCAACAATGAATAAATAATAATCGCTTTTCTTGATTTCACACCCACACCTTGGGTACAAAATCCCAAGACAAACCCCAACTAACTTAAGGAAAATTAATTTCTTCATTCTATCAAGACCCTTCATCATAGCCTTAGGTCACCCTTGCTCCTCTAAGGGTTCTCCACTTGCAACAATAAATAAATAATAATTCATTTTCTTGATTTCACATCCACGCCTTGGGTACAAAATCCCAATGCTTGGATTCTTTTCCCACAAAAGGGTAAACCCTTGGGTGGTGCAAACTCACACAAACCCAAGCATAGGTGGTCTGAAAGTGATGACTCCTTCATCAGTAGAGATCATGTCCTCTAGAAGCACATTTCACTTAACTTTGCACTTCCATTGCTGGAATCGATCTGAGATATGCTGAGAAACTTTCAATGATACTTTTCTCCCAAAGAACTCTTTGAGATCGTCTCTGATGTAAATCCAAAATATTTTTCTATATCACTGCAACCCCTTTAATTTTGTGTTGTGTAGACGTAAAAATGATGTTGTAGCCAAACAACTATGCGGATTTATACATCGTTAGGTGTTTCAATCGCTTATGCCTACTAGTAGAATGGAAGATATTGGAGGTCAATGTCTACATACAAATATAAAACCGAATGATTTTTATAGTCGTGGAATAAACTGAGAAAGAAGTCACAATAGGTATGAGAAGACCACCTTTGTATTGGAGTTCTTTAAGCTAAAAACAATCTCCAACAAAAACAATGTTAGCGTCGGGAAAAAATTGTGAAGAAGATAACAGTTCTATTGTATGTCAACTCATTGACCAAAACTATGCGCCAAAATTCCTATTTTATGAGATTCATTTTTTCTGATTTGGTAACTAGCAAGTTTAGTAAAGCGCGTGAGAGCTATATTGCTCACAAACATGAGGAAACCAATGTTTTCTGTAGTGATTCTCCTCACATGCATGGGTGGCCTAATCTTGTTGTAGGCTCCAAATATCATTGAAATCACCACCCAACCTGCGCATTGCTCCATGGCCCTTTTGTTTTCCTCAGACACAACAAACCGTAAGCTACCATGATTGGCAAAGCTATTGTATATAGTTGTCGGCCTGTTACTCCTATGTGACACTACAAAAATATGTGTTGAATTCCTAGACTGAAAAGTGTGAAGACTAATAGCTTTCATACCCAACGCAATTTCTTTCTTATCAGATAATTTCTCTTTGCTCATATTAAATATAAATTTAAATATATGCCTATCCAGTCCACATAAGATCATAACCAATGGGATTTATATCAAACTATATGACCAAATATTTCTCCAAATTCCAGATAGACAATATTACCCCTTCTGTGGCCAAAAGAAGCTGAAGAAAATTGTTATTACAATTATAGAAAATCTACTGGGTACTATCAAATATGACCAAATCTCCTTTTTTCCCATTAGCTTTGTTGATGCGTGCTCATGATTGTGGACTGTAAGAGAAAACATCCCTAAATGCTCCAAAATAGGGAACAACTTGACCTTATGCTTGACTTTCATCTAAAATACAAAATTTCATTAGAAGATCGATATTTACATATCTTTCAAAACTTCTACATGTGATCTTGACACGACTAGCTAATAATACAATTTAATAAGTTATAAATCTCCATAGCTCGACCTTATGTACACAAATGCGCTATCTAAATATGAAGTTGTTGAAGCAACATATTTTTTTCCCATAAGTTCTAGCTTGAAACTAGTAACCCTTTCCCCTTGACACAAGTTCTTAGAGTAAGTCCGCTTGATTTTCTATTTCAAAAGCTCTCTCTAGAGAGAGGGCTCCCACCTTGGGAATTCAATGTATTATGGTCTAAATTCTGACTAAAATAATTAAAGGTATTTGTTGACTTCAATGTGTTATGGTCTATTTATTAACTAAATCAATTAAAGCGCATTTGTTGGTGTGTAGTAAGTTATATTTACTAAAATCCATCAAAATTATGGAAAGACAAAATGGATTATCCCCCTTTATATAGCAAAACCCAAAGACAAGTATGTTTCATATTATGATTAATTATTGCATTCAATACTCCCGTTTAAATTGTATATTGATTTTAATATCTTATCATGTATTTTTTGTAGATGTTTTGTTGTGGTGAGCACGAGTAAGTGGAATACAAAATGGAGTGTTTATCGTTATATAACAAACTCTAGAGGAGGTGTGTTGCTATTATGAATAATTATTGGTTTTGAATTATGCTTACCATTACTATCTATGTTTGGATTTTAAAAATATTCACCCCAGGACATTGCATTAAGGAGAGGACATTGCATTAGAGATAATGTGCAAAGGGGAAGTTTTCAATTTATTGTTTGTTATTGACTACATGTTTTCTTTTTGTTGAGTTTTAGCATGGTAAAGTTTTTGTTGTACTCACATTTTTTTCTCATTTCTTGTAGTTTGGTCTTAGTTTTGTTTACTAGATGTGCAATAGGAAAGGAAGGCAGCAAGGAGAGAAAATCAATAAGATAAGATGGAGGTTATCATCATAAATGAAGGTGAATCACCTTAACTATATGCAATGCATTTCACTCACAATTATCTTTCATTCATTTGTGAATCCATTTGCTTGTTTTTCAATTTATTATATGTTTTATATGTGGTCTCACACTCAACTATATCGTTCTGCTTTGTGTAGTCAGCAACCACAATTCTATAGTCTATGAAGGTCAAGGTGAAAATACCCTAGACATTCTACCAATGCAGCTGGGACGATTGGTGAGCCATATTTTTTTTCTACATAAGAATATTTTCCTTTAATCAACTGAAATATTTTTTTTTGCAAATCAATTTATCCTTTTGTCATGGCTTCAGGGTAGTATGATCTTGTTAGTGAGTGTGAGCTTTGAGATTTTCCAATAACTTTGACATAGAATAAAGGGAAATGTTATATTGAGGTTCACAATTTCAGGGCTTATTGTTCATGGTTGTTGCTACTATAACATTAGCCAAGAGAAAATAGGTACTTGTATGATTAATTTATTGCTCTATATATTTTTTATTCATTTTCTCTCGTGGTTTATTTGTGATCTCATATATAATATTAATTTGTGCAGTGAGTGACTATAGTTGCAATGTCTAGGATAGTGCAGCATATGTTTTCTTGCTCCCAGTCACATGCACACCCCCACACAACGTGCCTTCAACCAATCAACCATCGTGCTCACATACAACACTACTGCCTTGTGGACCTTGGGATTTTGAGTGTCCAATATGTTTAAATATGCTTAGATTCTTTTTCCAAAATATTTACATCTTATGTAAACATTGTTTGTATTACTTGTAGTAGATTTACATCTAGTTTATAAAATTTATATTTTTTGTAAAATTTTCTGTTTCCCACCCCGGTTTTCAGTTTCACCTTATTTCTCCCATGTAGTTAAATGCCCATTCCCATAACCATACATTTAACAGACTGAAAAAATAAATATTGCTGAAAACACAAATTCTGGAAATTTTTCAGAATGCTGGAAATTGCAGAAATAAAAATCAGCAATTAAAAACAGCCATAAAAACACATTTAAACTCAGTGATTTTTGGTCAACATGACCCTGGAAAAACCCCCTACAACTCTTGGGGAAAACCAGTTTGAGAGTTCTTCTTTATTTCTGGAAAATGCCTTTTACAGAGAAAATTTTTCAGCAAAAAAATCAGCAAAACAGAAATTTTTCCAGCAAGCAAACTTATCTGTTTTTCAGCTAACAGACAATCTGGAAAATGGCTGTACGAGCTGTACGGACCGTACGGACGAACGGACGGACTTGTACGGACAGACCTCGAAATTCGTGCAGAAAATCGCCTCCTCGATATTCGTGCTGAAAATCAATTTTTTCACTGTTTTGCTCACTAAATCTGCCTTTTTCTGCTTGTTCTTTGAGCTGTACGGATTTGCTAAAGTGCTGCCTTGGTATGTGTGCCAAACTGCTGCCTCTTTCTCCTCCTTGTCCAGAAATCTCCTTTGCTCTCTTGCTCTCCTTCTCCCAATCTGCTCATGAAAGAATGAATGATCTTTTTCCTCCTTTTCCTCCCTTAACCCAACCCTAAATGACTTTTGGGTGATCCCTAAATCCAAAGGCTGAAATAGATTTAGATCAATGGCTGAGATTAAATGCTCATTTAAATCTCACTTTCTATTTTTTAATTCACCCCACTTTAATAAAGACCCACTTAGTCATTTATTTCCAAAGTCACTTTTCCTTTCTAATTTTTCATTGACTTTATAAAGTCACTTTAAAATTAGACTTAGTAACTTTATCACTTAAAGTCACTTTCAAATTAGATTTAACTTTATAAAAATTATAAAGTTACTTTAGGAGAAAAATTAAATTCTTTTGGACACTTTTCTCTAGGCCAAAGATCAAAGCCTTAGGGAACCACCTGTCCTCCGGTACCAAATTTCAACACTCCCTCTTACCGAGGAAGGTGTTCCTCACCACACCCATCTTGTCTCTGAAGTAGACATGCTTGCCCCGTGGTAAGGCTTTGGTAAGAATATCTGCAACCTGCTCATCAGTGGAAATATACTCAAGCTTCACAGCTCCCTTCTGAACATAGTCTCTGATGAAATGATATATGATCCCGATATGCTTTGACCTGTCATGAAATACTGGATTCTCCGTGAGTTTAATGCAACTCTGATTATCACAGTAAATCACTGAAGGTCTCAACGGCTGACCAAATAAGCCAAACAACATCTTGCGAAGCCAGATGGCCTCACAACTAGCTAGACTGGCTGCCATATACTCTGCTTCCGCTGAACTTAGTGCTACTGACTGCTGCTTCCGGCTGAACCATGACACTACTGCTGAACCCAACCCAAAACAACACCCTGAAGTTCTCTTCCTATCAGAAGCACAACCTGCCCAATCAGAATCAGTGTATCCTGCCAATCTCACTCCATCTCCCTGCCTGTAGTCCAGACCATAATCCACTGTCCCCTGCAAGTATCGCAAAATGTGTTTTGTAGCCACCCAGTGAACCTTCCTAGGCTCACACATAAACTGACTCATCGTGTTGACTGCAAAACAGATATCTGGTCTAGTGTTGACCAAATACATCAAGGAACCAATCAGCTGCCTGTACAATGTGGGATCCACCAACTCGGAATCCGAAGCATGAAGCTTCTTCCAGTTGGTGATCATCGGTGTCGACATGGGTCTACAATCCTCCATGTGGAATCTGCTAAGGATGTCCACAATATACTTCCCCTGCCCCAGGAAGAAATGCCCCTCCTCCTGCCACACCTCCAAACCCAAAAAGTAATGCATCAAGCCGATGTCCTTCATCTCAAACTCCGCCGCAAGATCTCTCTTGCAGTGCTCTATGAGTCTCTCTGCACCTGTAATGATCAAGTCATCCACATACAGCACCAGAATGAGAGGCTCCTCACCAATCACAATAAAGTAAAGGTTCGGATCTGCCTCACTCTTTGTGAAACCCATCCCCTGCAAGTATGCATCTATCCTAGAGTACCAAGCTCTGGGAGCTTGCTTCAGGCCATAAAGGGCCTTCTTCAATCTGCACACATGGGACTCCTTCCCATGCACCTCAAAACCCTGTGGCTGCTCAATGTACACCTCCTCCTGTATGAAGCCATTGAGAAATGCGGTCTTCACATCCATCTGGTGGATCTTCCAACCCATCTCTGCTGCTATCGATATAATGGAGCGGATCGAAGTATATCGAGCCATGGGAGCGAAGGTCTCCTCATAATCAACTCCCTCTACCTGTGAGAACCCTCTAGCCGCAAACCTCGCTTTGAATTTCTCAATGCTGCCATCTGCATCATGCTTTACCTTGTAAAGCCATCTGGAAGTAACCACGGATTTTCCCTCAGGCCTCGGCACCACCTCCCAAACATCATTCTTCATGATAGAAGAATACTCCTCCTGCATGGCCTCTCTCCAGACCTGCTGGCTAGCTGCCTCCTCATAGCTAGAAGGCTCAGAGTCAAGGATGCTGGTAACCATCGCCATATAACTACAAAACCTCTCAGGTGTTCCACTCTCTCTGACCGGCCTCTTCGGCTCAGCAACAGATGTGGCATCTCTCAAGGTGTCCTGAAGCCACTTGGGCTTCCTCTTCCCTGAGCATGCTTCTCCCATAGGAGAATGAAACTCCTCCTCCTCATCACCATCAGTAGCCTGAACCCCTGACTGTCTGTCTGCTGTCCTCCTGCCCTCCTGCCTGCACTTGAACCTGTAGAAGCTGAGGTATCGTGTGAACTGTCCATCAGTGGACTCCCTAGTGAACTGCTCTCTGAACTGCTCTGCATGCTGCCCGGAGCACCACCCCTCTGGCTCGGCGAGCCACTGCTCACTGATGGACCTGTCATCCTCATAGATGTACCTCCAGATCCTCCTGATCCCTGCCCACTGGATCCCTGCGACTGACTCAACTGCTGTTGAGGGTCTGGCTGATCCAGATACTCTAACTCCCGTGACCTCCTAAAGGCCATATCCTCCTCGAACTTCACATCCCGTCTGACAACAACTCTCCTCTGTGCAGGAATGTAAATCCGAAAGGCCTTTGAGGTCTCACTGTAGCCCACAAAGATACCCTTCTCTGCGGTGGGCTCTAGTTTGGTCCTCTTCTCCTTGGGTATATAGGAGTATGTAATGCATCCAAAGATATGAAGATGACCAAGATCAGGCTTCTTCCCAGAGAAAGCCTCCTCCGGAGTCATGTGCCCCAAGGCACGATGCGGACTCCTGTTCTGCAAGTAAACAGCTGTGTTGCAGGCCTCTGCCCACAAGAACAATGGCAACCCCTGATCATGTAACATGGCTTTAGCAGCCCCTATGATGGATCTGTTCTTCCTCTCTGCAACCCCGTTCTGCTGGGGGTTGTAAGGAACAGTGAACTCCCTCCTAATGCCTGCCTCCGCACAATAGTCAACAAACTCTCCAAGGGTGTACTCTCCTCCATTGTCCGACCTCAGGGACTTGATCTTCCGACCTGTCTGTGTCTCCACAAGAGCTTTGAACTCCTGAAACCGCTTGAAGACCTCACTCTTGGTCTTCAAGAAATAAATCCAGGTCCTCTTGGAGTGATCATCAATGAATAAAACATAGTACTCATATCCACTCAAGGAAACATGAGACATCCGACCGCTCACATCAGAATGAATCAAATCAAGTATCCCAGTCGCTCTGCTGTCACTGCTGGGAAAAGGGGATTTGGCAAACTTGCCCATCACACAACCTCTGCAAGTATCATGGTGATCAGTACTGAAATCTGGCACACCTGTAGTGATCTCCCGCAATGTCCTCAAGGCTCCATGAGACATGTGCCCCATCCTGCGGTGCCAAATCTCACACAGCTCAGAACTGCTAGCTCTGCTGTCGGTACTACTGCTCAATGCCAAAAGGGGCTGGAATGCAAACTTATACACCTTTGCATGGCGTACACCTATCACTCTAGCTGAATCAGCTGGAGTGCCCCTGGGATACATCAACACCTGTCCTCCCCTGAACAGTACCTCATATCCTCTGTCCTCCAAAGCTGAGACGGATATGAGGTTCTTCCTCATCCCTGGCACATAAAGAACATCTGACACTTTCAAGGGAGGTCTGGACTCCCTCTGAAATGTCAGT
This sequence comes from Pinus tabuliformis, assembly GCA_031772625.1. Lineage (NCBI taxonomy): Eukaryota > Viridiplantae > Streptophyta > Pinopsida > Pinales > Pinaceae > Pinus > Pinus tabuliformis. The sequence continues at coordinate 535,371,527 of CM062816.1, forward strand.
GTACCCACCCCGACTGCTCTAACAACTCTGTCATCACTGAGTACTACCTCAATATCAGTGCCACTCTCTGAAAGCTCTGAGAAGTACTCCCGGACTCCTGTCATGTGGCGTGAAGCTCCACTGTCCACATACCAGATACCTGTAGATGCTCCGCTAATCGAGGGAAAAGCATGCTCCCTCTGAACCTGTGTGGCAGGTGATCCTGCACTAGAGGACTCACATGTAATGAACGCAAACTCCCGGTCAAAACGACCTGCAAAGTCCTCAATCTCAGCTGAAGCTGCCACATCCTGGTTCTTCCCCTTCTTCTTCTTCTTCTCCGGACACACAACTGCATAGTGTCCCATCTTCTGACAATTCCAACACTTCACTTTGGAATAGTCCTTCTGTGAGTTACCCTGTTTACCTTTACCTTTGCCTTTGCCTCCATCACCGCTTGTGGAAGCCTGCTTCTTCACTTTGCCTTTCTTGCCTCCTGCCACCAGTGCTACGTCCTCATCCTGCTCAACTGGCTTGGCTGCCCCAAGCTGTCCTTTCCTGATCTCTGTCTGAATGCAATCATCCCAAAACCTCTCCCATGTGGGAAGGGTCTCACGTGCACAAACCCCATCAGCAAAGTTCAACCATGAACGGGGGAGGCCATTCACTGCAATACGCACCAACTCAGTGGATGGAATGGCCTCTCCAATCGCTGCCAACTCATCTCTCACATTGGTAATCTTTGTGAGATATCCAGCTGCACTATCATTCCCCATCTTAATGTTCTTCAGCTTCTCCTTAAGGACCATCTTCCGGTTCTCATTGATACTCTGGTAGAGATTGGACAATGCTGTCCACATTTCATGGGCATTGCTCTTTCCTCTCACATGAGGAATGCAATGGTCTTTGATTCCATCTAGAATCAACCTCTTACCCTTGTTGTTCTTTTTATTATAAGCTGTCAACTGAGTTGCATCAGTAGGCACAACAACAGGGTGCTGTGTTGTATGCACCATGATATCCCAGACTTCTGCCTCCTCAAAGATACTCTGCATTCTCTCCTTCCAAACGTTGTAATTTGTATGCCCATCCAACATATCCTCCACCCTCAATCCCAATGACATCTTGCTGTCCTAAAACTGAAAAATAGCACTGCTGTGGTAAAGATAAAACTGCTGTTTATGAAAAATCAGCTTGCTGGAATTTTCTGAGTGAAAAAATCAGCAGCTGTATTTTTTTCCTTTTGCTGTCCCAAACTGCCCTTCAGCACTCAAGCTCCGATACCATGTAAAATTTTCTGTTTCCCACCCCAGTTTTCAGTTTCACCTTATTTCTCCCATGTAGTTAAATGCCCATTCCCATAACCATACATTTAACAGACTGAAAAAATAAATATTGCTGAAAACACAAATTCTGGAAATTTTTCAGAATGCTGGAAATTGCAGAAATAAAAATCAGCAATTAAAAACAGCCATAAAAACACATTTAAACTCAGTGATTTTTGGTCAACTTGACCCTGGAAAAACCCCCTACAACTCTTGGGGAAAACCAGTTTGAGAGCTCTTCTTTATTTCTGGAAAATGCCTTTTACAGAGAAAATTTTTCAGCAAAAAAATCAGCAAAACATAAATTTTTCCAGCAAGCAAACTTATCTGTTTTTCAGCTAACAGACAATCTGGAAAATGGTTGTACGAGCTGTACGGACCGTACGGATGTACGGAATGTACGGACGTACGGATGTGCGGACCGTACGGACTGTACGGACGGTCGTACGGACTTGTATGGACAGACCTCGAAATTCGTGCTGAAAATCAATTTTTTCACTGTTTTGCTCACTAAATCTGTCTTTTTCTGCTTGTTCTTTGAGCTGTACGGATTTGTTGAAGTGCTGCCTTGTTATGTGTGCCAAACTGCTGCCTTTTTCTCCTCCTTGTCCAGAAATCTCCTTTGCTCTCTTGCTCTCCTTCTCCCAATCTGCTCATGAAAGAATGAATGATCTTTTTCCTCCTTTTCCTCCCTTAACCCAACCCTAAATGACTTTTGGGTGATCCCTAAATCCAAAGGCTGAAATAGATTTAGATCAATGGCTGAGATTAAATGCTCATTTAAATCTCACTTTCTATTTTTTAATTCACCCCACTTTAATAAAGACCCACTTAGTCATTTATTTCCAAAGTCACTTTTCCTTTCTAATTTTTCATTGACTTTATAAAGTCACTTTAAAATTAGACTTAGTAACTTTATCACTTAAAGTCACTTTCAAATTAGATTTAACTTTATAAAAATTATAAAGTTACTTTAGGAGAAAAATTAAATTCTTTTGGACACTTTTCCCTAGGCCAAAGATCAAAGCCTTAGGGAACCACCTGTCCTCCGGTACCAAATTTCAACATTTTTTTGAGATATAGAACAGAATATAACTTGAATCGAACTAAGTTTCATGACAAGTTCATATCTTCAAACTCTCTAGTTTAAATTCTATTAGAAATCTAATGTTTTATTGTATATCTAGCAAATGGCTTGTTCCATTGAGCATGAATACATGAAATACAAAATGGACTCTCATCTTTTATATAACAGTCTTAAAGAAAGGTGTGTTTCTTATTACGATTAATTATTGCGTTTGACTCTTTAGTTGAACTTATATAACAATTCTAATATCTTATTTTGTATTTGTTGTAGATGGCTTGTTTTGATGAGCACGAACAAGTGGAATACAAAAGAGAGTGCTCATCGTTATAAAACAAAATCTAAGGGAGGTGCGTTTTCTATTATGAATAATTATTGGTTTTGAAATATGCTTACCATTACTAATTGTGTGTATATTTTAACCTTATTCAACCCACTTTTTTTCCTTTCAGCAGAGGAGACCACATTATAGGACCGATGATGTGCAAAGCGGATATTTGCAATTTTTCTTTGTTGTTGTCTACATGTTTTGTTTTCTGAGTTTGAGCATGGCCATGCTTTGAGTTGTACTTATTTTCCTTCGTTTTTTTTGGTCATTTTGTTAGTTTGGTCTTGGTTTCATTTGTTGGGTGTGTTGTACTCGTTTTCCTTTTTTTCACGTTTTTTGTAGTTTGGTCTTGGTTTCATTTGTTGGGTGTGGAAAATGAAATGAAAGAAGACAGAGAAAGAAATGAAGGAAGCAGACAGAGAAAATGGAGGTTATTGTTCATAAATGAAGGTGAGTTAACATACCTATATGCACTGCATTTCACTTAAAAGTATCATTTTCTAATTTGTGGCTTCACTTGTTTGTTATTCAATTTATTATGTGTTATCTATGCTCTCATAATCAACTATAATGATCTTCTTTAAGCAGTGAACGCATACAATTGTATAATCCACAAAGGTCAAGTGGTGAAGATACACTAGAAATTCTACAAACTTGGCACAAAGGATGTGTGAGCCATACTTTTCTCCTACAAAATACTATTGTCTTTTAATACACTGAAATATTCGTTGTTTGCACAACTATTTATCCTTTTGTAATGGTTTCGAGGTAGTATGATCTTGTTCATGTGTGAGATTCAAGAATTTTTCGTAAAACTTTGAAATGAATGAAATAGAAAATGTATACTTCGGTTCACATTTTTAGTGCTTATTTTGCATGATTGTCGCTACTATAATATTAGCCAAGGGAGAGCAGGTATGTGTGTGGTTAATTCAAGCGTAAGTTTGTTGATTTTTCCATGACACTTAAGAATTTGGTTGAAATCTAAAATCACAAACACAAACGCACTCAAATGTGACAACACTTCTACTTTTCACAATGAAATAGCATACATCAGTGAATCAACTAGTGCACATGACATTTTTTAACGTTTTAAACCCTCTACTTGTTATAGTACAAACTATAATACAATAGTCTTAGGGCTCCCGTACTAGGGATCATGGCCCTTACATATAGCCCTGATATGAGGACACAAATAGGGCTTGGTGTCAACTGCTGTGACCACCAATCTACCCTAAACAAAGTACACTTGACCTACTTGTTGACAACACACACTACATCACTTTTAGCGCACGTACCTTGAACACATATGGCAAGTCCTCTTGCCTCTTAATTTTTTGATCACTGCACTTGTATCTTTAGCTACAACTATCAATGTTCACAACTCCTTTTGTGTCATTGAACTTTGGCTCACGGATCTGCCCACTAGCAACCTTCTAGCTCCATTAAGAATTCTACTCCTTGGGTCTTCATGATATGCCCTCTTGTCAACCATATGGCTTCTTTCATATGCTAAACTAGGGCTCCATTACTCTGCCTTAGAACAACCCATTGATTCCTTTCATGAACATTGTACTTGAGGTCTTCTAGACTACCCACTTGTCAACGTCCTGGATGCTCCAGAATGCTACTCCTAGGTCGTAGCAGATCTAACCCTCTTGGCTGCCCTTTCATCCTTCAAAGCTCAACCCTTAGGGCTTCCAAAGTTACTCATACACAGTCAACACCATGACTAATCTAGGGCTTCCGAGACGACCCTTTCTTCTGCAATGTCTCCTTAAATTGTCCAGATCTAGGGCTATTCCAAACAACCCACCAACAATAATAAGATGTGTTTTATATCCCTGTTCTTAGGGCTAATTACAATTGTTGTTCAAACCTTTGAAGTTTGAACAAACCTTAACTTTTCCTTTACTACATCACCCTTCTCGTTATCCTTCCATTTCAAACTTCTACTCACAACATTCTTCCATCTCAAACTTCTACTCGCAACAAAAAGGCATCAACCTCCCTTTCTAGGGTCTTGACCCTCTTCATTCATCAAAGATCTAGGCTATTCTTTCACTGAGATTTGGACAGACCATAGGATGGCTCTCTGCATAGGAAGAAGCCATAACTAATGCATACCAAAATTGTTGTCCAAAACCTCATGGACAACCCTCCAACCTTAGCAATCTATCTCCTTGAAGACGCTACCACATAGTCTCCAACAACCACAGTTATGGTCATTTTCTTGATTGAATACCTAGGCCTTGCTATAGATCTTTGCGGCCCCAAATCTAGGGTTACCTCAGACCTACGATACCCTTCTTCCTGTTGATTTTTGGTAGCATCGGATGTGCTCTAAGTCTCAAATTTTGCAGGGAGGCTTGGGCACATGTATTCCAAAGAACCAGAAAAAGTTCCGGGAAATTCTACCCGGAGACAGTTTTATTAAAATAATTATTTATTTTTAATGGGTCCCTAAGTCTAAACTTAGGAAATTAAAATAATTTGGTAGCATCGGATGTGCTCTAAGTCTCAAATTTTGTAGGGAGGCTTGGGCACATGTATTCCAAAGAACCAGAAAACGTTCCGGGAAATTCTACCCGGAGACAGTTTTATTAAAATAATTATTTATTTTTAATGGGTCCCTAAGTCTAAACTTAGGAAATTAAAATAATTAATGGGTATTAATCTAACTGTCAGTCTAACTTCTAGAAGAAGACGAGGATCAAGCAGAAATGATCTTAGCCATTGATTAGCTTCTAATCTGGGTCGTTGAATGTCAACAAGAAGATTATTTAAGGAGGCTTGAGGGTCATTTTGAAGATACACAGAGAGTTGATTAGTCAGATCGAATTGCTGAGCTAGAGAGCAGAGCAGTGATTTCGTGGTGATCACCCAGAGAGGGGAAAAGATAGTTTTGGCTAGAGGATCTTCTCCGGAGCCAAGAATATGCAACAGAGAGGCAAAGAAAGACGTAGAGGAGGCAGTGCAGTACCCAATGAGGGTGACCTAGAGCCAAGAAGGGCTCACGTAGAGTAGCACAGTGCCTTCCAAGCAGAAGTCTGAGATTTTGCTGGGGGTTTGACATTCTGAGCCGGGAGGGTTGAAGTTGAAGCTCCTGAGAGCAAATTGATCTAGCAAAGAGGTGACATAGTGCCTCAAAGGCAGTGACGCAGGCCCACGCAATGACTGCGTAGGGGCAGCGCAAAGATAGTCGAGGACTCGTTAGTTCAGCTACCGGATCAGCCAGGACTTGCAGTGTAGAGTGATGTAATCTCACTAATTTCTTCTGCCGAGTGATATTCTGTGTACTGGATTGCCAGCAAGGCATCCAGAGTTTGTATTCAGAAATTACTACTGCATAATAATAAAACCTTCAAATCTGCTGCACCAGTTTTCCCACATTGGGTTTTTCTGGGGACTTTTGTCCAAAAATAACGGTGTCATTGTGTTGTATTTTCCTTCTTGCTCAGATTCTTGTTTCCACATTATATTTAATTAAGTGAAGGATGCAGTGTATGTATTTCAATATTTGTCGTAGGAAACTGCAAGTAATTTGTTTAAAGGAATTTAACAAATAGGAAAAATATCATCAATTGTTGCAGTAGGGATTCTGGTTTAGGAATTTTCACATGGTATCAGAGCAGTGCAGGTGAGACAAGAAGAGCAGTGCTAGAGAACCCAACGTTGAGCAGAGAAGAAGGTCGAATAGCTATAGGAGGCAACAGTTCGAATCCCCAGAGGGATTGTGCAGTCCAGGCCAGGAAGGTTGAATTTTCAAGGAAAGTCTCTCTCTGAGTGAGTCGACACAAAGGAAAGACTTCCAGATCGAAATCTTGCCAAGCTAGAGTGAGCAGCGCAGAGCCTCAGCGTGAGGAAAGAGTTGGTGGGACGCAGTTTTCAGCAAGCAGAATTTTTGCGCTGAAAGACGTCAGAAAAGAGACTTCCCGCCAAGAAATTTGTTTTCTTATTGCTTGAGGAGCAGCAGTAAGAGACAAAGAGAAGCAATTCGACATTTTTGTGGCAGAGATGGCAGCCAGTGGGTTGAGAGATCAGGACAAGTTGGATGAGGCATCTAACTATGTGATCTGGAAGGCAAGGATGTCATGCCTTCTAGATGAGCATTTTCTCAAGGCCTATGTCGACAACATGGTGACTGAGCCTGAAGATCCAAATCCACTAAAGAAGTACAAGGGAGAAATGGCGAAGGCCAAGATGATGATCCTTGATGGAGTAAAGGATCACGTGGTATGTCACATTGCAACAGAGGGGGATTGCTATGGAGATGTGGGATGCCTTGGCAACATTGTATCAAGGATCTTCCGAGCAGTGGAAGATTTACTTAGATCAGAAACTGAGATCTGCATAGATGCAGAAGGGGGAGCGCATTGATCCGTTCCTCACGAAGCTTCAGGAGACTCTAGATGAGTTAGCAATTGTGGGGTCTACACCTCAAGGCTTCGAGATGGTAAGACTGGCCCTAAATTCAGTCTCAGAAGAGTGGCAGGTCTTTGTCTAGAGTATCCTGGGCAGGGCAGCTTTGCCATACTGGGATAGTATGTGGGCAACTCTCAAGCAAGAAGAACTGAGGAGAGATCTAGTCAAGTGTAAGCTTGACGGAAGCAACAACAGTGGGTTGAAGCCCAAGGAGGAGGAAGAGAATACAGCCCTTGCATCCAAGGGGCAGCAGGAGCAGCGAAGGCGAAAGAAGGACGTCTCGAAGATCAAATGCTTTAGGTGTGGTGAAAGGGGTCACTACACAACACAATGTCCTTTCAGGAAGAAGGACAAAGATGAGAAGCACGATCCGAAGGCTGAACCCATGAAGATCAAGGAGGAGGAGTTTGCCATGACAACCGAGATACCTCCAAGAGGGAGGTGGGTTGATTTAGAGTTGTATTTCGAAAGAGCTACAAATGGGCAGGATCCTTGAGGACCCCACCTCTCGAATCAATTCCTTGCTATGGGAGCCCGAATCAGAACTAGCAGGATGGACTAGTGTCAGTTGGTGTAGAGGAGTGTTGGAGCGACATATGTAGTGGCTAGAACGCCAAGTCTGAGCAGTGTAGTGCAAAGTTGCAGCAGTGCAGGGAGGCACAATGCAGTAGCAATAACAGCGCAGTGGCTTCAGAAGGATAGTGTGGGGCTAGCAACAGTCAGATCTTCAACATCGAGATGCATCTATGTTGAACACTTGTTCAGATTTTGGGATGTTTTCCAATTGTAGTGCAGATAAAGTGTTAGCAGTGGCAATGCTAGCAACAGCACAAATACAACACTTGAGAGGGGGTTTGTAGTACGGATGTAGTATTGGCAGTGGTAGTGTCAGCAGTAGTACAGTTGCAGCAACAACGCAGTAGTTGGTGGATAGCATGTCATACATCAGCAGCGTAGAGGATGATGTTATGAAGTCAGGGTGACGCTTCAATGGGAGGCATTGCTAGAGCACATTCCTCGCTAAGAGGGAGTGTTGATTTCTGGTAGCATCAGATGTGCTCTAAGTCTCAAATTTTGCAAGGAGGCTTGGGCACATGTATTCCGAACAACTCAGAAAGCGTTTTTGGAAATTCCACCCGAAGACAGTTTTATTAAAATAATTAATTATTTTTAATGGGTCCCTAAGTCTAAACTTAGGAAATTAAAATAATTAATGAGTATTAATCTAACTATGGGTGTAACTTCTAGAAGAAGACAAGGATCAAGCATAAATGATCTTAGCCATTGATTAGCTTCTAATATGGGTCGTTGAATGTCAACGAGAAGATTATTTAAGGAGGCTTGAGGGTCATTTGGAAGATACACAGAGAGTTGATCAGTCAGATCGAATTGTTGAGCTAGACAGCAGCACAGTGATTTCGTGGTGATCACGCAGAGAGGGGAAGAGATAGTTTTGGCTGGAGAATCTTCTCTGGAGCCAAGAATACGCAGTAGAGAGGCAGAGAAAGACGTAGAGAAGGCAGCTCAATACCCAGTGAGGGTGACACAGAGCCAAGAAGGGCTCACGCAGAGCAGTGCAGTGCCTTCCAAGCAGAAGTCCGAGAAGTCCTGAGAGAAAATTGATCCAGCAGAGAGGTGACGCAGTGCCTCAAAGGCAGTGAAGCAAACCCACGCAGTGACTACAGAGGGGCAGTGCAGAGATAGTCGAGGACTTGTTGGTTCAACTATCGGATCAGCCGGGACTTGCAGTGTAGAGTGACGTAATCTCACTAATTTGTTCTGCTGAGTGATATTCTTTGTACTGGATTTTCCAGCAAGGCATCCAGAGTTTGTATTCAGAAATTACTACAGCATAATAATAAAACCCTCAGATTTGTTGCATCGGTTTTCCCACATTGGGTTTTTCAGGGGACTTTGTCCAAAAATAACAAGTGTCATTGTGTTGTATTTTCCTTCTTGCTCAGATTCTTGTTTCCACATTATATTTAATTAAGTGAAGGTTGCAGTGTATGTATTTCGATATTTGTCGTAGGAAACTGCAAGTAATTTGTTTAAAGGAATTTAACAAATAGGAGAAATATCATCAATTGTTGCAGTAGGGATTCCAATTTAGGAATTTTCACACTTCCAGCCATGTACTTATTGCATTGGTCCTTTAAGGCATGCAACATTACTCTAGCTTTCCTCCAATCCTCACGGCATACCAAAACAACCTTATTCTATGTGTTTTGGCCCTCTAATAAGGTACGAGAGTTTGCGGCTAGATCACATAAGTACCACTACTATTGGCCCAGAACTCTCGGCCCTTTTCCACAAGTCTCTTCCACTACTTAGATGCACAAACTTGCCCACTGAAACCCTCACCAAACTCAGTCAGCATCCAACTTGAGCCTGAACCAGAGCATGAGACAAAAAGACAAACACGAAACCCTTCTTCTTTCTCTTTATGTAGCTCGGCTTCTTGAGGTATGCGGCCTCCTTGGATCAGTCCTCACTTGAGAAGAATTGCACTTGTTGGATAATCAAATGAGTTTCACAACTTCCCTTCTTATAGTTTTCTCATGAGGGTAGACTTTTCCCTCAAAGGGTGTCTTTTCAAGCCTAGGCCAACTTGAAGATTCTAAACAAACCCCAACTAACTTAAGGAAAATTAATTTCCTCATTTAATCAAGACCCTTGTTCGTAGCCTTATGTCACCCTTGCTCCTCTATTGGTTTTCCACTTGCAACAATGAATTAATAATAATTCCTTTTCTTGATTTCACACCCACAACTTGGGTACAAAATCCCAAGACAAACCCCAACTAACTTAAGGAAAATTAATTTCTTCATTTGATCAAGACCCTTCATCGTAGCCTTAGGTCACCCTTGCTCCTCTAAGGTTTCTCCACTTGCAACGATGAATAAATAATAAATCATTTTCTTGATTTCACACCCACACCTTGGGTACAAAATCCCAATGCTTGGGCAAACTCACACAAACCCAAGCATAGGTGGTCTAAAAGTGAGGACTCCTTCATCAGTAGAGATCCAGTCCTGTAGAAGCACATTTCACTTAACTTTGCACTTCCATTGTTGGAATCAATCTGAGATATGCTGAGAAGCTTCAATGATACTTTTCTCCCAAAGAACTCTTTGAGATTGGCTTTGATGTAAATCCAAAACATTTTTCTATATCACCACAACGCCTTTAATTTTGTGTTGTGTAGACGTAAACATGTTGTAGCCAAACAATTGTGTGCCTTTATACATCGTTGGTTGTTTCAATCGCTTATGCCTTCTAGCACAATAGAAGAGATTGGAGTTCAATGTTTGCATTCAAATATAAAACAAAGAAAGAAGTCACGATAGGTATGAGAAGACCACCTTTGTATTGGAGTTCTTTAATCTAAAAACAATCTCCAACGAAAAATAATCACCAACCTAGAGTTTTTATAAGCAAAGTTAGCGTAGCGAAAAACTTGCGAGGAAGATAAAAATTTTCTTGTATGGCAACTCATTGACCAAAACTATGCACCAAAGTCCTATTTTATGAGATTCATTTTATCTGATTTAGTAACTAGCAAGGTGTAGGAGAGCTATATTGCCCACAAATATAAGGAAACCAATGTTTTCTGCAGTGATTCTCCTCACATGCATGAGTGGCCTAATCTTGCTGTAGGCTCCAAATATCGTTGAAATCACCACCAGGCCTGCGCATTGCTCCATGGCCCTTTTGTTTTCATCAAACACAACAAACCGTAAGCTACCATGATTAGCTAAGCTATTGTATATAGTTGTCAGCCTATCACTCCTATGTGACACTGCAAAAATATGCGTTGAATTCCTAGACCGAAAAGTTCGAAGATTGATAACTTTCATACCCAACGAAATTTCTTTCTTATCAGAGAATTTCCCTCTGCTCATTTTCAATATAAAGTTAAATATATGCCCATCCAATCCACATAGGATCATCACCAATGGGATTTATATCAAACTCAATGACCGAATGTTTCTCCAATTTCCAGATAGACAATATTACCCCTCCTGTGGCCAAATGTCTATTACCCCTCCTATGGCCAAAAAACCTGAAGAACATTGTGACTACAATTATAGAAAATCCATTGAGTACTATCAAAGATGACCAAATCTCCTTTTTTCCCAATAGCTTTGTTGATGCGTGCGCATGATTGTGGACTATAAGAGCAAACCCTCTTTAAATGCTCCAAAACATGGAACAACTTGACCTTATGCTTGACTTTCATCTAAAATACAAAAGTTCGTTATAAGATCGATATTTACATATCTTTCCAAAACTTCTACATGTGAGCTTGAAACAACTAGCTACTAATGCAATTTAATAAGTTATAAATCTCCATAGCTCGACCTTATGTACATAAATCCGCTATCTAAATAAGAAGTTGTTGAAGCAACATATGTTTTTCCTAGAAGTTCTAGCTTGAAACTAGTAACCCTTTCCCCTTGACATATGACAGGCAATTGAAAAATCCCTGAGATCATCTAGAAGTATCGAGCAATTGAAGAAGCCCTGAGATCACCTAGAAGGTATCAAGAACCATCCGCAAACCATAAGCATTAGTCATGGTCATAGAATTGGGTTTGGCAGGCACTGCAATAACAAATCGTCTCTTCACTATGGATATCTAAAACAAATAGCCAAAATGTTGGCCTTCACACGAGTACGTAGAGGATTATTCATTCAAATTTCTATGACATGAATATATTGAATTACTCTAAACAATTCGATATGTGGATAGATTCAAGGCTATCTTAGCTAACCTTAGAGTAAGTCTACTTGATTTTCTATTTCTCCCACCATGGGAATTCAATGTGTTATGGTCTAAATCCTAACTGAAATAATTAAAGGATAGATCTTAATGGTACTAATTTCTATGACATGAATATATTGAATTACTCTAAACAATTTGATATGTGGATAGCTTCAAGGCTATCTTATCTAACCCTTCTCACAAGTTCTTAGAGTAAGTCTGCTTGATTTTCTATTTCTCCCACCATGGGAATTCAATGTGTTATGGTCTAAATTCTAACTGAAATAATTAAAGGATGGATCTTAATGGTACTTATCCATATATGGTAAATGTAGGATGAAGGACCTCGTACCATAAAATAGCGGAGCTGATCACCTTCTTCCTGCTCCTGGGAAAGTAGACCCAATGCAAACAGACTTAGACCCAATGCAAACAGACTTAATTCTGAACATACTTGCGGATTCTTTAGGATCAAAGTTGAACATATTTTTTCAGTACGAACATCTATATCTAGCACATGTTAGATATAGCACTTGAAATGGTATATCAAAAAGCAAAGGAATCTATGACTTACGTCCCATATTTTTCCGAGAATTGAATTCATATCAGATCCAATCAATTCGGAACCATCCGATAAAACAATGACTCTTTCTATTCTTACTAAGAAAGAGGAGAGAGAGAAGATAAAACAAGGACTCTTTCTATTCTTACTAAGAAAGAGGAGAGAGAGAAGAGAGAGAAGAGAGATCGTTCTTCAGTGGAAGAAACGAGATTATCGACTCATTCTAGAAAAAAACTAATGAATTCTAGTATAAATACAGATTGAAACAATTAAAGCTCATTTGTTGGTGTGTAGTAAGTTATATTCACTACAATCCATCTTGATTGTCTGCAGTTTGCAGAAGCAATGCTTTTATCTCCTTGGTCGTAACATCTTCCCTCGTGGATGCTTTGATCTCCTTGGCTGTAACATCTTCCTTCGTGGATTGCTCTTCTAAAAATACATCTAATACAAATCCATTGAGCAGCTTATGATTGCTTAATTAACATCAAGACCAAGTCCATCCAGAGCCTTGATGTGGAATGAAGCAATCTTGACTTTTTTGAACAAAGCATGTGAATGTTTAGGGCCTTTCCTTCAGATGGATCAAATTGTGAGAATCTCTCTATGGTTGTGAGAAGCAACAAATGTTTTTCCTAGAAGTTCTAGCTTGAAACTAGTAACCCTTTCCCTTTGACAGATGACAGGCAATTGAAAAATCCCTGAGATCATCTAGAAGTATCACTGTTGAGATCATCATCATCACTGTTGTGTTAAGACTGCTCCTTTAGCTAGGTCACTGTTGCACCATGACTGCTCCATTGCAACCTTCATCGAGATCTTAACCTTGCTATGAATACAATTATGCCAAGAACATGTTTATGTCTGGGATATATGTCATACCAAAATCCTCATTAGACTACCATCAAGACCATGAGTACAATTGAGATCATGACAGTTTAGAAGGTATGCCGAGACTGATTGATCTCAGGGATCCTCCACATCAAGAGTGTGAGACAGTGATGGTTATGCCGAGACAAAGCATCACTGAGATCCTTCTTCTAACATGAGATTGTGTCTGCTCTTTCACCGAGACTATAACTAAGATTTCATTGCATCGAGGTCTGTTGCAGCTATGCCGAGACTGTGTCACTATGATCCCGTAACTAGGCCGAGACTTCTGAGATATATGCGAGGATATTCTATACATATATAATGAGGCTGCTAGGAGATAGGTCCGAATCTTTTTCACTGAGATATCCACCGAGACTTTGCTTGTCATGATTATGCCGAGACTGTGTCTCTTCATTCACAGGTATGTCGAGATTGTTTATTGCACAAAACTCTTCATTACACCAAGACTGCATCCTCCTGTCATGCATATGTCAGACCCTTATAATCATGTGTATTATTATGTGATGGAGTCAAACTAGCCCAGGTTTCTTCCTGCACCTAAAACCAATCCAAGGTTGCAATCAAACCCTTGTTCTAACCTTCTTTGATGCAGATTTCAGTCCTTGTATCCATCCAAAAACTTCAGAGAGAATACGAGTTCACTTCTGCCTTTTTGTGTTGACCCTGACTGGGTATTTATAGTGGTTACGTCCATATATGCAAGCCGACTTGAAGATGTAAAACGACACGTCTATTTATTCAGCCGACGTGACTGCCATTTAGCTAATTAATTCAATTTTGAGGCCGACGTGATCATCTCCTTATCGTTTTGCTTGCAGACTTCTTGTGCTTGCTTTTGGAGGATTGATCTTGGTCTTGGAGGGCTGCTCTAGGCTAGAATATATTTTACATAGGCTCATAAAGAGCCCCTTCATACATGACTTTTCTCTTTGACTTTATTAATAAATCCTAAAGACATCAAGAAGAAGTCTTTGACCTAATGACACTTCTTGCTCATGAAACCCATGTAGCAAGGCATATAAAAATAATAATTTATTCTCTTTTATTACATCATTTACAAAGATCATGTCAATATGAAGACCGAACCTAGTTACACTTTCTTCAACATGACATGCTGCATTTGTGTTATAGGAGTTGCGTTTTCCAAGCATATAGTTCACATATATATTCTTATTCTGTGGCAGGGGATTTGAGACAACATCTAGAGGTTTGCTTGCATGGCCAACCTGTACATTCTTGTAGGTCTGTAAAATCAAGTTTGTATTGAAAGTATATTTATTAACATTGATATAATTTAAACAGATTGAGGCACATGTTGGTGGTGTGAATGATATTGCTTTTTCACACCCTCCCTACCAGCTCTTCATAATTACATGAGGGGATGATAAGACCATCAAGGTAATACGCTTTATCATGTGTGTTAAGACTCATTCTAGTAATTGTCGCTTACTTATCTGTATATAAAAAATTTAAAAAGAAAGAAAAAAAATTGTTTGTGCTTGTATGTGTGGGATGCAGTAACTGGTCGAAAGCAGTGTACATTTGAAGGTCATGAAGCAACTATATATGTTCTGCTTGTCCTCACCTGTAGAAAATATTCAGGTACTTTGTTCTTTGAGACTTGGAAAAAAAATCATGTGCATTGCAGTTGAGTAATATTAAATTCTAGTTGTTTTGAAGTTAGGTTGCATATTTTATTTTTGTTTGATGTTTGGCTTCCTGTGAATTTTTCCGTATGACAAATACTTTATTGCACTAAAGATAGACGAATTGTGATTCTTTGTTTGTGTGCAATTTATATTTTCTATAGCTATTGATGGAAAGGTCAAAGCCTGAGATAAAATTAGAGACACTCAAAAATATATTCTATTCTATTGTTGAATGAGGAAATTACACATATTTATACAATCAATAGTCTTAAGATAGGAATGCTATCTTAGACGTACAGTAGTGTGGTTGAGAGATTCTCTCAACCACACACTAAACTAGGAGAAACTATATTCTGGCTTATTCCTATTATGTAGGAACAAACTCCTCAAATAGAAAAAATACAACCATAGACAAGTAGGAATTAATTATTTCCAACTCCCCCCCTTAATGATTACTTGTCATGATAGTCAAATCCACCACCATCAGGCGAATTGCATGTACAAAACCTCCAAAAACACAATCTGTCGCCCTCAGACAGATCCACAACTTCTTTGATCCCACGGATCCCCTTGAAGGTGAATTGGCGCGATCCTGAACGAAAAACCCGCACCCATTGGCGCGATTAATGGCCTAACAGACACACCAGTTGGCCTTCCTGGCGCTGCTGTCAGCGGGAAAAACGTGCCAATCCCCTTCTACTCAGAAAAAATCATCTGAGTCCGAGCCAGGTGTTCTGCAGTCCACCTGCTCAATTGAGCACAAAGCTCTCGTGTACACACAGCCACAAAGGCAAGCTTGTCAAACAATGTGTTGACATCCACGATTCCAGCCACAAAGGCACCTCAAGCCACATAGGCGATTCAGCCACAAAGGCAAACTGGCCACAAAGGCACTTCAGTCACAAAGACTATATAGATGGTTTCTGGCTCACCACCAACCATCACTTTACAGTGACAAAAGATGGTTTCAGGCTGACCATAAACCATTACAAAGTGGTTTTAAGATCACCACGAACTTTCAGATGCCTTTAAAAATCTTACATCTGATTCCACATTTTGGAGTTTCTGGGTACATACAATGACTATTACAATAACATACTAGGGAGTCTATTCCACAAGCCACACTAACTCAAACAAACATCTACTTTGCTGTCCACCATAAACATTGTCGCCGCTGCTTTGCCTCATCTGTTCATTGTTCACATCTTGGGCATCCTTCTTGGAACTCCATGTTTATCCTGTCATTCGTTAGAGTCGCGAATTCTAACAAAATGACTTCATATTGAGGTCGCGAATCTCAATATGTATACAAATTTCCAAGACTATTTTGCCTTTACACATACCCAAAAAAAAAAATACACTACCTCAATCAACGATTCACCATCCCCTGCAGGCTACCCGGCTGAAGCCCCTTATCAAAATCAACTGATTTGACATAATATGGCACTTCGTAGTCCTTAGTAACTTTGCGGAATTGATAAGTATGAGCCTTTTGCAGCGAGTAGAGGGGTTTTCTGCTACTTGAATTCTCACGACTTCTTCATCGCTAGTATAGTTTCCCTGATCTGTCCTGCGAGCTTCTCTTTGTTGGCGCCAGCAAAATCGGGCCTCGCCATCAATGTGACTAGGAGCTTAGACTCCGCTGTGACGAGGTCCCATTCGTACCAGGGGTTTAGTGAAGAAAGTCCTGCGAATTGGAGCTCCTCTCACGGTTCCGCGTGACAAAGCCCAGCAGGGACAGGTACAAGAAATTGTCCGCACTGTGGAAGGGCCTGTTGCGGGCCTCCTCGCCCACCCAGTGTTCAATTACCAGGCCTCCCGTGCCCTCCACCGATACCTTTACGCATTCCCCCACAGTCTCGTCCAGATCTTGGAGGGAGTCCAGAATAAATCTCGACATTGAATCCGGCCCCAACTTCTGCAGCTCACAGGGATCCGCCGGGTCGTGAATCTCCGGTGTCAGAATGTCTGATGCCATGGTCACTGAGGTTGTCGTTTCGAAGTCCTCTGTCACGGATCTGGAAGTGAGAAACAACAATGGAAATGAGGGGTTTGGGCTTGGGCTATATTTATCGCCGCAGTGGTAACAGAAATGCCATCGATCTCCCATCTACCCATCCGAAGAGATTGTTTGCTGCAAACAATGAGATCTCAGCCTCAACGCACAGGTCGAGCAGACTCAGATCTGATGATAATAAACCCACCAAATACGTCCTCACACCAAAACACAATTCATTGCGGACTTAAGATTGCCAGCCTTATAGCCAGTGCGCACTACTCGATGTCGATAGACAATATGAACACCTTTCTATTGCCATTTTTGAACTTCTGCCGCAATCAGAAATTGCACCTCCACGTCGTCCGAATCATCAAGAACTTGCACAAGCATATGGTCTTTTGGCCAATCCAGATTACAGACTGCAGCAATAGATTGTTGATAAACCTCTCTTTCGTTGCACATCGGCATCTGGACAAGGACCATCGGATAAGCTGCATTGTCTCCCTGCTCCAAATCAGCTGCATCTCCCAACTCACATTTGGGAACTGGCTTGATCTTCTTCAGTTTAATCCAAAAACAACCAACGCATAACAGGGCTCGATCCGCCGACTGGATAAGGAACAATATGATGCACACATTGGCCAAATACTGAAGAGGAGGAGCTAGATAATTCGCTCGGGTATAAAGCCATCCTGAATATATAGATTGCAGAAGGCCATTTATGCTTAGAGATGGGGGAATATGCAGATTTGGCCGGCTGAAATGCCACCCCTTCCAATAAGCCAATAGCTCAAACCCTAACAAGAAAATGGAAGCTATAAGAAAACACCTGATAACTCTGTAAAGCTTGCTTTTCTGAGAAGACTTCCCTGATTCATCAGAAGGTGCAGTGAAACGTCTTCTGACTGAAGCAAAAAGTGCCCAAACTCCATTGGCAAGCCAAGCCAGGCATCTCTCTCCCGACTGGCAGACACACCACGGTTGCAAGATCCATCGATATGCAACATCCACGCACCAGCAGATCCATCAACATTCAGATCTGCCTCAACACTTGCCAATGCCGCCAGCTTGACTATGCTGCACCACCGGAATGAAAAATGGACAAACAAATGAAACGTAAATTGAGGAACAAATAATAATCAAACTCTTAATTTTCCCTTTGAGCGACACCAGATTCTTGTGCCGCAGCTGCCCAACAGCCGCGAGCTCGGCCTCAAAGGTCTTCTCCAGGGTGCTGCACTTGCCGTTCTCGGAAAGACATTTCATGGCCACAATAGAGCCATCGCTGGAAGCCCCGATACGAGTTTGACTTACCTGAAGCATCCCATCTTGACATCTCCCTTGACGGAGCAGCTGCTGACGAAGGGCTTGTACGTTTCAGGTTTATGGAACCTTCGAATAACCCGGTGCGTTGTTTCTCTGAATATTTACGGACGAGCACTGCTTTTCTTCCTTTCCAACCTGGTGGTTGTAGTACTTGTTTATCAAACTGAGGAGCCTGCATATGTTTTGTTGGGCAACCAGAATTTTGATTTCAATCTCTGGACAGATTTTAATCAATTCAGCTCCGCGGCCTTTGAACAGTGCCACGCAACCTCAATCAACCACGCACCAACAATTCTGCAGATGGAGACCTCCTGCAATGCAATTCTCCTCCCGTGGTTGTCGGCAGTCAACAACGTTTTCTTCTCCGCTGCCGCTGATCTCACAAATCTGCTGCTCCTCTACGATGGGCAGATTCACCATTGCCTGATCACCCTCTGATCATCCAGAGATCCACCAAGAGATACAGCCAAGCGGTGGGGGAATACCAAGATCATTGCATCATTAATCAACAAAAAACAATCGTCTCCTGACGAAATGGTGTGAAACGCGCCACTAGTTGACCAGCTGCTTACCACGCCTCCAGGCAAGCAATTTCAGCAAGAAATTTCGGCCTCCAGCAAGAAATTTCTGCCTCCAGCACGTCTGCTTCAACGACCTCAAGAAATTTCGCTTCCTGCGCAGTGTGTGGATCTGCTTCAACGACCTCCACGCCAGGGCTGGCCTTGATCAAGCAATTTTTGCAAAAGCTCACGACGCAGCCTTTGAGATTTCAGGACGTAGCCTTCACACTCATCCTCCACGGCAGTCCGATCTCTGCTGCCCCAATCGACCGCTGCGATTTCTTTACTCAGCCAGCTACACTAACAGCCGAAAAGGAAAATCGCGGCCTTCTCAGACTGCAGCCCAAAACAACAGCAAAAAAAACGCAGCACTAGAACTGCTTTCTGATGGACAAACAAAAACTTTAATAAAGTTATACGCAGTAATTTATTTCTCAATTATTTCCGTCAGCCCAGGAGGGGCCAGTCCCTCACAGGCTCTGATACAAAGATAAAATTAGAGACACTCAAAAATATATTCTATTCTATTGTTGAATGAGGAAATTACACATATTTATACAATCAATAGTCTTAAGATAGGAATGCTATCTTAGACGTACAGTAGTTTGGTTGAGAGATTCTCTCAACCACACACTAAACTAGGAGAAACTATATTATGGCTTATTCCTATTATGTAGGAACAAACTCCTCAAATAGAAAAAATACAACCATAGACAAGTAGGAATTAATTATTTCCAACTGCCTGGTTGTATTATCTTGGGGGATCTAGGGTGGACTATAATGCTCCAGGCCTCTGGTGCACTACAATGACTTACAGTGCTGATGGAACAAGGTAAAATGTTAACTTAGAATGGTGTTTAGTTTGTAAAGTCTCTTCATGTGGATCTGACTTTTACTTTATCCAATT
Source organism: Pinus tabuliformis (assembly GCA_031772625.1). Lineage (NCBI taxonomy): Eukaryota > Viridiplantae > Streptophyta > Pinopsida > Pinales > Pinaceae > Pinus > Pinus tabuliformis. The sequence continues at coordinate 535,391,333 of CM062816.1, forward strand.
TTCTATATTTGCTCTGTCAAGATTATTTATGATTATTTATGAAGTATATAATCATTTGCATTTTTTATTAGGCTCTTTTTTGAAGTATATAATCATTTGTATTTTTTATTAGGCTCTTCTCCTGTGGAACAAGTAAAGTTGGTGATTCATACCTGGTTGAGTGGAATTGAAAGTGAGGGAACAATCAAGCGGACATATTCTAGTTTTAGGAAGAGTTCCTTAGGTGTTGTGCAATTTGATACAACCAGGAATAGATTCTTGGCAGTTGATGATGAATTTCAAATAAAGTTTTGGCACATTATTTATGATTATTTATGAAGTATATAATCATTTGCATTTTTTATTAGGCTCTTTTTTGAAGTATATAATCATTTGTATTTTTTATTAGGCTCTTCTCCTATGGAACAAGTAAAGTTGGTGATTCATACCTGGTTGAGTGGAATTGAAAGTGAGGGAACAATCAAGCGGACATATTCTAGTTTTAGGAAGCGTTCCTTAGGTGTTGTGCAATTTGATACAACCAGGAATAGATTCTTGGCAGTTGATGATGAATTTCAAATAAAGTTTTGGCACATGGATAACATCAATATGTGCAATTTGATACAACCAGGAATAGATTCTTGGCAGTTGATGATGAATTTCAAATAAAGTTTTGGCACATGGATAACACCAATATCCTCAACAATTGATGTTGAGGGTAGTTCGGTAAGAAATTATTTTTGAAGATGAGGATGGTTTATTTTCAGTTTGAGAGGAGTTTCTAACACATTATTTTGAGTTTTCTTGATCACATCTCAATGCATAATCTTTGCTTTATTTCCAAAAAGGTCCAGGCTAGTCCTCACCTTCGTTTCAGTGAAGATGGTTCCCTGCTGGCAGTCATAACGAATGACAATGGCATAAAGATCTTAGCCAACACAGAGGGGAATGACAATGGCATAAAGATCTTAGCCAACGCAGAGGGATTTCGCTTAATTCGCATGCTGGGGAGTAGACCCTTTGAGGGAACGAGGGTGCTACCAGAGATAATGGAAACAAAGGTAGATTGTTTCTTCCATGCATATTTACTATGTACACAAACTGCTAATTAATGGCAAAGTTTAAACTCTAACTAAATCATTTTTACTATGTAGACTTCAATTGCGAATGTCATGCCTTCTGCAGTTACTGCTCCTGGTTCCCTTAGCGGTGCTATAACGTTCGGACAGACTTCCACCTGCATTGTCAAATGACCTATTTTGTAAGAGCTTTCTCAAAGAATTGTTTCTTTAGAATCTAGCCTATTTGTCTAGCCATATTCAGTTTAGTTGGTTACATGTATCTTATCATTTTCTAAACTTTCACTCCAGAATTCAGATATTGTTGCTTTCAAGATTTTGTTCTTTTCCCCTTTCAAATGCTCTATTAGCCATTATTTTCGAATATCTTTAATAGGAATAGGATGATATTATCAATGAATTCTATCAATTATCTGACACTCTAGACAACATGTGTGCAGAGTAGTATAGACAGCAGTCAAACTGCTTCTAGATGAGGTCACAGACAAGAGCAAGAACTGGCAATTGACTGAGATCATTGATTCGGTTCAGTGTAGGTCTCTGAGGTTGCCTGACACTATGCATGCGAGCAAGGTACGCAATTGTCCTTTTATTAAAAAAAATAAAAATAAATAAATAAATAGGCTGACATTACAATTTTATGTGCTACAAATTCTGTCGATATTGATCCAAACAAGTAATGTGCTATTTCTTGCAGGTGGTAAAACTGATATACACCAATTCCGGTGTTGTTGTTTTAGCACTGACATCCAATGCTCTCTCCATAAGCTATGGAAATGGCCGCGGAGTGACGGGAATCCATCAGGAAAGGTGGGGTTCTTTAGTAGTTGTTATTTGTTTCCTTTTCATTTTAGCTTGTTTTATTTTTTTATTTGTTAGTTATAATTTTGGATATATAATTTGCAGCTGTATTTTATATGTAGTAATGATTGACGAGTAAGTAAGATTTAGTATTTTGTTCCACCGTCTACAGCGAGTATTCCCAGGGAGTATTCCACCACAGGCAGCCAGCGAGTGGGATTGTTATGAATAATGACTTGGCGATACAAATCTAGAAGAAGACGCTGCTTGTATAGCTTACTGAGAATGATTCCTATATGATGTCTACTTCCGGTGGCAAGGTCTCCTTATTCAATATGATGTCAGTTAAGGTAAGAGAGCCTTTTACCTAAAGAGCAGTTTCATTTCAATGTTTCCGATGATATATAATATTTCACTTTTGATACATTGGTCTGCTTAGGGTTTATTATCTAATGTCTCACCTTTAACTTTCAAATTATGAGGGTAACGGGGTTCACTTCAAATTATGAGCGTAACGGGGTTCACTTCAGGATCATTCTAGGTTCTTGTGTAATGTTCCTCGCTATAGGCTAAGAATTCAAAGGCTCCCAATTTATCTAAATCACTGGTTTCATGGAATACTAATTAATGATTCATTGCAGTTCATGACAGCTTAGCTACATTTCTGGCTGTCCACCCTCAGCACAATAACATCATTGCAATTGGCATGGAGGATTCGTCAATTCAAATATACAATGTTCGAGTTGATGGGGTGCTGCCTATGAACATATCTTTGAATTTAAAATTCTGTTATTTTTTCTTCATTGTGCCGTTTTATCAAAAATGATCAAGTGGCGTGCTCTGAACTTGCTGCAATTTTTATAGGTAAAAACAAAGCTCAAAGGCCACTGAAAGAAAATCGCAGGCCTGACTTTTTCACATGTTTTGAATGTGTTAGTATCTTTTGGAGCTGATGCCCAGGTACATGGTTTCTTTTATTATTATATGTAGTCTGACTCCGTGATGTTCACTTTAAAGTTTACATAAATTTACCGAGTAGAAATGTTAATGTTCTCACAACCACGTCTTTTGGCAGTTATGTCTCTGGGGCATAGATGGTGGGACAAGCGAAAGTCAAAAGTTGTACCAGTACAGCCAGGAAGATCATCACCACCCGTGGGGAGTGGGGATACAAGAGTACAGTTTCATAAGATCAAATTCATTTCTTGGTTGTGCATGAGAGCCAGCTTGCTATATATGATGCTACTAAGTTGGAGCGCTTGCGCTATGTAATTACTTGTAAGCGGTGTTGAATTCAAACATAGACAGTTATATAATGTCACTTACCTTCTGTATCTGATTGGATGACCTTGTTACATGGTTGCATTGCAGTGGTCTCCTCATGATTCCCTATTTGTTCCTATGTCAAAGTGCTATATACTCATGTGACAGCTCCCTAGTTTATGCGAGCTTCTGTGATGGTGCAGTTGCAGTGTTTGATTAAGAAAACTTGAGGCTTCACTGTCGCATTGCACCCTCTGCATATTATTCATTTACCATCGGGAATGAACAGGTAAATGAGCTCCTTCATTCTGCCATGGTTGATACATCTATTTTTCAGATTTGCCTTTTGACAAGGCATATTATAATTTAATTTATTGATCAGCATATTATTCATTTACCATCGGGAATGAACAGGTAAATGAGCTCCTTCATTCTGCCATGGTTGATACATCTATTTTTCAGATTTGCCTTTTGACAAGGCATATTATAATTTAATTTATTGTGTCGATCAATATCGACAGAATTTGTAGCACATAAAATTGTAATGTCAGCCTTTAATATTTTTTTTTTATAATAGAAGGACGATTGCATACCTTGCTCGCATGCATTGTGTCAGGCAACCTGAGAGACCTACACTGACCCGAATCAGTGATCTCAGTCAATTTCCAGTTCTTGTCACAAGTGCGTGTCCACAATTTGATCTGCTGAAAACTTCCCGTGCTGCAATCCAACTAACTTCATTGTCGATAGCTCACTTGCAATACATTTTGCCCATTGTACTGTAAGACGACGTCTTGACTTGTCCCTCACGTAACCCCAATGAAAATGCTACGGCTGAGTATCCCTACATTCACCTAATAACCGAACCCCATGGCTGAGATTCTGTTGGGATTGTTGATAGTGCCTCTCGCATTCCACCAAAATGTGAACCGTGAAGGCTAGTCACCACTTAAATCCATCACATCAGCACGTGTAGCCAATCCACCCTTCTTGATGTGCGGAAGTTGACCTATCAGTGGACTCTCCTTCACATATATATGCACACTCTAAAGGGAAGGAAGTGGAAATTAGCTACGCTAGCACTATCAGTAGCACTGGGGGTGCGCCTGTAACAACTCTGAAATCAAACAATTACTATATAGCCTGGTAGAACAAATGGATTCCTTGAACATGTGAGAATATTTCATTTCTGGTTTATTTAAAATGTTTTTAAGACTGAATCTTGGTTGTTTATATTCATTGTAACCAATAATTGACATCTGATATTCATTATAGCCTATATATATATGAAAACATGTTGAAGCCGTGATCATTTTATGTAACCCAAAACGATGACCTTTGGATATTTTCATCTACTATAGTTGATACACTGGTGTTGAATACTTGTTGCTTGCAATTGGCATGGAGGATTCATCAATTCAAATATACAGTGTTCGAGTTGATGAGGTGCTGCCTGTGAATATATCTTTGAATTTAAAATTCTGTTCTGTTTTCTTCATTGTGCTGTTTTATCAAAAATGATCTCAGTGACGTGCTCTGAACTTGCTACAATTTTTATAGGTGAAAACAAAGCTCAAAGGCCACCGAAAGAAAATCACAGGCCTGACTTTTTCACGTGTTTTGAATGTGTTGGTATCTTTTGGAGCTGATGCCCAGGTATATGGTTTCTTTTATTATTATATGTACTCTGACTCCGTGATGTTCACTTTAAAGTTTACATAAATTTACCGATTTGAAATGTTCATGTTCTCACAACGACGTCTTTTGGCAGTTATGTCTCTGGGGCATAGATGGTGAGACAAGCGAAAGTCAAAAGTTGTACCAGTACAGCCAAGAAGATCATAACCACCAGTGGGGAGTGGGGGACACGAGAGTACAGTTTCATAAGATCAAATTCATTTGTTGGTTGTGCATGAGAGCCAGCTTGCTATATATGATGTTTCTAAGTTGGAGCGCTTGCGCTATGTAATTACTTGTAAGCTGTGTTGAATTCAAACATAGACAGTTATATAATGTCACTTACCTTCTGTATCTGATTGGATGACCTTGTTACATGGTTGCATTGCAGTGGTCTCCTCATGATTCACTATCTGTTCCTATTTCAAAGTGCTATATACTCATGTGACAGCGTCCTAGTTTATGCGAGCTTTTGTGATGCTGCAGTTGGAGTGCTTGATTAAGAAAATTTGAAGCTTCACTGTCGCATTGCACCCTCTGCATATTATTCATTTACCATCGGGAATGAACAGGTAAATGAGCTCCTTCATTCTGCCATGGTTGATACATCTATTTTTCAGATTTGCCTTTTGACAAGGCATATTATAATTTAATTTATTGTTTGGTTATTTATGCAGTAGTAATGCCTATCCTCTAGTCGTTGCGTCATTGCATCACATCCATCCAAACCGAATCAATTTTCTCTTAGAATAAGAGATGGAGGAGTTCATGTTATTGAGCCTTCAGAGTAAGAAGGGAAATGGGGTGTTGGACCACCCCATATAATGGAATTGTCGGATCAAATCCAACATGAAGTAACCAAGGTTCGGAGCCACCCTCAAGGTAGTTCAAAGGAAACATTAGAACAATTTGAAGTACACAGTACTAATTCGTGTCTATCAATTCTTTATTTACAAGAATATGCCATGAATAATGGTAGCGTCTTGTCAGTGAAATGCCTCACTTGTGTGTTCCAGTTGTTGAGGCATTCTATCAGTGAAATGCCTCACTTGTGTGTACCACCTTCAAGGTAGTTCAAAGGAAACATTAGAACAATTTGAAGTACACAGTACTAATTCGTGTCTATCAACTCTTTATTTACAAAAATATACCATGAATAATGGTAGCTTCTTGTCAGTGAAATGCCTCACTTGTGTGTTCCAGTTGTTGAGGCATTCTATCAAGATTGTAATTTTCATCATATATTGTTCAACGCACATCTCACACTTGTGTTCCAGTGGTTGAAGCATTCTAACAAGATTGTAATTTTTATCAGATATTGTTCAGCACTGTAGATGGAGGATAAGCAACTGTAAATGATACTAAATGAGTATCTAGGTGCAGTAAAAATTTGAAGTCCGTCATTGGAGCATAATTCATGGATATTCTTTCCGAGAGTATCTTTGTGTCTATTTTTAAACCCTTTTTTTGAACCACATGAGTTTTTTTCATATGTTCATGTGCATTCGGACCAACCTGGTTTATGCGGAAGCTTTGTCATTGTTTATTTCCTTTCAGATCAATATATCGGCAAAAAGAAACCACTCCCATCAGCCCACCAACCCGCTAGTAATAAAAGCAGCACGAGGTACAGGAGACATATGATCAGCCCCAGCAATCGAAAGAAATCAATAGGTCGGGCAGCTATAGGTTTTCATGATCCTACAACTAAGCTTATAGCGATACATTTTCATCGCTCGTGCAAGCCTGATTAGCCAACTCTTCCCCTCTGTTCTTGCATGATGCGTCTCATCTACATGGATCTGCTTATGTAATTTTTCTGTATCCTTCCTCCGAGGTTCCTTATCCTCGAGTTTTTGTGTTCCATGTCTCCAGACTTTCCTGTCTCATCAGCTTGATATGTACTATTTTGTTTATATTATATAGACTCAATATAATATAATTTAGCTTTTTCTTTCTGAAAAAAACCAAGCTCACAACGTTTCATTTTGGTGAACAATCAGACCAGCCGTATGGGTTGCTGGTGGTTCTCGATCTTGAAGTGTAGGTGGTGTGGGAATATTATATTTATTAACCGAATCAGCATTTCTTGAAGTGTAGGTGGTGTGGGAATATTATATTTATTAACCGAATCAGCATTTTAACATTTTTGGGTTGAATGCCATTGGAACTCAGATTGAAATAATGCAATTGAGGAAACATTAATTATGCACGAGTTTTTGCAATTGACTCAATGAACTTTTTTCCTATTGGATGACTATTGTTTTAATCATATTGACACATATCGGACGCATATTTGCTGAAAGCAAGAATCTTTCAATTTATGGGATAATGTTCATGTTTTTCATTTTCATTGCTACAATCTGTGTGTTTTGTTTTTGATGGACTCTCTAAGGTGTTTGATGACTATTGTTTTAATCATATTGACACATATTTGCTGAAAGCAAGAAGACTCTTTCAGTTGAAAGCAAGAAGACGCTTTCAGTTTATGGGATAATGTTCATGTTTTTCATTTTCATTGCTGCAACCTGTGTGTTTTGTTTTTGATGGATTCTCTAAGGTGAGAGATCCTTCCTTTACAAGTTGTAATATGTCTTGTAATATCTCACATCATTTTGGATATCAATTTAATAGGAGTTCACTTATGCCAATGCCATTGGTAGTTGCCAGATTTTATGCTATTCAAGACACTTGCATGCTTATGCTATTTTATGCTATTCAAAACACTTGCATGCTTAGCGCTGCCCATGTTTGCTATGGGCCATTGTTTCTCTTCTACACTAGTTAACCCACACTCCAAATGGAAATAATGTCAAAAATTCAAGACACTTGCATGCTTATGCTATTTTATGCTATTCAAAACACTTGCATGCTTAGCGATGCCCATGTTTGCTATGGGCCATTGTTTCTCTTCTACACTAGTTAACCCACTAACCCACACTCCAAATGGAAATAATGTCAAAAATAAGCATGCTATTTTATGCTATTCAAAACACTTGCATGCTTAGCGCTGCCCATGTTTGCTATGGGCCATTGTTTCTCTTCTACACTAGTTAACCCACACTCCAAATGGAAATAATGTCAAAAATTCAAGACACTTGCATGCTTATGCTATTTTATGCTATTCAAAACACTTGCATGCTTAGCGATGCCCATGTTTGCTATGGGCCATTGTTTCTCTTCTACACTAGTTAACCCACTAACCCACACTCCAAATGGAAATAATGTCAAAAATTTTAAAATCATTTAACTGGGAACATTGATACCATCTACATGTTTACAGCTGGAGATTTTGATTTTGATTTACTGCATTGTTTCTTTTTCTTCACTTGTACACAACTTACAACTTTCAAATGGAAATAAAATAATGTCCTTGCACTCAGTCATGAGTACCCTTGACTACCCTTTAGTTGGTGGATATTTTAAGAGAATAATGTCCTTGCACTCAGTCATGAGTACCCTTGACTACCCTTTAGTTGGTGGATATTTTAAGAGATTTAGACACGTAATCTTAATTGATGAAACCCCTTGACTACCCTTTAGTTGGTGGATATTTTAAGAGATTTAGACACGTAATCTTAATTGATGAAACGTTGATTACTATTGATAAGGTTTAACATTCAAATGGAAATAGAATAATGTCCTTGTGCTCAGTCATGAGTACCCTTTAGTTGGTGGATATTTTAAGAGATCTAGACACATAATCTTAATTGATGAAACGTTGATTACTATTGATAGGGTTTAGCAAGATTTTTTTTATTGCTCATTAAATTCTTTTGAATATATGGAAAAGGTGGATATTTTAAGAGATTTAGACACATAATCCTAATTGATGAAACGTTGATTAATATTATAGGGTTTAGCAAGATTTTTGTAATTGATGAAACGTTGATTACTATTATAGGTTTAGCAAGATTTTTGTGATTTTTGTAATTGATGAAACGTTAATTACTATTATAGGGTTTAGCAAGATTTTTGTATTGCTCATGAAATTTTTCTGAATATATGGAAAAGCAAAGCTAAATTTCATAATCACGAATCAATGCTTTCAACTCATATTTAATTGAACATTGATTTTCATTTCATTGGATTTTATTGACATTAATTTTCATTTTATTGGAATTTTATTAAAGATTTTATTGACATTAATTTTCATTTTATTGGAATTTTATTAAAAATCCTAAAGGAGGGTTTTTTTGTCTTCCCTTTTCATGAAAAAAAAAACATGCAAGTTTTTAGAATGTGTTGATTGTGTTATTGTTATAAGTAATTTTTATCGAGCAAAATTTTTGTGAAGATAGACAAGATAGATGCTTATAAAAATTGGAAAACTTGATTTAAAATAGTTGTTTCAATGTAGGGAAGAGATTGCAAACGTGTTCTACATAATGGATAGGGCAATGCATAACAAAATGATAAAATCGTCAATGTTTGCTTTCTTGTCATGCAGATACATTTTTACATTGTACAATGAATAGTTTTTGCAAATTATTTGTCAACTTTCACAACCTATCAAAGCTTTATCAAAATTGGTTTGGAAATTATAGGTTTAAAACATTTAATTTTTACATTGTACAATGAATCGTTTTTGCAAATTATTTGTCAACTTTCACAACCTATCAAAGCTTATCAAAATTGGTTTGGAAATTATAGGTTTAAAACACTTAACTATTTATGAACAGTACTTTCTTTCTTGTTATGCAGATACATTTTTACATTTTAAAATGAATAATTTTTGCAAATTATTTGTCAACTTTCACAACTTATCAAAATTCTGGTTTGGGAATGGTATTTTCTTGTTATGCATATACATTTTTACATTGTACAAATTATTTGTCAACTTTCACATTTTTACATTTTTGCAAATTATTTGTCAACTTTCACAACCTATCAAAGCTTATCAAAATTGGTTTGGAATTTATAGGTTTATGAACGGTATTTTCTTGTTATGCAGATACATTTTTATATTTTACAATACTATCAAAATGCCTATGCTTATCAAAATTGGTTTGGAAATTATAGGTTTAAAACGCTTAGCTAGTTATGAATGGTATAATATCGCTTTTCATCTTTAAATAATAGAGATGGTTTGGAAATTATAAGTTTAAATAGCAGATGGTTAGCAGATGGTTTGGAAATTATAAGTTTAAAACACTTCGCTATTTATGAATGGTATAATATCTCTTTTCATCTTTAAATAATAGAGGAAATTATTAGAAAACTATTATTAGAAAATTTAGAAGTTCAAATAGAATGAAATTTCTTGAGTTTTAATAATAGATGAATGGTATAATATCTCTTTTCATCTAGGAAATTATTAGAAAATTTAGAAGTTCAAATAGAATGAAATTTCTTGAAGTATTTAGGAAATGTATAAGAATTTTAATAATATATAAAGTATTTGAGTTTTAATAATAGATGAAGTATTTAGGAAATGTATAAGAATAATTTCTTGAATTTTAATAATATATAAAGTATTTAAGAAATGCTTGAATTTTAATAAAATTAAATAATATATAAAGTATTTTGTATTTATGAAATGTATAAAAAGTATAATTTCTTGAATTTTAATAAAATTTTAAAATTCAATAATATATAAAGTATAATTTCTTGAATTTTAATAAAATTCAATAATATATAAAGTATATAAAGTATTTAAGAAATGTATAAATTAATTTCTTGAATTTTAATAAAATTCAATAATATATAAAGTATATAAAGTATTTAAGAAATGTATAAAAATAATTTCTTGAATTTTAATAAAATTCAATAATATATAAAGTATTTTGTATTTATGAAATGTATAAAAAGTATTTGTGACCTATGGTCACCTTAATAAACAAAATATAAATAAATGTGAAGTATCTCCTACCTTAATAAACATAAAATATAAATAAATGTGAAGTATTTAGGAGATGTATAAGAATAATTTCTTGAATTTTAATAATATATAAAGTATTTAGGAAATGTATAAAAATAATTTCTTGAAGTTTAAAAAGTATTTTGTATTTAAAGTATTTTGTATTTATGAAATGTATAAAAAGTGTTTGTGATAGGTCACCTTAATAAACATAAAATATAAATAAATTGAATAAAATATAAATAAATTGAACATAAAATATAAATAAATTGAATAAAATATAAATAAATTGAATAAGAAGATTAACTTATTTTTATAATAAATATAAATAAATTAAATAAAAAGATTAACTTATTTTTATAATAAAATTGTTGATATTATAATTTCTTGAATTTTAATAATATATAAAGTATTATTTATTTATGAAATAATAAACATAAAATATAAATAAGTATTTTGTATTTATGAGATGTATAAAAAGTGTTTGTGCTAGGTCACCTTAATAAACATAAAATATAAATAAATTGAATAAAATATAAATAAATTGAACATAAAATATAAATAAATTGAATAAAATATAAATAAATTGAATAAGAAGATTAACTTATTTTTATAATAAATATAAATAAATTAAATAAAAAGATTAACTTATTTTTATAATAAAATTGTTGATATTATAATTTCTTGAATTTTAATAATATATAAAGTATTATTTATTTATGAAATAATAAACATAAAATATAAATAAAAAGATTAACTTATTTTTTATTAATAATAAAATTGTTGATACTAATTTAAAATACTATATAAATTATTTGGAAAAAAAAACATATTCATATAAATATAATTGGATTAAGTAATATCATATTATTGTCCGATTTAGATTACACTAAGTAGATTGCACTAAGCAGTTGGAAAAACTTAAAACTTAACTTTTTCATCCAAGTGATATTTTTTGCACTTTTAATAGAAAAAAAGTTTTAAGTAACATCACTTCACCTTCAAGTATATTAAAAACTTTCAGAAAAAAAATTGGCTCACCTTCAATCTTATTAAAAACTTAACTAAAAAAATATTGCAAAATAATAATAATAATAATAATACAACATAGAAATATCAATTATTATATTCTAATTTTTTTATTTAACAATAATATAATTGAGACAGACATAACATTAGTTCCTTTATCTTCTTTTATTACTTAGAATTCATGCTTTAGTTACCTTATCTTCTTTTGTTACTTAGAATTCATGCTTGTATTATAAAATTAATCATTCAATTACAATGTTTTAATTTTTGTCGCATATAATGAAGCACCTTTTATGTGAATTAAAATATGATTTAAGATGAATGATCAAGTGAACTTTAGCCCCTAAGTGCAACAATTTTATATTAGAATTTTACAATTGGTTTGGGTTGCATAGTTCATAATAATATTGTATCTTGCAATGGATTAGAATGCTAATTTTACAATTGATATAGGTTACATAGTTCATAATAATAATGTATCTTGCAATGGATTAGAATGCTATTTGAATTGAGCTATCGAGTCAACACTATGCTTAAATAAAGTAGAATTATAAAAATTGACATTTCGAAAATACACATTTCATTTCTTCGAAGGAAAATTAAAGTTAATATTATAAAATTATATTTTTTCAAGGAAAAATCATAGTTTTCATTGAGGTGAATATACATTTTTAAAGTACATGCCAAAAAATTAATTTTATATGCAAAATAATCACCCATCATATAAAAAGACCCATAAAATAAATACATATCATCTGATAAATAATATATCATCAAACTCTAGCTATTTGGAACATCAAAATTTAACTGAAAAGGTTACCAAAATGCTAATAATATCAAGAAGACTGATAAACCATTTGTGTGCCTCCTGTTGAAGTAATTTGTGTTTGCTAGTATTTTGTATATGTCTCTGATAATTATTCTTGGATCTTCCAAAGTCCCCCTCTCCTATCCAGCACCAACCTTGGAAAGAGCACCTGCAATAGAGTTCCTTTCCCTATACATATGAACACATGAAATTTGATAATAAAAAAAAACCTTCAGCCTCAAAATTTCCACGAGAATAAGAAACAATATGTGAGTGTATCTCATTAAACCATTTAATAACAAAAGAGCCTCCAAATATCTAGTCTTCTATGTTCATCATTGAACATAGTTTTCAATAGATATTCTAACATCATTTTCAATAGCAAATAACAATAACAGCTGGAAACAATATGTGAGTGTATCTCAATAAACCATTTAATAACAATCAAAGAGCCTCCAAATATCTAGTCTTTTATGTTCATCATTTTCAATAGATCTTCTAACATCATTTTCAATAGCAAATAACAATAACAGTTTGAAAGGAATTAGCTCTACGCGGTTACTTTAAGTGGTTTTCAAATAAGTATAAAATTGCTTCGCCACCACATCTTCCATTTCAAGTTTAATAGTAGGTATGCATATTAATGTTGTGTAATCAACATATTTAATTTATAAATGCATTTCAAAATGTCATTTCAAAATTTTATCATAAATTGCTCCACCACCACATCCTCCATTTAAAGAGTTTTAAAGAGTTTTCAAGTTTAATAGTAGGTATGCATATTAATGTTGTGTAATTAACATATTTAATTTATAAATGCATTTCAAAATGTCATTTCAAAATTTTATCATAAATTGCTCCACCACCACACCCTCCATTTAAAGAGTTTTGTGATAATAGTAAGTATATATATTATATATATTAATGTTTTGTAATCAACATATTCAATTTAAAAGTACATTTCAAAATTTAATCATAAATTGAATAAATTTATTTAATCATAAATTGAAAAACTAAATTTATTGCTAATTGAAAAATGCTTATGCAACCAAATGAAAAGTATTTATATTATTATTATCACATTAAAATAACCTTACTGAAAATAACTATGTCAAATAGATGAATATCAAAATTATGATATTTTGAATAGATGCATGATTATGGTGTTTTGAATAGATGAATACCAAAATTATGATGTTTTGAAAACATCATTTCAAAATTAATCATAAAAACTAAAATTTATTGCTACCTGAAAAATGCTTGATATAACTAAATGAAAAGTATTTATATTATTAAGATCAGATTAAAATGACATTACTAAAAATAATTGTCAAATAAATGAATATCAAAATTGTGATGTTTTAAATAGATGAATACCAAAATTATGAAGTTTTGAAAATGTCATTTCAAAATTTAATCATAAATTGAAAAAATAAAATTTATTGCTAATTGAAAATGCTTGATATAACCAAATGAAAAGTATTTATATTATTAATATCACATTAAAATGACATTACTGAAAATAATTGTGTCAAATAGACCAATATCAAAATTATGATGTTTTGAATAGATGAATACCAAAATTAGATTGTTTAGAGTATTATATGGTATTATTGTTTTTTATTTAAATGAAATGTTCCATGTGCATGAATTCTATTTCTCCCTCATATTGGCTTATCCCCAATCTATTGTCATTTTTTATTTTAAATAAGTTTAGCCTTTAATATCACTACCACAATGTCCCTGGGGAATTTCTAAAATTATTGCTCCATTCACCATGTTTGGTCACATTATTGCTTGTATACTATTTTCAAAAATTGTGTTTAGCCAACCACACCTATAGATTTGTTTGTTTGTTGGGTCACTATTGTAATATCTTGCCATGTTGCAATTGATAACATGCATTGAATGTAGATTAAAAGATAGTAGGGACAAAATATTGAACAAGTTAACGCTTTATTGGTGCAAGAAATATGATTAGATGGTGGATCCACAACACATAATTCATTTCCTCTATTGCAAGATCGATGGTCATTCAAGGTTGTGGCCATATGATCCATGAGCATGCAAATAGCACCGCCAACCTGTCATAAAATGAAAACTAAAACCCATACATTATAACTTCATTATGCACCGCAACCTATCATAAAATGAAAACTAAAACCCATACATTATAACTTCATTATGAGTGATCTCATTATTTCTCTAAACTTTATCTTAATTATAATAATAAAAACAAAAATCACTTCATTATGAGTGATCTCATTATTTCTCTAAACTTTATCTTAATTATAATAATAAAAACAAAAATCATAAAATGAATATTATTTCAACTTTATCTTAATTATAATAATAAAAACAAAAATCATAAAATATATTTTTAATACTTTGATGAGCTTAAAATACTTATTTTTTACTTCATTTCATTTGTATAACTGACTCTAATCCCCGTGCTGGTACCCAGCTAAAATACTAATTTTTTACTTCATTTCATTTGTATAACTGACTCTAATTCCCGTGCTAGTACCCAATTGGCAACTGGTAAAGTAGACCAGTATATTCACAAATCTTCTATTTTTTAATATTTTTTAAGCTTTTGTTACAGAGTATATCTTTTTTCAGACGAAAAAAATCAGCATGGTATTATATTGAGCAGATATAATGGGCAATGTTACAGAGTATATCATGGATAGTTTCTATCCTATTAATTTTGTCCGATTAATAGCCCCGAAAATATATAAGAATATTTGGGATCTGGGCTATATCTTTCAGGTATCTGTAGAAATGTTGAATCTCAGAGGAACAGCAAAAACAATGGAGGATGGCAAGATCAAAAAGTGTACCAATTTCGAAACGCACCTGTGAATTGCAAGAACGCTGGTGCTTGAAATGCAATATCCCACCGGCCACCAGTGCAAAATAGCACCGCCCATTGTAAGCATATATAAATATCAGCCATAATCCATGGGTTATTAACTTTGCACTGAAGAGTCACTTCAGGAATAATGGTGCCGTGAGTGCAGTTGAATGGGAAATGAGTATTTAACTGTTGTATAGATGCGCAACAAACCTAATCTCTCGTCTATTTTTGTAAGTGGGCGGCCCCTTCTGCCCCGCAGAGGGTATGGAAAGTGTTTGAGAACGTCCCAGCACTGACCAACGCAACTCCTCCTTCAAAATCAGTGTTTTTGAGAGCAGGATACATAATGGTGCAGTTAGTAACCCATAAATTCGTTTTTCAGTCAAAACATCATGCCCCATCTCATAATTTCACTGAATGAATCACATGTTTATCTGGTTGCGCCCACCAGTACCCACCAGAATCGATCTGAAATGCGCTCAGGAGCTGGAACGGATTTGAGATGCGCCACGGCTGCAGTCTCGGATTTTCCCAAATGGTGCCTCTTTCACCGATGTGGCGCCTCCCGTGGAGCCATAGCCAATCTGACGGTTAGATTTAGCGAGGGCCGACAGTCGAGATTTGGAGCGATTCGACGGCCAAGATCTGTCGAATCCGACGACCCAGATTAGACGAGATCTAACGGCCCAGATTGTGCAAGATCAGACGGTCCAGATCTGCCAGATCTAACGGCTCGGATTGGGTGACATCCAATGGCTCAGATTGGGCTAGATCTGACGGCCCAGATTGGCCGAGAACCAACGGCTCGGATTGGGCCAGATCCGACGGCCCAAATTGGTCGAGATCTGACGGCCCAGATTGGGTGAGATCTGACGGTCTAGATTCGGCGAAAACCGACGGCTCAGATTGGACGAGATCCGACGGCCCAGATTGGGCGAGATCCGACGGCCTAGATCTGCCAGATCTAACGGCTCAGATTGGGCGACATCCAACGGCCCAAATCTGTCAGATCTGACGGTCCATATTTACCAGATCTGACGGCCCAGATCTGTGAGATCCGACGGCCCAGATCGGCTAGATCTGACGGCCCATATTGAGCCAGATCTGACGGCCCATATTGAGCCAGATCTAACTGCCCAGATTGGCGAAAACTGACGGCCCAGATTGGGCTAGATCTGACGGTCCAGATCTGCTAGATCTAACGGCTCGGATTGGGTGACATCCAACGGCCCAGATCTGTCGAGATCTGACGGCCCAGATTTGCTTTGATCCGACGGTCCACATCCGGCTAGATCTAACGGCTCGGATTGGGTGACATCCAACGGCCCAGATCTGTCGAGATCTTACGGCCCAAATTTGCTTTGATCCGACGGTCCACATCTGGCTAGATCCGACGGCCCAGATCTGTCGAGATCTGACGGCCCAAATTTGCTTTGATCCAACAGTCCAGATCTGGCTAGATCCGACAGCCCAGATCTAACGGTCCAAATAACTTATTGGCTGATAATACTTCTCTGATACGTCCTTAAAAGATAAGTAATCAGATGATCTTATCGGCCGAGAGAGGTTATCTACCATAAGTTATCAGCTTATAACTTATCGTCCAATAAGTTCTCTAAAGATAACTTCTCTGAAGATAATAAGTTATCATCTGATAGCTTATGTTTTCAGATAAGTTACTATTGATAGCTTATCTGTAATGACTTATTGGACAATAAGTTCTAAGCGGATCGGACGATAAGTTATATGATAAGTCATAAATAATAAGTTATCAGATGATAAGTTCTAAGAAGAGAACTTATCGGACGATAAGTTATAAGAACTTATCAGAACGATAAGTTATAAGAATAAGTTATCAGTGATAACTTATTATTTTATGTAAGTTATCAGTGATAGCTTATTAATTTCATATACCTTATCACTGTGGGTTTATTATCCCCGATACGTTATCAGTGATAGCGTATTATTTTTAGATGATAGCTTATTATTTTCAGATGCGTTATCAGTGATAGGTATTATTTTCAGATGTGTTATCAGTGATAGGTATTATTTTCAAATGGTCGCTTATTATTCTCCGAAAAGTTATCAGTTATAGCGCATTATTTCAAATGATAGCTTATTATTCTCAGATACGTTATCAGTGATAACGTATCATTTTCAGATGATAGCTTATTATTTTCAGATAAGTCATCAACGATAGCGTATTATTTTCACATACGTTATCAGTGATAACGTATTATTTTCAGATAACTTCTGTAAATTATCGATGATAACTTGTCTGTAATAAGCTATCAGCTTATCCAAAAATAGTGACCCGCAGATAAATTAACACCGAGAATTTATCTGTCACTAAGTTCTCCATGGATAATTTTATCAAATACGGACGTCGCATTCCAACATTACAGTGAATCTTTACTTACATTCCATTGACCGGGCGGATAGGAGGGCCCTTGATCCAAGTGCCAAGTGTTCTCTAGCACTTGGCAGTGTGGACACGATATCTGGGCCATTGTTACCGTGCCACCTGGCAGAGCGTGGACACATCTGGGACATTGTTACTGTGCCTGAGCCATTGCTACCGTGCCACTTGGCAGAGCGTGGATACATCTAGGCCATTGTTACTGTGCCTGGGCCATTGTTACCGTGCCACCTGGCAGAGCGTAGACACATCTGAGCCATTGTTACTGTGCCTGGGCCATTGTTACCGTGCCACCTGGCAGAGCGTGGACACATCCGGACACATCTGGGCCATTGTTACCGTGCCACCTGGCAGAGCGTGGACACATCCGGACACATCTGGGCCATTGTTACCGTGCCACCTGGCAGAGCGTGGACGCATCTAGACACATCTGGGCCATTGTTACCGTGCCACTTGGCAGAGCGTGGACACATCCAGGCCATTGTTACCGTGCCACCTGGCAAAGCGTGGACACATCTGGGCCATTGTTACCGTGCCACCTGGCAGAGCGTGGACACATCTGGGCCATTGATACCGCGCCACCTGGCAGAGCGTGGACACATCTTCTGGCCATTGGTACTGCACCACTTGGCAGTGAAATGACATCACATCTGGGCCATTCTACTGCGCCACGTGGCATTGCATTGAAACAGCATCTGTGCCAGTCTGTTGCGCGAGCGCGGCATGTCAGTGTGTTGGGAAAGACATCTGGGCTACTGATCTCCGCCACTTCGCAGTGCCCTGGCCACTAGATCTTGGCCATTGGATCTGCGGGGCTGGTTCGCTACTAATGGTCGTTTACCTATCCACCGTTGGGCTGAGATCCACTACAGCAGGCACCTTTGTGAAAGTCAGTTGTACTAAGGACAATCTGCTTACCGAAGGAGGGTCCGTTTAGCGAGCTCAAAGAAATAGGATTTTGAGGCATTATTAATATATTATTTGACAGTCTAACGGTTAGTCCCATAGAGACTATTTTTTTTAGTGGAGTGGATGTTAAAATGTCATTCATACATTATTAATATACTTCCGTCTAACGGGTGGTCACATGGAGACTATTTTTTAGTGGAGTGGATGTTAAAATGTTTGAGGCATTATTGATATATGATTTGATTTAATGAATTTGAGGCATTATTAATATATGATTTGACCGTCTAACTAGTCTAACTAGTGGTGATCACATAGAGACTATTTTATTTTTTTAAGTCTTGTGGATGTTAAAATATCATTTATTTATTTATTCATTAGTTTTAGTTTTTTTAAGTACAGTGGATGTTAAAATATCGTTCATTTATTTATCCATTCTTTTTTAAGTCTAATGGATGTTAAAATATCATTCATTAATTATTTGTAAGATGTTGGGGACCCCACTAACGAAAGCCCCTTATGCGAAGTGTTAGGGTTACTTGATGCGAAGTAGCTCACCATTGGGTGATGCACCAAATCTTGGCCATTGAATCTACACCATTTGATCATGTCGGGTCATTGGATCTTAGCCATTAGATCTATGCCACTTAGCAGGGCCCAACCGCCAAATCTCGACCATTGGATATGCACCACTTAAGAGGGCCTTAGCTGCTAGATCTATGCCACTTGGCAAGGGCCCTAGCCGCCAAATCTACACCACTTGACAAGGCCCTAGGCACTCAATGTCGACCATTGGATCTACACCACTTGTCATCCAAGAGAGCCCAAATATGAGGGACCAGACAAGCAACTTGTCACACAAACCTAGACATCCCACTTGTCATCCATCCAACACCTAGATCGGAGGGCGCTGGGCAAGCCACTTTTCTCCCATATTAGAGGGATATAGGCAAGGCACTTGTCATCCATTAAGCGCACGGATCACAGGGACATGGGAAAGAAGCTTGTCATCCATCAAGTACCCAAATCAAAGGCACAAACACACCTTATCAAGCCACTTGTCATTTATTAAGCACAAAGATCAGAGGACCTTGGCCAGGCCACTTGACACACGTCCAATGCCCTGGCTAGAGGGCCTTGAGCCTCCCACTTGTCCTCAATGAGAGCCCAGATCAAAGGGCCCTCAGCACACCAGATCTCGAATCCAAGGCCCTCAACTTGCGAATTTTCATCCAAGAGAGCCCAAATCCAAGGGCCTTGAGCCCGCCACTTGCCATCCATCAAACACCAAATTCAAGGGCCTTGGACAGAGCACTTGTCACACATCCAACAACATGATCGAAGGGGCATCACCCCACAACTTGTCACACATCTAGTTGCTTGATCGATAGGATTGCCCATGTTCATATATTAGAGGGGCCTACACTTACCACTTGTCACCTATACAACAGGCAAATCCGAGGGCCCTGATCCCTCCACATGTTGCCCATCGAGAGCCCAAATCCAAGGGCCTTGAGCCTGCCACTTGTCGGTCATTGAGGGCCAAAATCAGAGGGGCATATGCAAGCCACTTGCTACCCATTCAGCATCCAAATCCAAGGGCCCTAACTAGCTACTTCTCGCCCATTCTGCACCTAGATCTAAGGGACCTAGCCAAGCCACTTGTTCACCATCGAGCACCCAAGTCTTAGGGCCCTGGGCAGGGCACTTATCCACCATCGAGCACCGAAGTCTTAGGCCCCTAGGCAAGGCACTTATCCACCATCATGCACCCAAATCCAAGGGTGTCAAACAGGCCACTTGATGTCCATCAAACACAAAAAGATCTGAAGGCGCTAAGCAGGCTACTTTACTTGTTAGTGATCAAACTAACAAATCTTAGGGCCCTAAGCCCACCACTATCCCATCGAACACAAAGATTTGACTAGCTACTTCTTGCCCATTCAACGCCTAGATCTAAGGGACCTAGCCAAGCCACTTGTTCACCATCGAGCACCCAAGGGCCCTAACTAGCTACTTTCGCCCATTTAGCACCCTAGAACTAAGGGACCTAGCCAAGCCACTTGTTCACCATCGAGCACCCAAGTCTTAGGGCCCTGGGCAGGGCACTTATCCACCATCATGCACCCAAATCCAAGGGTGTCGAACAAGCCACTTGATGTCCATCAAACACAAAGCTCTGAAGGCGTTAAGCAGGCTACTTTACTTGTCAGTGATCAAACTAACAAATCTTAGGGCCCTAAGCCCACCACTTGCCCATCGAACACAGATTTGAAGGCGCTAAGCAGGCTACCTGTCAGTGATCACATTGACAGATTTTAGGGCCCTACGCCCACCACTTGTCATCCATCGAGTGCCTAGATCCGAGGACACTAAGCACACCACTTGTCATTCATCGAGCACACAAATCCAAGGGGATGTGAATTGGTCGCTTGTCATCTATCGAACACCCAAATCCAACAAACCTGGGCAAGCCACTTCTCATCAATCGAGCACCTAGAGCCAACAGACCTTGGCAAGCCACTACTCATCCATCAAGCACCCAAATTGGAGGGACCTGGGCAAGCCACTTGTCATCCAAGAGAGCCCAGATCCAAGGTCTCTGGGCCCACCACTTGTCATCCATCAAGCACCCAGATTTGAGGGCCCTCGGCATACCACTTGTCACACATCCAACAACTTGATTAAAGGGGCATAACCCTACCACTTGTCACACATACAACGGCCTGATCAAAGGGGCATAACCCTACCACTTGTCACACATACAACTGCCTAATCAAAGGGGCATGACCCCATCACTTGTCACCCATCTAGTTCGCAAATCCAAGGGGCCTAACCCTGCCACTTGTTGCCCATCCAACACGCAAATCCAAGGGGCCTAAGCCCGCCAAGTGTCGCCCATCGAGAGCCCAGATCCAAGGGCCTTGAGCTCGCCACTTGTCAACTATCAAGGGCCAAAATCATAGGGGCCTAGGCAAGCCTCTTGTCACCCATCTAGCATCCAGATAGGAGGATAGATGTGAAAATCTAATTCCTTCTCGTGTACACCTAAGAACTACTATCTATGTTTTAACGCAATCAACATACATAGATATATGTGACACTTTTTCTAAAACAAGACTAATTAATTAACAAGAACCTCTTAGTGTCATAGCTATTTAGGCCTTCCAAAATAATATGAAAATATTGATTTATACAATCATCATAAATAAAAAAATATTTGCACAGTGTTTTAGCTTTCAACATTGATTCTCACCTACTTTGCATATATTTTAAGGCTACATGAGCAATCTATAGGTGGATTTTAATGATTCGCAATTGTGTAGTGCTTTGTATGATTGAACCCCCACACTAAAGCACCCTATGACATATTTTAGGCAATTGTATACTTTTTTTATTCGATGGCTTGAGTCATATGTTAAGCTCTTATGTTGGGCTTTGTCCAATGGCTAACTAGTGAAAAATTTTCATTTTTTCTACATTGGTCTATAGTTGATTCCTAATAGATCTTTCTCTTGCATGTGGCCTAGGAGTCCTCTGACAATCGTGAGTAATAGTTATATTAACACTAGTCCAAATCCAATAAATTTGAATAAATTTAGTTAGTATTTTCAAGGGCTCAAGAAAAATAGGTTCCTTACTACTACGAAAAAGTAAGAGAAAAAAGATCATGAATATTATAATTCCAACTAATAATATAAAAACATTAAAAACATATATATATAGATATCATATGATAGAACTTAAAGATGAATGCATAATTGCTAACTCATGATGTGGGGCAAGTAGTAAAGTGCAAAGTTTGTTGTTTGATTTAAGGTATTTTTGAAAAGGCCTTAGCCTATGTTGAATGTATATATTCAAATTTTTAGTATTATCATGAGGATGTAACACATCCTAACTATGAATTAAACCCATCTTGTAAAGGTTTGAAGTGTAAAGAGATTTGAATATCATTGAAAATTGGGGTTTTCATAGATTGTATATATGTTTTGAAGGTATGTTTTAATAAATGATAAAAGTACATCTTTTTAATGCAAATATTGGATAATTCACAAATTATCAAGTAATATTAGTTTTGGTTGAGATGGGGATTATTCTAAGTATGACGTCAAAATTGTATGTTGATGGAACATCAATATCATAAAGAAGTAGACAATGTAAATTTTCACATAGATAACTAATAATAATCATATAATGGTTGGAGCATTATGTAATCATGCTCAAAATTGCAAATAATTAAACAAAATCAGTTGCCATAATAGATGTGTTCTTACATCTTACCTAGGAGTCTTCCATATGATTAGAAGTGATAATTATGTGGCTCCAACTTCTAATTTAATAAATATCAATAATGGTCTTCCATATGATTAGAAGTGATAGTTATATTGGCTCCAACTTCTAATCTAATAAATATCGATAATAGTGGTTGAATTTGGATAAAAATAAACTGACAGTTTTATGAAATATAAAATAAACCCCTATTCATATTTTTTTTTAACACAAACTACTAATAAATAACAAAATATAACAATTTAATATATAAACTCTTTAAATCAATGATATATATATATATCATCGTTGAGGTGGAATGAAAGGATTCCTCCCCACCGAGTGACTCCCATTTTCATGGTTCAATGATAACCCCACCACCAACCGAATAAAGCAACAAACTAATTAGAACCAGATGGCACACTAAATTGTAGTGGGCAATACGGAATCCTCGATCAAGTAATATTTGCTTGTAGTCTGTACGCCCACCCGGCCCGTCCAACTGCTCTATTTGAATCATTTTTAATGTATAAACTCTTTAAAATCAATTATATATATATCGCGTCGTTTATTCAAGCTTACAGGAGAAACCCCAGCGAAATATTTTATTGTATGTGAAAATGTAAGAACCTGACCATAGAAGTTTCAATCATGAATTTATCAATCTTTTCCGTCCACCTTTTGCAAATCACTCTAAAATTCTCTGCGCAGTTCTCTTGCATTCGCTACTTTGAAGGCTCTTTTGCATGTCAAATTTTATTCCTCTTTGCAAATTTATTGTTTTCTCTCTCTCATTGGTTCGGGCATGTGATAAAATTAACTGCATATATAATCCTATGCAGCGCCGGTAAATTACGCCTGCGTTACAAGCTAAAACTATTGAATGCGGATGTTTTCTAAAACCGATATGGAAGCAAGTAATGAAGCCCATTGGAGTATCCGAGTAGGCAAGCCAAGCCAATTATCCTGGCAGCCGGGATCAGCTGAGTAAAGCAGCAACGATAAATGGAGGGCAATAATGAAATTAGCAGCATTGATGATATATCCCACATGAGAAACGTTCTATGATTTTCAAATCTTTATATTCTTGCCGCTGTGAAAAGAGTAATTATGGTGTCCACTTATCGCTCATCGGACAACTAGATCGGGCGGCCCAGAGTGCGCCACTTGTCGCTCATCGGAAAATTAGATCGGGCCGCCGGCAAGACGCCACTTGTCGCTCATCAGACGGCTAGACCGGGCCGCCGGCAAGCCGCCACTTGTCGCTCATCGGACGGCTAGATCGGGCCGCCGGCAGGCCGCCACTTGTCGCGCATCGGCCGGCTCCCGGCCGCCGCTTGTCGCGGGCCGCCGGCAAGCCGCCACTTGTCGCTCATCGGACGGCTAGATCGGGCCGCCGGCAGGCCGCCACTTGTCGCGCATCGGCCAGCTCCCGGCCGCCGCTTGTCGCGCATCGGCCGGCCGAATCGGGTGGTCCACAGTCCGCCACTTGTCGCGCATCGCCCGGCAGGATCGGGCGGTCCATAGTCCGCCACTTGTCGCGCATCGCCCGGCAGGATCGGGCCGTCCACAGCCCGCCACGTGTCGCGCATCGCCCGGCAGGGTCGGGCAGTCCACAGTCCGCCACGTGTCGCTCATCGGCCGGAAGGATCGGGCGGCCCACAGTCCACCACGTGTCGCCCATCGGACGAAAGGATCGGGCGGCCCACAGTCCGCCACGTGTCGTCCATCGGACGGCCGGATCGGGCGGCCCACAGTCCGACACGTGTCGCTCACCGGACGGAAGGATCGGGCGGCCCACAGTCCGCCACGTTTCGCCCACCGGACCGCTGGATCGGGCGGCCCATAGTTCGCCACTTGGCGCTCACCGGAGGGAAGGATCGGGCGGCCCACAGTCCGCCACTTGGCGCCCATCGGACGGAAAAATCGGGCGGCCCACAGTCCGCCAGTTGGTGCCCATCGGACAGAAAAATCGGGCGGCCCACAGTGCGCCACTTGGCGCCCATCGAACGGAAGGATCGGGCGGCCCACAGTCCGCCACTTGGCGCCCATCGGACGGCCGGATCGGGCGGCCCCAGTCCGCCACGTGTCGCCCATCGGACGGCCGGATCGGGCGGCCCACAGTCCGCCACGTGCCCCTATCGGACGGCCGAATCGGGCGGCCCACAGTCCGCCACGTGCCCCCCATCGGACGGCCGAATCGGGCAGCCCACAATCCGCCACTTTGCGCCCATCGGACGGCCGGATCAGGCGGCCCACAGTCCGCCACTTTGCGCCCATCGGACGGCCGGATCGGGCGGCCCACAGTCCGCCACGGACGGCCGGATCGGGCGGCCCACAGTCCGCCACGTGTCGCCCATCGGACGGCCGGATCGGGCGGCCCACAGTCCGCCACGTGCGCCCATCGGACGGCCGGATCGGGCGGCCCACAGTCCGCCACGTGCCCCCATCGGATGGCCGGATCGGGCGGCCCACAGTCCACCATGTGCCGCCCATCGGACGGCCGGATCGGGCGGCCCACAGTCCGCCACGTGTCGCCCATCGGACGGCAGGATCGGGCGGCCCACAGTCCGCCATGTGTCGCTCATCGGAGGGCCGGATCGGGCGGCCCACAGTGCGCCACGTGCCGCTCATTGGACGGCTGGATCGGGCGGCCCACAGTGCGCCACGTGCCGCCCATCGGACGGCCCACAACAACCCAGATCGGTCCCATTGAGGGCGTGACAAGTGGCGACCTCTCAGGGGCCCGATCTATGAGAAGTGGCAGCCTGTGAGGCGTCAGATCTCGTTATTAGATGGGCGGCCCACAACAACCCAGATCGGTCCCATTGAGGGCGTGACAAGTGGCGACCTCTCAAGCGCCCGATCTATGAGAAGTGGCAGCCTGTGAGGCGTCAGATCTGGTTATCAGATGGGCGGCCCACAACAACCCAGATCGGGCCCATTGAGGGCGTGACAAGTGGCGACCTCTCAGGCGCCCGATCTATGACAAGTGGCAGCCTGTGAGGCGTCGGATCTGGTTATCAGATCTGTGGCAAGTGGCGGCCAATATGGCCATCAGGTCTATGACAAGTGGCGGCCTCTCTGGCTCCGGATCTGGCCAACCGATTTGTGACAAGCGGCGCTCTCGGAGTCACTTGATTTGGCCAACAGATCTTTGACAAGTGTTGGCTTCTAACCCGCCCGATCTGGTAATCGGATGGCTGAAAAGTGTTAGCCTCTCCGACAAATTAACGCAAAACACTATATTTTCTTTGCACCGACAGATTTATAAAGAGTCGTTAATCATATAGTAATTCTCATGTGGGATATATCCTGCAACAACGTAACGTATATCGACGTATTTATTTGTTGATTTGTTGTTCCAATAGGTCCATCAGGAGATGAATCCACTGGGGTTTTGGAATGGCAAGGACGTAGATATGCTACTCTACAACTACCCCCATACAGCATTGGTAGTTGTTGATCGTTGTCGCGGTTAACTTGTAACGCATACGCAATTCATCCGCAGGAGTGTGAAAATAAAAATTGGGAAAATATAGAGTGCAATTTGAGTCCACGCCCTCAGTTAAGGAGCAAAACTGGATGACCACAACTCAAGTCTGGCGACTTACCCTCAATCGAAGGATCCAGAGTTTAGCGCCTTAACCGTTTGAAGAGAATAATGCACGAGAAATCAACTTTGGCCACTCGACCATATTAACTGAAAATTAAATTATAACTCAACTCTGGCAACATAGAGCACTGAGCTGGATGTGTAGTAAAATGGAATTGTTTTATATCTGTAAATTTAATAATCTCTTGCAACTTGAGCACTAAGGTGGATGTGCAGTAATGTGTAATTGCTTTATGTTTGAAAATGTAATAAAAACCATGGCTATATATTAGTTAGTATTCGCAGCTTTTCAATGGACAAAAAAAAATAATAATAAAAAAATTCATTTTATTAATATATAATATAATGGTATATAATTAAATTTATTAAAATATGTTTTTAATATAATAATAAATCACATTAAAGTGAAAATATGGTGAAAAAATTATAATTCATGAAAATGAAAAAAATAGAAAAAAGAAAAAAAAAAATAGATAAACTAAAAATAACTTGTCTTGACGATGAACCACATTTGTAGGTTTGTTGACAAATGTTTTATTATGTGATTTCCACCAAAGGCTCTTCTCAAAAAAACTTACATGGATCACAAAAGCCTAAATTCAATAAACAAAAATTAGTAACTAATAGAAATGGAAATTACTAAACAACCAATAATAAGAGCTCAACCAATCACCTTACAAATAAATAAATTTCAATAATAATAAAATTTGAATTTCTAATGTTAAACTATGGATAAGCGTCTTAATTTTTTGGTCAAAGACAAACTAATACCTAGTCGAATGTGTTATACTAAGAAAAAACAATGCCGAATGCGTTGTACTAAGAAAAAACAATGCCAGGAGTGGATTGAACCTGTGCCCTCCGTCTAGGAATATCGGACGCCTGAGAGGTCGACACTTGTCACAGATCGGGCACCTGAGAGGCCAACACTTGTCAGCGATCTGATGGTTAGATCAGGCTCCTGAGATGCCACCACTTGGCACAAATTTGATGGTTTGATTCGGAGCTTGAGAGGCCACCACTTGTCACACATCCGATGGCCAAATTGGCCACCTGAGAAGCCGCCACTTGTCACACATCTAATGGCCAGATTAGGTGCCTGAGAGGCCGCCACTTGTCATTGATCGGATGTCCAAATCGGGTCACTGAGACACCGCCACTTGTCACAAATATGAGAGGCCACCACTTGTCACAAATATGATGGCCAGATCAGGGGCCTGAGAGGCCAACACTTGCCATAGATCGGCCCCTGAGAGACCGACACTTGTCACAGATTGGGCCCCTGAGACGCCAAGACTTGTCACAGATCGGAATCGAGCGCCTGAGAAGCTACCACTTGTCAGCCATCAGTGGACCAAATCAAGTGCCTAAGAGGCCACCACTTGTCAGCGATCGGTCAGCCAGATCAAGGCGCTGAGAGGCCACCACTTGTCACAAATCTAATGGCTAGATCAGACGGTTGAGAGGTCCCCACTTGTCAGCCATCAGTGGGCCAAATCAGGTCAAGTCGTTGAGTGGGGCCACTAGTCACAAATCTGATGGCCAGATCTGACAGTTGAGTGTCAACGATTGGTCATCCAAATCGAGTGCCTGAGAAGCCACCACTTGTCACAAATATGATGGCCAGATCCAAATCTTGACTCCGCCCCTTGTCACAGATCCATAAACTTGATCGGAGGCTTGAGAGGTCATCACTTGTCACAAATCTGATGGCCAAATTAGGCGCCTCTTAGAGCACCACTTGTCACAAATCTAATGGCCAAATATGGCGCCTCTTAGAGCGCCACTTGTCACAAATCTGATGGCCAAATATGGCACTTCTCATAGCGCCACTTGTCACAAATCTGATGGCCAAATCTGGCACCTCAAAGCGCCACTTGTCACAAATCTGATGGCCAGATCTAGTGCATAGGAGGCCACCACTTGTCATGCATCAGAAATTTAGATCCCTTGCCTGAGAGGTCGCCACTTGTCATGCATCAGGTGTTTAGATCAATTGCCTGAGAAGCTGTCACTTGTCACCAACTCGTTGGTTGAAACTTGTCGTTGAGAGGTCACCACTTGGCACAGATCCATTGGCACTGAAAAGCGGCCACTTGGTACGATTTTGATGGCCATATCTTACGGCAAAGAGACCGCCACTTGGCAGAAATCAAGTGGTTGGATCTACGTAGATTAGCTAGACACCATCGGATGCTTTACTCCATGGCCAAAGTTGCAGGTTCTACGTAGAATAGCTAGACACCATCAGATGCTTTACTCCATGGACAAAGTTGCAGGGTCGTCAATGAGAAGGGGGATTCCAAAGGACAATACTTTGCTTCGTAAGCGACGCCTTTTCCATCATCTCCTGGATCATCCTCAACTCATTATTACAACACTCAAATGGTCAATTGGCCAATGTAATACTTGATCTATAATAATAAAATAATAATAATAGTAATAATAATTGTTTAATAAATTTTATTTTATTATATAATATCATTTTTATATGATTTTTCTACACGTTTTATTCGTTTAGGGCTTAAACCTGTGTCAAAAAATTCAAATGTCAAAAGCTTGACCAATCCTATTTACCCTAAAAACCATTATTTCAATTTATCCATAGTAATAAAATAAATAAATATATTAAAAATCAATCAAATTACATATATTTCACAGTAAAAAATAAATAAATCTATTAAAAATCAATCAAATTATTCAATATATATTGAATAATTTGAAATTTAATATATTTAAAACTATATCTCTAATAATTTTTGATTATTCCATAATTTTTTATTTTGATATGATGAATTTTCTATAATTTTAATATGATTATTCCATTATTTTCTAAATACAACATTAGTTTTCTTATAATTTTGATATCATAAATTTTTCTATAATTTTGATACGTAGATAATTAAATGTGTGTAAATTTAATGACTAGAACAGATCTATTTCAAGTTTAAATTTAATGAATTTGAAAAATGTGTAAATTTAATGACTAGAACAGATCTATTTCAAGTTTAAATTTAATGAATTTGAAAAAGTAATTATTCCCGAGCGAAAATCTACTTTTTATACATCTTTTCTTATAATTTTGAAATCATGAATTTTTTATAATTTTGAAACCTAGATATCAATTCTACTTTTTACACATCTTTTCTTATAATTTTGACATCATTAATTTTTCTATAATTTCGAAACCTAGATATCAATTAAATGTGTGTAAATTTAATGACTAGAACAGATCGATCGATTTTAAATTTAATGAAATTTGACATCATGAATTTTTCTATAATTTCAAAACCTAGATATCAATTAAATGTGTGTAAATTTAATGACTAGAACAGATCGATTTTAAATTTAATGAATTTGAAAAAATAATTAATCACTAGCAAAAGTCTACTCTTTACACATCTCCAAACCTAAAAAATATAACAAAGTTTCAAAGATTTATTTTTACATATAGATACATATAAAAAATAAACCACCAATCATCAATACAAATAATTTTTTACATGATAAGTTTCGAAGATTTATTTTTACATATAGATACATATAAAAAATAAACCACCAATCATCAATACAAATAATTTTTTACATGATTTTTTTTCAATAATAATATGCCTTTGATTGAAGAAAAAAAAACAATATAACAAAGTTTCGAAGATTTATTTTTACATATAGATACATATAAAAAAAATAAACCACCAATCCTGAATACAAATCATTTTTTACATGATTTTATTTCCATAATAATATGCCTTTCATTAAGAAAAATCAAAAATTTATATTTATTTTTACATCTAAATACATATAAAAAAAATAAACCACCAATCTTGAATACAAATCATTTTTTACATGATTTTATTTCCATAATAATATGCCTTTCATTAAGAAAAAAAACAGACCATTTTTTACATGATTTTATTTCCATAATAATATGCCTTTCATTAAAGAAAAAAAACAGACCAAATGCTCTGCTCTTCGAAGCGCCCAGGTCACCTAACCACACGTTACATATATCAAAGTTTTAAAAATTTTATAAATAAAAAAGTGTGCAGACAAAACAAATCATTTTTTACATGATTTTATTTCCATAATAATATGCCTTTCATTAAAAAAAAATACAGCATGATTTTATTTCCATAATAATATGCCTTTCATTAAGAAAAATCAAAAATTTATATTTATTTTTACATATAAATACATATAAAAAAAATAAACCACCAATCTTGAATACAAATCATTTTTTACATGATTTTATTTCCATAATAATATGCCTTTCATTAAGAAAAAAAACAGACCATTTTTTACATGATTTTATTTCCATAATAATATGCCTTTCATTAAAGAAAAAAAACAGACCAAATGCTCTGCTCTTCGAAGCGCCCAGGTCACCTAACCACACGTTACATATATCAAAGTTTTAAAAATTTTATAAATAAAAAAGTGTGCAGACAAAACAAATCATTTTTTACATGATTTTATTTCCATAATAATATGCCTTTCATTAAGAAAAAAATACAGACCAAATGCTCTGCTCTTCCAAGTGCCCAGGTCACCTAACCACATGTTACATATATCAAAGTTTCAAAAATTTTATAAATAAAAAAGTATGCAGAAAAAACAAACAATACACATACACTATCATTTTTATAAATAAAAAAGTATGCAGACAAAACAAACAATACACATACACTATCTTCTTCTATCTTCTTCTGAACTAGGTAGACAGAAAAAAACACACTTTAAATCATTCAAATTCAGGAGACTATAACACGGTATAAATTTTCACATCTCTGCCACTGCCCGTGGAAGTGCTGAAAAGAATCTGCAGAATAATAATTTACTGTTTGCAGACGCTACAATACATGACCATAAAATCAAAAGAATGGGCCAATGACCGTGTACCCAAAAGCAGCATACAGTAATATATATTGTATGATCATAGAATAAAAAAATGAACGAACGACTGTGTACCCTACAGTAATATATTGATCATATTGTATGATCATAGAATAAAAAAATGAACGAACGACTGTGTACCCAAAAGCAGCATACAGTAATAGTAATATTTTGTATTGTAGACCGTGTACCCATATATTGTATTGTATAGTTATTATGTTAGTAATATATTGTATTGTATAGTTATTATGTGATATCATTGTATAGTTATTATGTGATATCATGTATGAGGGTGGGTACAGTAATAGTAATATATTGTATTGTATAGTTATTATATGATATCATGTATGACGGTACAGTAATAATATATTGTTATTATGTGATATCATGTATGAGGGTGGGTACAGTAATAGTAATATATTGTATTGTATAGTTATTATATGATATCATGTATGAGGGTACAGTAATAATAATATATTGTGAGGGTACAGTAATAATAATATATTGTATTGTATAGTTATCATATGATATCATGTATGAGGGTTAATATATTGTATCATATAGTTATTATATGAGGATTATTATATCATGTATGAGGGTTTTTTTTACATGTAGCTCACAAAACCAAAAATTAAAACCAAAAAAATCTAATATTATCAAATGATAAAATTTAAAACTATTAAACCCGAGATTAAATAATAATAAACCCAGAAAGCAATAAATAATAATAAACCCAGAAAGCAGCATACAGTAATAGTAATATATTGTATTGTATAGTTATTATATGATATCATGTATGAGGGTAATATATTAATAGTAATATATTGTATTGTATAGTTATTATATGATATCATGTATGAGGGTTTTATACATGTGAGTCACAAAACCAAAAATTAAAACCAAAAAAATCTAACATTATCAAATGATAAAATTTAAAACTACATGTGAGTCACAAAACCAAAAATTAAAACCAAAAAAATCTAACATTATCAAATGATAAAATTTAAAACTATTAAACCCGAGATTAAACAATAATAAACCCAGAATTCAATTTAAGTTGAAGATAGTACCAAATCTGATCAACTAGAAGTGGAACCTCTCTTTCCTCCAATTTAGTTCATTCATAATACAATTTTAAACGAATATGAAGTTGAGTTCAAGAGGAAAGATTCATTGGTAGGCATGGTAATTGATCACCCCATAGCATTCATCTGTGATCTTTTTGAAATCACAGTTTTTATAGCCTCCAATTTAGTTCATACAATTTTAAACGAATATGAAGTTGAGTTCAAGAGGAAAGATTCATTGGTAGGCATGGCAATTGATCACCTCATAGCATTCATCTTTGATCTTTTTGAAATCACAGTTTTTATAGCAAATAAGGGGAAAATATCAGTATCTTTTATAGCAAATAAGGAAAAAACTACTCAGCTAAACCAATTGCATTATTACATGTTACATTTCTTGCTGTTAATCAATCCCTTTGTTAATACTTTGAATGTAGCGATGGTAAAGCATAATCCATTTTTTCTAATTATTGTTGCTATGATATCATACGTATGAGTCCTATATCTACTGCTGTGGAGTGACAAAATTCAGGTTTTATTTCCTCCAGCTGATGCACAACCTCATCCATATCTGGCCTTGGCCTTGCAAAAGGTGCAGGGTCCACACAATGCATAGCCAGTTGCAAAGCGTTAACTCATCTCCATAATTGGAAAAAAAATTCATCAATTCCAGGTCAAAAGCTTCATTAGTCCACTCTTCTTTCACAATGGAAGCAACCCAATCAGGAAGGTCCATCTCACTGTCTGCGGTCATGGGTTCTCGTGGTGCCTCGCCAGCCAGAAGCTCCAGCAAGACAATCCTAAAGCTGTATACATCTGTCTTGGTGGTGGCTTTCTTCAGTTTTGTGAGTTCAGGAGCCCCTGCTGTGGCAATCACATTAGAATTGGCAGCAGTTGTCATCAACCTAGACAAGCCAAAATCTGCAATCTTGGCATTCAAGTTTGCATCAAACAGGATGTTGCTGGAAGTGACATTTCCATGAATGATGTTCTCATTGATGTGTAGATAAGCAAGTCCTTGCGCTGCACGAATTGCAATTTCCATTCTGGTGTGCCAATTCAAAGGTGTCTCTGTGCCTCTTGCTGCCAAGGAGAAGAAATCATTATTTCTGAGTAATTTTGAGTGATATAAGACCCAAATCGTTTAGGGTGCATTTCCTCAGTATTGGGCCATACATTTTAATGTAAACCTAAGTTTATCAAACTGTGCTCTTATTTGGGTAAGAAAAATACCATGAAGGAATGCTGCAAGGTTTCCACTAGGCATGAAGTCAAATTAAGATGCCTGATCTTCCCAAGAGCATTAGCTTCTGTCTCAAATTTTCTTTGATTCTTTGCTATTCGCTCCCTCAGCTTCTTCACTGCCACTTGATTCCCGTCCTCCAAAGTAGCCTTTTACACAGTTCCATAAGTGCTCTTGCCCATTACTTCTGCAGTTGCACAAAGTCGGTCATCCGCTGTGGTATTGCTGTGAATACCAGACAACCATCTGTTGTGGCAACTACATTGGAATTGGCAGCAGTTGTCATCAACCTAGACGAGCCAAAATCTGCAATCTTGTCATTCATGATTGCATCAAGCAGGATGTTGCTGGAAGTGAGATTTCCATGAATGATGTTCTCATTGCTGCGTAGATAAGCAAGTCCTTGCCATGCACCAATTGCAATTTCCATGAATGATGTTCTCATTGCGGCGTAGATAAGCAAGTCCTCGCCATGCACCAATTGCAATTTCCATGAATAATTTTCTCATTGCTGCGTAGATAAGCAAGTCCTTGCCATGCACCAATTGCAATTTCCATGAATGATGTTCTCATTGCTGCGTAGATAAGCAAGTCCTTGCCATGCACCAATTGCAATTTCCATCCTGGTGTGCCAATTCAAAGGTGTCTTGTCTGTGAGCCTCTTGCTGCCAAGGAGAAGAAAACAGTATCAATCAGAGATTTCTGAGTAATTTTGAGTGATATAAGACCAAATTCGTTTGGGGTGCATTTCTCTGGATTGGGCCATATACCAATAAAAAGTGAACTAATTTCATTTACATAAACCACATTTTAATGCAAGCCTAAGTTTATCAAACTGTGCTCTTATTTGGGTAAGAAAAATACCATGAAGGAATGCTGCAAGATTTTCACCAGACATGAAGTCAAAGACCAAGAGTTTTTCATCTTTAGGTCCCCAGTAATAAGCTCTCAGAAGCAAGCAAATTAAGATGCCTGATCTTCCCAAGAGCATTAGCTTCTGTCTCAAATTCTCTTTGACTCTTTGTTATTCGCTCCCTCAGCTTCTTCACTGCAACTTGATTTCCCGTCCTCCAAAGTAGCCTTATACACAGTTCCATAAGTGCTCTTGCCCATTACTTCTGCAGTTGCACAAAGTAGGTCATCTGCTGTGAATACCAGACAACCATCTGCTGTGGCAATCACATTGGAATTGGAAGCAATTGTCATCAACCTAGACAAGCCAAAATCTGCAATCTTGGCATTCAATGCAATCACATTGGAATTAGCAGCAATTGTCATCAACCTAGACAAGCCAAAATCTGCAATCTTGGCATTCATGTTTGCATCAAGCAGGATGTTGCTGGAAGTGACATTTCCATGAATGATGTTCTCATTGCTGCGTAGATAAGCTAGTCCTCGCCCTGCACCAAATGCAATTTCCATCCTTGTGTGCCAATTCAAAGGTGTCTCTGAGCCTCTTGCTGCCAAGGAGAAGAAAACAAGAAAACAGTATCCATCAGAGATTCCCAAGTAATTTTGAGTGATATAAAACACAATTCGTTCGGGGTGCATTTCCTCAGGATTGGGCCATATATCAATAAAAAGTGAACTAATTTCATTTACATAAACCACATTTTAATGCAAACCTAAGTTTATCAAACTGTGCTCTTATTTGAGTAAGAAAAATACCATGAAGGAATGTTGCAAGGCTTCCACCAGGCATGAAGTCAAAGACCAAGAGTTTTTCATCTTTAGGTCTCCAGTAATAAGCTCCCAGAAGCAAGCAAATTAAGATGCCTGATCTTCCCAAGAAGCTAATTTGCCTGATCTTCCCAAGAGCATTAGCTTCTGTCTCAAATTCTCTTTGACTCTTTGCTATTCGCTCCCTCAGCTTCTTCACTGCAACTTGATTCCTGTCCTCCAAAGCAGCCTTTTACACAGTTCCATAAGTGCTCTTGCCCATTACATATGCAGTTGCACAAAGAAGGTCATCTGCTGTGAATACCAGACAACCATCAAAGTGTATAAGCTTTCCTCCTTCGACCACAGCAGCAGTGCCCTTCTCTCCCACAGCTTTGCCAATAGATTTCCGACCCAAGAAACAGAAGAGGAGAACTAAACCAATGATCATCATCAAGCCAAGAATGCTCCCAGTAATAATTAAAATGAGCCATATAGTTTTAAGTATTCTTCCCTTCTTTCACGGTTAGTTCGATTGAGATACTGCTGGAGACCCACTTGGTGATAAGGACTGATTACAAGGGGTTGTAATATCGTATCCACACAGACCCAAATTCCCTGCAAAAGAGGTAGCATTGGATTTTCTTGCCAAGTACGATGGGGCAGGACCACGAAGCCGGTTGTCAGAGACATTGAAGCTCTTAAGATTGCTCAGCCTTACTAGAGTAGATGGTATGACGCCATTCAGCTTGTTAATTGATAAATCAAGTAATGACAGGCCAGTGATATCTCCAATGGACAGTGGAATCTGTCCAGTCGAATTGTTGTGTCTCAGACACAGGGGTTACCATTTTCTGAAGATTTCCTATTTTGCTGGGAATGGTATCGCTAATTATATTGTGACCTAAATCTAATTGGTTAAGAGAAGTAGGATTGCTGAGGTGTTCACTGAAACTTCCATTCAATCTATTATAGGATAGGTCAAGGGCTTGGAACTGTTTAAGATTGCCAAGCTCATTCGGAATGTGTCCTTGAAGTTGATTGTGACTCAGGTTAAGTTGCTGAAGCTTTCTCAGATTTGCCGGTGAGGGGGAATGCTTCCAGCAAATGCATTGTTCTCGATATTCAAGTACTGGAGCTGGTACTCCTGCTTTCCTTCACCCTGTGTATTAGGCAATGAGCTCTGGAGATCGTTATTCTGGAGGTTTCGAAATGTCAGAGAAGGATTCTGAGCCAGGTCTGCAGGAAATGATCCAGTGAGGTTGTTGATGCTCAAGTTAACTCTATATAGGTTGCTTGAACTTCCAATCCCAAGAGGAATAGCCCCACTGAATAAATTGTTACTCAGATCCAGATCTTGAAGGGAAGGAGAATTACCAATCCCTTGTGGAATGGTACCAGAGAGCTTGTTGTTAAAGAGTTACACCCGCTTAGGTTCCTCATAACAGCCAGGGAACTTGGCACTGCACCGGCTAAGACATTGTCATGCAGATTCAGCTTTCTCTGTGTAGTGAGCTAACCCACTTGCTCAGTAATACGACCTCCCAAACCCCTCCATGGAATCTGTATAGAGATCACTTGGCCATTAACACATTTGATTCCAAGCCATCCTTCAGAGCATGCTCCAATCCCACTGTCACTCCAGCTCTTCAAAACACCTCGAGGATCATCAAGGGCACGCTTGAAGGCCCCAAGAGCCTGATGATCCTGTTGTGTGACAATCATCCCATCATAATGCCATCATCCCATCATCAGATTTCCCGGTGAGGGGGAACGCTTCCAGCAAATGCATTGTTCTCGACATTCAAGTACTGGAGCTGGTACTCCTGCTTTCCTTCACCCCATGTATTAGGCAATGAGCCCTGGAGATCGTTATTCTGGAGGTTTAGAAATGTCAGAGAAGGATTCTGAGCCAGGTCTGCAGGAAATGATCCAGTGAGGTTGTTGATGCTCAAGTTAACTCTATATAGGTTGCTTGAACTTCCAATCCCAAGAGGAATAGCCCCACTAAATAAATTGTTACTCAGATCCAAAGCTTGAAGGGGAGGAGAATTACCAATCCCTCGTGGAATGGTACCAGAGAGCTTGTTGTTAAAGAGTTACACGCCCCTTAGGTTCCTCGGAACAGCCATGGAACTTGACACTGCACCGGCTAAGACATTGTCATCAAGATTCAGCTTTCTCAGTGTAGTGAGCTAACCCACTTGCTCAGTAATACGACCTCCCAAACCCCTCCATGGAATCTGTATAGAGATCACTTGGCCATTAACACATTTGATTCCAAGTCATCCTTCAGAGCATGCTCCAATCCCACTGTCATTCCAGCTCTTCTAAACACCTTGAGGATCATCAAGGGCACGCTTGAAGGCCCGAAATGCCTGATTATCCTGCTGTGTGACAATCATCCCATTATAATGCCCTGAAACACTCAGCAAGCCTGATTATCCTGCTGTGTGACAATCATCCCATCATAATGCCCTGAAACACTCGGCAAAAGTGCGAGGAACCAACATCACCAGCCTACCACCGCTAGTTTCTTCCTCTCTTTTCCCATAGTCTTCCCAAAAGAGCTTCAAGCACTATAGCTCCACTAGACCCTTCAGGGACAATATGCAAACCTACAAGCACAGATTAAGAAATTCACAGCTCCAACCTGCTTTACAAAAACAATTCAAAACAAGAGATCAGCTTTACAGCAACACCAACAATAACAGCTAATATAGTAATATGTTGTCTCTGTTAATCCCTCCATATCCAAAATAAATCAAAATGAGCAATGCATTTTCCTGTCTTCAGAAAGATATTGCTTGAGCATTAAATACATATACATTGCTTCTGCAATACATTGATCACAAAAACTAAATCATGTACTGCTTCTGCAATACCAATCTAGTCATTCTATACCAAAAATCAAAACACCATTTCTTTTAACCGAAGATTTGAAACTTCTTGGGCATGTGGATTAGGTGATTCTCAGGTTAACCCCCAAACCCATATAGCAATGCACTGAGGATAGAACCTGGGCCAGTTGTGATAAACTCCCACGCTCTCAAATTTGGACTAGATGTGGTAAACTACAGATCTAGCCATTGATTGGTGGGTGAACGATCTTGGAATAATGTATGTTGAGAAGATTTGAAACTTCTTGGGCATGTGGATTAGGTGATTCTCAGGTTAACCCCCAAACCCATATAGCAATGTGCTGAGGATAGAACCTGGGCCAGTTGTGATAAACTCCCACGCTCTCAAATTTGGACTAGATGTGGTAAACTACAGATCTAGCCATTGATTGGTGGGTGAACGATCTTGGAATAATGTACGTTGAAAGTATTTGTCGTGTTTACATTCTTGAGATTGCCTAGAAATAGTATTGGGCAGATTTCAAGTTTCTTGAAAGATCATTGAACAAATTATTTTCAGCAACAAGGATTAAAAAATCTACGAAGTAGAACCATGACCTCATAGAGGTGAGGTGTACATTTTAGATTGGTAAAATTCAATAAATTTCAACATATTTGAAAACAAACACTGCTTTAACAACTTTACATATTGCGCACAGGCCGAATTTTCAGATTTGATACTCTGGAAAGCTTCTCTAACTAGTATAATATTGATGCTCCTCTAAGTTTCCACAAGTTTAGTAAGTATTTCAGAGTGAGATTGTTACTCCTATTAGTGATCCTGGAACCCCAGGTGTTAATGATCTTGGTGCACAACTTTCATAAGCATTAGGCACTGTTTATATTCTTTAAAGTTGCAGCAATTTGGCATTATCTGAGATATATGTTCATAAGTTCACTTTACATTCTAAGCAAGTGCATTTGTAGTTGAAGCATTATTGTCAAATGGATTGAATTGATGATGCATTAAAGTTATTGAATACTCTAATTTATTCCATTGTTGATGGGATGGTAAAAGTCAGTTAGGGAACTCTTTTTGACATCAAAATTTGTCTACAAAATGCACAAGAAAACATTGATTTTTTGCAGCTGGAGTCTCAGCTTCAGCGAGATGAGTTACAGTAGAAAAGGCATCCTTCTGAACTTGTTTTTGTTCAGAACAATCCCCTATTTGACTTCGAAACAGGATACTATCAGCAGCAACCAAGTCATCAAGTCAGTAAAGTTGAGGTTGATTTAGATCAAGTGCCCATTTTAGAAGCAGATTTGCATACAGGTGTGGAAATTCAACGTTCACTTCCCAAGCCAATCATCAGTCCTTGGAAAGAGCTTGTGCATAACAAGCACAAAATTGGTCTTGGGTATCACAAGGATGTGTCCTTTCATATTCCAGATTACTCAAAGCCCATCCAGTTCCATAGTGCTGGGTTTATTCATGACAGTTCACCTTCAGTTGTTCCAGGTTCTGGTCCTCTTCCACAGTAGCCACAACAGATTGTTAAATGTCAACATTGTGACAGAGTTGGCCATATGAAAGATCATTGTTTTGATCTTCATCCATGTGAGCACTATCATAAAACCACTCATTCTTCAAACAAATGCTTCAAAAACAAGCCTCCTGCAAGAACAAAAATTCATCTTGGATGGATCGCTTCTTGGCAATGGGCTTCAACAACCAAGAAGATATTTCAGTCATATGTCAGAACTTGTTCTAGAGTATTGAACAGTCTTGCAGTTGAGTTTTCTCCATCTTCTCACCTTGTCTCTGACAGGGAGGGAGTGATGGTCATATACAAGCTTCAAAGCCACATCAAGCGAGCATGAGCCACAACTTTCCATACCATATTCAGAGTTGTTGCCAGAGACAGAGATGCCCTTGAGCATACCTTTGGTTGGTGATTAGCCTTAAACCATCTATGCGGGGTTGAGACCTCCCTTCTTCCAAGTTGAAGGTCTCCCTCTCCAAAGCATTAGGGACACTTCCTCTAGTAGAACACTTCAGCTCTAAGTTGCATGAAGCGCCAAAATGTTTCGAAGTTTCCGAAACGGGTATGTTTAGAAACGTCACCTCCCAAAATAGGAAACATTGGCTGAAACGTCATATATAATATATATATATATATATATATATATATATATATATATATATATAAGTGAATAACATAATATTTTGCAAGAAAAAAGGGAATAAGACCCATAGATGACAATCTAGAAGGAAAACCAAGTCTATATTGGCTCTCATATATGATTACATTATGGTCGAGTTTCGGAGCTTCAAGTACGGGTATGTCTCAAAACGTCGGGTTCCTAGAAGTTTTGTGCAACATAGCTTCAGCTTCTTGCCAGATTTGGAAGAGTTCCAGGAACTGCACTAAGTGTTCCAATGTTGGTGGTCATCTTTAAACCATCACCTTATGCCAACATTTCAGAAAGCACATTCAGCCTAATGTTGCCATACATTTTTGCACATTTTGTATTACAGCTCTCTTCTTGGACTCATACATACCCCTTCAGATTAAGGGGGGGAAATGTTGGACACGTAATCCTCTAAGGGTTGGTGTGGAAGTTGAACAGTTAACGAGAGTCCAAGAGACCACTTGGAATGTGAAATCAAGGGTCACTAGACTTGTATAAATATGTATCATTGTGAATAATAATGCATTCAAGGCTGATCCTTCATATCTTTTGTCTTCGCCACTGTTGTGTTTAACAAGATCAGGTGGAGGGAAAGGGAAAATGGAGGGAGTCTGTATTTTGTTGAGTCTTATACGAGTTTTATATGGGTTGTTCCCAATTCTTATATGAGTCGTTGTGTCAATAGCCAGACGAGTCTTATACAAGTACATGCAACATTGGATAATACCATGAAACCATGACATTGTGTGAACAACAAATATTTCAACGGGTTGAAGGAAAAGATTATTTATGAGAAAAGCATGACTTACCCATCCTATCCACTACATTTACACAGCGTATAAAGTATCTTCACCACCTAACCTTCTCACACTGTACAACTATAGTCGCTCACTATACAAAGTGAACAAATATATTTTAGTATGAGACCAAAAATAAAAGATATAATACACTAAATCACAAACAAATGGAATGACGAATTAACCATGCATGCCTCCCTTCTCATGACCATTGCCCACGCCCATGGAATCATTAGCCATAGAGAAAAGTAAGTGAATCATTAGCATACTAATTGATTGGTTAAAGCATTAGTATGGTTACTTGCTCCACATTTATGTTCTCATTCATGCGACAAGTTGTGTGGCCGTGTGTGTAATGAAAGTTGGATAAGTCTATCTTGTCTTGTCACGCCTTGCAATGTAGGTGGCATATCATTGTTGTATTATATTTGTCATCATTGGTCTAATTTTTTGATTCATGTGCTATAATTGTCATCATTGGTCTGATTTTTCTCATGAATCGAGGAGGAACTTTAAAGGTTGTTTTAGTACGCTAATTTATTGGGACAGCGAAGTTGATCCCTATGTTGTTGTAGCCATAGTTTTAAAACCGGTCGGCACGAATAAGAAACTGGCCAAACTGACCAATTCATTAGGCAATCAGGTCAAACCAGGAAAAAAACTCAATTTAAGGGCTAACTTCGCCAAAAAATCACAAAAAACCAAACCAAACCGGCTGGTTTTTTACGGAACCAATCGATTTATGTTCAAACCGGATGGTTCTATCATAAACCGGATAGCTCATTACCAAGGTCGCGACGGACAGTGACAGACCCACACAAACTCTTTTTGGAAGCTTCCTGGGTGTTTTGGAGGGAAAGTAAGGGTTGTTTCCCTCCAAAAACACCCTCTCCAAGCCTTTAAAAGGAGATCACCCCCCTCATTTGTCTCACACATCTCATTTGGAGTTTTTGTGAGTTTCATTGGGAGCTTGGAGAGTGTTGAGTTTTTGCTAGAGTAGTGGAACAACAAAGATTTTGAGCTAAGTACTAGCCACCATGCCTCCAAAAGCCAAGGATATTGTATGGGCTCATTGTGATATGATTGATGGAAAAATGACCTACAAATATTGCCAAAAATCTATTGAAGGAGGGGTATTAACAGGTTCAAGCAACACTTGGCTAGGATAGGAGGCCATGTAAAGCCATTTGGAGCACCGAATGAAGTAATAAGGCAGAATACCTTCAGAAGTTTGAGACTCAAGTCACTGAACTAGCAGAGAAGTTTGTGACTCAAGCAATTGCAAAGTTTGGGAGTAGAAACTCAACCAATTGATTTTGATCATGATGAGAAGTTTCAACTTTCAAGTGATAATGTTGATCACTAATATCATAT
Source organism: Pinus tabuliformis (assembly GCA_031772625.1). Taxonomy (NCBI): domain Eukaryota; kingdom Viridiplantae; phylum Streptophyta; class Pinopsida; order Pinales; family Pinaceae; genus Pinus; species Pinus tabuliformis. Next base: position 535,433,971 of record CM062816.1, read on the forward strand.
ATGTAGACTTGTAGTAGACTGTAGGCCAATGGTCCCATAGCTTGTAGCATTGATTTTGGACTTTATAGGCCATTTAGAGCCTCATTGCTTATGTATTTTGTCGATGATATGCATTGCACTGGGTGTCATTTTGATATATTCACGTTTACATGGTATATAGATGAGAAAATTTTGCATATTTTGTCTCTATTGGTTTAGAATCATGGTTTTAATTTTTAAATCTTAAGTTTTTTCATTAAAAATTAATTATTTCATTTTTTTAAATCTGGTTCATTGAGATCTGACCAGTCCCGGTTTGACCAGTTCCGGTTTGAAACCTGGTTTATTAGGTGGACCGGTCTGGTCACTGGTTCCGGTTTTTAAAACTATGGTTTTCAAAGATCTGAATTGTCAATATTATATTTCCGTTGTAATAAAAGTAATTTTCAGATCTGTGTATTAAGATAGAACTTTCCCTAAGGGGCTCCGGAATAGTGTACGTGTAAAGTCTTTTCCTAGATATAGTATTGGGCAGATTTCAAATTTCTTGAAAGTCCATTGAACAGAGATTTCCTAGAAATAGTATTGGGCAGATTCCAAGTTTCTTGAAAGTCCATTGAACAAATTTGTTTCAGCACCAAGGATTAAAAATTTTAGACATATTTGAAAATGAACACTGCTTTAACAAGTTTACATGGTAATTTTCAACCTCAAACAATTAACCAAATGATAATACTCATGGATCATCATGGATTTATCAACATTATAGCAATGACAACGATGAATAATAGACCCTGGAAATGTGAACCCCAATTAAATTTTTTTTTAATCAAAGTTCTACGAGAAGCAATAATATCACACCCACTAACAAGATGATATACCATGAAACCATGACAAAAGGATAAATCATTGTACGAAAAACAGATATTTCAATGGGTTGAAGAAAAAGATTAATTATTAAGAGGAAAGCATGACTTACCCATCCTCTCTACTACATTTGCAAAGTGTATAAACTATCTTCACCACCTGACCACCTTACATTGTACAGCTGTAATCACACACTATACAAAGTAAACAAATATATTTTAGTATGAGACCAAAAATAAAAGATATAATAAACTAAATAACAAATAGATGGATTGAAAAATTAACAATGCATGCTTCCTTTCCCCTGACCATTGCCCACTCCCATCGAATCATTAGCCATAGAGAAAAGTGAATTGCATGGCACATAGGATAAATCACCTTCATGTATGAACAATAACACCCATCTCACCTTGTTCATCTCTTTCAGCTTCTCCACGTACCACTTTCCTTTCTCACCCAACAAACCAAACCAATACCAAACAACCACAAATTATTAAAAAAAATAATAATAAAAAAAGTAAAAAATAAAAAATATTTGCAAAACCAAAAAAAACAGGTATAACACAACAAATAAAACAAAGCATGGCCATGCTCAAATTCAACAAAGAAAAACAACAAACGATAACAAAAAAATGAAATGCAAACATCATCTCTCTGTACATCATTCTTCTTGCAATATGGTCCCCTCCTGTGGAAAAAAAAATAGGCAGAAACAGGTTAAAATAAATAGAGGAATAGCAATGGTAAGCATATTTCCAAACGAAAAATTATTTATAATATGAAACATTCGTCCACTGGATGTTTTTTAAAGATGGGCAATGCATCTTCTATTTCACTTACTCATGCTCACATAGGTGGGACATCTGTAATAGACACATAATAAAATATTAGAATTGTAATACAAGTTAAATTAAAAAGTTGAAGGTAATAATTATTCATGATATAAAACATACCTCCATTAGAATTGGTTTTATAAAAAAATGAGAGTCCATTTTGTCTTTCACTTAATTCTGCTCATCAGAATAGGCCATCTGCAATAGATACATAGTAAAATATCAAAATTGTAATACAAGATGAACTAGGGGGTTGGAGGCATGAACTTCTAATCAACTTGCTTCGAGTCACATTTATATTCTTTGCTAATTTGAGATGATAAAATTTTTCTAAAATCAATCTACTATTTTTAGAGTCAATACAACCAATGTTTTCATAAAATAAAATAAAAAGTTCATTTATTAACTTGAAATGTGTGGGGCGCTAGGGAATGTTGCCACCTGCCACACGAAGAGGTTGCAATCCATCATTTTCGAAATGCATTCAGGTAAATTGAATGATGCTTTGTTCGCCTTTCTACTGATTTGCATTGTCTAAGGGGCCTTCTCCTCTCAAACTTCTTAGACTCTACAACTATCACTCACTGCACAAAGCAAATTTATATATGAGACCACGAATAAATCACAGTAGCAATTAAATAACAGAAAAAAAAGACAGATGAATTAATGACACATACCTCCTTGCTCTTGGTCATTGCCAGCTCCTATAGAATAACTTCATTTCCTTGGTCATTGCCAACTCTTATAGAATCATCATACACTGATAAGATTATTGCAACAACAACCATGAGCACTAATCTATGAAGAAAAAAGGTGGACAGAATTGGGTTATAATACACAGGAATAATAATGGCAAAAATATCTCAAAACTAGCAATCATTCATAATAGAAAACATACCTCCCTTAGAGTTTGTTTTACACAGATGCATAGTCCATTTTGTATTTCATTTACTCAGGTTCACCAAAATAGGCCATCTACAATAGATACATAACAAAACATTAGAATTTTAATACAAGTTAAACTCGACAATCCAAGGCAATAATTATTTATAACAGAAAACATACTTCCCTCGAGGATAAAAATGGAGATTGCATTTCAAATTTCATTTACACTTGAAGTGGTAGTCAGCACATTTGTGATGGTTTGACATCTTTTTCGAGGCACACTTGTTGAAGAGGATGTGTTCTTATTATAAATGTTGCGAACATTGGCATCGGGATAAAATTGGCAAGGGTCTTGAAAACCAAAAAATCATAAAAATTGGGAAAATATCGGTAAAAATCGGCAAACATCGGCAAAATTAAGTTATCATAAAAATATCTGTAAAAATCGGTAAACATCGGCAAAATTAAGTTATCATAAAAATATCTGTAAAAATCGGCCAACCAACATCGGCTAGGACAAAAAATCGTGATTACGAGATAAAATCGGGATGTCATCGAGATGTTCGCAACACTGCTTATTACACATGCATTAACCCCCTTGGACGAGGGATTTATGCTCTTAGAGCTTGCAGACAAAGGCACTAATTGCATCGGATCCATCTAGCACATCCGTCAAGAAGGACTGCTTGAAGTGAGGAGCCATTGATTGGTGGGTGCACCATCTTGGAGGACCAACACACATGGACAACAAGACAACTTGAGAAGTGCTCCATTGGGGGTTTCGATAGTTGAATTAGCCTACTTAGTTCCATGTTTTGGTGTCGGGGGTTTCGATAGTTGAATTAGCCTACTTAGTTCCATGTTTTGGTGTCGGGGGTTTCGATAGTTGAATTAGCCTACTTAGTTCCATGTTTTGGCGTTGGGGGGTTTCGATAGTTGAATTAGCCTATTTAGTTCCATGTTTTGGTGTTGGCATTCCTCCCCTTACTGCTTACTCCATATAAAAATAGGGCTATCTCTTTACGAAGCCCAACTACTTTGCATCTTAAAGATGGATGGTTAGGGAAATGCTAACTACTTGGGGAATTTAGAAGATTATATTACTTTTTTTTTAAGCAAGAATACTACTGCAAGGGTCCTTGGCTTGTGAGATGCAAGCGGGGAGTATTATAGCTTGTGGGATGCAAGTGTGTAAATCTTATTTAAAGGTTTGTGTGATACTAGTGGAAGATCTTGGGATTTCACAATTTATGTGATGTTGGATTGTTGGAAGCTCCAAAGATTGGTTTCTAGATTTCTATCACTCAATAAGGCTTGCAGTGATTGTGGACACCCCAACAAGGGTTTGCTATGGATCAAAGAATGCTTGCTTCGGATAAGGCATGTAAGAAATTGATGTGCCATCTATAGGGTATTGTGTTTACTTTTCATTACAATGATAATATAAGGCTTATCATTTTTGTGCTATCCTCGTCATCATTGATCTGATTTTTTTCATGAATCGAGCAACTTTCATGATTCTTTTAGTACGTTGATTTATTATGACAGGGAAGTTGATTGCTATGTTGTTGTAGCATGCTTAATGATGCCTTCAAAGATCTGAATCGTTGATATTATATTTTCATGGTAATAAAAATTTTCAGATCTGTGTATTCTTATCAATGTTATCATGACAGGACCAAATCAGTCTAAACTGGTTGGTCCGACCATTTTGAAGCAAAAATCTGTTTGGACCAGTAACTTGAATTGTTTTTGGCCGGTTCAGTATGGTAAAGTCGCGTAGAATGCAACAAGTGGAGCTTGTTTTGCATTTTGTCATTTTTGTCTTAGTTGGGCACTAGCCCACAATAGGTGTCCAATATTCAAGCCTATGGCTTTACTATTGATATGCAATTCATGGTAATGTTAAATTCTTAAAGTAAAAGGATGAAAATGAGAGACTTCAAAATTTGAATACTATGTGTTTTTGGTTGACCGGTTTTTTGGTCTAGTTTTTTTACCGGTTTCGGTCCAATTCTGACTAGTTCCCGATCCTGGGGGTTTACCGATTCAATAATCGGTCTGGTTCTAATAACATTGATTCAGATAATATTTACTTAAGGGCCTCTAAAATAATGTATGTGGAAAGTCTTTGTCGTGTTTGCATTTTTGAGTTTGCCTAGAAATAGTGTTGGGTAGATTTCAAGCTTCTTGAAAGTCCATTGAACAAATTAGTTTCAGCACCAAATAAAAGAATCTACAAAGTAGATTCATGACCTCATAGAGGTGAAGCGTATATTTCAAATTGGGAAAATTCAAGAAATTTCGACATATTTGAAAATGAACACTACTTTAACATGGTAATTTTCAACCTCAACGAATTAACCAGATCATAATACTTGGAATCGTCATGGATCCAACAACGTTATAGCAATGACAACCATGCACAATAAGCCCTAAAGATGTGAACCCCAATATAATTTTTTTTAATCAAAGTTTCGGGAGAAACTCAAATATCACACCCATTAACAAGATTAACCAAAAAAAAAACCCATGAAACCACTGACGAGGATAAACACTTTCGTGAACAACAAATCTTTCAACAAGGTTGAATGAAAAAATTATTTATTAAAAGAAAAAATGACTTATCCATCCTCTCTGCTACATTTGTAGAGTGTATAAATATCTTCACCACATGACCTTTTTACACTGTACAACTATATTCGCTCACTATACAAATGTTATCAGAATTGGACCAATCATTGAACCGGTAAACCCCTCAGACCAGGAACCGGTCAAAACCGGACCAGAACTAGTCAAAAAACTGGACCAAAATATCGATCAACCAAAAACACAAAATATTCAAATTTTAAAGAAAACCACATGCATTCATGTGCATCCATATTAATTCAAACCATTTATACACAAATAAGCCAAATTTCTCGTTTATAGAGCATGTAAAAGTTCTCATTTATAGAGCATGTAAGGGTGCACATAACCATAATATGACCGAGTGCAAACCATCTTGAACTGAAAATACATCAAAAAACAAGACCTAGATGGCCTCTAGCATCCAAAAAAATCATGCTACAACAAATACCTACATATCATCAAAATCTTTGCCTATATTGGGATCTTTGTCATCAATATCACCCTTTGAGCATTTAACATCAGAAATAACCAAAAAAAAAACAAAAACTTAGCATGTCAGTTCAAGATTTTGCTTGAGTAATGGGTACATTTTTAGTAGGATCACGATCGAGAAGTTCAATAATCAATGCCTCTAACATCAAGGTACATAGAGAGATTGGTGCTCTTGATTAAATGCTATGTCAATACCCTCATACATGATAGAATTCAATGGAAACGATGCAATCCCCACACTCTTGAAATCCTGAAAAACTGTTAATTCCACTGGATTTTGAGTGAGATCTAAAATTCTACTTTCTCCATGTAAAATCCAATGAGGTCAAAACCACTCTCAAACATCCTAAGTCATTTCATGGTAATGTTTAAAATTTAAGTAAAAGGACGAAAATGACAGATAACGGGGCCATAGGCTTGAATATTGGGCACCTATTGTGGGCTAGTGCCTAGCTAAGATAAAAAGTAAAAGAAAAAAAGCAAAACAGGCCCCACTTGTTGCGTTCTACATGGCTTTACTGTACCAAACCAGCCAAAAATGGATCAAGTCACCGGTTCAAACCAGTTTTTGCCGAAAAAACGGTCAGACCGGTCTGAACTGGCTGGTGCAGTCCTAATAACACTGGTACTAGCACATATTTCAAGGGCAGTAATTGCAGACTGAAGATGCACAATTTTTTGAGTGATTCAAGCACAAAATCGAGAAGTTGCAGCGCTGGTATTGTGTTGTCAGAGCAGCAAATTTCAAGCACAAAATCGAGAAATTGTAGAGCTGGTATTGTGTTGTCAGAGCAGCAAATTTCAAGCACAAAAATCGAGGTACTGCTTCACAAATTTTGAGAAGTTATGGGCATCATTTTGAGGGTTTAATAGAGCTGTTAGAGCTGCTACAACAGCACATAAATAAAGTTTGGGCAGAAAATTGAGTGGTTATCTGGCACTAGATTTGAGGGGACTGATAGCAGCATTTATTGTTGCCAAACTATACCGAAGTTGGCTAAACTTTCTTAGCAAGATGGCACAAAAATCGAGGGGCATCTTTAACACAATTTCCAAGAAATTTTGGGCAAGAATTTAGGGAGATAAGTCCACTATGCTTACTGTCATTAAATGTTGTAATAATTTCCTTGAAAGTAATAAAAATCTCTCTCTACTCACTTGTTTTCCCTCCAGGGTTTTTCCAGTCTTTGGACCAAAAATCACTCTGTTAAATTGTGGGTTAGCTTGTGTTATTCTCAACAAATATTTTAAGCAGAGTGGGCTTATGTGTTTCATGTTTTTTTGAATATATTCATGTTTAAAAACAGCAGCATAAAACCATGAAGGGTTGGGCATTAAACTTATGTGATTTCTAAAACCTGAAACCAGGTTAGGCCTACAAATTTCTACAATTTGCAGATGGCACATTGTCTTTAGTTACAAACTTACAACATGATATGGCCCATCATATATTGTATATTGTTCACTAGAAAATGATCATTTGCAGATGATCCCATGCATTCACTTGAAGATTGTCCATTTGGGAGGTTGAGAGACTTACACATCCATGCATGTGAAGGAGGTTTAAAATGCACATCTTCTCATGGGGTGAGTTGTCCACATATCTCTTGTCCATTTTGATTAAATAACTCTTATAGAGGGGCACATTTGAAGATGAAGTTGTTAATACTATTTAGGATATTTGACTTGGTTTATAGCATCAAACCAAGGAGGCCATGCTCCGAAATGAAAAAACAAAAATCGATAGTAATGGAAAAACAAAAACAAAAGAATAAACTCACCCAATATCACAAAAGATAACTCACCCTCTATGTCATTGTCTCCACATTTGCTATAGTGCCCCCACATCTCTCTCACACAATGATATTCAGCCATTTCATCAGTGCTCCTCCACCTTCTTTAACCTACATTGCATTTAAATTTAAACAAATGAGATAATTATGAAGCAACAAATGAGTTAAATTAAAACAAAGATAAAATTATATAATAGTAAACAAATAAATTCCGTAGTACATACCTCCATTTCCTTTGCCCAATACACTCTTGGAACTAAACCCACAACATAAGTTGTAATGACTTGTTTCACCGTATCCCCCTCACCCCAATTCCAAAAGAAAAGAATGAATTTAAGAAAAATAGAAAAGAGGGCACATAAAAAGAATATATATATATATATATATATATAAACAAAACATCAGCATGGCCATGCTCACAAATGTGAAAGGAAAAAAAAATTAAGAGTAGAAAAAAAATCACAACTAAATCACAACTATCGCAAAAAACAACAAAACTAACAAAAAGAAAACACGAAAAGAGAAACAACAAATAGAGACACCTATCCGCAACCCGAAAATGCGTCGATGGCCAACGAAGGACACCCTGCACAAAATATCAACATATCTTATGAGAAATATTAATTAGAGACCAACAATATTATGAGTAACCTTATGCACAAGAAATCAAACCTAAAGCGTTAAGAGAGAGGAGGATTGTTGTATTTGAAATGAGAAGGCTTTTGTAACAAGTCGTACAAAAAATTTGCACAAAAAAGGGACTCACCTCTACCTTTGTCTTTACCTTTACACTCTACTATAATCTCTTTCTCGGAAAGATATTTTAATAGTTTCATTAGTGATCCTTCATATTCCATTGTCTGCATTGCATTGCACTCAATAAGACATTATGAAAAATACTAGATACACACAAAATGTTGTGAGATCTTATGAATAACCTCATGCACTAAAAAGTACATCTTTTGCAAAGACTAAAAATCATAAACCCTAAGAAGATAAAGAGGGGTGATCATTTATAGGTAAATAGTGGATCATATATGGGTATTTGCACCAAAAGGAAACTCACATGTACTTGTGCCTCTGCTTTCACAGTTTACTACAGCGTCTTGCTCATAAATACATTTCAACACTTTAGTTAGTGATTCTCCACATTACATTACCTACATTACAATGTGGTCAATGATTAGATATATGACAAATAATGTAAGATGCCTTGAATTTAAATACACAAAGATGGAACCATACATATGACCTCAATATTCCTCTTCACCCACTATGCTTGTATGGACATGGGTTGTTAGCACCTGCTTTAATTTCCTGGACAATGTACCAAACAAACACTTACATATATTATGAGCAATGATAAATCAAAACAAAAAGTCTTATGAGTAATATTTTCCAAAAGTACATCTTATGTAATTTGACCAAAAAATCATAACTCCTCAACAAGGAAGAGGAAAGAAAGGCATTGTGAAATGAGAAGATATCCATGTCAAAACCAAAAAAGAATGCACCTTTTTCCTTTGTTCTCCTACACATTAGCGACTCTCCCATACAAAAACATACATTTTTGTAGTTTCTTCGATACTCCACCACCTTCCTCTACCCACATTTGCATACCACACATTATATACATAAAACTCAAATAATATAATAAGCATCTATTTAATCATGAGTCTTGCAACAAAATATAATTTACCCTTTATCTTTTCTTATACCTTTTCTATAGTTATCACATCTCTCTCACACAAAGAAAATAATAATTATATACATAAAACTCAAATAATATAATAAGCATCTATTTAATCATGAGTCTTGCAACAAAATATAATTTACCCTTTATCTTTTCTTATACCTTTTCTATAGTTATCACATCTCTCTCACACAAAGAAAATAATAATTCTATCAATGTTCCTTCACCCTTGTTAATTTGCACTGCATCTACATTTCAACAAACACACATGATATAATGATGAAGCAACAAATTACTTAAATAAAAATGGACATAGAGCCATATAATTATGTAGTAACAAACAAGTCCATCCCCATACATACCTTGTTTGCCTTTATGCATACAGAAACAAATTATCCCATACATACCTCCTTTGCCTTTGCCCATTACACTTGTTTTGCAACAAAATAAACTCACCCTCTATCTTTGCTTATACCTTTGCTATGGTGCCTCACATCTCTCTTGAGCAAAGATAATAGTAATTTCTCTAGTGAGCAAAGATAATAGTAATTTCTCTAGTGTTCCTTCACCTTTTTTTAATGTGCACTGCATCTACATTTCAAAAAACCCACATGATATAGTGATGAAGCAACAAACGAGTTAAATAAAAGTGGACATAAAACCATATAATTATGTAGAAACAAACAAGGTCGTCCCCATACATGCTTTGCTTTTCATTATGCATTAAGAAGCAAATTCCACCATACATACCTCCTTCACCTTGCCCATTACATTTGTGCACTCTAGATTATCCCTAAACCCACACCATTGAACCCAAAAGAAGATGTGAACAAAAGAAAAATAGATTAAAAAAAACACACACAAGATAAAAAGATCAAACCATAAATTAGCATGGCCATGCTCATAAGTACAAAAAATTAGCAGCCACAAAAACAAAATAGAACAAAAAGAATAGAAAAAAATACAACCAACAATACAAAGAAAAGGCAAAGAAAAAGGACAAATACAAAGAAAAGGCAAGAAAGAGGACAAATAAGAAATAGACTTTGCACTATAGCTACAAAAAGCACCCATGGCCAACCAAAGCCACCCTGCACATCAAAAAATAAACAAGCATTAAATAGAGATTAGAAAATATTATGAGAAATATGAAACATATCAAATATTATGGGAAATAAGAAAGAAATATCAAAATATCTTATGAGTAATCTTAATGGAGACTAAAAATCTTATGAGTAATCATATTTAATAGAAAATACATCATATGCAAACACCAAAAACCATAAACCTTAAATAAATAAGGAGGGAGGAGATCTAGAATATTTGCAACAAGAAAGATTACATAGCAGATCATACAGGGATTCTGCATCAAAAGAAAACTGACCTCAATGTTTGCCTCTACACTCTGCTACAATGTCTCTCTCATGAAAATATTTAAGTAGTTTCATCATGAATCCTCCACATTCATTTACCTACATTACATTGCATTCAATAATTAAACAAATGATTAATAATGTAAGATGGCCCAAATTTAAACAAAAACAGATATGGGTTTTACACCAAATAGGAATCAACCATAGCAAAAAAAACTACAAAACTAACAAAAAGAAATCATGTAAAGAGAAACAATAGATAGAGACACTCATCTGCAACCCCAACCCCAAAATGTGTGATGGCCAACCAACGACACCCTACACACCCGAAAAGAATCATTAGTAATATTAAATATATACAAAAAGTTCTAAGAAATGTGAAACAAATATCAAAGCATTTTATGAAAAATATTGCATAGAAACCAACAATATTATGAGAACATTTCCAAGCAGAATTTGACACCAATGACAATTATGAATGGGACAACAGGCATAGCAGTTTCTTTAAAAGGTTAATTCAAAATTGAACTCTGATCTAAAACAAGACAAAGGAAACGAAAAACAACAGAGTTTAGGTTTGTACCTGCAACCATATTGCGCAGAGGCCGAATTTTCAAATTTGATACTCTGGAAAGCTTCTCTAACTAGTATAATATTGATGCTCCTTTAAGTTTCCACAAGTTTAGTAAGTATTTCAGAGTGAGATTGTTACTCCTATTAGTGATCCTGGAATCCCAGGCGTTAATGATCTTGGTGCAAACCTTTCATAAGCATTAGGCACTATTTATATTCTTTAAAGTTGCAGCAATTTGGCATTATCTGAGATATATGTTCATGAGTTCACTTTACATTCTAAGCAAGTGCATTTGTAGTTGAAGCATTATTGTCAAATGGATTGAATTGATGATGCATTAAAATTATTGAATACTCTAATTTATTCCACTGTTGATGGGATGGTAAAAGTCGGTAAGGAAACTCTTTTTGACATCAAAATTTGTCTACAAAATGCACAAAAAAACATTAATTTTTTACAGTTGGAGTCTCAGCTTCAGCGAGATGAGTTACAGTAGAAAAGGCATCCTTCTGAACTTGTTTTTGTTCATAACAATCCCCTATTTGACTTCGAAACAAGATACTATTAGCAGCAACCAAGTCATCAAGTCAGTAAGGTTGAGGTTGATTTAGATCAAGTGCCCATTTTAGAAGCAGATTTGCATACAGGTGTGGAAATTCAACGTTCACTTCCCAAGCCAATCATCAGTCCTTGGAAAGAGCTTGTGCATAACAAGCACAAAATTGGTCTTGGGTATCACAAGGATGTGTCCTCTCATATTCCAAATTACTCAAAGCCCATCCAGTTCCATAGTGCTGGGTTTATTCATGACAGTTCACCTTCAGTTGTTCCAGGTTCTGGTCCTCTTCCACAGTAGCCACAACAGATTGTTAAATGTCAACATTGTGATAGAGCTGGCCATATGAAAGATCATTGTTTTGATCTTCATCCATGTGAGCACTATCATAAAACCACTCATGACCATTGCCCACGCCCATGGAATCATTAGCCATAGAGAAAAGTAAGTGAATCATTAGCATACTAATTGATTGGTTAAAGCATTAGTACGGTTACTTGCTCCACATTTATGTTCTCATTCATGCGACAAGTTGTGTGGCCATGTGTGTAATGAAAGTTCGATAAGTCTATCTTGTCTTGTCACGCCTTGCAATGTAGGTGGCATATCATTGTTGTATTATATTTGTCATCATTGATCTAATTTTTTGATTCATGTGATATAATTGTCATCATTGGTCTGATTTTTATGATGAATCGAGGAGGAACTTTAAAGGTTGTTTTAGTATGCTAATTTATTGGGACAACAAAGTTGATCCCTATGTTGTTGTAGCCATAGTTTTAAAACCGGTCGGCACGAATAAGAAACCGGCCAAACTGACCAATTCATTAGGCAACCAGGGCGAACCAGGAAAAAAACTTGGTTTAAGGGCTAACTTCACCAAAAAATCACAAAAACCAGGCCAAACCGGCAAGTTTTTGACGGAACTAGTCGATTTATGTTCAAAAAGGACGGTTCTGTCATAAACCGGATAGCTCATTACCAAGGTCACGACGAACAGTGACAGACCCACACAGACTCTTTTTGGAAGCTTCTTGGGTGTTTTGGAGGGAAAGTAAGGGTTGTTTCCCTCCAAAACTACCCTCTCCAAGCCTTTAAAAGGAGATCACCCCCCTCATTTGTCTCACACATCTCATTTGGAGTTTTTGTGAGTTTCATTGGGAGCTTGGAGAGTGTTGAGTTTTTGCTAGAGTAGTGGAACAACAAAGATTTTGAGCTAAGTACCAGCCACCATGCCTCCAAAAGCCAAGGATATTGTATGGGCTCATTGTGATATGATTGATGGAAAAATGACCTACAAATATTGCCAAAAATCTATTGAATGAGGGGGTATTAACAGGTTCAAGCAACACTTGGCTAGTATAGGAGGCCATGTAAAGCCATGTGGAGCACCAAATGAAGTAATAAGGCAGAATACCTTCAGAAGTTTGAGACTCAAGTCACTGAACTAGCAGAGAAGTTTGTGACTCAAGCAATTGCAAAGTTTGGGAGTAGAAACTCAACCAATTGATTTTGATCATGATGAGAAGTTTCAACTTTCAAGTGATAATGTTGATCACTAATATCGTATATGTAGACTTGTAATAGACTGTAGGCCAATGGTCCCATAGCTTGTAGCATTGATTTTGGACTTTATAGGCCATTTAGAGCCTCATTGCTTATGTATTTTGTCGATGATATGCATTGCACTGGGTGTCATTTTGATATTTTCACGTTTACATGGTATATAGATGAGAAAATTTTGCATATTTTGTTTCTATTGGTTTACAATCATGGTTTTAATTTTTAAATCTTATGTTTTTTCATTAAAAATTAATTATTTCATGTTTTTTTTAGATCCGTTCATTGAGATCTGACCAGTCTTGGTTTGACCAGTTCCGGTTTGAAACCTGGTTTATTAGGTGGACTGGTCTAGTCACCGGTTCCGGTTTTTAAAACTATGGTTTTCAATGATCTGAATTGTCAATATTATATTTCCGTTGTAATAAAAGTAATTTTCAGATCTGTATATTAAGATAGAACTTTCCCTAAGGGGCTCCGGAATAGTGTACGTGTAAAGTCTTTGGTGTGCTTACATTCTTGAGTTTTCCTAGAAATAGTATTGGGCAGATTTCAAATTTCTTGAAAGTCCATTGAACAGAGATTTCCTAGAAATAGCATTGGGCAGATTCCAAGTTTCTTGAAAGTCCATTGAACAAATTTGTTTCAGCACCAAGAATTAAAAACCTGGTTTATTAGGTGGACTGGTCTAGTCACCGGTTCCGGTTTTTAAAACTATGGTTTTCAATGATCTGAATTGTCAATATTATATTTCCGTTGTAATAAAAGTAATTTTCAGATCTGTGTATTAAGATAGAACTTTCCCTAAGGGGCTCCGGAATAGTGTACGTGTAAAGTCTTTGGCGTGCTTACATTCTTGAGTTTTCCTAGAAATAGTATTGGGCAGATTTCAAATTTCTTGAAAGTCCATTGAACAGAGATTTCCTAGAAATAGCATTGGGCAGATTCCAAGTTTCTTGAAAGTCCATTGAACAAATTTGTTTCAGTACCAAGAATTAAAAATTTTAGACATATTTGAAAATGAACACTGCTTTAACAAGTTTACATGGTAATTTTCAACCTCAAACAATTAACCAAATGATAATACTCACGGATCATCATGGATTTATCAACATTATAGCAATGACAACGATGAATAATAGACCCTGGAAATGTGAACCCCAATTAATTTTTTTTTTAATCAAAGTTCTAGGAGAAGCAATAATATCACACCCACTAACAATATGATATACCATGAAACCATGACAAAAGGATAAGTCATTGTGTGAGTTGAAGAAAAAGATTAATTATTAAGAGGAAAGCATGACTTACCCATCCTCTCTACTACATTTTTAAAGTGTATAAACTATCTTCACCACATTACATTGTACAGCTGTAATCACACACTATACAAAGTAAACAAATATATTTTAGTATGAGACCAAAAATAAAAGATATAATAAACTAAATAACAAATAAATGGAATGAAAAATTAACAATGCAGGCTTCCTTTCCCCTGACCATTGCCCACTCCCATCGAATCATTAGCCATAGAGAAAAGTGAATTGCATGGCACATAGGATAAATCACCTTCATGTATGAACAATAACACCCATCTCACCTTGTTCATCTCTTTCAGCTTCTCCACGTACCATTTCCCTTTCTCACCCAACAAACCAAACCAATACCAAACAACCACAAATTATTAAAAAAAAAAAAAAAAAACAATAAGAAACTAAAAAAAAATTGCAAAACCAAAAAAAACAGGTATAACACAACAAATAAAACAAAGCATGGCCATGCTCAAATTCAACAAAGAAAAACAACAAACGATAATAAAAAAATGAAAATGCAAACATCATCTCTCTGTACATCATTCTTCTTGCAATGTGGTCCCCTCCTGTGGAAAAAAAATAGGCAGAAACAGGTTAAAATAAATAGAGGAATAGCAATGGTAAGAATATTTCCATACAAAAAATTATTTATAAGATGAAACATTCGTCCACTGGATGTTTTTTAAAGATGGGCAATGCATCTTCTATTTCACTTACTCAAGCTCACATAGGTGGGACATCTGTAGTAGACAGATAATAAAATATTAGAATTGTAATACAAGTTAAATTAAAAAGTTGAAGGTAATAATTATTCATGATATAAAACATACCTCCATTAGAATTGGTTTTATAAAAAAATGAGAGTCCATTTTGTCTTTCACTTAATTCTGCTCATCAGAATAGGCCATCTGCAATAGATACATAGTAAAATATCAAAATTGTAATACAAGATGAACTAGGGGGTTGAAGGCATGAACTTCTAATCAACTTGCTTCGAGTCACATTTATATTCTTTGCTATATTTGAGATGATAAAAATTTTCTAAAATCAATCTACTATTTTTAGAGTCAATACAACCAATGTTTTCATTAAAAAAAAAAAATTGTTCATTTATTAACTTGGAATGTGTGGGGCGCTAGGGAATGTTGCCACCTGCCACACGAAGAGGTTGCAATCCATCATTTTCAAAATATATTCAGGTAAATTGGACGATGCTTTGTTCGCCTTTCTACTGATTTGCATTGTCTAAGGGGCCTTCTCCTCTCAAACTTCTTAGACTCTACAACTATCACTCACTGCACAAAGCAAATTTATATATGAGACCACAAATAAACCACAGTAGCAATTAAATAACAGAAAAAAAAGGACAGATGAATTAATGACACATGCCTCCTTGCTCTTGGTCATTGCCAGCTCCTATAGAATAACTTCATTTCCTTGATCATTGCCAACTCTTAAAGAATCATCATACACGGATAAGATTATTGCAACAACAACCATGAGCACTAATCTATGAAGAAAAGAAGTGGACAGAATTGGGTTATAATACACAGGAACAATAATGGCAAAAATATCTCAAAACTAGCAATCATTCATAATAGGAAACATACCTCCCTTAGAGTTTGTTTTACACAGATGAATAGTCCATTTTGTATTTCATTTACTCAGGTTCACCAAAAAAGGCCATCTACAATAGATACATAACAAAACATTAGAATTTTAATACAAGTTAAACTCGACAATCCAAGGCAATAATTATTTATAACAGAAAACATACTTCCCACAAGGATAAAAAATGGAGATTGCATTTCTAATTTCATTTAGACTTGAAGTGGTAGTCAGCACATTTGTGATGGTTTGGCATCCTTTTCCGAGGCACACTTGTTGAAGAGGATGTTGTTCTTATTGTCAATGTTGCGAACATTGGCGGCATTTTGATAAAATCGGCAAGGGTCTTGAAAACCAAAAAATCGTAAAAATTGGGAAAATATCGGTAAAAATCGGCAAACATCGGCAAAATTAAGTTACCATAAAAATATCTGTAAAAATCGGCCAGCCAACATCGGCTAGGCCAAAAAATTGTGATTACGAGATAAAATCGGGATGTCATCGAGATGTTCGCAACACTGCTTATTACACATGCATTAACCCCCTTGGACAAGGGATTTATGCTCTTAGAGCTTGCAGACAAAGGCACTAATTGCATCGGAGCCATCTAGCACATCCGTCAAGAAGGACTGCTTGAAGTGAGGAGCCATTGATTGGTGGGTGCACCATCTTGGAGGACCAACACACATGGACAACAAGACAACTTGAGAAGTGCTCCATTGGGGGTTTCGATAGTTGAATTAGCCTACTTAGTTCCATGTTTTGGTGTCGAGGGTTTCAATAGTTGAATTAGCCTACTTAGTTCCATGTTTTGGTGTCGGGGGTTTCGATAGTTGAATTAGCCTACTTAGTTCAATGTTTTGGCGTTGGGGGTTTCAATAGTTGAATTAGCCTATTTAGTTCCATGTTTTGGTGTTGGCATTCCTCTCCCCTTACTGCTTGCTCATAAAAATAGGGCTATCTCTTTACGAAGCCCAACTACTTTGCATCTTAAAGATAGATGGTTAGGGAAATGCTAACTACTTTGGGAATTTAGAAGATTATATTACTTTTTTTTAACCAAGAATACTACTACAAGGGTCCTTGGCTTGTGCGATGCAAGCAGGGAGTATTATAGCTTGTGGGATGCAAGTGTGTAAATCTTATTTAAAGGTTTGTGTGATACTAGAGGAAGATCTTGGGATTTCACAATTTATGTGACGTTGGATTGTTGGAAGCTCCAAAGATTGGTTTCTAGATTTCTATCACTCAATAAGGCTTGCAGTGATTGTGGACACCCCAACAAGGGTTTGCTATGGATCAAAGAATGCTTGCTTTGGATAAGGCATGTAAGAAATTGATGTGCCATCTATAGGGTATTGTGTTTACTTTTCATTACAATGTTAATATAAGGCTTATCATTTTTGTGCTATCCTCGTCATCATTGATCTGATTTTTTTCATGAATCGAGCAACTTTCATGATTCTTTTAGTACGTTGATTTATTATGACAGGGAAGTTGATTGCTATGTTGTTGTAGCATGCTTAATGATGCCTTCAAAGATCTGAATCGTTGATATTATATTTTCATGGTAATAAAAAAATTCAAATCTGTGTATTCTTATCAATGTTATCATGACCGGACCAAATCAGTCTAAACTGGTTGGTCCGACCATTTTGAAACAAAAATCTGTTTGGACCAGTAACTTGAATTGTTTTTGGCCGGTTCAGTACGGTAAAGTCGCGTAGAACGCAACAAGTGGAGCTTGTTTTGCATTTTGTCATTTTTGTCTTAGTTGGGCACTAGCCCACAATAGGTGTCCAATATTCAAGCCTATGGCTTTACTATTGATATGCAATTCATGGTAATGTTAAATTCTTAAAGTAAAAGGATGAAAATGAGAGACTTCAAAATTTGCATACTATGTGTTTTTGGTTGACCGGTTTTTTGGTCTAGTTTTTTTACCGGTTTCGGTCCAATTCTGACTAGTTCCCGAGATTGGGGGTTTACCGATTCAATAATCGGTCTAGTTCTAATAACATTGATTCAGATAATATTTACTTAAGGGCCTCTAAAATAATGTATGTGGAAAGTCTTTGTCGTAATTGCATTTTTGAGTTTGCCTAGAAATAGTGTTGGGTAGATTTCAAGCTTCCTAAAAGTCATAATTATCCAGATCATAATACTTGGAATCGTCATGGATCCAACAACGTTGTAGCAATGACAACCATGCACAATAAGCCCTAAGGATGTGAACCCCAATATAATTTTTTTTAATCAAAGTTTCGGGAGAAACTAAAATATCACACCCATTGACGAGATAGAAACCAAAAAAAAAACCATGAAACCACTGACGAGGATAAACCCTTTCGTGAACAACAAATCTTTCAACAAGGTAGAATGAAAAAATTATTTATTAAAAGAAAAAATGACATCCATCCTCTCTGCTACATTTTTAGAGTGTATAAATATCTTCACCACATGACCTTTTAACACTGTACAACTATATTCACTCGCTATACAAATGTTATCAGAACTGGACCGGTCATTGAACCGGTAAACCCTCAGACCAGGAACCGGTCAAAACCGGACCAGAACTAGTAAAAAAACTGGACCAAAAAATCGATCAACCAAAAACACAAAATATTCAAATTTTAAAGAAAACCACATGTATTTATGTGCATCCATATTAATTCAAACCATTTATACATAAATAAGCCAAATTTTTCGTTTATAGAGCATGTAAAAGTTCTCATTTATAGAGCATGTAAGGGTGCACATAACCAAAATATGACCGAATGCAATCCATCTTGAACTGAAAATACATCAAAAAACAAGACCTAGATGGCCTCTAGCATCCAAAAAAATCATGTTACAACAAATACCTACATATCATCAAAATCTTTGCCTACATTGGGATCTTCGTCATCAATATCACCCTTTGAGCATTTAACATGAGAAATAACAAAAAAAAAAAAAAACTTAGCATGTCAGTTCAAGATTTTGCTTGAGTAATGGGTACATTTTTAGTAGGATCACGATCAAGAAGCTCAATAATCAATGCCTCTAACATCAAGGTACATAGAGAGATTGGTGCTCTTGATTAAATGCTATGTCAATACCATCATACATGGTAGAATTCAATGGAAACGATGCAATCCCCACACTCCTGAAATCCTGAAAAACTGTTAATTCCACTGGACTTTGAGTGAGATCTAAAATTCTACTTTTTCCATGTAAAATCCAATGAGGTCAAAACCACTCTCAAACATCCTGAGTCATTTCATGGTAATATTTAAAATTTAAGTAGAAGGATGAAAATGACAGATAAATGGGCCATAGGCTTGAATATTGGGCACCTATTGTGGGCTAGTGCCTGGCTAAGCTAAAAATTAACAGAAAAAAGAAAAAAAAACAAAACAGGCCCGACTTGTTGCGTTCTACATGTCTTTACTGTACCAAACCAGCTTTTGCCAAAAAAACGGTCAGACCGGTCTGAACCGGCTGGTGCAGTCCTAATAACACTGGTACTAGCATATTTCAAGGGCAGTAATTGCAGACTGAAGATGCACAATTTTTTGAGTGAGTCAAGCACAAAACCGAGAAGTTGAAGCGCTGGTATTGTGTTGTCAGAGAAGCAAATTTCAAGCACAAAATCAAGAAGTTGCAGCGCTGGTATTGTGTTGTCAGAGCAGCAAATTTCAAGCACAAAAATCGAGGTACTGCTGCACAAATTTTGAAAAGTTATGGGCATCATTTTGAGGGTTTAATAGAACTGTTAGAGCTGCTACAACAGCACATAAATAAAGTTTGGGCAGAAAATTGAGTGGTTATCTGGCACTAGATTTGAGGGGACTGATAGCAGCATTTATTGTTGCCAAACTGTACTAAAGTTGGCTAAACTTTCTTAGCAATATGGCACAAAAATCGAGGGGCATCTTTAACACAATTTCCAAGAAATTTTGGCCAAGAATTTAGGGAGATAAGTCCACTATGCTTACTGTCATTAAATGTTGTAATAAATTCCTTGAAAGTAATAAAAATCTCTCTCTACTCACTTGTTTTCCTTTCAGGGTTTTTCCAGTCTTTGGACCAAAAATCACTCTGTTAAATTGTGGGATAGCTTGTGTTATTCTCAACAAATATTTTCAGCAGAGTGGGCTTATGTGTTTCATGTTTTTTTGAATATATTCATGTTTAAAAACAATAGCATAAAACCATGAAGGGTTGGGCATTAAACTTATGTGATTTCTAAAACCTGAAACCAGGTTAGGCCTACAAATTTCTACAATTTGCAGATGGCACATTGTATTTAGTTACAAACTTACAACATGATATGGTCCATCATATATTGTATATTGTTCACTAGAAAATGATCATTTGCAGATGATCCCATGCATTCACTTGAAGATTGTCCATTTGGCAGGTTGAGAGACTTACACATCCATGCATGTGAAGGAGGTTTAAAATGAACATCTTCTCATGGAGTGAGTTGTCCACATATCTCTTGTCCATTTTGATTAAATAACTCTTATAGAGGGGCACATTTGAAGATGAAGTTGTTAATACTATTTAGGATATTTGACTTGGTTTATAGCATCAAACCAAGGAGGCCATGCTCCGAAATGGAAAAACAAAAACAAAAGAATAAACTCACCCAGTATCACAAAAGATAACTCACCCTCTATGTCATTGTCTCCACATTTGCTATAGTACCCCCACATCTCTCTCACACAATGATATTCAGCCATTTCATCAGTGCTCCTCCACCTTCTTTAACATACATTGCATTTAAATTTAAACAAATGAGGTAATTATGAAGCAACAAATGAGTTAAATTAAAACAAAGATAAAATTATATAATAGTAAACAAATAAATTCTGTAGTACATACCTCCATTGCCTTTGCCCACTACACTCTTGGAACTAAACCCACAACATAAGTTGTAATGACTTGTTTCACCGTATCCCCCTCACCCCAATTCCAAAAGAAAAGAATGAAATTAAGAAAAATAGAAAAGAGGGCACATAAAAAGAATATATATATATATATATATATATATATATAACAAAAAATTAGCATGGCCATGCTCACAAATGTGAAAGGGAAAAAATAAGAGTAGAAAAAAATACAATTATCGCAAAAAACAACAAAACTAACAAAAAGAAAACACAAAAAGAGAAACAACAAATAGAGACACCTATCTGCAACCCAAAAATGTGTCGATGGCCAGCCAAGGACACCCTGCGACACCCTGCACAAAATATCAACATATCTTATGAGAAATATTGATTAGAGACCAAAAATATTATGAGTAACCTTATGCACAAGAAATCAAACCTAAAGCGTTAAGATGGAGGAGGATTGTTGTATTTGAAATGAGAAGGCTTTTGTAACGAGTCGTACAAAAAATTTGCACAGAAAAGGGACTCACCTCTACCTTTGTCTTTACCTTTACACTCTACTACAATCTCTTTCTCGAAAAGATATTCTAATAGTTTCATTAGTGATCCTTCATATTCCATTGTCTGCATTGCATTGCACTCAATAAGACATTATGAAAAATAATAGATACACACAAAATGTTGTGAGATCTTATGAATAGCCTCATGCACTAAAAAGTACATCTTTCGCAAAGACTAAAAATCATAAACCCTAAGAAGATAAAGAGGGGTGATCATTTATAGGTAAATAGTGGATCATATATGGGTATTTGCACCAAAAGGAAACTCACATGTACTTGTGCCTTTGCTTTCACAGTTTACTACAGCCTCTTGCTCATAAATACATTTAAACACTTTAGTTAGTGATTCTCCACATTACATTACCTACATTACAATGTGGTCAATGATTAGATATATGACAAATAATGTAAGATGCCTTGAATTTAAATACACAAAGATGGAACCATACATATGACCTCAATCTTCCTCTTCACCCACTATGCTTGTATAGACATGGGTTGTTAGCACCTGCTTTAATTTCCTGGACAATGTACCAAACAAACACTTACATATATTATGAGCAATGATAAATCAAAACAAAAAGTCTTATGAGTAATATTTTCCAAAAGTACATCTTATGTAATTTGACCAAAAAATCATAACTCCTCAACAAGGAAGAGGAAAGAGAGGCATGGTGAAATGAGAAGATATCCATTTCAAAACCAAAAAACAATGCACCTTTTTCCTTTGTTCTCCTACACATTAGCGACTCTCTCCCATACAAAAACATACATTTTTGTAGTTTCTTCGATACTCCACCACCTTCCTCTACCCACATTTGCATACCACACATTATATACATAAAACTCAAATAATATAATAAGCATCTATTTAATCATGAGTCTTGCAACAAAATATAATTTACCCTTTATCTTTTCTTATACCTTTTCTATAGTTATCGCATCTCTCTCACACAAAGAAAATAACAATTCCACCAGTGTTCCTTCACCCTTGTTAATTTGCACTGCATCCACATTTCAACAAACACACATGATATAATGATGAAGCAACAAATTACTTAAATAAAAATGGACATAGAGCCATATAATTATGTAGTAACAAACAAGTCCATCCCCATACATACCTTGTTTGCCTTTATGCATAAAGAAACAAATTATCCCATACATACCTCCTTTGCCTTTGACCATTACACTTGTTTTGCAACAAAATAAACTCACCCTCTATCTTTGCTTATACCTTTGCTATGGTGCCTCACATCTCTCTCGAGCAAAGATAATAGTAATTTCTCTAGTGTTCCTTCACCTTTTTTTAATGTGCACTGCATCTACATTTCAAAAAACCCACATGATATAGTGATGAAGCAACAAACGAGTTAAATAAAAGTGGACATAAAACCATATAATTATGCAGAAACGAACAAGTTCATCCCCAACTTGCTTTGCTTTTCATTATGCATTAAGAAGCAAATTCCACCATACATACCTCCTTCACCTTGCCCATTACATTCGAGCATTCTAGATTATCCCTAAACCCACACCATTGAACCCAAAAGAAGATGTGAACAAAAGAAAAATAGATTAAAAAAAACACACGCAAGATAAAAAGATCAAACCATAAATTAGCATGGCCATGCTCATAAGTACAAAAAATTAGCAGCCACAAAAACAAAATACAACAAAAAGAATAGAAAAAAATACAACCAACAATACAAAGAAAAGGCAAAGAAAAAGGACAAATACAAAGAAAAGGCGAGAAAAAGGACAAATAAGAAATAGACTTTGCACTATAGCTACAAAAAGCACCCATGGCCAACCAAAGCCACCCTGCACATCAAAAAATAAACAAGAATTAAATAGAGATTAGAAAATATTATGAGAAATATGAAACATATCAAATATTATGGGAAATAAGAAAGAAATATCAAAATATCTTATGAGTAATCTTAATGGAGACTAAATATCTTATGAGTAATCATATTTAATAGAAAATACATCATATGCAAACACCAAAAACCATAAACGTTAAATAAATAAGGAGGGAGGAGATCTAGAATATTTGCAACAAGAAAGATTGCATAGCAGATCATACAGGGATTCTGCATCAAAAGAAAACTGATCTCAACGTTTGCCTCTACACTTTGCTACAATGTCTCTCTCATGAAAATATTTTAGTTTCATCATGAATCCTCCACATCCATTTACCTACATTACATTGCATTCAATAATTAAACAAATGATTAATAATGTAGGATGGCCCAAATTTAAACAAAAACAGATATGGGTTTTACACCAAATAGGAATCAACCATAGCAAAAAAAACTACAAAACTAACAAAAAGAAATCATGTAAAGAGAAACAATAGATAGAGACGCTCATCTGCAACCCCAACCCCAAAATGTGTGATGGCCAACCAACGACACCCTACACACCCAAAAACGAATCATTAGTAATATTAAATATATACAAAATGTTCTAAGAAATGTGAAACAAATATCAAAGCATTTTATGAAAAATATTGCATAGAAACCAACAATATTATGAGAACATTTCTCGGCAAAATTTGACACCAATGACAATTATGAATGGGACAACAGGCATAGCAGTTTCTTTAAAGGTTAATTCAAAATTGAACTCTGATCTAAAACAAGACAAAAGAATCGAAAAAAAACAGACTTCAAGTTTCTACCTGCAACCATATTGCGCACAGGCCGAATTTTCAGATTTGATACTCTGGAAAGCTTCTCTAACTAGTATAATATTGATGCTCCTTTAAGTTTCCACAAGTTTAGTAAGTATTTCAGAGTGAGATTGTTACTCCTATTAGTGATCCTGGAACCCCAGGCGTTAACGATCTTGGTATTTCATAAGCATTAGGCACCGTTTATATTCTTTAAAGTTGCAGCAATTTGGCATTATCTGAGATATATGTTCATGAGTTCACTTTACATTCTAAGCAAGTGCATTTGTAGTTGAAGCATTATTGTCAAATGGATTGAATTGATGATGCATTAAAGTTATTGAATACTCTAATTGAATACTCTAATTTATTCCACTGTTGATGGGATGGTAAAAGTCGGTAAGGAAACTCTTTTTGACATCAAAATTTGTCTACAAAATGCACAAGAAAACATTGATTTTTTGCATTTGGAGTCTCAGCTTCAGCGAGATGAGTTACAATAGAAAAGGCATCCTTCTGAACTTGTTTTTGTTCAGAACAATCCCCTATTTGACTTTGAAACAGGATACTATCAGTAGCAACCAAGTCATCAAGTCAGTAAAGTTGAGGTTGATTTAGGTCAAGTGCCCATTTAGAAGCAGATTTGCATACAGGTGTGGAAATTCAACGTTCACTTCCCAAGCCAATCATCAGTCCTTGGAAAGAACTTGTGCATAACAAGCACACAATTGGTCTTGGGTATCACAAGGATGCGTCCTCTCATATTCCAGATTACTCAAAGCCCATCCAGTTCCATAGTGCTGGGTTTATTCATGACAGTTCACCTTCAGTTGTTCCAGGTTCTGGTCCTCTTCCACAGTAGCCACAACAGATTGTTAAATGTCAACATTGTGATAGAGTTGGCCATATGAAAGATCATTGTTTTGATCTTCATCCATGTGAGCACTATCATAAAACCACTCATGACCATTGCCCACTACAGATTGTTAAATGTCAACATTGTGATAGAGTTGGCCATATGAAAGATCATTGTTTTGATCTTCATCCATGTGAGCACTATCATAAAACCACTCATGACCATTGCCCACTATCATAAAACCACTCATGACCATTGCCCACGCCCATGGAATCATTAGACATAGAGAAAAGTAAGTGAATCATTAGCATACTAATTGATTGGTTAAAGCATTAGTACGGTTACTTGCTCCACATTTATGTTCTCATTCATGCGACAAGTTGTGTGGCCATGTATGTAATGAAAGTTCGATAAGTCTATACTGTCTTGTCACGCCTTGCAATGTAGGTGGCATATCATTGTTGTATTATATTTGTCATCATTGATCTAATTTTTTGATTCATGTGCTATAATTGTCATCATTGGTCTGATTTTTCCCATGAATCGAGGAGGAACTTTAAAGGTTGTTTTAGTATGCTAATTTATTGGGACAACGAAGTTGATCCCTATGTTGTTGTAGCCATAGTTTTAAAACCGGTCGGCACGAATAAGAAACCGGCCAAACTGACCAATTCATTAGGCAACCAGGTCGAACCAGGCAAAAAACTTGGTTTAAGGGCTAACTTCACCAAAAAATCACAAAAACCAGACCAAACCGGCCGGTTTTTGACGAAACTAGTCGATTTATGTTCAAACCGGATGGTTCTGTCATAAACCGGATAGCTCATTACCAAGGTCACGACGGACAGTGACAGACCCACACAGACTCTTTTTGGAAGCTTCTTGGGTGTTTTGGAGGGAAAGTAAGGGTTGTTTCCCTCCAAAACCACCCTCTCCAAGCCTTTAAAAGGAGATCACCCCCCTCATTTGTCTCACACATCTCATTTGGAGTTTTTGTGAGTTTCATTGGGAGCTTGGAGAGTGTTGAGTTTTTGCTAGAGTAGTGGAACAACAAAGATTTTGAGCTAAGTACTAGCCACCATGCCTCCAAAAGCCAAGGATATTGTATGGGCTCATTGTGATATGATTGATGGAAAAATGACCTACAAATATTGCCAAAAATCTATTGAAGGAGGGGGTATTAACAGGTTCAAGCAACACTTGGCTAGGATAGGAGGCCATGTAAAGCCATGTGGAGCACCAAATGAAGTAATAAGGTAGAATACCTTAAGAAGTTTGAGACTCAAGTCACTGAACTAGCAGAGATGTTTGTGACTCAAGCAATTGCAAAGTTTGGGAGTAGAAACTCAACCAATTGATTTTGATCATGATGAGAAGTTTCAACTTTCAAGCGATAATGTTGATCACTAATATCATATATGTAGACTTGTAATAGACTGTAGGCCAATGGTCCCATAGCTTGTAGCATTGATTTTGGACTTTATAGGCCATTTAGAGCCTCATTGCTTATGTATTTTGTCGATGATATGCATTGCACTGGGTGTCATTTTGATATATTCACGTTTACATGGTATATAGATGAGAAAATTTTGCATATTTTGTCTCTATTGGTTTAGAATCATGGTTTTAATTTTTAAATCTTAAGTTTTTTCATTAAAAATTAATTATTTCATGTTTTTTTTAAATCCGTTCATTGAGATCTGACCAGTCCTGGTTTGACTAGTTCCGGTTTGAAACCTGGTTTATTAAATGGACCGGTCTAGTCACCGGTTCCGGTTTTAAAACTATGGTTTTCAAAGATCTGAATTGTCAATATTATATTTCCGTTGTAATAAAAGTAATTTTCAGATCTGTGTATTAAGATAGAACTTTCCCTAAGGGGCTCCAAAATAGTGTACGTGTAAAGTCTTTGGCGTGCTTACATTCTTGAGTTTTCCTAGAAATAGTATTGGGCAGATTTCAAATTTCTTGAAAGTCCATTGAACAGAGATTTCCTAGAAATAGTATTGGGCAGATTCCAAGTTTCTTGAAAGTCCATTGAACAAATTTGTTTCAGCACCAAGAATTAAAAATTTTAGACATATTTGAAAATGAAAACTGCTTTAACAAGTTTACATGGTAATGTTCAACCTCAAACAATTAACCAAATGATAATACTCACGGATCATCATGGATTTATCAACATTATAGCAATGACAACGATGAATAATAGACCCTGGAAATGTGAACCCCAATTAATTATTTTTTTAATCAAAGTTCTAGGAGAAGCAATAATATCACACCCACTAACAATATGATATACCATGAAACCATGACAAAAGGATAAATCATTGTGCGAAAAACAGATATTTCAATGGGTTGAAGAAAAAGATTAATTATTAAGAGGAAAGCATGACTTACCCATCCTCTCTACTACATTTGCAAAGTGTATAAACTATCTTCACCACCTGACCACCTTACATTGTACAGCTGTAATCACACACTATACAAAGTAAACAAATATATTTTAGTATGAGACCAAAAATAAAAGATATAATAAACTAAATAACAAATAAATGGAATGAAAAATTAACAATGCATGCTTCCTTTCCCCTGACCATTGCCCACTCCCATCGAATCATTAGCCATAGAGAAAAGTGAATTGCATGGCACATAGGATAAATCACCTTCATGTATGAACAATAACACCCATCTCACCTTGTTCATCTCTTTCAGCTTCTCCACGTACCACTTCCCTTTCTCACCGAACAAACCAAACCAATACCAAACAACCACAAATTATTAAAAAAAAAAACAATAAGAAATTAAAAAAAAAAAAATTGCAAAACCAAAAAAAACAGGTATAACACAACAAATAAAACAAAGCATGGCCATGCTCAAATTCAACAAAGAAAAACAACAAACGATAACAAAAAAATGAAAATGCAAACATCATCTCTCTGTACATCATTCTTCTTGCAATGTGGTCCCCTCCTGTGGAAAAAAAAATAGGCAGAAACAGGTTAAAATAAATAGAGGAATAGCAATGGTAAGAATATTTCCAAACGAAAAATTATTTATAATATGAAACATTCGTTGGATGTTTTTTAAAGATGGGCAATGCATCTTCTATTTCACTTACTCAAGCTCACATAGGTGGGACATCTGTAGTAGACACATAATAAAATATTAGAATTGTAATACAAGTTAAATTAAAAAGTTGAAGGTAATAATTATTCATGATATAAAACATACCTCCATTAGAATTGGTTTTATAAAAAAATGAGAGTCCATTTTGTCTTTCACTTAATTCTGCTCATCAAAATGGGCCATCTGCAATAGATACATAGTAAAATATCAAAATTGTAATACAAGATGAACTAGGGGGTTGAAGGCATGAACTTCTAATCAACTTGCTTCGAGTCACATTTATATTCTTTGCTATATTTGAGATGATAAATTTTTTCTAAAATCAATCTACTATTTTTAGAGTCAATACAACCAATGTTTTCATTAAAAAAAAAAATTGTTCATTTATTAACTTGGAATGTGTGGGGCATTAGGGAATGTTGCCACCTGCCACATGAAGAGGTTGCAATCCATCATTTTCGAAACGTATTCAGTTAAATTGGATAATGCTTTGTTCGCCTTTCTACTGATTTGCATTGTCTAAGGGGCCTTCTCCTCTCAAACTTCTTAGACTCTACAACTATCACTCACTGCACAAAGCAAATTTATATATGAGACCACAAATAAACCACGGTAGCAATTAAATAACAGAAAAAAAAAGGACAGATGAATTAATGACACATACCTCCTTGCTCTTGGTCATTGCCAGCTCCTATAGAATAACTTCATTTCCTTGATCACTGCCAACTCTTATAGAATCATCATACACTGATAAGATTATTGCAACAACAACCATGAGCACTAATCTATGAAGAAAAGAAGTGGACAGAATTGGGTTATAATACACAGGAACAATAATGGCAAAAATATCTCAAAACTAGCAATTATTCATAATAGGAAACATACCTCCCTTAGAGTTTGTTTTACACAGATGCGTAGTCCATTTTGTATTTCATTTACTCAGGTTCACCAAAAAAGGACATCTACAATAGATACATAACAAAACATTAGAATTTTAATACAAGTTAAACTCGACAATCCAAGGCAATAATTATTTATAACAGAAAACATACTTCCCACAAGGATAAAAATGGAGATTGCATTTCTAATTTCATTTACACTTGAAGTGGTAGTCAGCACATTTGTGATGGTTTGACATCTTTTTCCGAGGCACACTTGTTGAAGAGGATGTGTTCTTATTATCAATGTTGCGAACATTGGCATCGGGATAAAATCGGCAAGGGTCTTGAAAACCAAAAAATCGTAAAAATTGGGAAAATATCGGTAAAAATCGGCAAACATCGGCAAAATTAAGTTACCATAAAAATATCTGTAAAAATCGGCCAGCCAACATCGGCTAGGCCAAAAAATTGTGATTACGAGATAAAATCGGGATGTCATCGAGATGTTCGCAACACTGCTTATTACACATGCATTAACCCCCTTGGACGAGGGATTTATGCTCTTAGAGCTTGCAGACAAAGGCACTAATTGGATCGGAGCCATCTAGCACATCCGTCAAGAAGGACTGCTTGAAGTGAGGAGCCATTGATTGGTGGGTGCACCATCTTGGAGGACCAACACACATGGACAACAAGACAACTTGAGAAGTGCTCCGTTGGGGGCTTCGATAGTTGAATTAGCCTACTTAGTTCCATGTTTTGGTGTCGAGGGTTTCAATAGTTGAATTAGCCTACTTAGTTCCATGTTTTGGTGTCGGGGTTTTCGATAGTTGAATTAGCCTACTTAGTTCCATGTTTTGGCGTTGGGGTGTTTCGATAGTTGAATTAGCCTATTTAGTTCCATGTTTTGGTGTTGGCATTCCTCCCCTTACTGCTTACTCCATAAAAAAATAGGGCTATCTCTTTACGAAGCCCAACTACTTTGCATCTTAAAGATGGATGGTTAGGGAAATGCCCAACTACTTTGCATCTTAAAGATGGATGGTTAGGGAAATGCTAACTACTTTGGGAATTTAGAAGATTATATTACTTTTTTTTAACCAAGAATACTACTGCAAGGGTCCTTGGCTTGTGCGATGCAAGTAGGGAGTATTATAGCTTATGGGATGCAAGTGTGTAAATCTTATTTAAAGGTTTGTGTGATACTAGTGGAAGATCTTGGGATTTCACAATTTATGTGATGTTGGATTGTTGGAAGCTCCAAAGATTGGTTTCTAGATTTCTATCACTCAATAAGGCTTGCATTGATTGTGGACACCCCAACAAGGGTTTGCTATGGATCAAAGAATGCTTGCTTCGGATAAGGCATGTAAGAAATTGATGTGCCATCTATAGGGTATTGTGTTTACTTTTCATTACAATGTTAATATAAGGCCTTTCACTTTTGTGCTATCCTCGTCATCATTGATCTGATTTTTTTCATGAATCGAGCAACTTTCATGATTCTTTTAGTACGCTGATTTATTATGACAGGGAAGTTGATTGCTATGTTGTTGTAGCATGCTTAATGATGCCTTCAAAGATCTGAATCGTTGCTATTATATTTTCATGGTAATAAAAAATTTCAAATCTGTGTATTCTTATCAATGTTATCATGACCGGACCAAATCAGTGTAAACTGGTTGGTCCGACCATTTTGAAACAAAAATCTGTTTGGACCAGTAACTTGAATTGTTTTTGGCCGGTTCAGGACGGTAAAGTCGCGTAGAACGCAACAAGTGGAGCTTGTTTTGCATTTTGTCATTTTTGTCTTAGTTGGGCACTAGCCCACAATAGGTGTCCAATATTCAAGCCTATGGCTTCACTATTGATATGCAATTCATGGTAATGTTAAAATTCTTAAAGTAAAAGGATGAAAATGAGAGACTTCAAAATTTGCATACTATGTGTTTTTGGTTGACCGGTTTTTTGGTCTAGATTTTTTACCGGTTTCGGTCCAATTCTGACTAGTTCCTGGGACTGCGGGTTTACCGATTCAATAATCGGTCTAGTTCTAATAACATTGATTCAAATAATATTTACTTAAGGGCCTCTAAAATAATGTATGTGGAAAGTCTTTGTCGTGTTTGCATTTTTGAGTTTGCCTAGAAATAGTGTTGGGTAGATTTCAATCTTCCTAAAAGTCCATTGAACAAATTAGTTTCAGCACCAGATAAAAGAATCTACAAAGTAGATTCATGACCTCATAGAGGTGAAGCGTATATTTCAAATTGGGAAAATTCAAGAAATTTCGACATATTTGAAAATGAACACTACTTTAACATGGTAATTTTCAACCTCAACGAATTAACCAGATCATAATACTTGGAATCGTCATGGATCCAACAACGTTATAGCAATGACAACCATGCACAATAAGCCCTAAAGATGTGAACCCCAATATAATTTTTTTTAATCAAAGTTTCGGGAGAAACTCAAATATCACACCCATTAACAAGATAAAAACAAAAAAAAAAACCATGAAACCACTGACGAGGATAAACCCTTTCGTGAACAACAAATATTTCAACAAGGTAGAATGAAAAAATTATTTATTAAAAGAAAAAATGACTTATCCATCCTCTCTGCTACATTTGTAGAGTGTATAAATATCTTCACCACATGACCTTTTTACATTGTACAACTATATTCGCTCACTATACAAATGTTATCAGAACTGGACCGATCATTGAACCGGTAAACCCCTCAGACCAGGAACCGGTCAAAACCGGACCAGAACTAGTAAAAAAACTGGACCAAAAAATCGATCAACCAAAAACACAAAATATTCAAATTTTAAAGAAAACCACATGTATTCATGTGCATCCATATTAATTCAAACCATTTATACACAAAGAAGCCAAATTTCTCATTTATAGAGCATGTAAAAGTTCTCATTTATAGAGCATGTAAGGGTGCACATAACCAAAATATGACCGAATGCAATCCATCTTGAACTGAAAATACATCAAAAAAACAAGACCTAGATGGCCTCTAGCATCCAAAAAAATCATGCTACAACAAATACCTACATATCATTAAAATCTTTGCCTATATTGGGATCTTCATCATCAATATCACCCTTTGAGCATTTAACATGAGAAATAACAAAAAAAAAAACTTAGCATGTCAGTTCAAGATTTTGCTTGAGTAATGGGTACATTTTTAGTAGGATCACGATCAAGAAGCTCAATAATCAATGCCTCTAACATCAAGGTACATAGAGAGATTGGTGCTCTTGATTAAATGCTATGTCAATACCCTGATACATGGTAGAATTCAATGGAAACGATGCAATCCCCACACTCCTGAAATCCTGAAAAACTGTTAATCCCGCTGGACTTTGAGTGAGATCTAAAATTCTACTTTTTCCATGTAAAATCCAATGAGGTCAAAACCACACTTTGAGTGAGATCTAAAATTCTACTTTTTTCATGTAAAATCCAATGAGGTCAAAACCACTCCCAAACATCCTGAGTCATTTCATGGTAATGTTTAAAATTTAAGTAGAAGGATGGAAATGACAGATAAAGGGGCCATAGGCTTGAATATTGGGCACCTATTGTGGGCTAGAGCCTAGATAAGATAAAAATTAACAGAAAAAAAAAAAAGCAAAACAGGCCCCACTTGTTGCGTTCTACATGTCTTTACTGTACCAAACCAACCAAAAATGGATCAAGTCACCGGTTCAAACCAATTTTTGCCGAAAAAACGGTCAGACCGGTCTGAACCGGCTGCTGCAGTCCTAATAACACTGGTACTAGCACATATTTTAAGGGCAGTAATTGCAGACTGAATATGCACAATTTTTTGAGTGAGTCAAGCACAAAACCGAGAAGTTGCAGCGCTGGTATTGTGTTGTCAGAGCAGAAAATTTCAAGCACAAAATCGAGAAGTTGCAGTGCTGGTATTGTGTTGTCAGAGCAGCAAATTTCAAGCACAAAAATCGAGGTACTGCTGCACAAATTTTGAAAAGTTATGGGCATCATTTTGAGGGTTTAATAGAACTATTAGAGCTGCTACAACAGCACATAAATAAAGTTTGGGCAGAAAATTGAGTGGTTATCTGGCACTAGATTTGAGGGGACTGATAGCAGCACTTATTGTTGCCAAACTGTACTGAAGTTGGCTAAACTTTCTTAGCAAGATGGCACAAAAATCGAGGGGCATCTTTAACACAATTTCCAAGAAATTTTGGGCAAGAATTTAGGGAGATAAGTCCCCTATGCTTACTATCATTAAATGTTGTAATAATTTCCTTGAAAGTAATAAAAATCTCTCTCTACTTACTTGTTTTCCCTTCAGGGTTGGGCATTAAACTTATGTGATTTCTAAAACCTGAAACCAGGTTAGGCCTACAAATTTCTACAATTTGCAGATGGCACATTGTATTTAGTTACAAACTTACAACATGATATGGTCCATCATATATTGTATATTGTTCACTAAAAAATGATCATTTGCAGATGATCCCATGCATTCACTTGAAGATTGTCCATTTGGGGGGTTGAGAGACTTACACATCCATGCATGTGAAGGAGCTTTAAAATGCACATCTTCTCATGGGGTGAGTTGTCCACATATCTCTTGTCCATTTTGATTAAATAACTCTTATAGAGGGGCACATTTGAAGATGAAGTTGTTAATACTATTTAGGATATTTGACTTGGTTTATAGCATCAAACCAAGGAGGCCATGCTCCGAAATGGAAAAACAAAAATAATGGAAAAACAAAAACAAAAGAATAAACTCACCGAGTATCACAAAAGATAACTCACCCTCTATGTCATTGTCTCCACATTTGCTATAGTGCCCCCACATCTCTCTCACACAATGATATTCAGCCATTTCATCAGTGCTACTCCACCTTCTTTAACCTACATTGCATTTAAATTTAAACAAATGAGATAATTATGAAGCAACAAATGAGTTAAATTAAAACAAAGATAAAATTATATAATAGCAAACAAGTAAATTCTTTAATACATACCTCCATTGCCTTTGCCCAATACACTCTTGGAACTAAACCCACAACATAAGTTGTAATGACTTGTTTCACCGTATCCCCCTCACCCCAATTCCAAAAGAAAAGAATGAAATTAAGAAAAATAGAAAAGAGGGCACATAAAAAGAATATATATATATATATATATATATAAAACAAAAAATTAGCATGGCCATGCTCACAAATGTGAAAGGAAAAAAAATTAAGAGTAGAAAAAAAATCACAACTATCGCAAAAAACAACAAAACTAACAAAAAGAAAACACAAAAAGAGAAACAACAAATAGAGACACCTATCTGCAACCCCAAAATGTGTCGATGGCCAGCCAAGGACACCCTGCGACACCCTGCACAAAATATCAACATATCTTATGAGAAATATTGATTAGAGACCAACAATATTATGAGTAACCTTATGCACAAGAAATCAAACCTAAAGCGTTAATAGGGAGGAGGATTGTTGTATTTGAAATGAGAAGGCTTTTGTAACAAGTCTTACAAAAAATTTGCACAAAAAAGGGACTCACTTCTACCTTTGTCTTTACCTTTACACTCTACTACAATCTCTTTCTCGGAAAGATATTTTAATAGTTTCATTAGTTATCCTTCATATTCCATTGTCTGCATTGCATTGCACTCAATAAGACATTATGAAAAATACTAGATACACACAAAATGTTGTGAGATATTATGAATAACCTCATGCACTAAAAAGTACATCTTTTGCAAAGACTAAAAATCATAAACCCTAAGAAGATAAAGAGGGATGATCATTTATAGGTAAATAGTGGATCATATATGGATATTTGCACCAAAAGAAAACTCACATGTACTTGTGCCTTTGCTTTCACAGTTTACTACAGCCTCTTGCTCATAAATACATTTCAACACTTTAGTTAGTGATTCTCCACATTACATTACCTGCATTACAATGTGGTCAATGATTAGATATATGACAAATAATGTAAGATGCCTTGAATTTAAATACACACATATGGAACCATACATATCACCTCAATCTTCCTCTTCACCCACTATGCTTGTATAAACATGGGTTGTTAGGACCTGCTTTAATTTCCCACACAATGTACCAAACAAACACTTACATATATTATGAAAAATGATAAATCAAAACAAAAAGTCTTATGAGTAATATTTTCCAAAAGTACATCTTATGTAATTTGACCAAAAAATCATAACTCCTCAACAAGGAAGAGGAAAGAGAGGCATGGTGAAATGAGAAGATATCCATTTCAAAACCAAAAAAGAATGCACCTTTTTCCTTTGTTCTCCTACACATTAGCGACTCTCTCCCATACAAAAACATACATTTTTGTAGTTTCTTCAATACTCCACCACCTTCCTCTACCCACATTTGCATACCACACATTATATACATAAAACTCAAATAATATAATAAGCATCTATTTAATCATGAGTCTTGCAACAAAATATAATTTACCCTTTATCTTTTCTTATACCTTTTCTATAGTTATCACATCTCACTCACACAAAGAAAATAACAATTCCACCATTGTTCCTTCACCCTTGTTAATTTGCACTGCATCCACATTTCAACAAACACACATGATATAATGATGAAGCAACAAATTACTTAAATAAAAATGGACATAGAGCCATATAATTATGTAGTAACAAACAAGTCCATCCCCATACATACCTTGTTTGCCTTTATGCATAAAGAAACAAATTATCCCATACATATCTCCTTTGCCTTTGCCCATTACACTTGTTTTGCAACAAAATAAACTCAGCCTTTATCTTTGCTTATACCTTTGCTATGGTGCCTCACGTCTCTCTCGAGCAAAGATAATAGTAATATCTCTAGTGTTCCTTCACCTTTTTTAATGTGCACTGCATCTACATTTCAAAAAACCCACATGATATAGTGATGAAGCAACAAACGAGTTAAATAAAAGTGGACATAAAACCATATAATTATGTAGAAACAAACAAGTTCGTCCCCATACTTGCTATGCTTTTCATTATGCATTAAGAAGCAAATTCCACCATACATACCTCCTTCACCTTGCCCATTACATTCGAGCATTCTAGATTATCCCTAAACCCACACCATTGAACCCAAAAGAAGATGTGAACAAAAGAAAAATAGATTAAAAAAAACACACACAAGATAAAAAGATCAAACCATAAATTAGCATGGTCGTGCTCATAAGTACAAAAAATTAGCAGCCACAAAAACAAAATACAACAAAAAGAATAGAAAAAAATACAACCAACAATACAAAGAAAAGGCAAAGAAAAAGGACAAATACAAAGAAAAGGCAAGAAAAAGGACAAATAAGAAATAGACTTTGCACTATAGCTACAAAAAGCACCCATGGCCAACCAAAGCCACCCTGCACATCAGAAAATAAACAAGCATTAAATAGAGATTAGAAAATATTATGAGAAATATGAAACATATCAAATATTATGGGAAATAAGAAAGAAATATCAAAATATCTTATGAGTAATCTTAATGGAGACTAAAAATCTTATGAGTAATCTTAATGGAGACTAAAAATCTTATGAGTAATCATATTTAATAGAAAATACATCATATGCAAACACCAAAAACCATAAACGTTAAATAAATAAGGAGGGAGGAGATCTAGAATATTTGCAACAAGAAAGATTGCATAGCAGATCACCAAAAACCATAAACGTTAAATAAATAAGGAGGGAGGAGATCTAGAATATTTGCAACAAGAAAGATTGCATAGCAGATCATACAGGGATTCTGCATCAAAAGAAAATTGATCTCAACGTTTGCCTCTACACTCTGCTACAATGTCTCTCTCATGAAAATATTTTAGTTTCATCATGAATCCTCCACATTCATTTACCTACATTATATTTTATTCAATAATTAAACAAATGATTAATAATGTAGGATGGCCCAAATTTAAACAAAAATGCATATGGGTTTTACACCAAATAGGAATCAACCATAGCAAAAAAACTACAAAACTAACAAAAAGAAATCATGTAAAGAGAAACAATAGATAGAGACACTCATCTGCAACCCCAACCCCAAAATGTGTGATGGCCAACCAACGACACCCTACACACCCAAAAAGGAATCATTAGTAATATTAAATATATACAAAAAGTTCTAAGAAATGTGAAACAAATATCAAAGCATTTTATGAAAAATATTGCATAGAAACCAACAATATTATGAGAACATTTCCAAGCAGAATTTGACACCAATGACAATTATGAATGGGACAACAGGCATAGCAGTTTCTTTAAAAGGTTAATTCAAAATTGAACTCTGATCTAAAACAAGACAAAAGAAACGAAAAACAACAGAGTTCAGGTTTCTACCTGCAACCATATTGCGCACAGGCCGAATTTTCAGATTTGATACTCTGGAAAGCTTCTCTAACTAGTATAATATTGATGCTCCTCTAAGTTTCCACAAGTTTAGTAAGTATTTCAGAGTGAGATTGTTACTCCTATTAGTGATCCTAGAACCCCAAGCGTTAATGATCTTGGTGCACAACTTTCATAAGCATTAGGCACTGTTTATATTCTTTAAAGTTGCAGCAATTTGGCATTATCTAAGATATATGTTCATAAGTTCACTTTACATTCTAAGCAAGTGCATTTGTAGTTGAAGCATTATTGTCAAATGGATTGAATTGATGATGCATTAAAGTTATTGAATACTCTAATTTATTCCACTGTTGATGGGATGGTAAAAGTCAGTAAGGAAACTCTTTTTGACATCAAAATTTGTCTACAAAATGCACAAGAAAACATTGATTTTTTGCAGCTGGAGTCTCAGCTTCAGCAAGATGAGTTACAGTAGAAAAGGCATCCTTCTGAACTTGTTTTTGTTCAGAACAATCCCCTATTTGACTTCGAAACAGGATACTATTAGCAGCAACCAAGTCATCAAGTCAGTAAAGTTGAGGTTGATTTAGATCAAGTGCCCATTCTAGAAGCAGATTTGCATACAAGTGTGGAAATTCAACGTTCACTTCCCAAGCCAATCATCAGTCCTTGGAAAGAGCTTGTGCATAACAAGCACAGAATTGGTCTTGGGTATCACAAGGATGTGTCCTTTCATATTCCAGATTACTCAAAGCCCATCCAGTTCCATAGTGCTAGCTTTATTCATGACAGTTCACCTTCAGTTGTTCCAGGTTCTGGTCCTCTTCCACAGCAGCCACAACAAATTGTTAAATGTCAACATTGTGACAGAGTTGGCCATATGAAAGATCATTCTTTTGATCTTCATCCATGTGAGCACTATCATAAAACCACTCATTCTTCAAACAGATGCTTCAAAAACAAACCTCCTGCAAGAACAAAAATTCATCTTGGATGGATCGCTTCTTGGCGATGGGCTTCAACAACCAAGAAGATATTTCATTCATATGTCAAAACTTGCTCTAGAGTATTGAACAGTCTTGCAGTTGAGTTTTCTCCATCTTCTCACCTTGTCTCTGACGGGGGGGGAGTGATGGTCATATACAAGCTTCAAAGCCACATCAAGCGAGCATGAGCCACAACTTTCCATACCATATTCAGAGTTGTAGCCAGAGACAGAGATGCCCTTGAGCATACCTTTGGTTGGTGGTTAGCCTTAAACCATCTATGTGGGGTTGAGACCTCCCTTTTCAAGTTGAGCTTCTCCCTCTTCAAATAATTGGGGACACTTCCTCTAGCATAAGACTTCAGCTTCTTGCCATTTCTGGAAGAGTTTCAGGAATTGCATTAAGCATTCTAGAGTTGGTGGTCATCCTTAAACCACCGCGGGTTGTAGACCTCCCTTCTTCCAAGTTGAAGGTCTCCCTCTCCAAAGCATTAGGGACACTTCCTCTAGTAGAACACTTCAGCTCTAAGTTGCATGAAGCGCCAAAATGTTTCGAAGTTTCCGAAACGGGTATGTTTAGAAACGTCACCTCCCAAAAATGGAAACATTGGCTGAAACGTCATATATATATATATATATATATATATATATATATATATATATATATATAAGTCACAGGACACGTCCTCCAAGGTCCCATGTCCTGTATTTTACATGTCGGACACGAAAACGGCCCTAAAACGTGTCAAAAACGTTTTTCATCGTGTCCTGTAAAATGTAAAACGTATTCGCCGGTTTTCGTCGTGTCCTGCATCTGGAAAACGCGTATTTCGTTGATAGAAAACGTTGCATGCATAAGCTGCAATTTTTTTTGAAAGAAACAAATAATTTTTTAGTGGGGCAGCTTAATGATCAAGTCTAGGCCCTAGTATTGATATGCTATTCATAGTAATGTTAAATTCTTAAAGTAAAAGTGACATTCTCCTTAATCTTCATTTTCATCCTTTTACTTAAATTTTTAACATTACCATGAAATGACTCAGGATGTTTGAGAGTGGTTCCGGCCTCATTAGATTTCATATGGAGAAAGTAGAATTTTAGATTTCATTCAAAATGCAGCAGACTTATCAGTTTTTCAGGATTTCAGGATTGGGAGATTGTAATGTTTCTAAATGACACCACTTGCCCGGGCTACCCCTGCCACTAGTAGACGACGTGGTCTACCTCCTATAGCTCCTACTTCTAGTTCTTCAACTTCTAGAGCATAGCAAACTCCACTGCCAACTCCACCAGCACCAGCATCTACAACTAGAGGGACAGGGAAAGCTATGGCATTTTCTCGCAAGAGGGGCAGAGGAAATCAATAGGATTAGACTTTAGTTATTTTCTTATGTGCTTGTAAGTTGTACATGAACAATGAACAATGAACATTGAATATTCAAGAATCAAGACCAAGCATATCACGTTCTAATTTCTAAATAGTAAATTTTGATTCTATTTATTTTTTTAAAGTGAACTATGAACTTTGAGAAGTAATTATATTTTAATTTGATTAGATAAGCTGCAACCTGCAATTTAATATGGATAAACACTATATTTCGGTATATATATATCTATATATATATATATATATATATATATATATATATATTATTAAATATATATAAAACGTGTCCCCCGTGTCCTGTTTCCAGGTCGCTGCGTTTCGTATTGAATACTCGTATTTACTTGTCCTCGTGTCATGTGACTTATATATATATATATATATATATATATATATATATATAAGTGAATAACATAATATTTTGCAAGAAAAAAGGGAATAAGACCCATAGATGACAATCTAGAAGGAAAACCAAGTCTATATTGACTCTCATATATGATTACATTATGGTCGAGTTTCGAAGCTTCAAGTACGGGTATGTCTCAAAACGTCGGGTCCCTAGAAGTTTTGTGCAACATAGCTTCAACTTCTTGCCAGATTTGGAAGAGTTCCAGGAACTGCACTAAGTGTTCCAATGTTGGTGGTCATCTTTAAACCATCACCTTATACCAACATTTCAGAGAGCACATTCAGCCTAATGTTGCCATACATTTTTGCACATTTTGTATTACAGCT
Source organism: Pinus tabuliformis (assembly GCA_031772625.1). Classification (NCBI taxonomy): domain Eukaryota; kingdom Viridiplantae; phylum Streptophyta; class Pinopsida; order Pinales; family Pinaceae; genus Pinus; species Pinus tabuliformis. Next base: position 535,474,627 of record CM062816.1, read on the forward strand.
CTCTTCTTGGACTCATACATACCCCTTCAGATTAAGGGGGGGAAATGTTGGACACGTAATCCTCTAAGGGTTGGTGTGGAAGTTGAACAGTTAACAGGAGTCCAAGAGACCACTTGGAATGTGAAATCAAGGGTCACTAGACTTGTATAAATATGTATCATTGTGAATAATAATGCATTCAAGGCTGATCCTTCATATCTTTTGTCTTCGCCACTGTTGTGTTTAACAAGATCAGGTGGAGGGAAAGGGAAAATGGAGGGAGTCTGTATTTTGTTGAGTCTTATACGAGTTTTATACGGGTTGTTCCCAATTATTATACGAGTCGTTTTGTCAATAGCCAGACGAGTCTTATACGAGTACATGCAACATTGGATAATACCATGAAACCATGACATTGTGTGAACAACAAATATTTCAACGGGTTGAAGGAAAAGATTATTTATGAGAAAAGCATGACTTACCCATCCTATCCACTACATTTACACAGCGTATAAAGTATCTTCACCACCTAACCTTCTCACACTATACAACTATAGTCGCTCACCATACAAAGTGAACAAATATATTTTAGTATGAGACCAAAAATAAAAGATATAATACACTAAATCACAAACAAACGGAATGACGAATTAACCATGCATGCCTCCCTTCTCATGACCATTGCCCACGCCCATGGAATCATTAGCCATAGAGAAAAGTAAGTGAATCATTAGCACACTAATTGGTTAAAGCATTAGTATGGTTACTTGCTCCACATCTATGTTCTCATTCATGCGACAAGTTGTGTGGTCGTGTGTGTAATGAAAGTTGGATAAGTCTATCTTGTCTTGTCACGCCTTGCAATGTAGGTGGCATATCATTGTTGTATTATATTTGTCATCATTGGTCTAATTTTTTGATTCATGTGCTATAATTGTCATCATTGGTCTGATTTTTCTCATGAATCGAGGAGGAACATTAAACGTTGCTTTAGTATGCTAATTTATTGGGACAATGAAGTTGATCCCTATGTTGTTGTAGCCATAGTTTTAAAACCGGTTGGCATGAATCAGAAACCGGCCAAACTGACCAATTCATTAGGCAACCAGGTCGAACCAGGCAATAAACTCGATTTAAGGGCTAACTTCGCCAAAAAATCACAAAAACTAGAACAAACCAGCCGGTTTATGACAAAACCAGTCGGTTTATGTTCAAACCGAATGGTTCTGTTATAAACCGGATAGCTCATTACCAAGGTCGCGATAGACAGTGACAGACCCACACAAACTCTTTTTGGAAGCTTCCTGGGTGTTTTGGAGGGAAAGTAAGGGTTGTTTCCCTCCAAAAACACCCTCTCCAAGCCTTTAAAAGGAGATCACTCCCCTCATTGGTCTCACACATCTCATTTGGAGTTTTTGTGAGTTTCATTGGGAGCTTGGAGAGTGTTGAGTTTTTGCTAGAATAGTGGAACAACAAAGATTTTGAGCTCAGTACTAGCCACCATGCCTCCAAAAGCCAAGGATATTGTATGGTGCCTCCAAAAGCCAAGGATATTGTATGGGCTCATTGTGATATGATTGATGGAAAAATGACCTACAAATATTGCCAAAAATCTATTGAAGGAGGGGGTATTAACAGGTTCAAGCAACACTTGGCTAGGATAGGAGGCCATGTAAAGCCATGTGGAGCACCAAATGAAGTAATAAGGCAGAATACCTTCAGAAGTTTGAGACTCAAGTCACTGAACTAGCAGAGAAGTTTGTGACTCAAGCAATTGCAAAGTTTGGGAGTAGAAACTCAACCAATTGATTTTGATCATGATGAGAAGTTTCAACTTTCAAGTGATAATGTTGATCACTAATATCATATATGTAGACTTGTAGTAGACTGTAGGCCAATGGTCCCATAGCTTGTAGCATTGATTTTGGACTTTATAGGCCATTTAGAGCCATATTGCTTATGTATTTTGTTGATGATATGCATTGCACTGGGTGTCATTTTGATATATTCACGTTTACATGGTATACAGATGAGAAAATTTTGCATATTTTGTCTCTATTGGTTTAGAATCATGGTTTTAATTTTTAAATCTTAAGTTTTTCCATTAAAAATTAATTATATCATTTTTTTTAAATCCGGTTCATTGAGATCTGACCAGTCCCAATTTGAGGAAAACCAATTTTCAATCTAACGATTTTATTAATATCATCAGCAAAAATTGCTATTAAGAAATTAAAACTACTTTCCTAACACTAGAAGAGCTCTGCCAATATTTGTATCTCCACTTTTGAACAAATCGGACTAGGAAACTTCTATATCTCCCACTGCAGATCAACTCGGCCTTTTCCTGCAATTCGCATTAGCAATCTAGCAGCCTCCATAAATTTGATCTACCTTTCCTACAATTCCCACTGCCTTTCTTATAATCGCACTGCTCTTCCTGCAATTTGCACTGCCACTGGAAGTTTCAATTTGGCTTTCCAGACAACTCGCACCACCTCTGGGCATTCACTCTGGCAATTCACGTAAACTAGCAAATTCGACCTCCTTCTACATAAATAATTCGGCCTCCTTTTGTCACTCAGAAACTGGAAACCTCTGTGAAGAATAAACTCTGTCAATTTCTGCCCAATCACTACAACTGAAACCCTCTTGAAGATCATCAAGAGCATCAATCATCAAGAAGGAACATTCATCTCAAGGATCATCACATCCCATAGAAAGAAAACCTCAAAATCCTAGCTCATCCAAAGAAAGCCTATACACAAAGATAAGATCTACAAGACCCGACCTCCACTTAAAGAAGGACTAATCATTGAAGCATCTTGAAGTCTCTACATCCAAGGGAAGCAAGAAGAGGCATTGTCATCGTCATCAAGGAATCCAGGTGATCTCCCTCTCTTTGAAGGATCACTTTTGAAGGAAAACATCTTCATCAAGAAGACATCTTCTATTATCAGCATCATCATCAAAATCAAGTAGGCATCAAGTTGAAGATATTGTCATCAAGTAGCATCTTCACTCGAAGAGTAAGTACCTCTATATTTATGACTGAATTTGCTATGAAAATGACTTCATTTTGCAAGGAAAGCAACAAAGTGGTTGGTTCATCAAACTTTCATGCATGGAAGAAGAGGAGAGATTGATCCTCATAGAAAATACAGTCGTTGAACATGTTAAAGAATCAATCACTAAGCCTCCAAAGTATATGAAAGGTGAAGTAAGGGCTCAAAGGATTCTCATTAAATCCATCAAGGATACCCTCATACCTTATGTTTCAAAGTTGGAGACATCAAAAGAAATATATGGCAAGTGAATAGAATTGTTCTATGTAAGTACTGTAGGAGAAGTAATATATTTGGGCAACGAGCTGTACAAAATGAAGATCTCAAAGGAAGATGGAAATTGGAATAGCCCCATATTTTATGAAGGTATGAAAAATATGAGACCAACTACAAGAGTTGGGAGAAATAATGTCTGATAAAGAAATGGCCACCATAGTGCTCAATGCACTTGCAAAGGAATGGGGCAACTTCACATCTAGTATCTTTGGAAAGAAGGAAGCCACCCCATTCAGTGAACTTCGGTCATTACGAAGAAACCAAGTTGAAGGAAAAGAGTGACATAGGATCAAATGAACAAATTCAAGCATTTGCTGCCATGGATAAGAGAAAAGGGAAGTTTGGTCCTAAAAAAAGAAGAAGAATATGTCAAATATCCAATGCTATCGAGGTCAAGAATATGGGCACTACAAGAGAGATTATCCAAAATTCAAGGAGGACAAAAAAAAGAAGAAAAGAAAAGAAAAGAGGCTCGTATCACTAAAGAAGTGGAAGAACTTGATGAGAAGAAATCCAAAGGGATAGATCTTCACTATTAGTGTGTGAAAAATTCATCTATCACAACAATTGGAAATTATTTTACTAATTGTTAATTTATTTAACAATTTATTTGCAGTCTACTACGACAAATACCAAATAATTCACACTGTGATTTTCACAAATAAATACTGTGGAAGAAAAATAGCGATGGAAACTAATAAAATCTAGCGCACAGAAAAATATGACACCGCTATTTTTGGACAATTGTCCCCGGAAAAACCCAATGTGGGAAAATCGGTGCAACAGCGAGGGCTTTTATTATTATGCAGTAGTGATATTCTGAGTACAATAATCCAGATGCTGAAATCTGGCTATCCTGCAGAGAATGTACTGGCAAAAATACTAGAGGGAAATTACCCTCACTCCAAGCAATTTCAGCATTGGATTGCCTCTAAAAAGCAAGCCATCCAACTAGCCCTACGCAGGATCTACGTCAACCTGATGCTGCCTACTACAACTGTTGCCCGAACTGATTGCTAGTCTAACCGTCCTGCTTGTTGTTGACTAGGAAAATGCCTCTCTAGCACTCTGGAACCTCTGCACGACCTTTGGAATTGAAAACATCTTCCTTCACATCAAATCGAACTACCTTCTTGAGGCTATGCTACCTTTGCACAGCCTCCTTGAGAAATCTCAACCTCTCTGCAAATGCACTCGATGGATCTGGAAAACTTCCTCCAACCTCACTGTCCTTGCTCCTCACTGACTTTGCTTCCTCACAGCCACAGGAGCTCGAACTCTCTAGCAACTGACTGTTGCTACTCTGGAAAATCGAATTCTCCAAGTTGTCTTTGGTGTGTTCTCCAAGTGCCAATCGACTTCTTATAATCCTCTGTTTGAGCACCAACGACCAATATTAAAACTAAATTAAGGGTTGGGATCATCTTGAAGTCGATCCTATTTTTCAAGACTATTCTCACCTTGACTTAATTAATTGTGATTAATTAACCAGTTTTCCTAAATTTAGACTTAGGAAACATTAAAACATAGGTTAATAATCTACTTAAGTCATCTCTAAGTGGAATTTACATAAACGATTTCTGGGGTTTGGAAATATCATGCATTCTAGCCTCTCCACCAAATTTCGTGGCTATAACACATCCGATGCTACAAAAAACTAACACTCCCTCTTAGCAAGGATTGTGTTCTAGTGCTGCACACCTTGCTACAACACTCTGTCGCTGTGTCATCTCCTATTACGCAGTTGAAGTTTGGCTATTACTGCCCACCAACCACTACGTGATTGTGACACTGTATGTGTGTTGCTGCAGACACTGCCATACTGTTGCCAACACTGCATCTGCACTGCAACTCCCTCTCATTTGTTGTTGTTGCAGCTGCAACTTAGAAGCATTCGAAACACTGAATCATCTGTGTTCTGTGTGGATGCATATGTCTCGTGAGTTCCTGACTACTACTAGTCTCTACACTGTCGCTGAAGAATTTGCGTTGTTGCTAACTCTACACTGAGCCACCTGCTTTGCTATCAGCACTGCACTGCACTCAACATTTGACTGCTACTAGTCTGCAATTGTAACTCTAGTATTGACTGCATCAACTGCCATTGATCTCTCCTGCTACTGTGATACTGTGGGCTCCTGTAGCAAAGGTGATGATCCCACTACAACAAACTAGAACTGATATCACTGATCTCCCTATTGCAACTATGCTGGACCCTGCCCATCTGGCACATTGGGGTCTCATACTCCACCTGGATCTAGTGCCCCACTATCTCCTTTTGATCCTAGTCCCTGGCTGGGACCCTTCTTCACTTTAGAACTCCCACTAGATAGCTCGCACTTCCTCTGACACTTGTTTCCAGCAACTAGAAGTCGAATTGCTACCCAGATCTGCATATTGGCTAATTCGCACGACCTCCTCTGGCAATCTCGTACGATCATCCCTATAGAGCTGCAAAATCTGAAAACTCAACACTGGAGAAAATAAACCTCGAAAATTTCCCTCTTTCCCTCTGCTCGGCCGTTGAAACTACTATTCGCACCTACTACTGCCAATTTGCCTGGAAAAATCGAACCTCTATAACTCGAAGTCCCTTGAGAAAATTTTCCCTGGGTGTGTTGCGCTTTTCTCTTCCACTCGATGTGGATTTTGCTACCACAAAACCCTCTGCGTCCAACTAGAAAACTACTCAGCGAAAATCTGAGTTGTTGTTGCTCACTCTGACTACTGGAATCACTATCTTGGGCAACTCAACTTTTCTGCCAACTTGCAACTAAAAATCGAATGTATGCCCCAACAATTCAACCTGGCTGTCAATGCACTCCGCAACCTCTAAGAATTTCGGCATGTGGTTCCCTCTAAACAATGAAATTCCCTTCTCCACTTCTGAGCTTCTCAGTTGATCACTCATGCTCTGATACCATGTGAAAATTTCATCTATCATAGCAACTGGAAATTATTTTCCTAATTGTTAATTTATTTAACAATTTATTTGCAGTCAGCTAGGACAAATGCCAAATAATTCACACTGTAATTTTCACAAATAAATACTGCGGAAGAAAAATAGCACTGGAAACCGAGAAAATCTAGCACACAAAAAATGACATTGTTATTTTTGGACAAATGTCCCCGGAAAAACCTAATGTGGGAAAATTGGTGCAGCAGTGAGGGTTTTTATTATTATGTAACAATTATGTTCTAAGTACAATAATCTGGATGTCGAAATCTGGCTATCCTGCAGAGAAAATACTGGCAAAAATACTAAAGGGAAATTACCCTCACTCTGAGCAATTCCGGCACTGGACTGCCTCTAAAAGGCAAGTTGTCCAATTGGGCCTGTGCAAGCTTTGCGTCAACCTGATGCTGCCTGCTGCAACTGCTACTCGAATTGACTGCTAGTCTAGATGTCCTGTTTGCTACTGACTAGGAAAATGTCTCTCTTGCACTCTGGAACCTCTGTCCGGCCTCTAGAACTAAAATCATCTTCCTTCCCGACAAATCGAACTGCCTTCTTGAGGCTCTGTGCAACCTCCTAGAGAAATTTCGGCCTCTCTGCAAATGCACTTGTTGGATCTAGAAAACTTCCTCCAACCTCACTGTCCCTGCCCTTCACTGACTCTGCTTCCTCACTAAAGCTCGAACTCTCTAGCAATTGACAACTGCTACTTTGGAAAATCAAATTTTCCAAATGTCTCTAGTGTGTTCTCCAAGTGCCCATCGACTTCTTATAATCCTCTATTTGAGCACCAGCAACGAATATTAAAACTAAATTAAGGGTTGGGATCATCTTGAAGTCGATCCTATGAGTTTCTAGACTATTCTCACCTTGACTTAATTAATTGTGATTAATTAACCAATTTTCCTAAGTTTAGACTTAAGGAAACATTAAAAAATAGGTTAATAATCCAATTAAGTCATCACTAGGTGGAATTTCCAAAAACAATTTATGGGTTTTGGAGATCTCATGCATTCTAGCCTCTCCACCAAATTTCATGTCTAGAACACATCCGATGCTACAAAAACTAACACAGGGTTTCTCCAATACATAACGAGGAGAAGTGGAAGGTGAAAAGACCTCCACCATGGCAGTCAAGATGAGAAGCATTGTGACGAGATGCATCTTAGTAGAAGATGCCATCATACTAGAAGCATATCGTTGAAGCAAGACCTCATGATATCATCATAAAAGCTTGAAAGAATAGCTAAAGTAGAAGTCTACATGGATGTAGCAAACATCATATAAAGGAAGTAGCTCTTGGTAACCTCATTGAAAGCATGTTTTGTGCATATGGTTAAAAGAAAGCCATCAGCATGATAGAATGAATTCATCATACATCGTCATCATGAGAAAGGAGCTTCTGTCAGATGAGGATAATCTAGATCCTCTACTGGAATCTTCACTAGAAGGTTCACCTCTCTTGGAGGAAGCAAGTGTCTTGCTGAGAATTCCACCTTGTATGTGATTCATTATTTAGAAGGACGATGCTATGGTGACAAAGGAATGCAGCATGTCGAGATGACTGAAGTACTCCCAATCAAGAAAAGGAAGTTGTTGAAGGAAGCGTAGATGACCAAAATAAGGAAAGACGTATGTATGCATGTATTTAATTAAGTCATGTCGTCATATGGTTGCATGGGTCAATGCTCTATCTCATGAGAATAATCAAAGAAAAGGGATTTCCTCCTCCTTTGGAAAGATGCATGAAGGCACGGTTCACATATTGACTAGATGAAATCAACATAATATGTTGTTAAATTTGGCAATTAGGGCCAAACATCACTTTGGACAGCTCTTATGAGGCAGTTGATATCTTTCTTGGATTCCTCTTTCCAAGAGGTGTAGGATTGATCTAAAGACCATCCCATTCTGACATGTACAAATGAAGTTATGAATTTATTTTCATTATGGACAAATTGTCAAGGTCAGCCAACCATCAAATTAGCCTCCTCCAGCCTTCAAAGTTGCATATAAATACAAGGTGCCTCCTCATTTTGGCATCTCATCTCATTCATCTTTCTCTCTCTCATCTTGATTGGGTACATATTTCCCGGCCTCTCTCTCTCCACCCGTGCGAAAGGAAGACTATCTTTTCTAGTTGTTGCGTTGACCAAATTTGACCGAATTTCAGGAGACCGAAATTTCAAGAGGCCGAAATTTCCGGAGGCTGATTTTGACCAACGTTAACCTTGTTTGACTTCGGTTTTGTGAGGGAGACTTCTATTTGGGTAGGCCATTGTTTTGGGCACAAAAACCGAGGCAGTTTGACCCCTGCGTTGACTCCCTGATTCAAGCTGTTGCATTGACTTTTGTTGACCATATTTGATTGGTTATTTTCGCACAGTTTTGTATTGCATTATCTTGTTGTTGGAGGCCGAGTTGACCGAGTTGTTTTAGAGGTCAATTTCAGCCTCGTTGACCACCGTTGACTTTCTGGTTAGGGCTTTCTGCTTCTGTTGTTTTGACTGATTAGTTTGGGCAAGTGAATATTGTAGATTGTACTCTCTATGTGCTAAACTTTTGAAGAATTATAAGACGAAATGATCAAGGATATCCCCACATTGGGGTTTGTCCCTGGTTGGTGCCATATCTTGTGTCCTCTTGTGTTGGCTTGTCTTCTATTGTTATTGTTTATGTTCTATCTGCATTTTACTATCATGTTGATGTGATTGCTATACTGGATATGATATTGGGCTAATAAAGAAAATTGAAGTAAAATTGCTCTAAGCATAGAACATACCATTATTATCCTAGAATTAACATGGTATCAAAGTTAAGGTGAAGACAAAGCCCAAGCAAGAGTGAAGAGAAATCACTAAGGGGAACAATCACTGATCAAGAACAACTCTGACAAGGGAGCTCACTATCATTGCCCTTGGAGGTCTTCCTCCCAAATGGCATGTGTTCAACACTACTATTCTCAATAACGAAGGAATTCCAGATTTTAAAGCATTGTTGACTACATGTTCTCAAGAAGAAACAAGGATGATGGAATTGGAGATGCCTTTGAATAGGAATAATCCTACCGCATTCTCTACTCATGCCAAGAGGAAGAACAATGCAGGTTCAAAGATACAAAGTCAAGGAAGACCGGGATTCAAAAATGGAAGGAAGGGAAGATGCTTCGTTTGCAACAAGTTTGGTCAATATGCCAGGCAGTGTCCAAATAGAAGGGACACATCTCATGATGATGATCACAATCATTCCAAAGGGCAACAACAATCAATCAAAGGAATGGCATGTTCAACAACAAAGGGAAAAGAAATGCTTCCGCTACTCAACTTGGAAATGATCGAGCTTCTAAAAGAACAAGAAACTACAGGTATGATGAGTCTAATGTTGTAAATTCTAAGGAAAAGGAATTCTATCTTATATCTTCCCTCTCTACTGCCTCTCCTCCGGATACTTTGGAACATTCGTTGATTGATAGTGGTGCCTCAAGGCACTTCACCGGGTACAAGGAAGCTCTTTCAAATCTGATAGAGAAGTATACAAATTTGGAAATTATCCTTGGAGACAATGCCAACTATCCCATGAAGGGAGTTGGGAATGTTACCATTCAATTGAATCAAGGTAACACCGTTCATCTTGAAGTACTATATGTACCTGATCTAAATAAGAATCTAGTGTTTATCTTGGCAATGGGAGACAAAGGATTCAAGGTGGCATTCATCGATGGAAAGATACGTGTGTGGAAAAGAAATTTCAAAGAAGCATTTACTCTTGGATTCAAGGTTGACAGTTTATATCAAGTTGGAGGAAGTCCACTAGGAGCCATGTCTTGCGACACATCTCTTCAATCCGAACTATGGCACCGAAGGTTTGCTCATCTTCACTATAAGGCTCTACCCGATGCAAGGAAGATGGTTACAGGTATGCTTGAATTCAAAATAGAGCATGAAGGTGTATGTCAGGGATGTGTTGAGGGAAAACATACAAGGGGACCATTCCCCTCAAGTGATAGCAAGACCACAGACATTTTGCAATTGGTTCATTCTGATCTATCTGGTATGTTGCCTGTGACATCATTAGGAGGATATTTATATTATGTTGTCTTTGTGGATGACTTCTCTCGCAAAACTTGGATATATTTCTTGAAGAAGAAGGACGAAATATTCTCATGGTTTCGTGCCTTCAAAGCCTTGGTGGAAAATCAAATAGGGAAGAAGATCAAGATATTGAGGACCGATAATGGAACCGAGTATGAGTCAAATGAATTCAATGACTATTGCAGGGAAGCTGGCATTAAGAGGGAGACTACTACTGCATATACTCCTGAGCAAAATGGTGTTGTTGAAAGGAAGAATCGTTCCATTATAGAAGCCACTCGTGCCATGCTTCATGATCAAGGACTTCCAAAGTTCCTATGGGGAGAAGCTGCCAACACTACTGTGTACATTCAAAATCAATGCCCTCATCAAGCATTGGACTCCAAAACTCCCGAAGAAGTTTTCACCAGTAAGAAACCTAATGTTTCTCATTTTAGAAATTTTGGTAGTCCCGTATATTTTTATGTGCCGAAAGAAAAGAGAAGCAAATTGGAGGCATCTGGGAAGAAAGGAACTTTTGTGGGCTACGGTGAAAATTCTAAGGCATATAAAATCTATGTGCCTAATCAAAGAGAAGTGGAGTTTAGTCATGATGTCACCTTTGATGAGGATGTTTCCCTAAGGAAGATTAGCAACCTTCCTATTCCGAGTAAGGACAAAGAAGCAGATGCAGAAAATCAGGGAGATTCGTAGGATGACCCGATGTCCGACGTTGAAGAACCGATGGATCCCATTGATCCTCCTCCTCCAAAAGGAGAACCTCATCGCTGAGGGAAACTCTCAAAGATGCCGAGAGACGTTGCACCGAGGGGGACATTTCGTGAAAGCGAGAAGCCTAATAGGTACCAAGGGTACTTAACTGCTATGAGCACCATTATTCAATCTGAACCTTTCTCATTCGAAGAAGTTGTGAAGCAACAAGTATGGAAGGATGCTATGAACAAAGAGTACAAGTCAATTATGAAGAATGATGTTAGGATGTGGTCCCTAGACCCCAGGACAAATTTGTTGTCACCTTTAAATGGCTCTACAAGATCAAGCATGGTGTTGATGGAAGTGCTAAGAAGTTCAAGGCCAGATTTGTTGCTCGAGGCTTCTCTCAAAAGGAGGGTGTAGATTATGATGAGATATTTGCACCCGTTACTCGCTACACCATCATCTGTTCGATTATAGCCCTTGCTGCCTCTCAAGGATGCAATCTACACCAGATGGATGTCAAGACTGGCTTCTTGCATAGTTCACTTAAGGAGGAAGTCTACATGGAACAACCTGAGGGATTTGAAGTTCAAGATCGTCATACACATGTATGCAGTTTGAAGAAAGCCCTTTATGGGTTGAAGCAAGCACCTCAAACTTGGTATGAGAGGATCGATAGCTATCTGACAAAGCTGGGATTTACAAGAAGTGAAGTTGATCTGAACCTTTACTTTAAGGTTGAGAATGATAGACCTCTCATCTAGGTACTCTATGTGGACGATCTCTTTCTGACAGGTGGGGATCCTCTTATTCGTCAATGTACGAGAGAGTTGGCTTTCGAATTTGATATGAAGGACCTAAGATTGATGCATTACTTCCTAGGGTTGGAGGTTTGACAAAATCCAGGGGAGATTTTCCTTTCTCAAGGAAAATATGTTGTGAAGCTACTTGAAAGATTTGGGATGGCAGACTGCAAGTCCGTGACTACTCCAATGGAACTTAACTTCAAGAAGTTATGCGGAAGTGTTGTCGGGCCCAATTTGGGAAATCCTTTTGACTATCGTCAACACATAGGAGACTTGATGTTCTTGGTGAACTCCTGTCCAGACACATGTTTTGCAGTGAACACATTGAGTCAGTTTATGGTCGAGCCTCATCATATACATTGGATTGCTACCAAGAATCTCTTGAGATATCTTCGGGTCGGCCAGCGACGTTCCTCCTAGTTGAGAGGGAGTGTTAAATTTGGAAACTAGGACCAAACATCACTTTGGATAGCTCTTATGAGGCAGTTGATATCTTTCTTGGATTCCTCTTTCCGAGAGGTGTAGGAATGATCTAAAGATCATCCTATTCTGGCATGTACAAATGAAGTTATGAATTTATTTTGATTATGGACAAATTGTCAAGGTCGACCAGCCATCAAATTAGCCTCCTCCAGCCTTCAACGTTGCATATAAAATACAAGGTGCCTCCTCATTTTGGCATCTCATCTCATTCATCTTTCCCTCTCTCATCTTGATTGGGTACGAATTTTTGGGCCTCTCTCTCTCCACACGTGCGAAAGGAAGACTGTCTTTTCTAGCTGTTGCATTGACCATATTTGACCGAAATTTCAGGAGGCCAAAATTTCAGGAGACCAAAATTTCAAGAAGCCGAAATTTCCGGAGGTTGACTTTGACTAGCATTGACCATGTTCGACTTCGGTTTTATGAGGGAGACTTCTGTTTGGGCAAGCCATTGTTCTGGGCACAAAACCGAGGCAGTTTGACCCCTGCGTTGACCAGCATTGATTGCCCTAATTCAGGGTGTTGCATTGACTTTTGTTGACCAGATTTGATTCGTTATTTTATGACTGTTTTGGGTTGCATTATCTTGTTGTTGGAGGCCGAATTGACCAAGGTTGACCAAGCTATTTTGGAGGTCAATTTCAATCCTGTTGATCGGCGTTGACTTTCTAGTTAGGGCTTTTTGTTTCTGTTGTTTTGACTGATCAATTTGGGCAAGTGAATATTGTAAATTGTACTCTCTCTCTACTGAACTTTTGAAGAATTATAAGAAGAATTAATCAAGGGTTTCCCCACATTGGGGTTTGTCCCTCGCTGATGCCATATCTTGTGTCCTCTTGCGTTGGCTTGTCTTCTACTGTTATTGTTTATGTTCTATCTACATTTTACTATCATGTTGATGTGATTGCTATACTAGATATGATATTGGGCTAATAAAGAAAATTGAAGTAAAATTGCTCCAAGAATAGAACATACCATTGTTATCCTAAAATTAACATATGTCCTCATATGGAATATGAGGTGGTTGACTAAGTTGAAGGAACAATGGATGGAGGTTCCCGAGGGAGCAATATGTGAAGAAGGAAAGAAGAGATCGTGAAAGTTGCAACTACGGAAATCAACATCCAATGACTAGAAGAATTGGCCATGACATCTCCATAGAGAAGGCATGAAGACCCTGATAAGGTCTGTAAAGAAAGGAGACCCTTGACATTGAAAGTCTTGGAGATGTGCTTATGAATGTGCAGGATGTTGATATTGCAAGCAAGATGTCATGATGAAAGGCCATCACAAAAGGTAACTTTGATTTGATGTTCATTTTTTATTTTTGAACAACATCTGGATGGATTGATACAGGGCTACTGAAAGAGAGTTGTAAATGACACCTACAACTAGCACTCATGTGGTTGGATGAAAGATCCTAAAGGAAACATGACTTGGAAGAGGTAGTTGTATGAAGAAAAGCCAGATGTGGATTAGAAGATCACTTTCTAATAAATAAAAGGATGACATGACTGACATGGTTCGTGAAGGAAAGTGATGGATGGTCGATGCCCTACAAAGAAGTCCCAAAAGATGAAGGCTCCATAATGTTGAAGATAAACTTCATGACATCAAAAGAAGGAGCCCCACAAGTAGTTGATAGTCCCATGATCTCCACCTAGAGCAAAAAGTTGTTGGAAGCAAATCCTTGGTTAAGAGGGAGCTTGGACAAGTCCCTGAATAAGAGGGAGCTTGGGTACATTCCTTTTATAGGAATGGGTACATTCCTTTATGGGAATGGGTATATCCTCCCTAGTTGAGAGGGAGAGATAGACACATCATTCTTGTTTTCACTTTAGAAAGAAAGAACGGAGAATTGGGTAAGCATCTGGCATCCAATATTCTTTGAGGATGAGGTAGGAGGGCATCCAAGATAAGAGTAGTCGAAGAGGAACGATATTCTTTGAGAATTGGGAATCCAAGATAAGAATAGTCCTGGAAGGACATACTCTATGAACACCCAGGTGAGGTATGTACCTTGACAGGCAATGATGATCGTGTCTATAAGTCATTGGTCTCGCTAACATTGTGCTCTAATCTTGTGGAGAGATAGAGCGGTTAGTCAAGGCCTTGTTATGTGACAATGCCTGATGATATGATGCTAAACAGATGGGTTACCAATCCGACTCTTCTTATGAGAATTCTTCAGATTGAAAATGTCCAAGTACCTTGTATGGATTATGAATACCTCCCTAGTTAAGAGGAAGTGTTGAAATATGTAACTAGGTTCAGTGTTCATAATGACATATGTAATCATGATTTTATGTATTTAATGAAAACAGAAAAATAAATTTATTATTGTTATTCTTGAGGCATGGGTTTCATGCTCGAGGGCAATTTATTTTTAGGTCAAGCACCCATTAAGTGCTTCTAGGGCTTGTCATTGAGTCGACAAGTCAATTGAGTCATTGTCATGTATGAAAGACCCTCTTGGGCAAGTTACATATTGTAAAGAAAAATTATTTGAGTCAAAAGAAAGACAAAAAACCCTCCAAGACATCGTTATGGTGCAAAGATCAAGTCAGCCTACATGAAGGGACAAGTCAGCGTAAAGATAACAATTCATACCCCTCAAAAGCCTATAAATAAGAAGGAACTCAACCTCATTTGGACACACTCTCAAGCAAGTTTGATCTCCTCAAGATAGACGGTGGAAAGTACAAAGAAGAACAAGAAGAACAAGCTCGAAGTTTTGGGTCTCTCTCTCTTTTGTTAGGGTTTCTGCAGTTACTAGGAAAAACGAAATTCTGAAGCTGCATCAAAGTTGTGAAGTTGCATGGAAGTTGTGAAGCTGCATCAAAGTTGTGAAGCTGCAGCTAGGTCGAAACTGTGAATCTACTGAAGAGGTCGAAGTTGCAGTAAAATCTGTTGGTCGAAGTTGCAAAAGAATTTGTTGGGTAGAAGAATTTGTTGGACGTCGAAATTGCAGTAGTTGTTGAGGAACTGCTAAAAGGAAAGCTTGGCAAGGGACTTGGTCTTGGAGGGTCTTGGTCAAGGGTCATAGGTCTTGGAATTCGTCAACTGAAGATTCTATAATAAGAGCAGAATTTTTGTGGGTTTTCCTCTCAAAAAGAGAGGTTTTGGCCATGGTTGATTAGCAACATCTTGTGTCCTTTGCCTTATTGTTCTTCATGGTTTGGTAGATGTTTGATGAAGAGAATAATAATAAGAATAATCAAGTGAAAGAAGAAGCTAATCAAGTTAAGTAAAAATACATCACAAGTAGTTATCAAAGTGGGAGAAATAACCTAATCTAGTTGCCCCTATATTTCTCAACAGTTAATACTTGTTGTACTTGTGAGCATTGGCAAGTTCTCCAAAGCATAGTGGAGTATGGTAAGTCTGAATGAGTCTAGTAGTTTTTGATGTTGTTGGCGGTTTGGGGGATAAGAGAGAGTTTTCACCTTGTAGTTTCCTTTAAAATCCCTTGAGTCGAACACAAAATCATTTGTGAACTTTTTTAGAATACCAGTTTTGAGTTTTCAGATTTTGCAGCTCTATAGGGATGACCGTACAAGATTGCCAAAGGAGGTCAGGCGAGTTAGCCAGAATGCAAATCTGGGCAACAGTTCGGCTTCCAGTTGTCGGAAACAAGTGTCAAAGGAAGTGAGAGCTGTCTAGTGTGAGTTGCAAAGTGAAGAAGGGTCCCAGTCAAGGACTAGGATCAAAAGGAGATAGTGGGGCACCAAATCTAGGGGAAGGAGTATGAGACCCCAATGTGCCAAATGGACAGGGTCCAGCACAGTTGCAACAAGGAGATCAACAGTTCCAGTTTGTTGTAGTGGGATCATCACCTTTGCTACAGGAGCCCGCAATATCACAGTAACAAGATGGATCAATGGTAGTTGATGCAGTCAGTACCAGAGTTACAACTGCAGACTAGTAGCAGTCAGATGTTGAGTGTAGTGCAGTGTTGACAGCAGAGAAGGCGGCTCAGTGCAGAGTTAGCAACAGCACAGATTCTTCAGCGACAATCCACAGACTAGTAGCAGCCAAGAACTCAGGAGACAGGTGCATCATACAAAACACATATGATTCAGTGTTTCAAATGCTTCTCAATTGCAGCTGCAGCAGCAACAAATGAGAGGGAGTTGTAGTGCAAATGCAATGTTGGCAGCAATATGGCAGTGTCAGTAGTAGCACTGATACAGCGTCACAATCACGAAGTGGTTGGTGGGTAGCAGTAGCCAAACATCAGCAGCGTAACAGGAGATGACATAGAGACAGGTTGTTGTAGCAAGGTGTGCAGCACTAGAACACAGTCCTTGCTAAGAGGGAGTGTTAGTTTTTGTAGCATCGGATGTGTTCTAGCCACGAAATTTGGTGGAGAGACTAGAATGCATGAAATCTCCAAAACCCAGAAATCGTTTCTGGAAATTCCACCTAGAGATGACTTAATTAGATTATTAACCTATTTTTTAATGTTTCCTAAGTCTAAACTTAGGAAAACTGGTTAATTAATCAGAATTAATTAAGTCAAGGTGAGAATAGTCTAGAAACTCACACGGATTGACTTCAAGATGATCCCAGACCTTAATTTAGTTTTAATATTGGTCGTTGGTGCTCCAACAGAGGATTATAAGAAGTCGATGGGCACTTGGAGAACACACTAGAGACACTTGGAGAATTCGATTTTCCAGAGTAGCAACAGTCAGTTGCTAGAGAGTTCGAGCTTCAGTGAGGAAGCAAAGTCAGTGAGGAGCAAGGACAGTGAGGTTGGAGGAAGTTTTCCAGATCCAGCGAGTGCATTTGCAAAGAGGCCGAGATTTCTCCAAGAGGTTGCACAAAGGTAGCGCAGAGCCTCAAGAAGGCAGTTCGATTTGCTGGGAAGGAAGACGTTTTCAATTCCAAAGGTCGGGCAAAGGTTCCAGAGTGTCGGAGAGACGTTTTCCTAGTCAGCAGCAGGCAGGACGGCTAGACTAGCAGTCAGTTCGGGCAACAGTTGCAGCAGGCATCATCAAGTTGACACAGAGCCTGCATAGGGCCAGTTGGATGGCTTGCGTTTTAGAGGCAATCCAATGTCGGAATTGCTCGAAGTGAGGGTAATTTCCCTCTAGTATTTTTGCCAGTACTTTCTCTACAGGATAGCCAGATTTCAACATCCAAATATCACTACTGCATAATAATAAAAACCCTCATTGGGTTTTTTCGGGGACATTTGTCCAAAAATAGTGATGTCATAGTTTTTTGTGTGTGCTAGATTTTATCAGTTTCCAGTGCTATTTTTCTTCCACGATATTTATGTGTGAAAATCGTAGTGTGAATTATTTGGTATTTGTCGTAGCAAACTACAAATAAATTGTTAAATAAATTAAAAATTAGGAAAATAATTTCCAGTTGTTGTGATAGATGAAATTTTCACATACTAATAGTGAAGATATATCCCTTTGGATTTCTTCTCATCATGTTCTTCCACTTCTTCAGTGATACGAGCCTCTTTTCTTTTCCTTTTTTCTTTTGTTGTCCTCCTTGAATTTTGGACAATTTCTCTTGTAGTGCCCATATTCTTGACAGCCATAGCTTTGGATCTTTGACATATTCTTCTTTTTTTAGGACCAAGCTTCCCTTTTCTCTTATTGTTAAAATTGGCAACTAGGGCCAAACTCCATGTGGATCATCTTATTTATGGCAGCTAATATTTTTCTTGGATTCCTCTCTCCGAGAGGTGTAGGATTGATCTAAATATCATCCGATTCCGACATGTATTTATGGAGATATGAATTTGTTTGTTATTTGACAATTTGTCAAGGTTGGCCAGCAAGCAAATAACCCCAGCTCAACCTCAACGTGACATTATAAATAGAAGAGGCCTCAGGTCATTTGTCATACACACACTTCTCTCATGATCTCTCTCCACTCGTTTGGGTTTGGTGGCAAGAGAGGTCAAGAGGGAGAAGCCCTAGCCGCAGGTGAAGAGGAGACTAAGGGAGAAGCCCTAGCCACAGTCCTAAAGGAAGGAGATCTAGCCATGCCCTAGCCACAGTCATAAAGAAGCCATAGCCGCAGTCTTGAAGGTGCCCTAGTGCCCTAACCGCAAGCCTAATCCGCAGCAAAAGGAGGCCTAATCAGCAGCCCTAATCCGTTGTTCAAAGAGGCTCCTATCTGCAGCTAGCCGCAGTCAAAGGGAGGCTTCTATGCGTAGTCAATAGAGGAGGCCTAACTGAGATCTAAAGGAGCCTAAGTCGCAGAACAAAGGAAGTCACTTATCCGCAGCAAGGAAGGGACGTTAGGGTCACTAATCTGCAGCCAGAGGAGAGACCCACAGCCAAGGGAACTCTTGCCGCAACAAAGGAGGGACTCTAGCCGCAGCCAAAGGAAACCCCAGCACAACAAGAAGCGTGAAAGAATCATGGCCAGATTGTTGTAGGTGACAGCACAGTGATAGAGGTTGTTCCAGGTATGGGTTAAAGACTGCTTGCAAGGAGTGAAAGCCACAGTCATAAGGTGAGGCTGTGTGTTGAAGAAGTTTTCCCTCAGACTTAGATCAAATCTACATAGGGCTAGTTTCATATACACATTAGGTGATGAGTTGTTGATGTTTATGTAATTGTTTTGAGGACATTTACATCAATGTTGCTATGTGCTAGGCCACAGGCCATAGCACCATAGCAAGGGTTACTTAGGGCTACTCTCTTAGGACTGTTTGGAGATTGTGAAGGAAGTTTTGGACTACTTCAAGTACCCTTATCAGATCAGAAATTCATCACAGTCAAGGGAGTTTAGGGTTGCATATTGTGCCCTAACCAAAATTGCAGGAGCAGCTAGCAATCAGAGGAATGTTGCATCAGTGTTACGTGAAGGGCCATTAGTTTGATGATCTCCTCAAAGGATTTGCTTCAGCACTCTTTGTGATTGGATTCAGGGATGCATCTTTGAACAGTCATCATTAGCAGAATGGATTTTCTACTACTGTCATAAATATCAATTTTGTATATTTGTACTATCTCTCTCCTTGTTGAACTATTGAAGATTATAAGAAGAATTGATCAAGGGTTTCCCCACATTGGGGTTTGTCCATAGCTGGTGCCACATCTTGCATCCTCTTGTCTTCGCTTGTCATCTATTGTTTATGTTTATGTTCTATCTGCATTTTACATTCATGTTGATGTGATTGCTAATGTGGATATTGTTATTGAGCTAATAAGAATATTGAAGTAAATTCCTCTAAGCATAGAACATACCAAAATTTAACACTTATCCATGGCAACAAATGCTTGAATTTGTTCATTTGATCCCACGTCACTCTTTTCCTTCAACCTGGTTTCTTCGTAATGACCAAAGTTCACTGAATGGGGAGGCTTCCTTCTTTCCAAAGATACTAGATGTGAAGTTGCCCATTCCTCTGGAAGTGCACTGAGCACTATGGTGGCCATTTCTTTATCGGACATTATTTCTCCCAACTCTTGTAGTTGGTCTCTTATTCTTAATACCTTTATAAAATATGGGGCTATTCCATCTTCCTTTGATATCATCATTTTGTACAGCTCGTTCCTCAAAGATATCATTTCTCCTACAATACTTACGGAGAACAATTTTATTAACTTGTCATATATTTCTTTTTATGTCTCCAACTTTGATACATAAGGTATGAGGGGATCCTTGATGGATTCAATGAGAATCCTTTGAGCCCTTACTTCCCCTTTCATATACTTTGCTAGAGCTTGAGCTTCTTCCTTTGGAGGCTTAGTGATTGATTCCTTAACATGTTTTATGAGGATCAAATCTTTCTTCTTCTTCCATGCAAGAAATTTGGATGACCCAACCAATTTGTTGCTTTCCTTGCAAAATGAAGTCATTTTGATAGCAAATTCAGTCATAAATATAGAGGGTACTTACTTGTCAAGTGAAGATGCTCCTTGATGACAATATCTTCAACTTGATGCCTTCTTGATTTTGATGATGATGATGATAATAGAAGATGTCTTCTTAATGAAGATGTCTTCCTTCAAAAGTGATCCTTCAATGAGAGGGAGATCACCTTGATTTCGTGATGATGATGACAATGTCTCTTCTTGCTTCCCTTGGATGTAGAGACTTCAAGATGCTTCAATGAGTAGTCCTTCTTTAAGTGGAGGTTGGGTCTTGTAGATCTTATCTTTGTGTATAACCCTTCTTTGGATGAGCTAGGGTTTTGAGGTCTTCTTTCTTTGGGATGTGATGATCCTTGAGATGAATGTTCCTTCTTGATGATTGATGATCTTCTAGAGCTTTAGCCCTTGAGTGTCCTCCTTTAAGTTTCCTTTCCTTGATGTAGTCACCTTAGCTCCGATACCATGTTAAGAAATCTAGGGGCAACTAGATTAGGTGATTTCCCTTAGTTTGATAATTGCTTGTGATGCATTTTTACTTAACTTGATTAGCTTCTTCTTTCACTTTATTATTATTAGTATTCTCTTCATCAAACAACTACCAAACCATAAAGAACAATAAGACAAAGGACACAAGATGTAGGCGATCAGCCAGAGCCAACACTTCTCCGCTTGAGAGGAAAACCCACAAGAATTCTTCTCTTCTTATAGAATCTTCAATGGACAAATTCTAAGACCTATGACCCTTGACCAAGACCCTCCAAGACCAAGTCCCTTGACAAGCTTTCCTTTTAGCAGTTCCTCAGCAGCTATTGCAGCTTCGACCTCTAACAAATTCTTCTACCTAGCAAATTCTTCTGCAACTTCGATCTCTTCAGCAGATTCACAATTTCAACCTTTCACAGCTTCGATGCAGCTTCAAAATTTCGTCTTGCAGAGTAACTACAAAAACCCTAACAAAAGAGAGAGAGAGAGGCCAAAAACTTCAATCTTGTTCTTCTGCTTCTTCGTAGTTTTCCAGCTTCTATCTTGACAAGATAAAACTTACTTAAAGTGTGTCCAAATGAGGTTGAATTCCTTCTTATTTATAGGCTTTGGAGGGGTACGAAGGTACGAATTGATATCTTTAGGCCGACTTGTCCTTTCATGTAGGCTGACTTGATCTTTGCACCATGACAAGGTCTTGGACGGTCTTTTGACTTTCTTTTGACTCAAATAAATTTTCTTTACAATATGTCACATGCCCAAGAAGGTCTTTCATACATGACAATGACTCAATTGACTTGTACACTCAATGACAAGCCCTAGAAGCACTCAAATGGTGCTTGACCTAAAAATAATTTTCCCTTGAGCATGAAACCCATGCCTCAAAAATAACAATAATAAATTTATTTTTCTCTTTTCATTAAATACATAAACTTATGATTACATATGTCATTATGAAGACCAAACCTAGTTACATATTTCAACATTAACTGCCCAATGCTCGGTCAATGAGAATTTTTACTCACCAAGCAGCCACAATCTTGAGCAATGTTTTAAAACATGGACTTGACCTTGGAATCAGTGAAGGGTCAACTAGGACTCGGAATGACTCAGATTGATCTGATTTCAATTACTCAGTTTACTAAAAAAATTCAGATAATATTTGAATATTTCAATAAAATACTATATTTTGAAGATTCCAAACCATTAGTCTCCATGTAAGGGTGAATATATCAAAATGGAGCCAAGTGCAATACATATCAGCAACAAAATACATAATCAGTGAGGCTCTAAATGGCCTCTAGAGTGCGAAGGACCCTTTTAGAGCCTCTGGAGTGGGAAGCACCCTTAAAAAGGATTAAGAAACTATAATTTTTGAATGACGAGGCAATACCTTCCCTCAAAAATTTACCCTTCAAGTATCTACATAATATAAACCTAGAGATACTCCACCAAAAGTACAGTGGGAAGAAGTACAACATACCAATATGTTGTGGGAACATTCAACAAACCACGCATGTGACAAATCGTTGCTTGCACACAGAAATTTTAATCCTAGATAAACCCACAAATTTATACATACCCTTACCAACAGCCAAACTTATGCTAGAAAAATGTGCCAAGCAGGTTGAAACCCAGCTTGAATCCCAAGATAACAGACAAAAATACCTCCAACCAGCAACAGAATTTGTGGCATGTAATTGACATGTCTATAGCAGCAAGACAGTGGAGGAGGAAACTGCCAAAATCCCTTAAAACAACTTGCATAGGCACACTAAATATATCTTCTCAAACCCCAGGTTTATTGGGCAGATTTACAACATGCTGGCAGAAACAGGAAAAAGTCAGTGGAGGGGCTGCAAAGAGGCTGAAACAAGGCCAAAATTCTGTCCAACAAATTCTGCTCTAAAATATTAGCAAAAATACAGGCCAAAGAACGACCTCTGCATAACATAACATGTCAAAATTCCATCAAGAGTCGACTTGGCCGAGAAGGTACAGACTCAGCCGAGTTGGTCCGGTTTGGCATTTAACCATCCAAGTCATGCTTTGTGGTTTGGTAACAAACTAGTCTGACTCAGCTGAGTAGGTACTGGCCCTCTGAACCAAACCATTTGCCAAGTTGATATGGTAGTCCGAGTCAACTTGGTCCAAGTTTTAAAACACTGCTCACAAGTACTCCCAGGCAATACCCAAGGGTATGGAAACTATGGAACAAATAATTATTAATTACCAAACTATCATGCTGAGCACCATATTCATATTTTAATCATTGCATGTAAGGGCAACTTTAGAGGATATATGAACATCGTCTCAAGCAACCTTAGAAGATTCTATTAGAATTTTGAATTTCATGATTTTCCTTGCCACTTTAAGCGTGACATAATATTGATAGGTATATTGCTCTATCAGGTAACTATTGACAGGATTCCCATGGCATACCCCTTCTTTTCTATTTATGCTACCTTTATGGTTTATCTTTTTGGCCTGCAAGCTATTCCCAAGAGTTGGGAAATGTTTCGCAGGTTGTCTTCCAAATCAAGAAAATCATCTGAGATTCAAAGCAACGCAATTTTCTCCCAGATTTGTGAATCCTTATACCCAAAGCAATCTAGGTCCAGGTCCAGGTCCATTGGATCCAATAGCCAAAACAAACGTTGAAGTTTACAGGCCTGCTTTTTAGCAAAAACATGCCCTATGATATCTAGTCCCACTTTCATGATATTTTTCGAAGTCCTGTTTTCTGGTATATGAGCAAGCACCAATAGATTTATAAACATGTACAACACAACATCATATCATTTAACAATATTTCTCATAAATGAGAACAACGTTTTTCTTACCTTCTAGTGTCATAGCATCACAAAGATTCAATGCCTTCTCATAAGAACTCAGAAATTACCTAACGATGAAGTAAACCAAGAACAAAAAGACCAGTTGCCTGTATGTTCAACCCAAAAACAGATCTATTTCTACTTATCTATACTAGAACCCATCAATTTAGTAAATTGTATAGATTCAACAAACTCGAATTAGGGACTGAACTAGCATTCATTAATTTACTACTCCCATCATCAGAGCTATTGCTACACAATTGTGAAGTTGTGCTTCAGCTTGAATACCAACTATCAGATTCTTATCACCTCTTTACAATTATGAGTTAGAGTTTCCATTTTAATAACCATTTTATCTGATTTGTAAAGTACACATTAGAATCTTTTACACACATCGTATAAATTTCACTTTCTGAATGGTGCATTATACCATGAATTGAGTGTCAGCGCTCTATAAATACTCACTATTCTACAATTATAGTTTGTCCTCAGCATCACAAAATGGTATCAGATCTTTAGACTTTGCTCTCAAAAATTTGTCTGGAGAATGCACATCACACCACTCTGAGAAATGGAATCAATAAACAAATGAAATAATCAGAAAAAACAATTAGAAAAGCAATGGAAAGAATGGACAAAGATGAGATTGTTCGTTCAAGTAGAAATTTCACTATCAGATTTCAGCACAGTGTAATCAAGGAATGTACAGGAAACTCTATTTCAGTGCAGTTTGACAAGGTCTGTCGAGGAAACTCCATCCAATCAAACAAATGAAGACATTTTTCAATTATGCTACAGGCTATTCTCACTTCTTCTCCATTGCTATGTTTATTGTCATGAATCTTCACCGTGAGCTTACAAAATATCTCCTCTCTGGCTAAAGACCTGGGACCGAATTGGGTAATAGGTGACATACCCTGATAATGGCATAATCAGAATCTCTTTCATATGACCTATTGTGTACCTACCAACACTGACAAAGGGGTCATCCGTTGAGTGAAGCTAACTCAATCCTGGAGCAAAGCAAATCACACTAATTGGTTATATGATGGCAATGAAGATTTGATTCATCACAGATTGTGTTCAAACAAGCGTGGATTAATTGCCCTTCTGAGTTTGAGCCCAAGGTTGTATAAGTATTGCTTTGGTGACAAGGCATTAAACTTGCTATTAGAACTTGAAAAAGATGGCTATAAGAAAGGGCCTGAATCATCAGCAGTATTGATGGACTAGCTTGGTACGTTAAGTTGAGTAGTCTTTACTGAGATTGCTAACACAATCCTGGAGCAAAGCAAATCACACTAATTGGTTATATGATGGCAATGAAGATTTGATTCATCACAGATTTTGTTCAAACAAGAGTGGATTAATTGCCCTTCTGAGTTTGAGCCCAAGGTTGTATAAGTATTGCTTTGGTGACAAGGCATTAAACTTGCTATTAGAACTTGAAAAAGACGGCTATAAGAAAGGCCCTGAATCATCAGCAGTATTGATTGACTAGCTTGGTAAGTTAGGTTGAGTAGTCTTTACTGAGATTGCTAAGAAGGAAAGAGTTCCCTCCACAGTTTGTGTTAGTATGCAAGGAGTGAATTGCAACAAAAGGCATTAAACATACCTAATACAATATTGGACAATACAGAAAATTTGATTCAAATTAATACGAAAGTATGTTACACGGGCCTCTAGCTGGTGGCCTTGTAGATAAATAACCGTATGCAGTAGTAGCACTGATGGCAGCTCAAGCCATTTCACGCAAGAAGCTCTCAGCAAAATAGAAAAATCAGAGTTCTTGTGCATAAGTATATTAGTTAGTTATGAACTATTATGCATACAATGAGATGTTCTAGTCACATTTCTTGCAGCACTTTGGATAAGTTGAAGATGGATGTGATCTGGATCAATCTAATGACAAAACTTAACGAGTAACAGATATGTGTCCTAGTTTGCAAAAGCAATGGGATATGTGCATGATATCCTGATGATTAATTATGAAGTTTTTGCTTGTTGAACTAATTGTTGAACCAGTAATGATGAAGTTGCTATGAATTACCAAAGTACTAATGACAGAGTTGTTGAATAGTAAAGAAATTTGCTGATACCAAGTATATATTGTTCATAATGGTTTATGTTGAAAAATAAAAACCTATCAGTTGGAAGACTTGGGATTTGTCAAAGACTTGGGGGTTACAACTTATACTAAAGTTTGGATAAGAAATCCCTATGGTTTGTGGGATGAAACCCCAGAGCATGACTTGGAGTGATGAATGCCAATGGAGTTTGTACTTGGTTCATCTTCCTGATAACATAAAAATGACTTAGCTTGCAGTTGAGCCTTTGGTGTCGCTGGATAACTCAAGGATGAAAAAAACCCTAGCTCATACAATTCATGCAAGAACAGAAAGGTAAAACAACATGCACTAGTAGTTGATGTTGAGGACGAGGATGAGCATCTCTAGCTTGATGAGATTGCAGATGGATTTCTGCAAGAAGGAAAGGTTCAAGAGGGACTTGACAATTCGCTACAATCCTCATATCAAAAGATAAGTACTTCATATCAAGTTATTATTACTTTATTTTTTGGTCAGGCTCTTGGTTATAATCATTTCTTCCATGAACTCATAATGAGGTTTGCAGGTACATCATGAAGGCTGCCAAGGCAAGCATTCTGGCAATGTAATGGAAGCATCAGGAAGAATGAAGCAAAGTTTGTGGCAAGAGAATTATCCCAGGATTAAGCAATTTGTGTTCAAGAAGAAGAAAATATACAGAGGTCTAGAACCATGCCAAATGACCTAAAGAGCTCCTAGTTCAGAGGGAGCAAACAGTCAGGTAGTTTGCAAGGATGCTGTGATGGAGGAATATCAGTCCATCATGAAGAATGAGTCAGTGTTGACTTCCAAGTGGATCTACAAGATCAAGCATGTGATAGATGGCAGTATAGAGAATTACAAAGCATGATTCATGGCAAGAGGGTTCTCGCAAAAAGAGGGAGAGGACTATGAGCCTGGTACACTTCTATTAGAACTATTATTTCTATTTCTTCTATTATGGGTTGGAAATTGCATTAGATTAACTTGAAGACTGCTTTCCTCAAGGGCTTTGAGGTACATGAGAGGGAATATCATGTTTGTAGACTGGAGACGGCTTTGTACAAGCAGGCAACTCGGGCTTGGTATTCTCAGATTGATGGATACCTAATGAGTCTTGGTTGTTATAAGTGAAGCCTGTGATCTTGTTATTATATGACTTGTTTCTGACAAGAGCAGGACTTTTGTGACAGAGGGAACAATAGTGGCAGTAGGATTTGCTTCCATGATAGAGGAAGCAGTCAAGATTACCACAGGAAGCCCTGCTTCAATGTCAAAGGGAGTTGACCTCTGAGTTTGAGATGAAGAGTCTAGAGCTGATGCATTACTTCCTTGGTCGAGGGAAGTATACTATCGAAATCCTTCTATGAGTGGGCTATGCCAAACAGCAGATATGTTAAAATAACTAAAAAACAGCAGTGGCAAAGGGAGCAGCCAGGATTGCCATAGTAGGATCTAGTTCATTGTTAGAGAGAGCACCCAGTCAGGGTCACCGAAAAGCAGCAGTGGTGATGGATCCAATGAAGGAAACTGATCAATTTATGGTTGAGCTGAGGCATGCGACTCGTGTTGAGGCATCGACATGGTACATTTGGACATGGATTGAGATATGTCTCAAATGGTGAAGTACAACTATAGGGATATACATATTCATATAGGGCAAAGAGTGTAGAAGGCAAGAAGAGCACATCAAGACGTTGCTTCAGTTTTGGGTTCTGCAATGATATCCTAGATGAGCAAGAAGCAAACATTTGTCACACTCAACATTGTAGAGGTTGAGTATATTGCAGCTAGTTTTGGAAAGTTGTGAAGTAGTGTGGCTTTGGATGTTGCTCGTAGAATTGTTTGATTAGGTGTTGAAGACAACCGTGATGACAGGTTGAAGCACATTGAGATCAAGTACCACTATATCTGAGACATGATAAAAAGGGAGCAGTAAGGCTCCAATGCATTTCTACAAATGAGCAGGTTCTTGACATTTTCACAAAGCCTTTGTCCCAAGATGAAGTTTGTATACTTCATGGACAAGCCTGGAATGGTTGAGAATGCTTCCCTCGGTTAGAGGGAGTGTTGATCTTGTAGCATCAAGGGAAAATATTCTTCCTAGGTTAAGGGTATTGACCAAGAGCCCTGTAGTGTGGCTAAGGAGATTGGCCCAGAGATCATCAAGGCCTAGAGTGCTCCCTCAATCAGAATGTTTTGACCATATTACCAAGGATTACTTGGCTAGTGAGTAGAGTGAGTGCCTCAAAGCATCGGGCAAGTGTTTTACCATTCAATAGCATGTGACGACACGAGGGAATGGTAAATTAGCCCAGGGTTTCAAACTTTCACAATTGATCAAGGGTAATGACCTGGTTCCAAGTGATGACTTGGATAGTTGGTGACCCAAGACTAGTCTTACTCTAGTCAGGGAGTGTCTGACCATATTGTCGAAGGTTATTTGGCTAGTGGGTGACTAGATCCATTTGCAAAGGGGATTTGACTAGTGGGTAACTAGATCCTTTGCATGATGTTGATGCAGGATGCTTTCCACATGGTTCTGGAATAGAACATGAAGTGGATGGATACATTAACATAGCAAGCTCTTCAATCTTTTCTTGGGATGGAGAAATTGTTTAACAAAGAGGACATCTGAGGAAGTCAAGGTGAATACCTCCCTAGCTAAGAGAGAGTGTTGATTTTTGGGTAGTTGTGGTCGGTATTCCCCAGCTATAAGTCGACCCATGAAAAAGGAGGGAAATTAAAATTTAAAATTTGAATTAATTCTTCAAGTCGGCCTCAAAATACCAAGTCATCCCAACCAAGAGACCTACCCCTTGGGCACCCCAAAGTCATTATAAAAGGGCATTAGCCCTTCTCATTTCAAATATATCAAACCAACTCTTCTTGTGAGAGCGTCAAACCAAGGAGTCGTAGATCACAAGTGGAGGACGAATTTGAGGTCTATCTTTCTGAATTTGGAAGAGAATCTACCCTAGTGAAGGAAGTCGAGTTGCTAATCTAAGGTTTGGTTTGTTGGACAGTTGAAAGAAGGCTAACATGAAGGGTTCTTGAGGCTGCCAAGTTTGTTTGTTGTTGGAACAAAGGAGTCCAAGGCTCTATCTATTTCTATGGGAGGAATGAAGCCCTAAAAGAGGTTGAAAGCCTCAGTTTTTGTGAGCAGAAGGTTTCTGTGGAAGGGTCGAAGCCCCTAGAGGAGGCTGAGAGCCTTAGTCTTGAGATTAGAAAGGCCCAAGACCTTAAGAAGGCCAGCTGAGGCAAAAAAAGGCAAGTTGCAGCTGAGAGGTGGTGTCTAGGGTATTGCCTATCTTTTGAGCAAGAAGGATATGTTGCGCAAATTGAGAAGCCATGAGGTTTGTTTGACCACATTTGACTAGCACTATGATTTTTGGTCTAAGTTGACCAAGTCTAACTTATGAATATCGGATTGTACTTTTTTTGAACTAAACAAATTTCTCCTATAAAAGATTGTTGGGGTTTCTCCCTAGTTTGGGTTTCCCAGGGAAAAATTTTGGTGTCTACTGTGCATGACTTTTCTATTATGATCCTTTGCATTTATCTGTTGAATTTTTTGAAGTATAATTGCTTAATGGTGTTCTAAAGTGTCAAAGTAAACATTGGAAGTAGTTATTAGTTTCAAAAAATTGTGCGTGCGTCATTAGCACTAGAAAATCAACAATTTCAACAACAATTCTAGCAAATAGGCTTAAAAAGAATTTCCTCTAACATATCACAAAATAGTTGTTTGGTTTTCTTCACAATAGGAAAATTCATGTGGTCAGAATAGCACAAGAAGGATGTTAAAATTGGCAACTAGAGCCAAACTCCATGTGGGTCATCTTATTAATGGAAGCTGATATTTTTCTTGGATCCCTCTCATCGAGAGGTGTAGGATTGATTTAAAGATCATTCGATTTCAATAAGTATTCATGGAGATATGAATTTATTTGTGTTATGGGACAATTCGTCAAGGTCGGCCAGCAACCAAATAAACCCCACTTGTGCTCAATGTTTTAAGTATAAATAGAGGTGGCCTTCAAGCCATTTCAACACACTTGGGATCTCTTCCTCTCTACTTGTCTTTGGGTTTTAGTAGGAGGAGAGATCCTCAGGGATAATGTTTCCCTAATCTAGAGGGCAGAAGTCGGCACTGCCGGGAATAGCAGGAACTGCCGGGAATAGCTGGAATTGCCGGAACTACCAAGAACTGTCAGAACTGCCGGGAAAAGTCGGAACTGCTGGAACTGTCAGGAATAGCTGGAATTGCCGGAACTGTTGGAACTGCCAGGAAAAGCCGCAACTGCCAAAACTACCGGGAAAAGCCGGAACTGCCGGAACTGCTGGGAAAAGTCGGAACTGCCGGGAATTGCCGGAACTATCGGAATTGTCGGGAACTGCCAGAACAAGAGGGAAAACTGACGCAGAGGGCAGAAGCCAGAACTGTCGGGAACAGCCGGAACTGCTGGGAACAGCTGGGACTACCGAAACTGTTGGAACTGTCGGAACTGCCGGGAACTGTCGGAATAGCCAAAGCATCTGTCTCCGAAGGAGAGCAGCATGCAAGGGACAACTAACTAACATTGGGACAGTTGTATGGTACTTAGCAGCAAATACACCAAGCATGTAATGTTACAGCTAGCATGCAATAGCAAGCATGCTAAGGACAACAAGCATGCTAGGGACAACAAGCAAGCAAGGGGCAACAAGCAAGCAAGATGCAGCGAACACATAGGTCAGTATGGCAACATGGTGCAGCAATGGCACCTAATGCAATACAATGATGGGTACAGTCATGATTAATGAAGCGTGATGGGATGTAGCATAGTGATGATGGGTGTAGCATGGTGCAGTGCGGTGAGGTGCAACATGATGACGAAATGCAGCACAACGATAGGTGAAGGAGTCACCTCGGAGAATCAGTTGAAGCAGCATGTCTTCAACTAATCTCATGTATCATTTTCTTAGAGATGATCTATGCTCTTATCTAGATAAGTCAAAGTGTTGACTTCTATTGTAAACATACTATCTCTCTCTCTCTGCTGAACTATTGAAGAACATATAAGAAGAATTGATCAAGGGTTTCCCCACATTGGGGTTTGTACCTGGCTAGCGCCACATCTTGCGTCCTCTTGTCTTGCCTTGTCTTCTGCGATTTATGTTTATGTTCTGTTTGCAATTTACTTTAATGTTGATGTGATTGATAATCTGGAAAAGTTATTGAGCTAACTGTGAAAACTGAAATAAATTGCTCTAAGCATAGAACATACCTAAAATTAACAAAGGACCACATATAACAAAAGAAAAAGAAATCAACTATGATGATGAGATTAGACTTAGCTAAGGGTTTTAATAAGGTGAGCTAGTTAATAATAGGATTAATTTATTCAAATTGGGATGAGGTCTCAAGTAGTAAATTGGATTATGGGGTGCAATTTCTCAACTTCCCTTGTCATATTGGTTAATGGGTCATCATCCAGTTTCTTCTATCCTACTATGCCCTATGCTTCCCTTCTTATTCTTGTTGATTGCAAGAGGTTTGAGCAGAGATCATTTTCCCTCATCTCATTTACTATTTGTAGATGACATGGTTTTGTTTGGCATGGGAACAATTAGGGAAGTACAAAACTATAAAGAAGTCATACAATAAGGCAATAACAATGTAGGAGAATGTTCATAAATATTCAGTGCTATTCAATGGCCTAGAGGCAGGCTTAGATAGTTTGCTCAGATATTGATGTGGGGTTAAAATATCTAAAGTTTTATTTCAATCCTACTAACTACATATTCAAGGATTGGAACTATCTTTGTGAAAAAAATGAAGAGAGAATGACTAACTCATGCTACTAGTGGTTATCCAAGGTTGGCAAGCTGACTTTAGTCAAATTAGTTTTGGAGGCAATGCCTATTTATTGGCATTTTTTAGTTTACATGCCAAAAGGAATGTTAGAAAAGAAAAAATAGAAAAGGTACTTTAGCTTCATATGAACAAGAAAAAGAGAAAGGGAAGGAATACCATTGTTTAAGTAGAAAAACTTTTCAAAACCAAAGGAAGGTAGGGATTAGAAAATATTCATCTATTTGAACAAGTTTTATGAAATGTCCCCTATGGATTAATTTCCCAGTGGAGGACAAAATAGCCTATCCAACCCCGTAGGCTATAGTCTTTGATAAAGGGGAAAACCCATTATCCAATGTTTTGGGGCAACATTGGGTAAATTTTGGGGTAGCTAGGGCAAAAAACCAAATTGGGGGTTGCACATGAACCCCTCACATTAGATTAAGGAAGAGAAACCCCCCATGAAGAATCTATAAATAAAGGGGAGATGGAACCATTCTATCATCATTGAATTGGATTGAATTGTCTCTGTTTTCTTTGAGCCTAAGGCTCTGAGGATTTTAAGACCCCTTCTTCTTGTTTAGTTTCGGTGGAGGTGATCCCACCCTAGCTAATTTCCTATCTAGTTTCGGTGGAGGTGATCCCACCCTAGCTAGTCACTTCTTTTCTTTGTTCTGGCACAACATATTCTCTTAGAACCACTTAGATCTGGCTGGCTAGCAAGGTCGAAGCCTCAGATATTATGATCTAAGCACACTCAGCCCTAACTGTGACCCATAGTTGGTTAAGGTCAAAAAGGGTATCTAAAGTCATTATGTGCTCCTTTTAGGGCAGCAGCACCCTTTCTCTAGCAACGATGGCAACTGGTTTTTACGCTGAAGTGTGGATCTATCACAAAAGACAAACTAGGTCAGTTATGTTTTCAAACAAGCTAAAGCCCAGAATTAGGCTTGTGACCAACTCAGGAAGAAAATCATCTGAGGCAACGAGTTGTCTAAATCTATAGGATTTCCAAAATCAACTAAGGTCACACTTGGTCAACTTCTTTGTGGCACCAAGAACGATCTGAAGCAGTGACGTCTTGACCTAGGGTAATTGAATAAAGCAGAAGCTATATATACTACCCAGAGGTCCCTAAGGACTGTGAATCATAGGCAGGGTCTCCATCACACCTAGGTTGTAGACTTGGAACAAAGAACGTGAAATACAGGAAGAACAAGAGATTCAGATTTGTGGCAGTAATCAAATCTCACTAGAACATCACATACTATCACAAGTGCATGAAACAGTGAGTAATTAGTGTGTTGCTTGCCATTAGACATTAGGCAATGAGCTATAATCTTATAATTAGTGTAGTCACAGTGGGATTGGATAGGTAGGAAGTGTTGAATATTGATTTTGAAATTAGAATTATACTGTGGATTACTGGTTGGAGGAATCTATTATTCTGTGTTGAATTTTCCTTGGGTCCTAGATCTGGTCTATGGCTAACCAAGCATACAAACACACTAGGAACCCCAACATAGTACTTTGCATAGCATAAATCTACAGCAATGAAATCAATAAAACACACTAGGAACCCCAACACACAATACTTTGCACAACAAAAATCTATGACAATGAAATCAATAAAGTACATAGAGATATTGAGCCCAAAGCTCAATCTTTATTAGTCCATTAATAAATAATCATGGGGCTCTCGTACCAAGGATCATGGCCCTTCAGATCACTAGTACAACTAGTATACATAGTATACAATTAAGGCTTGCAATTTGTTCCATCAAATCTGCAATCTTCCCAACACAATAAGAACAAAATACATGACTTGTTGTAGCCCTCCTTTGCTTCCAGCCCTTTCTGCCCTATTGTCCTTGGTGTACCTCGTTGTCTTTTGCCTCCAATAACCACAAAGAAATAGCTCTAACTCCTTTGTTCAAGCAGTTACTTACAATGGCTTTTATCCTTCAAAGTCATTGCATAACTAGCTCCAAATGGTTCAGCTACTCACAGTAGATTTTGTCCTTCAAGATCACTGTATATAGGCCCTCAAACTTTGTTGTCCAATCCTCCTTGATGAACAGACTTCAAGAAACATACTCAGCAACCTCTTCCTTCTTAGAACAACAATATCATTATGCCTTGTTGGCCTCTACACAAGTCTGAGGCAACTCGATCTTCTCTTGCAAGCCACCTAAGCCCTTCAACTACGCCATTTTATTATCTGCGACCCTGAGACCTCCTTAAATAGGCCTCAGCCTAGCCTTCCAGAGACCTTGAGGCCTTTCGGCCCTACTGCTAGACTCCTATAGCTTTTCAACCCTGCAACTAGCACTTCAACCTACCTTAGTGAACAAAACTCAACCTTCTTCACTTCTCCCCAGCAGAACCTCGCGCCAACCCTCCCTTCGATTAGACAACAAACAAATACTAACTCGACAACCTTCTTTTGATCCTCTGGCACATAGACAAGTAACTCGGCCTCTTTCTCTAACTCAGAAATCTCAGACCAAATTTAACTCGAGCACTTCAACCTACCTTAGTGAACAAAACTCAACCTTCTTCACTTCTCCCCAGCAGAACCTCGCGCCAACCCTCCCTTGGATTAGACAACAAACAAATACTAACTCGACAACCTTCTTTTGATCCTCTGGCACGTAGACAAGTAACTCGGCCTCTTTCTCTAACTGAAAAATCTCAAACCAAATTTAACTCGTCCATCTTTGAAGGTATGCGACTCTCTTCCCTTGAATTGCTTGTTCACACTAAGATTGATTGGCAAGATTTAGCTCTATTCTCACTCATGCGTACCCTTCTATCTTGCCCTCAACCCTCCTTTAGTCCTCTTCACACTGGCTGAGGCACTCGACCTCCTTCAAAGGCTTCAGCAACATGGTATGAATCTTCTACATTCGCCTAGATCTGGCTTTAAACCAAGCTCAGCTTGATCTCCAACCCTCCAAAACCTCATCCCTCTTGCTCCTAAGCTAATCTCTGACTCGGCCTCATAGAACAAATTATAACCTTGTTGCAATCTTCTTTCAAGGGTAGATCTTAGCCTCCATGAGCAAAACTCAACCCTCCACTAGGGCACACCTTGCACAAGAGAAGTCGCATCTCCCTCGTGTCTAATGAGCCTCTCTTTTGGCTCTATTTACATATTTATTTTGGGTAATTAAGGAAACCTCTAGATCTTTAGGGTTTTAGCCTCCCAAGCGATTAGAATAAACAATTTGTTTCTTTAGGTCCCAAACCTACTACTTCGAGTCCAAAACCCAAACATTGCGTACCAACTTCTTATGGTGTGTTTTCCCTTCTTGGAAATGCCTTCTGAGCTACCCAAAATTCCAACACTTTAGGCAGTCAACCCTAGCTCATTGTGTTTGTTGAAGAATAATATCGTTGTTAGAGATCTTTGTTGTTGGGAATCTTTATGCTATTCAATAATACCTATTGTTGAATGAATGAATGTATGAGCAATATTGTGTATAATCTTCTGATTTATTGAGAACCCTAATCAAAATAATAACACAAAGGGCAAAAAATCTCCTTAGGATATTACAATGGTATCAGAGTTGGCTCACCCTACCAACCTGTGAGCAATTGGATGAATGTCAGTGAACCAGTATTCTTCAAAGAAGGTTTTAATGGAGGATTGGTAGAAACAATCTTGGGAAAAGACCAGGCAAACTATAGCTACTCAATGGCAGCAAAACCAAATAGCTAATAAATCAGCTTGCCCCAGTTTGGGAATGATGTAGGTAGCAATTATCATGTTCCTA
Organism: Pinus tabuliformis; assembly: GCA_031772625.1. Classification (NCBI taxonomy): domain Eukaryota; kingdom Viridiplantae; phylum Streptophyta; class Pinopsida; order Pinales; family Pinaceae; genus Pinus; species Pinus tabuliformis. Next base: position 535,509,854 of record CM062816.1, read on the forward strand.
TTCCAACTAGCATTTGGACAAAACCATTTTGCACTCCTCAAGCAATGCCTCAAATGTCTATTGGTCAAAGAGGGGAGTCCTCTCGTTTTGTTTAATATGAAATATCTCGTCTTCCCATTAATAAAAAAACATGTTCAAGTAAGGACAATGTCTCTGTTAACTCCAAACGCAGATGGTACCATTGGGGCATCCACTCATAAAGAAGATATTGTCGCCAAGTACCACCGCATAGTTGAAAGAACACAAGCACTCATGACATCACCTAGAACAATTGATCAACAAGCAAGGTCAATTAATGGCCCATATAGAACTCTTAGGGTGAGGGATAGCATTCATAATCATTCAGCAAGTGATGTGATAAATACTAAAGGAGATGAGGAGAAAGTTCAAAGTGCTCAATGAGGCAAGGGATCTTCAAAGTCATTAGAGAGAGAAGTCCATATAATGAGAGCAAGGTTTAAAGTAAATGAAGGTGACAATGAATGGCAAAGGAAAGTTCCTACCATCAAAGAAATGAAGGTCAACATGACAACCAGTTCTCATGCTAGTAGGCAGGTTGTTGCTTCTATGCCAAGTAATGGTACACATGGTTCAAAGAGTGTGGATAATAAATTAGCAGGGGAGTCTCACATTCAACAATCTCATGGCTCATATGATTATGAGGCCCAGCGTGCAAGGATAAAGGAAATTGCGGCACAACGTACAAAGCAGCTACAAAAAGAAGAAGAAGAGAGAACAAAAGAGCAAAAGGCAAAGGCTCTTACAAAATTAATAGAGCTGTGCAGAACGACTGCAACATCTCAGGAGAAAGAAAATCATAAAGGTAAAGCTATAACTAGTGGTGCAAATGGCGCCAGGCCAAGTGGTTGATCAAGAACTTCAAAGTCAAATGGCCATTTTCAAGAGCGGTCTGAAGGTATCCAGGAATAGTGGCCACTCTCAAACCCAGTCAAGTTCATCCACTGATGATGAACATTGAATCCCTCCATATCAAGAGGATTCTGGGGCATAATCTGACACCACAGATGATTCAAATATTAGAGAAGTTGAAGCTGAGTTATGTATGGTTAAAGATCAGACAAGTTCAGTTCCTTATGATCTAAGGCTTTGATTTACCAGACTTTAAGCAAATTTTGTCTTTGGAAACATGGAATTATAGAATTATTCTTCTATCTCCAGGTCAAGTGGTTGATCAAGAACTTCAAAAACCAAATGCCCATTTTCAAGAGTGGTCTGAAGGTATCAAAGAATAGCGGCCACTCTCAAACCCACTCAAGTTCATCCACTGATGATGAGCATCGAATCCCTCCATATCAAGAGGATTATGGGGCAGAATCTGACACTACAAAGGATTCAGATGTTACAGAAATCGGAGCTGAGTTATGTACAGTTGGAGATCACACATGATCAATTCCTTATGAACTAACTCTTTGACTTACCAGACAAGGAGCAAATTTTGTCTTTGGAGGCATGGAATTATGGAATTATTCTTCTATCTCCAGGCTAAGTGGTGATCAAGAAATTCAAAAACCAATGCCCATTTTCAAGACTGGTCTGAAGGTATCCAGGAATAGCGGCCACTCCCAAACCCAGTCAAGTTCATCCATTGATGATGCTCGTTCATCCATTGGATTATGAACATTGAATCCCTCCATATGAAGAGGATTCTGGGGCAGAATCTGACACTACAGATGATGCAGATATTGCAGAAATCGAAGATGAGTTATGTATGGTTGGAGATCAGACATGTTCAGTTCCTTATGAACTAACTCTTTGATTTACCAGACTTGGAGCAAATTTTGTCTTCGGAAACATAGAATTATGGAATTATTCTTCTATCTCCAGGCCAAGTGGTTGATCAAGAACTTCAAAATCAAATGGCCATTTTCAAGAGTGGTCTGAAGGTATCCAAGAATAGCGGCCACTCTCAAACCCAGTCAAGTTCATCCACTGATGATGAGCATCGAATCCCTCCATATCAAGAGGATTCTGGGGCAGAATCTGACACTACAGATGATTCAGATATTACAGAAGTTGGAGCTGAGTTATGTATGGTTGGAGATCAGACATGTTCAGTTCCTTATGAACTAACTCTTTGACTTACCAGACTTGAAGCAAATTGTCTTTGGAAACATGGAATTATGGAATTCTTGTTTGACGGAGGAGGATAGGTACAATGACAGTGAAACTCACATTATGAACATAATGACAGTGAAACTCACATTATCATGCCATGGTTTTGTTCCATTGAAAGACAACTTGAAAGAAAATGTTCGAAGAAGGGATAACAAATTTCTTTCCCTTTCAAGAAGGAAAGATCAACACAAAAACACCAAACCAAGGTGTTCATAAAATGATAAGACAATAAATCTCACTTAGATCAGATCCAATCACGATCAAAAGAGCATTAATTCAAGTGTCTCCAATAAAATGACATGACAGCTTTTGGTGTCTCCTAACAAGGCACCCTATCACTTCTCTTGGAACATGGACATTTTCAAATCACACCACAAACGACGACTCTACAGTTTTAATTTTGTTACCCTCATTTAATATATATATATATATATATTGCACCTGCAGCGTTGTTGTACATAAATATACTTGAGATAGGATATGAGCTCCACCTGTTCTGTTATTCCTTCGCTATTGATCAAAGTTTACCTCCTTTTTTTTAAAGAATATTAAATTAATCTTTATAAAAGACGAATATAGGACAACTTAGACAATTGGACTGTGAAAGCATGGCCATTGAAACTTTGCCAAAACAGCGAAAAGGGTAAAACCCTTGCTTGAAATTCGATACTACAGATCAAAACCGACATTTGCTTCACCATCCAAGTGCCCTCTTTGGAGAAGATCATGGGTGTAATTTTTGGTTGTGCACAAATAAAGTTTATTTTTAGACTTCCCATTATTAGAAGTGATATGCACAGACAGGGTTGTAGAATGATGAAAAAGAAAACCTAGTAATTTCAAATGACTTCGAGAAGGTGTAAAATCTGGTCCAAATTAGGTCTTTACACCTAAATATAGCAAAAAGAAGGCGCCCATATACCCATTAAGTGCTCTTTTATGACAAAAGCACTTCTATTTTGGGTATTTAGAGATTGTTTGACCACCAAGCAAGTTTCTGTTATTGACCAGTTTCTGTTATTTCCTTCTTTTCTAGTTGCCATCTTTGAACAGGAAGGGCACCCTACTAGAGGAGGTATTTGTGAATAACAACATCTCATCTGTTGTACTTTTTCAAGACCTTATCCTTGGTGCTTTCTTCAGAAATTATCCAGTTTTTTTTTTTTGATAGGTAGACTAGATACAGAGGTGCATCAAATGAGAGAGTGGACCATATGCACCTGATACCACTTGTTACAAGACAAGCATGTGGGGATTGTTGTCCAATAGTTCAAGGGACATCCAATATCTAGAAGCTTGAGATGACACCTTTACAAGAGTGTCATCTATGAAACATGTGGGGGTTATGCCTTCACTATTGATCAAAGTTTACCTCCTTTCTTTCTTTTTAATAATATTAAATTAATCTTTATAAAAGACCAAAATAGGATGACTTAGACAATTGGACTGTGAAAGCATGGCCATTGAACCTTTGCCAAAACAGCGAAAAGGGTAAAACCCTTGCTTGAAATTCGATACTACAGATAAAAACCCACATTTGTTTCACCATCCAAGTGCCCTCTTTGGAGAAGATCATGGGTGTAATTTTTGGTTGTGCACAAATAAAGTTCATTTTAGACTTCCCATTATTAGAAGTGATATGCACAGACAGGGATGTAGAATGATGGAAAAGAAAACCTAGTAATTTCAAATGATTTTGAGAAAGTGTAAAATCGGTTCAAAATTAGGTCTTCACACCTAAATATAGCAACAGGAAGGCACCCATATACCCACTAAGTGCTCTATTATGACAAAAGCACTTCTATATTGGGTATTTAGAGATTGCTTGACCACCAAGCAAGTTTCTATTATTGACCAGTTGGGGCACCTCACATGAGGAAACTATTTACGTTAATTTCCCTCTTTTCTAGTTGCCATCTTTGAACAGGGAGGGCACCCTACTAGAGGAGGTATTTGTGAATAACAACATCTCATCTGTTGTACTTTTTAAAGACCTTATCCTTGGTGCTTTCTCCAGAAATTATCTAGTTTTTTTTTTGGATAGGTAGACTAGATAGAGAGGTGCATCAAATGAGAGTGGACCAGTCACCATATGCACCTGATACCACTTGTTACAAGACACGCATGTGCGGATTGTTGTCCAATAGTTCAAGGGACATCCAAGATCTGGAAGCTTGAGATGACACCTTTACAAGAGTTATGAGACATTTCATGTGCAAATGTAGTCCAGTGATGCTAAGAGACTATCCCTTTCAGAGGAATAAGGAGCAGCTTGAAGGAGTCCTACTGGTTCAAGAATTATTTTCAAAGAAGAAGCATCTAAAAACAGATTGATTCTGTTCCTTTTCCAAAGAACTAAAATCAATCAATCACTAAAAAGGATCCTTCCTCTCCCCAGTGATATAAGAACAGATCATGTGACTGTTGCCAAGTAGAGATGATGTTGGTGGACAAATTGTTGGACCAAGATCTAGCATCCCCTTCTAAGGATTACACCAAAAAAGCATAAAATAAACATCTTCATGCTTCTTGACAAGATTGTAGATGAAATCTTGTAATGCAATATGTAAATCAATTGTACATAATCCATTACTACTGAATTTTGAAAGGACTTTTAGAAACCCATCATGGAAGGAATGAAGTATCTTCAGCAAGACTAGGGACCACTATCTTGTTGTCGACCATGGACTGATGAAACTAAGTTTTTTGGTTAAATATAAGTAATGTAACGTAACCTTTTGACTGTACATAAGACTCCTGGAGATTTTCCCACTGCTTTTTTCTAATCCTTCTCTCCATAATCCAAATAAAGCCTTAATGACTAAGAAACCCACCGCTTTTGATGAAAAGGAAAAAGGAAGATAGTAGAGTATAAATCTTCGTATTTGGATACATTAGAAACAATTTCCTTCAGTTCTCCCAAAGAACAGAACGTCGGAGTAATGCTCTAGGGAGTAACTAACAGATTGAAAAGAATAATAAATGAAATAAAAGAGAGAGAATATGAATCAGTTCCTCTACATATGAAGGCCATTAAAAAGGAGAGAAATATAATTATAGTTGTGCAAGATGCTAAAAGCAGTAAGAAGAAAGAATATCCAGAACTATATCACATCCTGCTGCTGCCGGTAATTTGGTTGTCAAAATTGTCCTCGAACTCCACTAGAGACCACTATAACTTCCCTTCTGATACTTGTCCGATAACTAACCTTGATTGCAGAAGTCACCAAGAAATCAAGAAAACCTTGAATGCATGGGAAGGCAGGGTAAAGAGCCAAAACTCAACAAGCTTCATTTCATGATAGATTATCAATACAAGAGGAAATTCTGAGATTCACTAAGGAATTTGTTGCCCATGGTCCTACCTAACCAACTGGTGGTTTAAGTTAGGAGATTTGAGTAGATTATTTATACTAACCAATTCACATCCTCTTAGAGATTTGATCAATGCAGTTAGCGGTGAAATCTACAGAATAGAAAATGATAATAAATCGCATGCTCTGAACATGTTTCTTATTCGGTCATTATGCAACTTGCAATTCAAAGACACATGCATAATGCAAAATTTATTGTATGAAATTCAAGATCCTTCTGACTCAGTGTATATTAGATATCTGAGATCTTGGCCCTACCGTATTCTGCATCTCATGGAAGCAAGGTTATAACAAAAAGGCCTTGACATTGGTAGTATGTCTCTTGCTACGGTACATCTAAAAATTTAGATATTTTTGCTAGCAATGCGTAAAGATCATTGATTACAGAAAGTCTTGAAAAAGCAAAATAAATGGTTTACCCCTACTCCCTATAATATTATGTCAAAATCCTATAACTATGGTTGCCAATCACATCCCAAGCCCTATAAGAAGAAAGGTTATAAAGATTGTCATTGCTATAAGACTTTCCAAGAACAAAAGATCGTTTTCTAAGAGAAGTTATGGCTTCTTTCAAAAGAGATCTTCTCCACACAAGAAGAGTCATTGTTTTATTTGTACAAAATTTTGGGTATCAGGCATAAAAATGTCCAAATGAGAAATCAGCCCAAAACCATGCATCTGGTGGATCAATTTGTCAAAGCCATGATCCAAGAGGAATGTATAAATTTAGAACCTACATTTTGGGATTTCATTCTAGAATCTAATGATCGTAATGATATTAATATTGATAGTGATTCCCATGTAGATTCTAATGTATAGATCAAGGAAATAGATTTCATTTCGTCCTCTGAGACTAGTGACCATTCTGATTCTTCCACTGACCTCCCTGCCCTCAAAAACTTCCTTTGTCTTCCCATGCTTGGCCATTCTCCTGACCACGTCATCCAAAACCTTGAACAACAGCTGTGCATAGTGCTTTCTTGGAATTTCCATCCTAGACGAATGTTACAACAATGATAACTAAGGAAAAGAACAAATCATGGTTTTCAAGATAAACAGTTCTTACAAATAGGAGAAATGGGAAAAGTTAATGCAAGACCCTATCCTAAGGAGGGTTAAAAGTGTCTAGATTCACCTGAAATGAAACTGTAACAAGGGCATTTTCCCAGGTTTCTTAGTAAATTGGCAGTGTGATTTTTTTTTCCTTTTTTTGTCTACATGACAAAACAATTTTAAATCAAATATGGTTTGGCAGCGAGAAAGCTTGAACAAGCTAGACCCATACCTGACAATGGCAATGAATACAACTTGGGGTATCAAACTTCAATATATCGCTGGTATCAGTCATCTCCTTTCGCACTAGAGCCCATTAGGTCCAAGTGTTGAACCTGAGAACTCTGATACCACTTGTAACACACCCTCTTCAAATTTTTACAATTTTTTTTTATATTCTTAAATGTCAGTTTTATACAATCATGCATCACAGAATCAAGTGGAAACGCTGCAACCCTACCAATCCTGAAATCCTAAAACTGTTAAGTCTAATGGATTTCAATAAGTGCAACACTGCCATAGTCTGCCTATGTCATCAACATACTCAGAGAATGCGCCTTTGCTACTTGATATTCAAACCAACAAAATTTCCCTATCAAGCCAGTGATATATATATATTCTGTTTTATAAAAAAAGCTATAACATTGCTTAAACCAACTAAAAGAGTTTGCTAGTGCAATTGATCATTCTTCAAAGCAGCCCACCCCTGCACACTTCTAGTCACTAAAGCAGACTGAATCAATGCACTTGACTCAAGAGCCAAAATATGAGCAGGCAATTAATACACCATGACGGGAGGTCCAATTGGCAACCTAGAACAAATTTGGGAAGACAATGCATGAATGGCACCAGGACGCCAGGTACCGGATTGCAATTGACGTCAATTTTTGGATAAAGTAGCCAAGGGCACACAAACCAGTGCAGAAGAAAGGATTTCCCACAACACTTAATAGTTTCATTAGAGCAGCATCCAAGGAACCCAGCTAAGCTCCACGAACATTCTTGGAGTCAGAGAAACCACAGTACCCATAGAATTGTCCAGGAACTGCCTGCAAAAACCCACACAAGAATCCACTACAAGAGAAGCCGGCTGAATGCATGAACTCAATGCCAGACATAATTATGGAGGAGCCAACTTGACTAAGAGCAAGAGCATTCATGCCAGCAAATCAAACTAAAATGTGTTGTAGCTTGTTATAACTTAAGTCAAATCCTCCTTAGATGTCATGTTAGCATAACCAAAGCAAGTTCATTCATGCCAGCAAATCAAGCTAAAATGCATTGTTATAACTTAAGTCAAATCCTCCGTAGATGTCATGTTAACATAACCATAGCAAGTTAAGCCTGCGCTGCTTTTGATTATGTATTTAACCTTTTCTACTCAAATTCTGAAAGCAGAAATAACTTGAAAAGGAATATTTTAATCATTTATGACATCTGCACTCATATTGTGTAAACGGCGATATGTACATTAGCTTCTCATAAAGCTTCAAACACCATTTTAGCTCAATGGCACAAATAATATACCCATCCAGAAAGCACTTGAGTTAACACCTAATAGTTGGATAAAACTTTAAATCAGATTTAGATAAACTTCCAGAACTTTTTCTAAGGTTCAAGAAATATGTGATTCTTGTGTCCTTGTTCCTATAAGTCACATTCATATAGCTAGAAGAATTAACAGTCTCACCGAATAAATAAAAAAGGGCTAAATAATCACAAATCACCTTTGGAATTGAAAAGCAAATTCCAAATGTTGGTGCAGATCCTAGACTTTCAGTAATAACAAATCATATGCTTCACATAAGATGCTCTCACAACAGCTTCACAAAAATGATAAGATGACAAATGTGGTAACAACAACATCCAATGTTCCACTCCCAGCCTATCAAGGTATCACGCCAGGCGTCGGAAAAAGCCTGCATGAGGGACTGTGTTGGATGTGACGATCTACGCTCCTACACTGGAGCCTTATAGGTGCCCTGCCATGTGGCTGAATGGTAGAAAAGCCCAATGGGCAGGGCTAGGTTATTGGTTTCATTCCTATCTTATCCAATTTTCAACTAGGTGTATATGAATGCGGTAAAGAAGAAAATGCAAACATAGAAATTGTACCACATTGGCACCCATCTGCCCTTGCCCCATAAACTCGAATAAGAAACTCGGGGCGTCTCTACCATCTTGGTTTACCAAGCACCGATAAGCAAGCACTAGTGTTAGGTGATTCAAAAATATGCAGCGATAGAGTGGTATCAAGTTGCCATTCTTGGACATCTCCACAACTTTCACAAAATTTGATGATGAAGCAAGATGAGAAGAAAGAGGTTCAGCCATCATTGTGAGGGTATGCGGTCACATGGCCCTTAGGAAAAACATGAGCATTGTTGACTATGAATGACCTTCATTTGCATGTTTTTGAAGATGGATGAAGAAGAAGCAAAGGGCAAAAGAGATTTGATAGGTTGCTCCTTACTTTGCCATGATATGCTTGCCCAAGGGAATCCACATTAAGCATTCCATATTAACCAGGTTAAATGTGAATGCTAATGGCCAATGCTCATTCAAATCAAAAGAATGGCCCTATCATTTTGTATTCCGTTTGTCAGTCTATGTCTGGTTCTCTGGAAACGCAGCTCCCTCCACGGATTAGTTGGTTAAAAATCAGTAACAAAATTTGGGAGGAAACAAATCATAGGATTGCAGATTCCTATATGAGAAGAATTTTAGTTGACAGCCACAAGAAATTATCCTGTGAGACATAAGGAAGAATGTTCTAGACAGTTGTGTGCATGATGCATATTCAATCAAAAGGGTAACAATCGAAGTGGATGCACGATCAATAAAAGTTAGTGAATGTGGATCACACAGAGAATAAAATTTACAATGCAATGACAAAGATCAGTTTCCTTTAACTTTAACAGGTGTAGGAGGTTGCAGGCAACATATTGTTACTCACTAGAACTGGAAACTTACACATCTGATGCACTGCGGAGAATACCTAGATTTATAGTTGTAACAAAGCAAAGGGATACTTATCTCAATACAAAAATGGCAGTTGAATTTGGGACTAAGCTTTTCCTCCCAACCATAGACGACTGCAACCCAACCATCACCCCGAAGCCTGATTCTCCAGCTTGCGAGGACTACTCAAAGGCAAAGACCGAGCGGCCAAATTCCAGAGTTCTAGTAGCTAGATTTCCTTCTTTCTAAATGGAAACTCCCTCCCCTTCTTTATGTTTTCTCTTCCCTGGGCTCTCCTCAACCCGTCTCCCTTTTTTTATTTGTTTTTTTGTCATCCTTTTTGGTTGGTTTTTGCCTTGCTGGCCCATAAATTTTTCCACCAATCATATGAAGCCAAATTATAGTTTAGCTTCAAATTTTCTTTTAAGGTTGTTAGCCTTGTTATCATTGGTTGGCCTGCCCAATCATCATCATACAACCTGCCCTTTTTGGTTGCCACTATGCTCCACTGCTTCTTTCTTCTGACGTCTTTTTTGTCTAGAAAAGCTGCCTACTAAGAAATCTGCATCCACCAACTGCTCTTCACGTTGAGGCTCTGTGTTGCCCCCTCTGCCACGACAAAATTCGAAGTAGAAGCTCTTTCTCTCCGTCAACTCACTTGGAGAGAGAGACTACCTCGAATTTTCGATCCTTTGGCTAGTACGGAAACCCTCTGGGTTTTGACTCGCTGCCTCCTGCAGCTTTTCGATTTCCCCTTCTGCTCAGCGCTGGCGTTTTTGGTTCTTCTCTTCTTGTCTCACCTACACTAGCTCCAATACCATGTGAAAAATCCTAAACCGGAATCCCTACTGCAGCGAACTGGTGTTACTTCTCCTACTGGATTAAATCATACAAGTTATTTATTGTCTTCTATGGTAAATTTCGAAGTAAATATATCTACAGCCTTCACTTAATTTACTTATATGCGGAAGCAAAATATTGAGCAAGAAAGAAAAATACAACACCTAAGGCATTTATTTTTGGACAAATAGTCCCCAAAAAAACCCAATGTGGGAAAACCAGTGCAGCAGCTTTGAGGATTTATTATTATGCAGGAGAAAATTCTAAGTACAATTCTACGATGCTCAACTAGCGATCTGTTACAGAGAGAATACTGAACAAAAGATTGGTGAAATGATCTCACCCTGTCACTGGAGAATTAGTGACTAATCCCTCAGCTCTAGAGGCTCTACGTTACCATTTGCGTGGCCTCTGCGCAGAACTGTGTCACCCTGGCAGCTTTTGCGTCACCCATCCTAGGTATTACATTGCCTCTCCTCTAGATCCTCTGTTGGCTGAAAAATCGACTTTTTTGCCTCCCAAACTCGCACCCTCGCTTCCAGCAACCGAACTTCGACTTCCCTCAGCAGGAACTCGAATTCCCCTCACTGACTGTGTTGCCTCTGCATCAACACTGCGTAGACCAGCGTCAGCCTTCCTCTGGACGTCTTTCTGTTCTCTCTCTGCCTGATACTCTCTGAAAATTCCTTCTCCCGGATTCTCACTGCCCCTCTACTGCAAAATCTCCTCAATTGAGTTTCCTCTTGAGAACTTCTCACTTCAGAAAATCGATTTTCTAAATCTCTCTGTGTGTTTTCCAAATGACCCTCAAGCCCCTTCTTATATCTTCTTGTTGGACAACCAATGGCCTAAAAAAGTCCCCAGGCAAATGTGTGACCCTATAGGGAAGAAAGAGTCAAGTGACAACATATCCATTTAGGGTAATGGAAAAATTTAAGACCAGTTATTAAAGAGACACTCCATCCCCGATTGGGCTGGGGGCAGGTCGCACCTTTAGGCCCACCAATGATCTTGGCCATGAAGTGGTGATTAAAACATAATCAAAGGCTCAACTCATTTTGACTTGATCCATGGCTTTTTCTAGAATTTTCACCCCTGATTAGATTAACACCCATTAATATTTTAATTTTCCGAAGTTTAGACTTAGGAACCCCATTAAAAATATTAATTATTTTAATGATTAAAACATAATCAAAGGCTCAACTCATTTTGACTTGATCCATGGCTTTTTCTAGAATTTTCACCCCTGATTAGATTAACACCCATTAATATTTTAATTTTCCGAAGTTTAGACTTAGGAACCCCATTAAAAATATTAATTATTTTAATAAAATCACTTCTGGGTGGAATTTCCCAAAACGCTTTCTGAGTTCTTTGGAATACCTATGCCCAAGCCTCCCTGCAAAATTTGAGGCTTAGAGCACATCCGATGCTACCCCAAATCAACATTCAATGGGTACAAAGAGGCCCTCTCAAATTTGATTGAAAAGAAAACCAATTTAGAGATCATACTTGGAGACAATGCCACCTACACCCTGAAAGGGATAGGTATTGTCACTCTTCACTTGAATCAAGGTCAAACCATTCATCTACAAGAAGTATTGTATGTACCTAATTTGAAGAAAAACCTAGTGTCTATTTCTGCGATGGAAGATAAAGGCTTCAAGGTAGCATTCATTGATGTAAAGGTACTTATTTGGCGAAGAAACCCTAAAGATGCATTGACACTTGGATTTAGGGTTGATGGTCTCTATCAAGTTGGAGGAAGTCCTTTGGGAGCCTTGCCATGCGATGCTTCACTTCAATCTGAGCTATGGCACTGAAGGTTCACCCACTTACATTACAAAGCCTTACCTGGGGTAAGGAAGATGGTCACAAGTATGCCCAATTTCAACATGAATCATGAAAGAGTTTGTCAGGGTTGTGCCACTGGGAAACTTACAAGGGAACCATTCCCTTCAAGCGAAAGCCAAACTAACGATATTCTTCAATTGGTCCATTCCGACCTATCTGGTATGTTGCCCGTAACATCATTGGGAGGATACTTATACCATGCAATTTTTGTGGATGACTTCTCTCGCAAAACATGGATCTATTTCTTGAAGAAGAAGGATGAAGCGTTCAAATGGTTTCGTTCTTTCAAAGCCTTGGTGGAAAATCAAACAGGGAAGAAGATGAAAATATTGAGGACTGACAATGGAACCGAATATGAATCAAATTAATCCAATGACTTTTCCATAGAGGTTGGCATTAAGAGGGAGACAATCGTTCCATACACTCTTGAGAAAAATGGAGTTGCTGAAAGGATGAATAGAACAATTATGGAAGCCACCCGTGCCATGCTCCATGATCGAGGTCTACCGAAGTTCTTATGGGGAGAAGTTGCCAACAATGCCATGTATGTTCAAAATAGGAGCTCGCATCAAGCACTATATTTCAAGACACCCGAAGAAGTTTTCATTGGTAAGAAACTTGTTGTTTCTCATTTTAGAATATTTGGTTGTCCCGTGTATTTTCATGTGCCTAAAAAGAAAAGAAACAAGTTGGAGGTATTTGGGAAGAAAGGTACATTTGTGGGCTACAGTGAAAATTCAAAGGCATATAGAATCTATGTGCCTAGTCAAAGAGATGTGGAAATAAGCCACGATGTCACCTTCGATGAAGACACGGCCCTTGGGAAAGCCAAAGATCTCTCCATTCCAAGGAAGGATAATGACGATGCTGTAGAAAAATAGGATGAACCTTAGACAAATGAGCCTATGCCCGATGTTGAAGGCCCGATGGATCCCATTGATCCACCTCCTGGTGATCCCTTGTTAAAATTGGCAACTAGGGCCAAATTCCTCTTTGGGCCACTCTTTTGAAGAAGATAGTTGTGGCAATGATTTCCTCTTTTCGAGAGGACCAAAATCAACCTAAAGATCACTAAAATTGGATAAGGGAAAAGATATTTTTGAAGGAAGCTCGCTCATGTGTAACTCATCAAGGTTGGCCTGGGGTTAATCTAACCAAGTTAAACCCCTCCTCCACTCCTATAAAAGGAAGTGTCCTCCTTCCTCATGTGAAAATTCCTAGATCTAACAATCTCAAGACTCCAACTACAACCAGCTGAATCTACTTCACCTAGATTGTAAATTGCATTACAAGCTTATTTCAGATTTTTTCATGAAACATTGAAGTAAATTACTGAAGTAGCATACACCAATTAAATATGATTCTGAAATATAGAAACTGAGCAAGCAAAATAGAAACACATAGGACACAGTTATTTTTGGACAAAAGTCCCTGGAAAAACCAAATGCGGGAAAACCGGTGTAGCAGCTCTGAGGGTTTTATTACGATGTAGGAGAAAATCTGAGTACAATTCTAGGATACTCGACTATAAATCCAGTACAAAGAGAATACTGAACAAAAGACTGGTGAAATGATCTCACCTTGTCACTGGAGAATCAGTGACTGATCCTACTGCTCTGGAGGCTCTGTGTCACCCTCTACGCAGAATTGTGTCACTCTGGGTATTTTCTGCATCACCCTCAGCACAAAACTGCGTCACTCTGGGTAGTTTCTGCGCCACCCTTCCTAGGTATTATGCTACCTCTCCTCTGGATCCTCTGCTGGATGAGAAATCGACCTTCTACCTCCCGGACTCACACCCTAGCTTCTGATAACTGAATTTCAACTTCCCTCAACAGGAAACTCGACTTCCCCTCAAGGACTGTGTCACCTCTACGTCAGCACTGCGTGGACTAGACCAGTGTCGGCCTTCCTCTGGACATCTTTCTGTTCTCCCTCTGCCTCGTACTCTCCGGAAATTCCTTCTTCCAGATTCTCACTGCCCCTCTGCTGCAAGAAATCTCCTCAATCGATTTTCCCCCTGAGAACTTCTCACTTCAGAAAAAATCGATTTCCTAAATCTCTCTGTGTGTTTTCCAAATGACCCTCAAGCCCCTTCTTATATCTTCCTGTTGGACAACCAATGCCCTAGATTAAATCATAATCAAAGGCTCATGTCGTTTTGGCTTGATCTATGTCTTTTTCGAGAAGTTTCACCCCTAATTAGATTAATACCCATTAATATTTTAATTCCCTAAGTTTAGACTTAGGAACCCCACTAAAAATATTAATTATTTTAATATAATCACTTCTGGGTGGAATTTCCCAAAACGCTTTCTGGGTTGTTTGGAATGTATGTGCCCAAGCCTCCCTGCAATATTTAAGGCCTAGAGCACATCTGATGCTACCCCAAATCAACAATCCCTCTTAGCGAAGAATGTGCTCTAACAATACACTGGTATTGCATACTGCTCTAACTCTGAAGCATCGTTCTCTGTGTTGTTGATGTCTCACATGTTGTCCACCAACTATTGTGCTATTGTTGCTACTATACTGATACCTTTGAAACTGCAAATGCTACATTTGTATTGCAGCTCCCTCTCAAATGATGCATCTGCTATGCTACTAGCACTGCCACTACTAACATTGCAACTCAATTGCTGAGAGAAGCAACTGAAAACACCCAAAACTAGACAAGTATCCAGTGGATACACCTCGATGCTGAAATCCTAACTGCTGCTAGTCCCACGCTCCCTTTTGAAGCCATTACGCTACTGAAGCGCTGCATTGTGTCTACTCGCACTGTTGCCTCTCTGCTCTACATTGCTCGCATTCTGGCACTACTAACCACTGCATCTGTCGAATCAACACTCCATGGCACCAACTAAAACTCCACCATCCCGCTACTAATGATCATGGGCTCCCGTAGCAAGGTGATGATCCAAGAGGTGGGCTCCTCAAGGATCCTGCCCATCTGTAGCTTTATCAAACTAGAGTTCTATATCAGCCCACCTCCCTCCTAGAGGTATCTTGGCTGTCATCGTGAACTCCTCCTATTCGATCTTTGTGGCCACAACCTTAGGATCATGCTTCTCATCCTTGTCCTTTTTCTTCAAAGGACACTGGGATGCATAGTGGCCCATCTCGCCACATCTGAAGCACTTCACCTTGGAGACATCCTTCTTACGTCTCTGTTGCCCCTCTTGTTCCTTCGATGAAAGAGTTGTCTTATCCTCCTCCTCTACTTTGGGCTTCAACCCACTGTAGTTTCTCCCGTCAAGTTTGACCTTGAGCAGGTCTCTCCTTGGCCCTTCTTGTTTCAGAGTTGCCCAAATCTCGTCCCAATTTGGCAATGTTGCTCTACCTAGGATACTCTGGACAAAGACTTGCCAGTCATCCGAGATGGAATTTAGAGCCAGTCTCACTAACTCCGAATCCTAAGGTGTATGACTCGCAGCTGACAGCTCATCATGGGTCTCCTTTAGCTTCGTGAGGAATGGATCCACATGTTCTCCCTTCTACATCTGCGCAGACCTCAACTTATGTTCTAAGTACATCGTCCGCTGCTCGGAAGATTCCTGATACAATGTGACCAAGGCATCCCACATCTCCTTAGTTGTTCCTTTGCTCGCAACGCGGCACACCATATGATCCTTGACTCCGTCCAGGATCATCCTCTTGGCCTTCGACATTTCAGATCTGTACTTCTTCAGCGGATCTGCCTCTGGAGGGACAGCTACCACATTATCAAAATACGTCTTGAGGGCATGTTCATCTAGAAGGAAAGACATTCTAGCCTTCCAGATGGCATAGTTGGAAGCTCCGTCCAACCTATCCTGATCCCTCAAGTCACTGGTTGCCATTTCCTCTTAAATTTGTCGAACAGTTCCCTCTTTCTCCCTACTGCGTAGCTCCTAGGCTAGCTTACGCACTCCCTGATGGAGTTGGTAAGTCTGTTGCTCCTATGTTGCTCAACAAATGAGAAACATTGATTTCCTCGGCAAGAAATCATTAAGGAAGTATTCCCTCACTATAAGATCTGCTTCTCCCTTCTGACAACTTTTCTGCCTAGCACTCAACTTGCAGAAAATCACGTCCCTCTAGCTCTATGTGGCTCTGTGTAGCTCCCTTTGCCTCGGAAAATTCTCGATCTAGCAGACTTACCTCTCTGTCAGCTCACTCAAAGAGAGAGACCCACGAAAATAAAACTCTCCTGGCTAGAACTGCGCAATCCCTCAGGGGATTCAAATTGCTGCTTGTTGCAACAAGTTGGCCCTTGCTTCAGAGCTAGATCTGCTCTTCCCTGTTTCACATCAACAACTCTGATACCATGTGAAAATTCCTAGATCTAACAATCTCAGGAATCCTACTGCAACCAGCTGAATGTACTTTGCTTAGATTGTAAATTACATTACAAGCTTATTTTAGATTTCTTCATGAAACATTGAAGTAAATTACTAAAGCAGCCTACACCAATTAAATATGATTCTGAAACATAGAAACTGAGCAAGGAAAATACAAACACATAGGACACAGTTATTTTTGACAAAAGTCCCTAGAAAAACCCAATGTAGGAAAACCGGTGCAGCAACTCTAAGGGTTTTATTATTATGCAGGAGAAAATATGAGTACAATTCTAGGATTCTCAACTAGCAATCCGATACAGAGAGAATACTGAACAAAAGACTGGTGAAATGATCTCACCCTGTCACTGGAGAATCAGTGACTGATCCTGCTGCTCTGGAGGCTCTGCATCACCCTCTGCGTGGCCTCTGCGCATAACTGCGTCACTCTGGGCAGTTTCTGCGTCACCCCTCCTGGGTATTACACTCCCTCTCCTCTAGATCCTCTGCTCACTGAGAAATCGGCCTTCTGCCTCCCGAACTCACACCACGGCTTTCGGCAACTGAATTTCGACTTCCCTTAGCAGGAAACTAGGCTTCCCCTCAAGGACTGTGCTGCCTCTGCGTGGGTTAGCGTCAGCCTTCCTCTGGACGTCTTTCTGTTCTCCCTCTGCCTCGTACTCTCTGGAAATTCCTTCTTCCAAATTCTCACTACCCCTCTGCTGCAAGAAATCTCCTCAATTGATTTTCCTCTTGAGAAATTCTCACTTCAGAAAAAATGAGTTCCTAAACCTCTTTGTGTGTTTTCCAAATGACCCTCAAGCCCCTTCTTATATCTTCCTGTTGGACAACTAACGGCCTAAATTAAATCATAATCAAAGGCTCAAATCGTTTTGGCTTGATCCATGTCTTTTTCTAGAAGTTTCATCCCTGATTAGACTAATACCCATTAATATTTCAATTTCCCTAAGTTTAGACTTATGAACCCCATTAAAAATATTAATTATTTTAATAAAATCACTTATGGATGGAATTTCCCAAAACGCTTTCTAGGTTCTTTGGAATGCATGTGCCCAAGCCTCCCTACAAAATTTGAGGCCTAGAGCACATCTAATGCTACCCCAAATCAACACCTCATTGCACACATTCACATCTCATATTCTTCTCTCTGAAATTGGATGTTGCCTTAGGAGATCAGGCAGAAGGACGAATAGCATGTTTTTGGGTTAGTTATATGCATCCCTGAGGCAACCGAGTAGCAAAGAAGGCACGATGTGGAGTTTCGATCTTTTTTGGGTTTGTCTATTGGTCTCTTGCAGCACCGAGATGCTACAGGAAGGAAGCCGCAGGGTTCAGGTCAGTTAAGAAGATATGTTAGGGTTGCTTTATATGTAATCTCTCTTCTTCTAGTGGGCCGCAACCCTAGGAGGCAAATCTAGCTAGGTCGCAGGCCTCATTATTCATGTTTGATGGGTGATATTATTTAGCAGGAAGCCGCTATTCTGAAGAGTTAATCAAAGAAAGTCATAAGGTTGTTTTTAGGCCTAGAAGGAGGTTTGATTGCCGCATATTGAAGAATTTTGCAAAGGAAGAAGGGCCGTTGTTATTGAGATCTGATCTGGGCTAACCTGGGCTCTATATTTACAAGCCCTAACCGCAGACATTTAACTGCTGGATCCCTCATCTCATCAACCTAATTTAACTGATCTTTCTTGGATTGTTTTGGGCTTATTCTATTCAAAAAAGAAGGTTGTATTACTTGATCCAGAACCGAGCTCCTTTAGGAGGATATTATGCAGCCACTTTATCTTCTACTAATCTCTAGTTAGGGTAGAATTTGTCCTCTGCTATTTGAAGGCAGATAGCATTCTTTCTTGGGCAGTTTCCTTGACATTTGGATAATAGTACAAGTCATCACTTTGGCAAGTCATTTCTGAATTTGATTGTACTCTCTCTCTTTCTTTATTGAACATTCGATTATAATAATAAGAAGAATTGATAAGGGTTTTCCCCATCTTGGGTTTTTTCCCTGGCTTGAGCTCATTTACATGTTCTCTTATCTTGGCTTGTTCTCTGGACATGTTATTTTCTTTCTTTAGTTCTATCAATGTGAAATGGTTTATGGGATTGCTAAAGAAAAGGATTGGAAATGAAAATGGGTTTTTGTAGAACATTGAAGAAATTGACCTAATAAAAAGATGATGTTATCTTATCCTAAAATTAGCATCCCTCTACCTCAAGGAAAAGACCTTTGTGGCTCAAAAATACTCTCGAAGATGCTAAAAGATATATTGCTCCAAGAGGGACATTCCGTGAAAGTAAAAAGTCGAATAGGTATCAAGGGTACATAGTTGTTATGAGCACTATTGTTCAAATTGAGCCATGTATGTTCGAAGAAGTCGTAAAGCACCAAGTCTGGAAGGATGCGATGAATGAGGAATATGAATCTATCATGCAAAATGATATCTGGGATGTGGTGCCTAGATCGAAGGAAATGTTCGTAGTCACCTCAAAATGGCTATACAAAATCAAACATGGAACAGATGGGAGTGTTGAGAAATGCAAAGCCAGGTTCGTCGCTCGAGGCTTCTCTCAAAAGGAAGGATATTTACGAGATATTTACACCAGTTGCCTGATATACCACTATCTAATCTATTTTTTCTTTTGCTACCACTCAAGGATGGAGCCTACATTAAATGGACGTTAAGACTGCTTTCTTGCATGGCTCGCTTAAGGAGGAAGTCTACCTGGAACAACCTCAGGGGTTCGAAGTACAATATCGAAGAACACATGTATGCAGGTTGAAGCAAGCCCCTAGGGCATGGTATGAGAGGATTGACAATTATCTTATGAAGTTGGGATTTACGAGGAGCAATGTTGATCCTAACGTATACTTCAAGGTTCAAAAGGACCTCCCTCTCATCTTGGTCCTTTATGTAGATGATCTCTTTCTGACAAGTGCAGACCCTCTCATTTATCAATGCAAGAGGTAGTTGGCTTCCGAGTTCGAGATGAAGGACCTAGGACTGGTGCACTACTTCCTAGGCCTAGAGGTCTGGCAAAAGCCAGGTGAGATTTTCCTTTCTCAAGGAAAATACATTGTGAAGTTGTTCGAGAGATGTGGGATGGTGGATTGCAAGTTTGTGTCTACTCCAATGGAACTCAACTTCAAGAAGCTATGTGGTAGTGCTGCTGGGCCCGCATTGGTAAAACCTTCTGAATATAGACAACTTGTGGGGGCCCTAATGTTCTTGGTAAACTCTCGTCCAGACATATACTTCGTTGTGAATACAGTGAGCCAATTTATGGTTGAGCCTCATCACACACATTGGATTGTTGCTAAGAACATTTTGAGATATCTCTATGGCACAATCAACTATGGACTGAGATACATTGTCAGGAATTTAGGCTACATGGATAAATTGATGTTGACTGGGCTAGCAGGGTAGTGGATCGAAAGAGCACATCAGGATGTTGCTTCTCATTTGGGTCTGCTTCAATTTCATGGACGAGCAGGAAGTAGAAATCGGTTGCTCTAAGCACCACCAAGGCCAAATACATTGCAACTAGTATGCCCTGTTGTGAAGTTGTTTAGTTGAGGAAGCTCTTCAATGAGATATTTGAGCATGTGTTAGATACCACTGTGATCTTCTGCAACAACCAAAGAGGGATTCGCCTTTCAGAGAATCCCATGTTCCATAAAGTTCCAAGCACATTGATATCAAGTACCACTTTATCCGGGATATGGTACAACCGGGAGAAATAAGGCTCCAACACATTAGAACAGATGAGCAAGTCACAGACATTCTCACAAAGCCTTTAGGGAAGGTCAAATTCTTAACCTTCCGAGAAAGACTTGGAGTCGTGGAACGACCCTCCTATGAGGGTCTCGTATGAGTTGGACACAGAGCTCTAGGAGCTCCTGGGGGCTTGGGGTACTTATTGGAGCTATGAGTGACCATAGGGTGAGTAGTTCACCTTCCCCTATTGGTGTGTTGTGTACAGGGTGAGTGGCACACCTTCCCTTGTGACACCCCATGATGGTTAACATGTGCGTAGGGTGAGTGGTTCACCTTCCCCTACGATTGATGACACGTGTGTAGGGTGAGTGGTTCACCTTCCCCTACGATTGATGACACGTGTGTAGGGTGAGTGGTTCACCTTCTCCTATGGCATATGAGCAGGATGAGTGGTTCACCTTCTCCTGGTAATGCCCCAACATACATCCTACCCATGTAGTCTAGGACTCATGGGAAGTACCTCTCATCTGGCCAATGAGTTGGGAAAAGTGGTTACGAACCATAGCACTATTGATGGATGCATCGTGTACTGTCGTACTCCCTATGACTAGGATGCATGGTGTTCAACAACTTAATTTGGAATCAAGTCTGATTGAGGTTCTACCTTTGGACCAACTTTTGTCAATGAAGAGTGGTAAGGTCTTGTGACTCACTCTCGATCGATTCTTCTTCATTATTCATAGCAGTGTTTAGCAAAGCAGAGATGAGATAAGATACAAAGATGGTTCATGACGATAGGATGGCATGATGATCGATAACGATGGATGGATTAGCAGGTGGAATTCTCCCTAATTGAGGGGGGGTGTTAAATTGGCAACTAGGGCCAAATTCCACCTTGGTACAGCTCATTTGATGGAAATGATGATTGCATTAAATTCCTCTTTTTCGAGAGGACCAAAATTGATATAAAGATCATCTAATTTGGACAAGCAGAAGTGTGTTTTTGAATTTATGCCCACATATGTGCAATTGTCCATGTCAACCACATCATTATGTACACTCATGAAGCCCCATGGGCATGTCTCTTCACACTCAACGACTTGTATAAATACAAGTGACCTCTCACCTCATTTAGCATCATCACTCACACATTCTTCTCTCTCCTCCTCTCATTGGTTTGTACATGTATTGGGCATTCTCTCTCTCACACATGTGCAGCACAAGGAGGTCGAATTTCTGGACAGAATTGCAGGGCCGAAAATTTCAGGGGTTGACCAAGTTTGACCAACGTTCACCAAGGACTCTTTGACTAGTTTTGATTGCGATTTTTTGAGGATTGTTTTTGTTACTCTAGGCCGCATCGCTAAGCACGAAAATCAAGAAAATATGGGTACTTTGACTAGCGTTGACTTTAGGGTTGGTTGCAACTTTGACCATAGAAAATGACAACATAGTTTCTCTCTCCTTTGACTAAATTTGACTGGATTTTGAAGGCCTGTTTTGGGCTAACTTTGACTACCAAGGAAGGCTGAATTTGACTGGGTTTGACCGAGCTCCAAGTGGACTGTTTCACTGTTGCGTTGACCATCTTTGACTTTCTGGTTAGGGTTGAGTTTGACTGCAGTTGAGTGCAAATTTGTCAGGGTTGTTTTGACTTTGATTTGGCAAGTCAGTTTTGTCTTTTGTACTCTCTCTGCTGAACATTTGATATAATAATAAGAAGAATTAATCACAAGGCTTTCCCCACATTGGGGTTTTTCCCTGGCATCTACCAAATCTGGTGTCCTCTTGTCTTGGTTTGTCTTCTACATTTTTATTTTATGTTCTATCTACAGTTACTGTTAATGTGATTTATAGTTAATTTGATTACTATTGGAAACTAATTTGGAAATTGTCATTGGGTTGCTTAAAAGTACATTGAAGTAATTATGCTAAGCATAGAACATACCATTGTTATCTAAATTTAACACCCTAGCACCTCCCCCCAGCACTGGAATCAGTGTCCATTGCCGCAGCCCTTATGCCTATATTTTTATCTTTCAAATTTTACAATCTTATATGGTGAAAAAAAATAATTTGGGGTTGTCACATGTAGACTACTTGGTTTGAGTAGGGTTTATTTCACGCCAGGTCACAGGTTCAAACCTCATGGGGAGGCGTTGAGGATGGAAGCCACTATGGGGGAATCAAACTTCCCAAGGGGTTTCCAAGCTCGATCGAGCCTCACACAATCTTGGTGATAAGCATCCCATTGTGGATGGATTGGTCTTCTTCCATCCAATAAATGGGCTAGCCCTAGCCTAGGCTTAGCCTAGTCACAAACAAAAAAATGTTATATTCTCTTATTTTCTATTTGTAGACCAAGAACTTGAGAATAATCAAATTCATTTCATGACCCTCTTTGTAAATCATTTCTTTCTTATCCCAAGGGCCTCGATAACAAATTTGGGGTACCTTTCTAATCTCCATCTAGTGCACCACATTTATCTCCTTTTCTTCATGACGAGTAATTGTTATTAGGTTATTCTTTCAAGTGAGGGCCCAACTTGAGGTGTTATGGTTCTAATGGTAATCAATCATCACCAACTCTATTACATTGCCTTCCCAAATAAAGGTCTTAGTCAGTACATCATAGAGAACGATGGTTGTATGGATGCTTTGCCTGATCTTGCCACCATCACTCCTCTCGTTGTCTAGTGTCTCTTCCTCATATTTTTTCTTTGTTTTCTGTTACCTCTTGAATCCGCACTTTCAATGGTAATGCCATACATTACAAGTGCAACCCTGGGGGGCAATTGCACAGAGGGGTTGCCAACTAACTATCACCACATTAGCTCTCTCTCTCTCATTAGGCCAACTCTCCTCCAACACAATGTGGATAATGCTAGAATAGAAATGATAAACATTAGATTTTAAGTGCATGGTGGGTTGCTAAGACCAATGCTAATCTAAGAGTTATGGAGTCAAAGAATACAAACAAAAAGGGCTTGAAGATGTTGGAAAATCAAAGGCAATGTAATATGTTGATTTCCCTTAGCTTGATTATTATTTGTGAACTTTGTTGGCTTCTTATTAATTTCTTTGTGTTCCTTTTCTTCATCAAACAATTAACAATATAAACATGAATATCACAAGAGACAATAGACATAAGATATAGGCTCCATGCCAGGGCAAAACCCCACAACTTAGGGAAAACCCGAACAATCCACTTCTTATACAATTAGATCCAAAATGAGGCCTCCAAGACCCAAAGACTAAAGTCAAAAACCCTTCCAAGCACCAAGTCAGCCCTCAACAAGATCACTTCCAACCAAATGAAAGTCTTCCAAAATCAATGATGATCAAACCCTTCTCAAATTGCCCCAAACAATGCCTTGGTCCCGCAACTATGGATCTACAATCAAGTCTACAATCTTTGGTCCTGCAATCTATCCAGAATCCCTAGATTCTTGTACGTGAGAGCATTAATATTACTAATTTCATACTTCCTTTATTCACTTGACCTTCCTTCTTGTTTCCTAGACCTTCGTACTTCCTTTTCTCACCCTCGCACTTCAGATTGAACTTCAGTGTGTATGTCTCTAAAATGAGTCAAATTCTTCTTTTGTTTATTGTCTTTTGGAGGGTCAGATAGGCCTCTACAGGGCCAACTTAATGCTTGGAGGTTTCATTGTTTCTAGACTCAACAATTAGATTATCTGCATGTTACATCTTGCCCAAAAGGGTCATTTACACAATGACATAGTCCTTGACTCATGAAAAAACCTAGAAGCACTCAATGGGTGCTTTGACCTATTGACAAATATCTTTGAGCATGAAACCCATGCTTAATAAATATTTTTCTTTTCTTCTTTTGACAAATACATAAGAATTATATAATGACATAAGTACAAAGACAAATATGAAGACCAAACCTAGTTATTTTTCCAACACTCCCTCTTAACTAGGGAGGTATTCATAATGACTCAACAAGTCCATCTCAAGTGGAAATATTCTCATAAGAAGGGATCCAGATTAATAAGCATCAAATCGCCAAAGTCAGCATTTTTCATTAGCAAGGCCTCCATAGGTACACTCTATCTATCACAAGATCAGAGCAAAATGTTGGGAGGCATTTCAAGGGACACCACATTACCTCACCAAGGTACATACTCCACCTGGGATACCTAGAGTATATCTACCACCAGACCATTTCCCTCAAGGAAATGTCTATCCATTGGACCATTCTTATCCAAGTCCATGTGACTTAGGATCTCCATCCTAATCCATCACACTAAATGACTCAAGAATGTCTATTCAAGATGCTCATCAATCAATCATTCTCCTTATCGATGTCCATGTACTTGACTTCGAATATCAGTCCTAATTCGTCACAGTACCTGACACAAGGAGAATCAAGCTAAATCAAATCATCATTATCACTATCCATTATGCATGCAATAGACTTATGGCTATAAGTCCTAGCCTAGTACATAACACAGGCAGAACTAGTGTCCAACCATACTCACTCTCAGAGCCTCAACCTGCAAGAAGAAATCCTTGCTCACTCCCTCTCAATTATGGAGAATTCATCAACAATCCTTAGCTTGTGTGAAAAGTACTCATACTTCTCTTGCATCAGCTACTTGTAATTGTAGCTTTCCTCTTACCAACCCTCTTGCTACTAAAGATTGATCACCTTACAATTCCAAGGGCTCCAACTTTGCCTCCTAACAAATCATTATCATGTACTTGAGTTCTTCACCTTCATCTTTAAATGTGATCTCCACTACTTCCTGCATTGTATTCTTGCCTTGAAGATAGTCCATCACACAATTCTTTCAACACAATGATTATCACAAGGTCAGCCAATCCACAACTTGGTTGACCTTTCCAATCAATCTCCATCAGTCAACACAGCTTCATGGTCACAAATAATCCTACCCTTTAGCTGCTATCCTACTCCTTCAAGATTGCCAACTCATAGGGTCTTCAACTAGTTGCCCCAAATGACTGATATGTTGCTCCAAATCACAAAACTAGGGTTTTTAGTTCTGCCTTCATACAGTCCAACAATCTAACTGTTTTAAAGGATCTACCCTATATATTTGATATTTTAGAACAAGGACTTGCAATTTTGTCCTTCAACAATACTTCTATTGTTACAAGCTGTATTGTTCATAGGATCTTCTAGAAATGTCTTTACATAGTGACAAGGCTACTCCTTTGTCACACAACTTAAGGCATCATCAATAGCTCATATAATACTAAATAACTTCCACATTCAATGTGCTTAGGGAATTCACACATCTTCCCATACAACAAAGTTTAAATTCTAGAAATCATTGTCCTTAGGGCTTCATAATAGTTGCCTTATAATAGTGACTTAATTCTTCAAACATCATTGTACTTGGGCCTTTCAATAGTCCACGAGGGCTTTTCAACAACCATTCATTAACAAACAAACCAATCTATTAGAGAAACATACCTTGTTTCTCAACTTCCTATTGTCCTTCTTGTTCTTGGTTTTGTGTTCTTGCTTCAGAAACCATAACTCTGATTAGGGCATGTTGTAACCACTGTTACAGTCCTTCCAACTCGGCTTCCAACTGCTCAAGGGACTGTGATTACGCTTCTTCTAATAAGTCTTTCCACATGTTGGTCCATAAGACAACTTCTAACCTACTATTGCACCCTTTTGGTCCTCAAAAGGATACCTACAACAGTTTGGTTTCCCACAGAGATTTGCAAAGATATTCCTCCACAGATTTCAACACAAAATTACTTGTGGTGTTTCACACTTTGGATGATCTTCAAACTCCTGCGCCATCTCTTTTAAGAACAATGTTCCAACCTAGCAGACTTCCTCTACGAACCAAGCACCCTTGAAACCTTCTTAACGGTCTCCTTATTTACCTCCGGCCCTCTCTGAAAACCTCACTCTACCCAGGGATTTATGCGGCCTGCTAGCCTGCATTCAAACCAAGCACAAGAACCCTACAACAACCCTATTGCAACTTGGTCCTACACTAGATTATCTCTAGATTTTCAGCCCTAATTTTATTCAAGGAACAGAGATAAGGATGTTCTAACAACTTGGCGCTATGAAACATTTCATCATTTCATGTCAGAGATACAAACTCAACTTCCTGGTCCAACAGTTAGGCTCTCAACTCGAATGCTTTTCCTCTAACCTGTCCCAAACCAATATCAAAAAAACAAAGACAAAAACCTCGTTCTTACTTCTATTCTTGTTTAGTTCTGCTCATCTAAGGTATGTGAGGTTCTCTTAAGGAGAGATTTACTCTTGTTGGATGTATAGTATTATACTCTTCTTAGTAGTTTGTCTTTTCAAGCTTAACCCAAAGATCATTGTTATGGTCTAGCTCAAAGAAAGTAATTTGAGTAGTCATGCATATGATTTCTCTTAGAGACATTACGTGTCAAAGTTTTTCCCTTTGCAACAAGCAAAAGGCCTCCAGCTTTGGATCATTGTATAGATGTAGTGTTTTCTCATCAATTATTGCTTTATGGATTTTGCATTTTCATCATATCTTCGAAGAGTCGTCATATTCCATAAGCAAGCTAACTGTGGTCTTGAATTGTAGCTCCACAATTATCACCTCAAAACTCGGATTCCAGACCTTACATATCTTTTGATTATCTTTAATCCCTTCAAAACATTGCCCTTTGGAATGTTTGTAATTTGATCCTTCAAATTGTAGAACAGAAGTAGATCTTTGAAGAATAGAATGTAATTCTTGTGGAGAAACCTCTTAGTACTTCAATCACAATACTATATTTGAATGCTTGCCAAAATATTCTATAATATGTCATTTTATCTTTTTTCCATTGGAGGTATCTTCAACTTATGCCAACATCAACGATCTTCAAGCCTTCTTCTGTCAACCTTAGCTCTGATACCATGTTGGAAAATCAAAGGCAATGAATTATATGTTGATTTCCCTTAGCTTGAGAATTATTTGTGAACTTTGTTGGCTTCATTTTAATTTCTTTGTGTTCCTTTTCTTCATCAAACAATTACCAATATAAACACGAAAATCACAAGAGACAATAGACACAAGATATCGGCTCCACGCTAGGGCAAAAACCCCACAATCTAGGGAAAACCCAAACAATCCACTTCTTATAGAATTAGATCCAAAATGAGAGCTCCAAAACCCAAAGACTAAAGTCAAAAACCCTTCCAAGCACCAAGTCAGCCCTCAACAAGATCACTTCCAACCAAGCGAAAGTCTTCCACTATCAATGATGATCAAACCCTTCTCAAACTGCCCCAAACAAAGTCTCGGTCCTACAACTATGGATCTGCAATCAAGTTTGCAATCTTTGGTCCTACAATCTGTCCAGAAACCCTAGATTCTTGTACATGGGAGCGTTAATAAGCCTAATTTCATACTTCCTTTCTTCGCTTGACCTTCCTTCTTGTTTCCTAGACCTTCGTACTTCCTTTTCTCACCCTCACACTTTAGATCGAACTTCAATATGTATGTCTCTCAAATGAGTTGAATTCTTTTTTAATTTATAGTCTTTTGGAGGGTCGTATAGGCCTCTATAGGGCCAACTTATTCCAGAATCTTGCCCAAGTGGGTCATTTACACAATGACATAGTCCTTGACTCATGACAAAAACCTAGAAGCACTCAATGGGTGCTTTGACCTATTGACAAATATCTTTGGGCATGAAACCCATGCTTAATAAATATCTTTCTTTTCTTCTTTTGAAGAATACATAAGAATTATATAATGACATGAGTATAACGACAGACAAATATGAAGACCAAACCTAGTTACTTTTCCAATAGAAGATATGTGAAGATGTAGTCAAGCCAAACATTGAAGTGCCATGACTAGTCTAAACGAATTTTAGGTTATGTGAGACTGAGTGAGTGCCTTAGCAATAGATGCACCGTTGCAATGAATATGTTAAAGTCAAAATAACGTGCAACACAAAGAAGATGTTAACGTAAAGGAAGAACCATGAGATGACAAAGGAAAGGTCCAAGAAAGACAACCTTTAAATAAATGGACAGCCCAAGCAACAAGTCACATTTTCAATAACCATCTCATAGGATTAGAAATGACATTAGCCTATGCCATTTTTTATTAAAACATAAATCTTCCCCAATATCAACATTACAGCAAGGGCTAAGGAGGGACAAAATCATCATGCTTAGTCTCCTCTCATTGGTAAAGACATGTCTTCAAAGAGGCCATTTCCAACAATAACAACACTAGCTACTCAACATAAAACCCAAAATATCCAAGAGAAAAGATCCAAACAACAAACAACAAGTGACATTTTCAATAACCATCTCATAGGAATTAAAGGGCCATTAACATGTGCCCTCTTTTATCCTTTGTCCCCATACTTATTTCTACTATTTTCTGAGTGGTTGAGCATATTGTTACTAAAACGCAAAGGCAAGAAGGATGTTGGGGGTGTACTGGTTGGCAAACATGTTTTAATAACACATATTATTTCTCGATGATATTCTATTTTTTTGTTTTAGAAATCCTTGGGAAATTCGCATAGTGATGGATATTTTAAACCTATATTGTTTGATTCTAGGATGGAGGTGAACAGACATAAGTCAATAGCTTATGTTTTTTCTTCGGATGACAATCTTTTGGCTTAGCTAGAGTTCGTAGTACCCTATGCTCGAGGAAATCGAGAAGAAGGGATAAGATACCTTGGCTTTAATATCCAGCCAAATAATTATAAGAAAGCTAATTAGCACTAGTTGGTTGGTCAAGTTGGAAAAAGGATTCATTTTTGCTGCAATAAGTGATCGTCCCAAGTAGGTAGGTTGGTATTGATCAAATCATTTCTAGAAGCTCTACCAATTTATTAGCACCTCTTAATGTACATACCAAAAGGTATCATAAAAAAGATAAGGAAGTTATGCTTTACTTATATTTGGAGAGGTCGTGGGGAGTATAGAGGGTTGCATTTGGCCAACTAGAAAAGGATTGCCCTTCCAAAAGGATGGGGAGGATGGGACCTAAAGCATGCCCATCTTTTTGGATAGTGACTTATAGCTCAATCCATTGGAATTTCATTTTCGAGTCCAGTTTGTGGAGGGAGATCCTCCTTAACAAATATATTGCCCCTGACTCAATGATTGATTAGGTAAGACAGGTGTTCCCCACCATAATGGGTAAACCCCATAGGGGAAAACATTTCCCAACCAATAGCCCTACACATTGTTCATTAACAATGATATGCCAATTTTCTCCATCATTTGCACCAGTCATGCACCTCTCACCATCCGACATTCCTCTTGAATAAGGGTGGGCTACCACTCGACAAATATTTTGACCATTATGCAATCGAGTACTTTTACTTCTTATTTTGGGCATTTTAAACAGATAAAGGGGTAATAAGGATAATTGACCAATCTTGACTATAAACTTGTCCTCTCACATTACCAAGGGGGTTAATTTTTAGCCCTAGTCTAGTGAGACGTCTAACACCTTAGGATCAGAGGGGCACTACTTGGGAAACTTGGATTAAAGTAGTGCGTCCATTACCCTTTCCATACTTAACACCTTCCATGTCACATCATTTATTTGATAACATCTCCACCCTTCGGGTTAACTATCATAGGTTCATTGGGATTTGGCACTCCAATATCCACATCCTTGAGTTTGACTAAGAGACTTGTCCCTTAAGGTTGATGCAACTAAAAGAATGACAAATCATAAGATGGTCACAATAAAAGAAAATGAAAAGTTAAAATGCAAAAGATGGTCGAGACAAAAGTTAGCGTGTGTGAAAAATCCTAACATGAGCTCTACCCTCCTCATTAGCCATCACCCGGTTCCTGAGCACTTGATGTTCCATCTCGTCGTAAGGAACTCTTGCATGTCCCAACACTGATGAGCGAGAAGCTGACTCATCTTAAGGGGTAAAATAAATGATATGTCATAAAGAGCAAGTCTTCATCATTGAGCTATGCACCATTAAAAAGCATTATGAAAAAAAGGAAAGGTGCACCAAAGGGGTGGAAAAAGCAAGTCGAGATGGGTAACTCATGCCCCCATGATTGCTCCCTCCATTACATCTATACACTCGGGATGTGGACTCTCACTAGTTGGTCCATTGATCATGGTGCTTGGAAATGAAGTCTTTCCCCTCCATTGCCACCTATTCTTACTAACACATATGGATTGAAGGGTTGACTTTGGAAATGCCACCTCCCCTTAGGGGTTGCAAGCACCTAATAGGGTTGATCACTTAACCACCCCTACAAAGCTAGGAAAAACTTTTATGAGGACTTTGTCTAGTTAATTAGATATTTGAAGGTGATCATGATTTGAAGTATTATTATGCCCTTAACACTTAAGTATGGTCCACCTAGATGCATCTATGGTTGTGGTCTCTAATGAATGGTTGCTTTCACTTGAGTTTGAGATGGTTTTGTCAGGTAAGAAGTTGAGGCCTTTGATGGCACATACTCCACATGATGCCCAAGCCATACTACACTTCTGGGGAGCATGATAATCTTGCGAATGTAGCGTTGTCCTTATTTAGGAGAGCATTGGGCTCTTAGATCATTTTGGCAATTGATGGACACCCCGAAGCAACCTCAGATGCCAGAACATTGAGCTTCTCTTGCTTAAGGATTCTTGATGATGTACCAGTGGACCCAGCATGCCCCCAATTTGGCCTTAACGCTACTTGATGGGCACACATTGATCCAAAGTCGAGATGAGGATTGTTGTCCCCCTGGAAGATTGAGGAGGGCTTGTTGCACCTAATGGAAGTTGGAACCCCAGGGCTAGAGAGAGAGTACACTACGTTGTCTACTTAGCACCGATAGAGATGACACAGGGCACCCACAACTGGTTGTTGGACACATGGAGATGCTTTGAGGCTTCATTTGAGGACCCTTCCTCAAATTGAGTTTGATCATGATGGTTGGAGACTCTTTAGCCCTTCCAATGATCTTTTGGAGCATCTTGAACCCTAAAAGGGCACAATTTCATGCTTTCTAGAGGCTTACAGCTCACACATGTGGGCATTTATTCGCATATTTTATTGTTGAGCTAGTGGGTTGGCTTGTAGCCGAATTTTTCTTTATGTCCACTCAAATTAAACTTGTCTAGGCTTTAGTGGATTATTAGAGTTGATAGACTTCATATAAAAAGAGAATCACCTCTTTTCATGTTAGGTCACTATAATACTAGTGTAGCCCCTTTAATGTTATTGGTAGTGTCGCCCCATATTGTTATTGTTGTGCCCATGTAGCCCCATATTGTTATTGTTTTACCCCATAAAATCCCACTATTGTTATTGTTGTGTCCTTGTATTATTATTGTTATGTAGGCTCATCGCTCTATTATCTAATTATATTGTGACCACTCCTATATATACCAAGGAGGTCTAGTCATTTGTATCATCCAAGATTTGTTCATTTATGTGTTGTAAAGGAGGTTGCCCCCTCAAAGAGGTTAATTTTCAAGCCATTAAACTATCTTTTCTTCTATTTTGTGATCTGGTTGCATAACATTTGGTATCAGAGCAATTTATAGTTCCTCCATTTGCAACCATCACTTGACACTCTGGTGCTGGATATAGAAAGTAATTTAATTCCTTAGATATATTACAATAAATAAAATTATGGGTACTACTTGAATCAATCAACACTAAGACCTTTTTTTCTTGATATATGTAGAAATTTATGTTTTCCCACCCCGGTTTTCAGTTTCTCCTTATTTCTCCCATATAGTTAAATGCCCTTTCCCATAACCATACATTTAACAAGCTGAAAAAAATAAATTTGCTGAAAACACAAATTCCGGAAATTTTACAGAATGCTGGAAATTGCAAAAATAAAAATCAGCATTAATAAACAGCCATTAAAACACATTTAAACACTAAGATTTTTTGTCAATGTGACCCTGGAAAAACCCCCTACAACTCTTGGGGAAAACCAGTTTGAGAGCTCTTCTTTATTTCTTAAAATTGCCTTTTACAGTGAGAAATTTTCAGCAAAAAATCAGCAAGCAAATTTACAACTTATCTCTTTTCCCATGCTTCACAGCAAACTGGAAATTACAGCAAACAGGACAGCAATAAATGTTGTACGGTCTCCTCGATTTTCGTGCCCACTTTCAGCATTAAATGTTGATGTATGGCCCTCGTTTTGCGTGCAGAAAAAACCAACAAACTGCTCCTCGATTTTTGTGCAAACCTCTCCTTGAAAATCGTGCCAAAATCTGCCTTTCACTGTGTGTTGAATCAGCTGTACAAATCTGCTCAACTGCTGCCTTGGAATGTGTGCCAAGCTGTTGTCTCCTCCTCCCTGCTCAGAAATCTCTCTTGCTCTCTTTCTCCCAATCTGCTCATGAAAGAATTGAATCGAATGTGATCTTTTCCTCCCTTAATATAACTCCAAATGACTTTTGGGTGATCCAAGTGACTTTTGGGTGATCTCTAAATCCAATGGCTGAAATAGATTTAGATCAATGGCTAAAATTAAATGCTCATTTAAATCTCACTTTTTATTTGTTAATTCACCCCACTTTAATAAAGACCCACTTAGTCCTTTATTTCCAAAGTCACTTTTCCTTTCTAATTTTTCATTGACTTTATAAAAGTCACTTTAAAATTAGACTTAGTAACTTTATCACTTAAAGTCACTTTTAAATTAGATTTAACTTTATAAAATTATAAAGTCACTTTAGGAGAAAAATTAAATTCTTTTGTACACTTTTCCCTAGGCCAAAGATCAAAGCCTAAGGGAACCACCTGTCCTCCGGTACCAAATTTCAACACTCCCTCTTACCGAGGAAGGTGTTCCTCACCACACCCATCTTGTCTCTGAAGTAGACATGCTTGCCCCGTGGTAAGGCTTTGGTAAGGATATCTGCAACCTGCTCATCAATGGAAATATACTCAAGCTTCACAACTCCCTTCTGAACATAGTCTCTGATGAAATGATATATGATCCCGATATGCTTTGACCTGTCATGAAATACTAGATTCTTCGTGAGTTTAATGCAACTCTGATTATCAGAGTAAATCACTAAAGGTCTCAACGGCTGACCAAATAAGCTAAACAACATCTTGCGAAGCCAGATATCCTCACAACTAGCTAGACTGGCTGCCATATACTCTGCTTCCGCTGAACTCAGTGCTACTGACTGCTGCTTCCGGCTGAACCATGACACTACTGCTGAACCCAACCCAAAACAGCACCCTGAAGTGCTCTTCTTATCAAAAGCACAACCTGCCCAATCAGAATCAGTGTATCCTTCCAATCTCACTCCATCTCCCTGCATGTAGTCTAGACCATAATCCACTGTCCCCTGCAAGTATCGCAAAATGTGTTTTGCAGCCACCCAGTGAACCTTCCTAGGCTCACACATAAACTGACTCATCGTGTTGACTGCAAAACAGATATCTGGTCTAGTGTTGACCAAATACATCGAGGAACCAATCAGCTGCCTGTACAATGTGGGATCCACCAACTCGGAATCCGAAGCATGAAGCTTCTTCCAGTTGGTGATCATTGGTGTCGACATGGGTCTACAATCCTCCATGTGGAATCTGCTAAGGATGTCCACAATATACTTCCCCTGCCCCAGGAAGAAATGCCCATCCTCCTGCCACACCTCCAAACCCAAAAAGTAATGCATCAAGCCGATATCCTTCATCTCAAACTTCGTCGCAAGATCTCCCTTGCAGTGCTCTATGAGTCTCTCTGCACCTATAATGATCAAGTCATCCACATACAGCACCAGAATGAGAGGCTCCTCACCAATCACAATAAAGTAAAGGTTCG
The DNA here is from genome assembly GCA_031772625.1 of Pinus tabuliformis. NCBI lineage: Eukaryota > Viridiplantae > Streptophyta > Pinopsida > Pinales > Pinaceae > Pinus > Pinus tabuliformis. Next base: position 535,543,926 of record CM062816.1, read on the forward strand.
GATCTGCCTCACTCTTTGTGAAACCCATCCCCTGCAAATATGTATCTATCCTGGAGTACCAAGCTCTGGGAGCTTGCTTCAGGCCATAAAGGGCCTTCTTCAGTCTGCACATATGGGACTCCTTCCCATGCACCTCAAAGCCCTGTGGCTGTTCAATGTACACCTCCTCCTGTATGAAGCCATTGAGAAATGCGGTCTTCACATCCATCTGGTGGATCTTCCAACCCATCTTTGTTGCTATCGATATAATGGAGCGGATCGAAGTATATCAAGCCACGGGAGCGAAGGTCTCCTCATAATCAACTCCCTCTACCTGGGAGAACCCTCTAGCCACAAACCTCGCTTTGAATTTCTCAATGCTGCCATCTGCAGCATGCTTTACCTTGTAAAGCCATCTGGAAGTAACCACGGATTTGCCCTCAGGCCTCGGCACCACCTCCCAAACATCATTCTTCATGATAGAAGAATACTCCTCCTGCATGGCCTCTCTCCAGACCTGCTGGCTAGCTGCCTCCTCATAGCTAGAAGGCTCAGAGTCAAGGATGCTAGTAACCATCGCCATATAGCTACAAAACCTCTCAGGTGGTCTACTCTCTCTGACCGGCCTCTTCGGCTCAGCAACAGATGTGGCATCTCTCAAGGTGTCCTGAAGCCACTTGGGCTTTCTCTTCCCTGAGCATGCTTCTCCCATAGGAGAATGAAACTCCTCCTCCTCATCACCATCAGTAGCCTGAACTCCTGACTGTCTGTCTGCTGTCCTCCTGCCTACACCTGAACCTGTAGAAGCTGAGGCACCGTGTGAACTGTCCATCAATGGACTCCCTAGTGAACTGCTCTGTGAACTGCTCTGCATGCTGCCCGGAGCACCACCCCTCTGGCTCGGCAAGCCACTGCTCACTAACGGACCTGACATCCTCATAGATGTACCTCCGGATCCTCTTGATCCCTGCCCACTGGATCCCTGCGACTGACTCAACTGCTGCTAAGGGTCTGGCTGATCCAGATACTCTAACTCCCGTGACCTCCTAAAGGCCCTGTCCTCCTCGAACTTCACATCCCGTCTGACAACAACTCTCCTCTGTGCAGGAATGTAAATTCGAAAGGCCTTTGAGGTCTCACTGTAGCCCACAAAGATACCCTTCTCTGCGGTGGGCTCTAGTTTGGTCCTCTTCTCCTTGGGTATATAGGAGTATGTAATGCATCCAAAGATATGAAGATGACCAATATCAGGCTTCTTCCCAGAGAAAGCCTCCTCCGGAGTCATGTGCCCCAAAGCACGATGCGGACTCCTGTTCTGCAAGTAAACAGCTGTGTTGCAGGCCTCTGCCCACAAGAACAATGACAACCCCTGATCATGTAACATGGCTTTGGCAGCCCCTATGATGGATCTATTCTTCCTCTCCGCAACCCCGTTCTGCTGAGGGTTGTAAGGAACAGTGAACTCCCTCCTAATGCCTGCCTCCGCACAATAGTCAACAAACTCTCCAAGGGTGTACTCTCCTCCATTGTCCGACCTCAAGGACTTGATCTTTCGACCTGTCTGAGTCTCCACAAGAGCTCTGAACTCCTGAAACTGCTTGAAGACCTCACTCTTGGTCTTCAAAAAATAAATCCAGGTCCTCCTGGAGTGATCATCAATGAATAAAACATAGTACTCATATCCACTCAAGGAAACATGAGACATCCGACCGCTCACATCGGAATGAATCAAATCAAGTATCCCCGTCGCTCTGCTGTCACTGCTGGGAAAGGGGATTTGGCAAATTTGCCCATCGCACAACCTCTACAAGTATCAAAGTGATCAGTACCGAAATCTGGCACACCTGTAGTGATCTCCCGCAATGTCCTCAAGGCTCCATGATATATATGTCCCATCCTGCGGTGCCAAACCTCACACAGCCCAGAACTGCTAGCTCTGCTGTCGGTACTACTCCTCAATGCCAAAAGGGGCTGGAATGCAAACTTATACACCTTTGCATGGCGTACACCTATCACTCTCGCTGAATCAGCTGGAGTGCCCCTGGGATACATCAACAGCTGTCCTCCCCTGAACAGTACCTCATATCCTCTGTCCTCCAAAGCTGAGACGGATATGAGGTTCTTCCTCATCCCTGGCACATAAAGAACCTTTGACACCTTCAAGGGAGGTTTGGACTCCCTCTGAAATGTCACTGTCCCCACCCCGACTGCTCTAACAACTCTGTCATCACCGAGTACTACCTCAATATCAGTGCCACTCTCTGAAAGCTCTGAGAAGTACTCACGGACTCCTATCATATGACGTGAAGCCCCACTGTCCACATACCAGATACCTGAAGATGCTCCGCTAATCGAGGGAAAAGCATGCTCCCTCTGAACCTGTGTGGTAGGTGATCCAGCACTAGAGGACTCACACGTAGTGAACGCAAACTCTCAGTCAAAACGACCATCAAAGTCCTCAATCTCTGTTGAAGCTACCACGTCCTGGTTCTTCCCCTTCTTCTTCTTCTTCTCCGGACACACAACTGCATAGTGTCCCATCTTTTGACAATTCCAACACTTCACCTTGGAATAGTCCTTCTGTGTGTTCCCTCGTTTACCTTTACCTTTGTCTTTGCCCCCACCACTGCTTGTGGAAGCCTGCTTCTTCCCTTTGCCTTTCTTGCCTCCTGCCACCAGTGCTACATCCTCATCCTGCTCAATTGGCTTGGCTGCCCCAAGCTGACCTTTCCTGATCTTTGTCTGAATGCAATCATCCCAAAATCTCTCCCATGTGGGAAGGATCTCACGTGCACAAACCCCATCAGCAAAGTTCAACCATGAACGAGGGAGGCCATTCACTGCAATCCGCACCAACTCAGTGGGTGGAATGGCCTCTCCAATCGCTGCCAACTCATCTCTCACATTAGTAATCTTTGTGAGATATCCAGCTGCACTATCATTACCCATCTTAATGTTCTTCAGCTTCTCCTTCAGGACCATCTTCCGGTTCTCATTGGTACTCTGGTAGAGATTGGACAATGCTGTCCACATCTCATGGGCATTGCTCTTTCTTCTCACATGAGGAATGCAATGGTCTTTGATTCCGTCTAGAATCAGCTTCTTACCCTTGTTGTTCTTTTTATTATAAGTTGTCAACTGAGTAGCATCAGTAGGCACAACAACAGGGTTCTGTGTGGTATGCACCATGATATCCCAAACTTCTGCCTCCTCAAAGATACTCTACATTCTCTCCTTCCAAACGTTGTAATTTATATGCCCATCCAGCCTATCCTCCACCCTCAATCCCAATGACATCCTGCTGTCCTAAAACTGAAAAATAGCACTGCTGTAGTAAAGATAAAACTGTTATTTATGAAAAAATCAGCTTGCTGGAATTTTCTGAGTGAAAAATCAGCAACTGTAATTTTACCTTTTGCTGTCCCAAACTGCCCTTCAGCACTCAAGCTCTGATACCATGTAGAAATTTATGTTTTCCCACCCCGGTTTTCAGTTTCTCCTTATTTCTCCCATATAGTTAAATGCCCTTTCCCATAACCATACATTTAACAAGCTGAAAAAAATAAATTTGCTGAAAACACAAATTCTGGAAATTTTACAGAATGCTGGAAATTGCAGAAATAAAAATCAGCAGCAATAAACAGCCATTAAAACACATTTAAACACTGAAATTTTTGGTCAATGTGACCCTGGAAAAACCCCCTACAACTCTTGGGGAAAACCAATTTGAGAGCTCTTCTTTATTTCTTAAAATTGCCTTTTACAGTGAGAAATTTTCAGCAAAAAATCAGCAAGCAAATTTACAACTTATCTCTTTTCCCATGCTTCACAGCAAACTGGAAATTACAGCAAACAGGACAGCAATAAATGTTGTACGGTCTCCTCGATTTTCATGCCCACTTTCAGCATTAAATGCTGCTGTATGGCCCTCGTTTTGCGTGCAGAAAAAACCAGCAAACTGCTCCTCGATTTTTGTGCAAACCTCTCCTCGAAAATCGTGCCAAAATCTGCCTTTTACTGTGCGTTGAATCAGTTGTACAAATCTACTCAACTGCTGCCTTGGAATGTGTGCCAAGCTGTTGTCTCCTTCTCCTCCCTGCTCAGAAATCTCTCTTGCTCTCTTGCTCTCCTTCTCCCAATTTGCTCATGAAAGAATTGAATCGAATGTGATCTTTTCCTCCTTTTCCTCCCTTAATATAACTCCAAATGACTTTTGGGTGATCCAAGTGACTTTTGGTTGATCTCTAAATCCAATGGCTGAAATAGATTTAGATCAATAGCTGAGATTAAATGTTCATTTAAATCTCACTTTTTATTTGTTAATTCACCCCACTTTAATAAAGACCCACTTAGTCATTTATTTCCAAAGTCACTTTTCCTTTCTAATTTTTCATTGATTTTATAAAAATCACTTTAAAATTAGACTTAGTAACTTTATCACTTAAAGTCACTTTTAAATTAGATTTAACTTTATAAAATTATAAAGTCACTTTAGGAGAAAAATTAAATTCTTTTGGACACTTTTCCCTAGGCCAAAGATCAAAGCCTAAGGGAACCACCTGTCCTCCAGTACCAAATTTCAACAATATATCCTTCTATCTTAAGAGTTTGAGGAGTGGTAATTCCCACAAATGCATTACAAGATATGGTCGGATTCATTTCTTCTTTCTCTGGGGTTGGTTCTTGGTGTATATCCTCCTCTTTTGATGTTTCTTGTTCCTTTTCTTCCTCCTTTTCACAATCTATGTAAAATAATTTCTTCTCAGCACACTTATGACCTTTAGTGTATTTTCTATAATAACTGTAACAAAGCCCTTTTGCTCTTTTTTCCTCCAATTGTTGTTGTGTCAACCTTGTAGGTTGTGAAAGGCTAGGGGAAACAACACTTCCATCTTTATAGTTGTGAGTGGTAGACATCCTTGTTGCCATAATTTTGCTTTCAACTTTTATTTTCACCCTAAATGCCTTCTCCAATGAATCAAGTTCCCAAAGGCGAACCTCATGTTGGATGTTATCATTTAAAGTCCCCCTATGAAGACATCAATCCTATGCTCGTCTGGAATATCAGTTACCCTAAATATCTCATCCATTTAAAGCTAATACAGTTGCCACTGCATTTATGGAAACAATTCAAAAGCTACATGGAAACCCAAAGATTATTGTAAGTGACAGAGATCCCATTTTCACTGGAAATTTTTTGACAAAATTATTTTCTTGTCTTGGTACTCAATTAGCTCATAACTCATCTTATCATCCTCAATCTAATGGGCAAACTAAGATACTGAAAAAATGTTTGGAAGGATATCTTCGTTGATTTGCATCTGATAAACAAACACAACGGGTCAAGTGGTTACCTCTAGCTAAATGGTGGTATAACACTTCCTTCCATACTATAGCAAAAATGACCTCATTTATGGCACTTTATGGATATCATCAACCATCAATCACATCATCTTGAAGGGAAAATTCTAAGATTCAAGAAGTGGAAGATCACATCGAGCATCAACAACAAGTTCTCCAACTCTTAAAGGATAAACTCTCTCTAGCACATAATCAAATGAAACAACAGGCCAATCAGCACCGCAGTGAAAGAAGTTTTGATGTAGGTGATTGGGTAATTTTACGGCTACAACCATACAAAAAAATGTCCCTCAAGCAAGCTAAGAAGGATAATAAATTATCATCCAAGTACTATGGTCCTTACAAGGTGTTGCAAAAGATTGGTACTATGGCATACAGATTGGAGTTGCCTACATCTTCCCGAGTACACCCAGTTTTCCATGTTTCATGCTTAAAGAAAGTTATCAATGACGAGCTCCCAGTTCAAAAAATATTGCCAGAACTTGATGAAGGAGGAAAAATCATATTGGAGCCTAAATCAGTCACGGAAACAAGAACCCGACAACTACGAAATCGATCAATTTCAGGTATCTCATTAGGTGGAAGAACTTACCTGCTGAAGGTTCCAGATGGGAGGATGAGAATTTTATACATAAGCATCCAGAGCTACTTGTTAAGGACAACACTTTTTTGAAGGAGAGGGGCATGTTAGGCCCTTATAATACTAGTGTAGCCCCTTTTATTGTTATTGTTAATGCAACCCCCTCTTATTATTGTTGTGTCCATGTAGCCCCATATTGTTATTGTTGTGCCCCATAAAAATCCACTATTGTTATTGTTGTGTCTTTACATTATTATTGTTATGTAGGCTATAATTATATTGTGACCCCTTAGACTCCTAAATATATCAAGGAGGTCTAGTCATTTGTATCATCCAATAATTGTTCAATTATGTGTTGTAAAGGAGGTTTCCCCCTCGAAGAGGCTAATTTTCAAGTCATTGAACTATTTTTTCTTTTGTTTTGTGATCTGGTTGCATAACATTTCATTTGTTATCATCACACTTGTGGATTTTGGCCTCTCCAGGAGAGCTTGACTTAGCCTAGCCACACTTCACTACTTGAGGATATGTAATCTTATGTGGATTTTGCCTATTGGAGACTAGTTTTTGTTGTGGAGACATCCTTTTGGGATTGAAAGAAGGCATGTTCTTGGATAATTTATGAGTATTCCATTGCATGTCTTTTATGGTTTACATGTAATGAAATATTGCTAGGGTTTTTATTTTGTTCCTTGTCTAAATGCAAACATTTATTGGAAATTCTTGGTAAATTGATGCATGTTAAATCTATTATCCTTGAACTCCCTAGAAAACCTCCTAGTGAGCCTTTTTTTACTTTTCTCTCATAAAAAGATAACTAGGGTTTTCCCTCTTACTCCATGCAAAAATATGATATCTCTATGGTTAATATTTCTAAGACTCCATTACCCAAGTAGGGAATAGACACTAGGATGTCTTTTGATGATCAAAACCTTGAAAACTTTACCTTTTTCCTCTCTCTTGTCCTTATCCTAAGGCATCATTGGAGCTCATTTGGCATTATTTCACCTTGTTTGACCTCATCACCTAGAAATCTAGCTTTTCCCTTGGTGAAAATTAACTTATTAGCATTGGCATCATCAACTTTAGGCAATTTAGGGCCTCTTGAAAACCCTAGTTCAACAAAAAGTCTTTAACTTAGGGCTTGTTAAAGGTTTTCCATTCCATATTGTTGATAATACCCTTAAAGCAAACTTTTTCCTTGTGCTTGTATGGCTAGATGCATTGTTATTGAATCCCATTTTGAAACCCTAGGCTTCAAGTGCTCTTCTCTAGGCTTCTTCATTTGTGCATTGTTCCTTTGCATAAAGAATAGTGCCTTAATCCAAGTAATAAATACCTTGATCAATCAAAATTACATCACCTTGATCCTATTGACTTAGAATACCTTTAGGTGATATATACTGGGAAGCCTCTTGTGTGTTAAAATTCCACCAAAGAGCAGGAAGTGGAGTGTCAAGGTGACAATGGCAACCACCTCATTGTTGCATCATAGTCTAGTTCTTGCCTTGTAAGGCATCTCACAAGGCCTGTTAGATTTTTAGGCAACACAATAAATCAAGGAGATTTGAACCTCAAACCTCATACTTTCCATAAGACTTCATATCATTTCCATTACCAATCAAGTTGCCCCTTGGGGGCAAGTAAATATTGATATTAATTGCCTACCAAGTTCATAATTTGAGAACACAAGGGCCTAAGATCACACAAAATTTCTTAATGGGATAATCTAATGAGAGACAGACAAATGAAACACCAAAGAGAGCAACAATATAATTTAACTAAAAGAAGTAGCAACAACTATATAATTTAATAGATAGAAAAAGAAAGTGAATACACTTATCAAGTTAGGCTCAGTTAGTTTGCAAGTTGGGATACTTGTGATATAGCATCCACAACTATATTTTAGGCACTAACATAGAGGTCAAACCTCTTTCATAGGATACACGTGTAAGAAACACATTTTAAACTTATATAATGACTTGTCACAGTAATCAAACCTCTATTTTAGGCACTAAAAGAGACCTCTCTCGTAGCATGGGCATTTGGGCATCACATTTTAATGACTTAGTAGCACAAATTAAACAGTGGACAAAATCAAATTAATTGTTCGGCATAAGCATGACATATTTAATTAGTATTATATGTGAAGGTTAATGGCATGTGATAACTTAGTAAATGATTTATTTTTTCGCATAGATTTCCTGGGAAAATCTACAAGGCACTTCCCCCCATTCCAAGGATGGTACTCAAGGTAAATTGGATTTTGTAGAAGCTCAAAGTTTTGACATGTCACTTATGAGAATAAAACCCAAGTGGAGAGAATAGCACTCAATCACACAATCACTCAAGCTAAACCCAATTGATTAGTACATGTTGCTATATCAACTAGTTAGACCCTTAAAATATTCTTTTAAAATCTTCAAAAGTATTAAGAAAAAAACATTGGACATTAATGTAAATGCCATCACAAAGTATAAAAACAAAATCCAATAACGAAATCTTTACAAGAATTTATAGGGAATGAAAAATGCAAAAGAAATATGCAAATAAATTGTATTAACATGTACAATAAAATATTTTTTCAAATTAATTTTCTATATAAAAACAAACCAATAATTTAACCCTTTAGTGTAACTTTTCATTCATCATCTATAATTTGAGACAAACTATCAAATGTTCAAACTTTTAAAATAACTAAATAAACTTGACTGGGATTATTACCGTGGTTTCCGCCAGTGGGTTTCCGGAGGTCTAAAGGCTCAACAGGGAAACGACTGTCTTGGGGTTTTTGCGGACATCATCCGAAGTTAGCACCTGTCAGGGGGGGATTTTGACTTTGCCTGCTCGGAACAATTACCGGGGCTGCACAAACGGCGTTTTTTTATGAATGGATGAAGAACTCCTAGACTACTCTTCCGATACCATGGACCCATGCGAATCTGGGTCGAAGATAAACACTTGTTGCGTGCACCAGAACCAAACTCTCCATCGGATGCATAGTTTGCGGTTTTCTCCTCATTAATGGAAGATATGGAAGTTACCCTACAAGGGTTATGGTTTACACAACTGGTTGTCGTGGTGTTTGAAGGCTTGCTCAACCTGGGAGAGGTATCAGAAACGCCATTTCTAAATATCCCGTCACCTTCTGAGTTGCTGTCCTGGGCACATGAACGGCAAGGTACTGAGAATGTTCTGGAATTCACGGGGGTGGCAGTGGGAGAAGTGGGTGGAACGGCAACCGCCAAGCAGGGGGGTTTGAATCAACCTCGTAGCGCACATGGGGTTTCTGCTGAAGATTTCCCACCTCCAGTTTTTGCATCCACTGCTTGCACTTCGGGGTGTTTCAATAGTATCACCCAACAAGTGTTGAAGTTTCTAAGTCTACTTAGGTAGAAATCCTTCATGCACTTTATCTGATTTATTCCTACCTACTTGTTATGTTACTTAACAAGTTATTTACAATATAAATACTGAAAATAAACACTAGTGCATGCTCAACATATTACAGATCAGCAACTAAAGGAAACAGAAACAATCACACCATATGACACCATTATTTTTGGACTAATGTCCCCGGAAAAACCCAATGTGGAAAAACCGGTGTAGCTATCTGAGGGTTTTCTTATTAAGTAATATCATAGTACAATCTGGGTGCCGAAACTGGCCTACCCAGCAGAGAATTTCCTTGGCAGTAATACCTCTCAGTTTCTGACAAATCCCCTGGCTGAAACCCCGGATAATTCTTTTAGCAGCTACTCAGCACCAATCTGCCCCAGAAACCCCATCGTCAGCCTCTCTCTGGACTGCATCAACCCCTCTCTACCAAGCGCTGGCCCTGCGTCACCCTGGATGGGTCTGCGTCAGCCTTAGGAGGCCTTGTGTTAGCCCTTTGGCCCTCTGCGTCAGCAACGCTAGCCTCTCTGAGGCTCTGCGCAGCTCCCGAATGCCTCTGCGTGGCCCTGCGTAAGCCCTGGCTGGCTCTGCATCACTCTCCCCGGCTACTACACTGCTCTCCTGACACTATCTCTACCTTTTTGTCTCTCTGTACTCAATGCCCCTCAGCTGCAACTCCTGATCACTAATTCTATCTCTCTTAGCAAACCTCTCTCTAGAGAACAGAATGATTGATCACTCTGGTGTGTTCTCCAAGTGACCCTCAAGCCTCCTCTTATACTTTTCCTGTTGACATATCAATGGCGAGATTAAGTCCCTAATCAACAGCTAAGATTAGATCTGGCTTGATCCATGTCTTTTGGACCATTCTAACTCATATTTATATTAATACACATTAATATTTTATTTTCCCTAAGTTTAGACTTAGGAACTCCATTAAAAATATTATTTATTTTAATATCTCCTGATCTGTTTAGAATCTGCCTAAACCCTTTCTGGGTATTGGAGATCTCATGTGCCCCAACCTCTCCACCAAATTTCGTGGCTAGAGCACATCCAATGCTACCCCAACTAAACAGTAAGAACTAGGGCCGGAGGAGAACAGAACCTCTGACTCTGATGACAATCTCCAAGCGGAGGGAGAACAACAACCCTTAAGCCCGCATATTAGACCTAGTGGGGGGGAAATCAAAATCCTCAAAGGTTCGGGAGAGCGATCGACTTCTGGTTTTCGGGGAAGGTATCAGTATGGCCCAAGTGACGTTAACTGAGAGTATTGTTCTGGTGGGCAGGGTCCATGGCTGAAATTATACTCCGGCCATATTAAAGAGGTGGACAGCAGAGGTCTAGGGTCATCTGGTGGAGAAACTCCCTGTGGGGCTCACCATGTCTAGGGGTTGGTTTGCTCTCATATTCCCTCAACCAAAACCTGTCAACTGGGTCTTGACTCGTTATTGGCATATAGAGATGATGTCGGTCCTACTCAAGAGATGGTCACCACTCTTCGATCCGGAGAAGGAAAACATGGGGGTGGGGTCGATTTGGGTGTGTCTTCTTGGACTCCCTCTGCAATTCTAGGCAGAGGAAATTTTTAGGTGCATTAGGGATGACATGGGTGTGTATCTGGACCATGACAGATCATACCAAGAAATTGGATGCCTAGCAATTGCCAAAATACTTGTGCACTTGGACACCCGGGAAGGTTTGGTGGAGAGCTACCAACTTTAGATGGGTGAGATTATCAGGTGGCAGATTCTGGACTATGAGGGCATTCCTTTCTGATGTAGGTGGTGCCATGAGGTTAGTCACCTATACAAAGACTATCCTCTGATCACAGGAAAATAGCTGGAACCTCCGCGATCTTATGTATCTGCGAACACCCAAAAAAGCGCAGATGCGGATTCTTCACCGGTGGTGCTCACAGGGGTGCCCTTGCCGAGTCGGAGTGATACAGTTGTGGTGACATAACAGACGAACTCCTGGACCTCCGAGGCGTCGGTCACCAAATCACGATCAAGGGGCACCGAACCATTTTCGAGTATTCTTCCTCCCTCTTTCCTTGTTTCTCAAGATTGTCGTTTATCTAGTATTGCATTACCATCTGTGATTGTTTTAGGTTCAGGCACTAGGGCTAGCAATCTATGCTCCATAAATTGTCCTGTGGCTTCTGCTCCTCCTGCTCCTCTCCGCTCTTCCCCAACCCTTCTTCTAGACCCTCTCCCTATAGTCTCTAGGGAGAGATCTATTTCTAGTGGTTCTCACTGATATAACTTGAGATCCTTACCCATTCCCAGGACCCTATCCTTTGGCCTGGATGAGGACCCTCTCCCATCCATACCCTTGAAGATTCCTACGGGTAGACAATCTCATTTATCCAAAGCCATCAGACGGGTTGGTATTGAGGTGGCATCGGGCGTTCAAACTCCTATTGACCAGGTCCTTAGAGCAAAAGAAAACCCTGCCAGGGTTAACCCATGAAGTGCCTCTATTTCAACTGCAAAGGTTTGGCCAGCCCGGACAAAAAATTGGCTCTAAAGAGGCTGTGTAGATCAGAGCGATTGGATGTTTTATTTCTTCAGGAGACTCTAGGTGATGGGGTTTCCATTAACAATGTCCTACTGAAAATACTCCCAGATTGGGTTTTTCATTTTCTGGATGTGAGGAGGAGATCAAGAGGTTGTGCTTTGGGGTTCAACAAAAAATCAATAAGGGTGGTAAACATCTGCGGGGGTGAGGGGTTTCTGGGAGCTAACCTCATCTCCCCCAATATTGATCTGCCCCTCAAACTCATTAACATCTATGGACCTTGTCATAGCAAGGAGGTTCATTGGGAAAGGCTGTTGAATGTCGATTTCATGCAGGCTAAAAATTTGATTATTGGAGGCGACCTAAACTTCTCTTTAGGGCTCGCTGAATCCTGGGGCAACAGGGCTCAGACTGATCCCTTAACGGCCTTCTTTGAATTACTAATGGACTCTCATGACCTCCTAAACATTGATTCGACAAAGATTAAGCCGACTTGGAGGAATAGAAGAAATGGGGAGGATGCTTTGGCTAGAAGACTGGATCGTTTTTTAATTAAGGCTACTATGTTAGCTAGGATGGACCATATTCGTCAATGGGTGGGCTCCGGGGGTTTATCCGACCACTCCCCAATTTTCATGGAGATTATGGACTCCAACCATAAACCAAACTCTCCTTTCAAATTCAATGCTACTTGGCTCACTGAAGCTGATTTTCACAAATTAGTACGGGAGACTTGGACTCGTTGTGGTTTGGGTAATCGTGCCTCCCCGACCGAAGTTATTGCATGTAACCTGGCTCGATTAAAATCGAAAACCATCAGCTCGGCAAGAAAAAAGTTGCAAAAGGATGAGGCCGAGTTACAAAGGATTGAAGGGGTCCTCAAGCAAATGGAAAACTCGGGGCTTACTAGCTACTCAAACTCTGAATCAAAGGAGATCTTGATCAAACTGGAAACTGAAAAGATCCGTCTGCTGAGACAAAAAGAGGAGACATGGCGCTTAAAGAGCAGAGTGATTTGGCTAAAGGCAGGGGATGAGAACTCAAATTTCTTCCAACAATATGCCAGGGGAGGAAAAATACTAATACTATCTACGCGTTGTAGGACCAGATTGGCAGGGAGGCCAGCACTTTCAATCAACTAGCAAATATGGGAATTAGACATTTCTCTCATATTTTCAAGGCGCCTAGGGAAGCCTCCATAGTTGATATCTTCTGAATTGCTGAGGTCTTTCCTAGATTTGTAGAGGCTGAAGAGGCGGAGGCCTTAAATGAGCCTGTAACGTTAGGGGAAATTGAAGTTGCATTGAAATGCTTCAAAAGAGACAAGAGTCTGGGCCCGGATGGATGGCCCATGGAATTCTACAATACTTTTCCCAAGTTCATTGGGCCTGATCTCCTTTTGGCCATAGAGGATAGCAGACTTTCTAGCAGGATGTATGAGGGGTTTAACTCGACTTTTCTGGCCCTTATCCCAAAAGTTGATAATCCTCTTTCCTTTGACAACTATCGGCCTATTTCCCTCTGCAACTGTATTTACAAAATTATCTCAAAAATTATTGCTATGCGCCTAAAACCTTTCTTATCCAAGATGTTATCCAAAGAACAGTTTGCTTTCCTTAGCCACCGTCAAATCCATGAAGCCATAGGGACTTCTCAGGAAGGTCTCCACTCGATCAAAAAAAAAACAACAAGTCTATCATCCTCAAGATTGATCTCTCAAAAGCCTTTGATCATGCAAGTTAGTCTTATTTGCAACTCATCCTTACTCATATCGGCTTCCCTCATTCTTTCATTAATTGGATCAGGTGTTGCTTGACTTCTGCATCCTATAGCATACTTATCAATGGGGCTGCATCAGGGTTTTTCCATGTTGAGCGAGGCCTGAGACAAGGATGCCCTCTGTCCCCTCAACTATTTCTTTTGATCATGGAAGGTTTAAGTATACTGTTAATAAATGCTCGTGCGAATGGGTCTTTGGGAGGGGTATTGATATCTCATGTGTCATATCTCTCTCATCTATTGTTTGTAGATGATGTACTTATTTTCTTAAATGGTTCTTTATGTGATACGACTTGTTTCAAGAAAATTCTATCACTGTTTTGTAAAGCTACAGGTATGGAGCCAAATTTCAACAAATCCACCATCATTTTAGTGTCTTGCCTCCAAAATGAGGAAAGATATGCTTTACAACAATTTGATTTCGTCAGGCAAGAGCTAGAGATCGGTCTCAAATACCTTGGGTTCAAGCTTAATCCAAATGGATACCGTATTGCTGACTGGTCTTGGCTCATTGCAAAAATTGAAGGCCGCATAAACATTTTGCAACAGAGATGGCTCTCTAGGGCTAGCAGACTCACCTTGATTAAATCTGTGCTGGAGGCCATTCCGGTTTACTGGATGACTCTTGCCTGGATTCCAAAAGGTATTATCAACAGGATTCAACAAATTTGTTGTAGGTTCCTATGGCGGGGGAAAAATGTGGGGCGGACTTTTGCTTGGGTACGCTGGGACAAGATAGGGAAACCTAAGAAATGGGGTGGTTGGGGTATAAAGGACCTCCATATTTTTGCAAGGGCACTGTCAGCTAAGATGGGTTGGCAAATTATCAAGTCTGAGAGCTTATGGAAAGAGGTGGTCTATTATAAGTAGATTCATCCACTATCTGTAATTGATTGGATTCAAAGGCCCGACCAGTATTTATCTGGTGCATCGATCATTTGGAAGGCCATCTCACAGTCAATAAGCATCATCAAGGATGGCTTGGCGTGGCATATTGGGAACGGTGAGCAGGTTAGACTAGGCACAGATGCCTGGTCTTGATGTGGGAATGCACACATTCTCCCTCTGGCTTTGCGACAATTCCTTTCAGTGACTGGCATCACCCAGATTGCCCACATCGCTGATGTCAGACATCCTCCCTGGACACTGCAGCATTGGTTGGACTCTCGGGACCTTGGCATCCCAAATAGATGGAGAAGGATATGGCAACGTTTTATAGGAGCTCTGGAGGAAGCAAATATCAGAATATCAACGTGGGATGATGAGATCATCTGGGCCTCAGCTTCCCATGGTCGATATACCCCAAGGATGGGTATGCTGCCAATATGTTTGCACATAATCCAGGGGATACATGCTGGTGGTGGCGCCCACTATGGAAGCTAAAAGCTCCACACGAAACGTGGTTGTTCATGTGGTGTATCCTTTCGAATAAAGTACCCACGGAGGTTAACCTTATGCAACGTGCCATTCATGGTCCAACCAGATGTTGCCTCTGCCATGAAAATGCTGAGGATATCGACGATTTATTCCTCCATTGTTCGGTTGTTGTACAAGTATGGTCTCACATTACAACCTCTCTCAACATTACCAACAAATGGGAAGGCCCGAACATTGCAAATGCCTTGCACCGTTGGTGGACTGAGGCTGCAACACAAAAAGCCAAAAAACTCCCTTTGATTGTTAGCTGGGGCATCTGGTTGAACAAGAATTGTTATATCTTCCAAGACGCTCTAACCCATTGGCCAGCCACTTGTAACAATATTGTTGCCACTTACAACCTGATCCCAGATGATCCCGACCAACAGCATGCTCGAGTCATCACTCCGGAAGTTATAGATAAGAGCACTCCTTGGGCTTATTTTGATGGTTCGGCTCAGGCCGCGGGCTGTGGGGGGGTGGGGTTGTGGTCCATATAAATGAACATCTTTCTTTCAAAATCAAAATGGGTATAGGAAGAGGCACAAATAACTTTGCAAAGCTCAACAGCCTAAGACACCTTCTCATCTTTGCTCTAGAACAAAACTGCCGCAAGATTCAGATTTTTGGGGATTCACAGCTTGTTATAAACTGGATCAACTCTGCATATCATTGTCACTTGCACACACTCAGGGGTTTACTGGATGAAGTCATCACTCTAAAATCACAATTTGATTTTATTGTATGCTCTCACATATACAAGGAAAGGAATGTGGTCGCTGATCGTCTATCCAAAGAGGTCGTGCAGCAAAACAGGGGGCAGTGGTTGATTCAGGAATTCAGGGACGGTGCCTTTTTCCAGTTCTTCCATCGTCCATTCATCGAATTGGATGGAAACTCTTCGGAATGATCCTCAAAGATCATTCTTTTTAATTTTGCTTTTTGCTTATTTGCAGCTCTGGTTACTAAATGGACTATGTTTTATCGTTTCATTTATGTAAATATTATGCTGATATTGTAAATATTGAACTATGATTGATCTGATCCCTGGTGACTACATCTCATACATGTTGATGATACAACATGTAATTTTCTTATCTATTAATGAAAATTGCGCTTTTTTCTTGGAAAAAAAGGAATAAAACTAAATATAACTTTTAATCAAAAAAGAAAAGAAAAAAATTGAATGTGTCTCTTAAAAATACACCAAAGTTTCATACTATATGTAAATTTCTTACATATACACAAAAGTTTCATACTGTAACTAAATTTTTGGCTGGTGTGAACAATTATTTATTACTCGTTTTCATTAATAAATAAGTACGTACATGGTAATATCCCACCTTAGTCATGTAAACCTATCACATTAATACTAATAAATAATTAGAGTAGAAAAATAAAATAATAATAATAAAATGATCAATCAAATTTAATCTTATGTAAAATAAAATAAATCTTTGGTTATGTGTGGGTGGGGCTCGGGTAATGTGTACCTACCATGAAGCGCCTAGGAGGGATAGAATAACCTGGCGAGAAGAGTTCCAGACTTGGTTCTGTCTTTCAATTAATTGCATGATTTATCCCAATGCCACACACAAAGATGGTTGAACTGCACAATGGGAAAATAAAATTACATTACATTAATTTAATCTTAAATATCTAATTTGCAATAGAAAATGTTAGAGTTTAAAGTCACATAAAATTCAATTATCAAAACAATAATTCTTGTAGAATAGTGGAGTCAGCATTTGCAGGGCTACTTTTAATACATCAAACTAAACTACGGGAGAAAAAAGCCATACAAAACTATGAAATGATGTTCTCAATAACAATTCAAACATCCAAGGAAGCCAACACAATAACAATTCAATCAATATCTAAAAAAACCATTAATTAGAAAGGCATTAAAAAGGTTATTCCATTAGCCACTTTCTCTAGCCTATAAAATTAAACAATTAAAAAAAATTATTAAAAAACAAATCAATATCTTATTGTTGGAGCTATAATTTACAATTAATCATACATTAATTTGAAAAGCACTCAAAATAATAGTTACAAAGTGTCTACGTTCTGCATTCGGTGGTGGATTGTATACGATATATACTACAACAACGTTCTGCTTTCGGTGGTGGACCATATAAGATATATACAAAGACAGCGTGCAACTCTCGGTGGTGGCATGTCTTATCAGTGCCATAACCGGCAAAGAACATGAAGGATTGTCTCAGGACAACAACATAAACGAAGAACTGTGGCAGCGAGAAAAGAGCATGAAAGATTGTCTCAAGACAACAACAGAAACGAAGAACTGTGGCAGCCGAGAAAAGAGGGAATCGAAAACCGTGACTGGACAGCGAAGACATAAGGAGAAGGAGTACAGTGAATTGTGGACCAAACAGAGCAGAGGATAGTGACAAACATCTTGGAGGTAATCTTGTATCTATTTTGTCAAGGTCTTGGTATTCATCGTCTAAACATTTATAAGAAGAGATTTAAGAGTTTTACAAGGAGAGATTTAAGAGTTTTACAGATTTTGCCCTGGCTTGGAGGCAACATCTTGTGTTATTGTCTCTTTCTTATGATAGCCATCTTGTATTCTTGTCTCTTTGTTATGATAGCTATTCTTTACTTTAACTTTAAAGAATAAAGTTAAAGAATATGCTAATAAGCTAAACATTAATAATTATCATATAGTTATTATACTAAACATTAATAGTTATCATGCAAGAAGAATCTCATGAAATCAAAGCCCTAAATCCTAAATTCTTCAACAAGTAACCCAGGCAAGCCTGCAATGACCAACCAAGATAACAAAACCGACATACTCAACATTCATTCCAAATCATATTCCCTAAAATAAAAGCTCAAAAAAATACCCAATACATCATATACTGCTACGTATCATTTCTCATTACATAGACAAAAAAAAACACATCATATACTGCTACGTATCATTTCTCATTACATAGAAAAAACACTCCTCACCTCCATGGGCAGTTAATCCACTAACAGATGCTACAGGTGACCGAGCCAAAGCACCATTTTAGGTAGAAGCACCCGTTTAAGCATCACAGCCACCGGCGACAGGAAAGCAAACACCAGTAGCAGCTAGAGCAGCGGAACCATCACCTCGCCTTACATCCTTTCCAGATTCTATTCGTTACCGAATTCATGGTTTGGATGCTGCTGGTGAGACTCGACCTCATGCTTTCTGTTATTTTCCCTGGACATTCTTCCTGTGAGTCTCTGACGTTTTGAAATTCCACTTATATTTAAAAATCAGAGTCCTCAAATTCCCCTTTCAAACCCTCCTTCGATAGAAAATATTGTGAATCAACTACCAGAAAGCACAGGAACATCTATTATACCATGCACCCTATTTACCTAGCAGCATTCCTTTCAGTGCCAGTCGATGAACCAGTTTCAGTTTGTCTGCTCGCAGCAAAGATAGGATACCCTCGCTTTAGGGAAGAGAGACTCGGATTGTAAGCTCCTGTTGCAGCGAGTTCTTAATCTGCTTCCTAAAATGTCAATCAGGAGATCAAATTCCTCTTTCAAACACTCTTTCCATAGAAAATCCCACAATATTTTCTGTAGAAAGTCTGCAGAGTACCGAACAGACTTTAGCCCAACCTCCTTAATTTCCCCACTCCCATTGCTTTAGACGGAGTTCGGAGTTTTCTATCTCCTGCCTCGACAGCAAACTCCTTGGTGTTTGGACAGCACGCTCCTGCAGAAAAGCCAGAACAACGCATGCATGGTAAGAACCGCCGAATAACATGTGTTAAATCCACGACCTGAAGCAGCCCACTCTTCTCGGAATTCCCTTTTTAAATCCACAACGCCGCGCCCCGTATCCATGTCGGTCCCGCGGGCCCTGTCGACATTCTCGGTGTCGGTGTCACATTATAGCTTTTCTCAATGTTTTTAACCTTTTAAAACTATTTTATTAAAGCGTCGTTATTAATCATTTTTAAATTTAATGAAAACGATGGATAACTAACCACTATGCACGTCAGCGTAATGAAAACGATGGGTAACCAACTAAGCTACACGTCAGCTCATCGCATTGGTGTTCCAACGTTTAAGTCTTGAAGAATCTTTTCACTATTTTTTGAGTGATTATTGATAATTTTTAAGTATGTCCAGGTAGTAATAACCACACTTTAAAATTTTCAATTATATCCTCCAATAAAGTAGGAACAGAAGAAAAGTATATCCTCGGCGTTTTCTCATTGGGGCTTTTTGTGTCTTTTAATTTGACTACGTCTTGGCTTTTTTTTCGCAATCGTCACACAAAGATTTTAGTCATTTTATCTTATGGTTAAAATCAATGATTTTCACAATAATATATACAAATACCTCTTTAAGAAATGTGGGTTTCTTTATCAAATAGAATCTTGATGTACTTATGTGTTTTAAGAAAAGCTAAGTATATATGTTGAACATGTTTTTCAATAGAGTTGAATGTGTAACTAATTCAAACATTTTTAATGATAGAATTTTGATTATGAAATTTATAAATTATATGTGTATGATTGAGAAAAAAATAAAAATAAAAATAATGCTTTTTAATTTCATGTATATATAATAAATAATTATAATTATTAATAATAAATATTTTTATATAAATATAAATTAATGATATATATAATTTAATTTTATAAAGTAAATGATTAATAAATATAGATAAACATTAATTTATGATAAAATCAAAATGTTGATTTTATGATACATTTAATATTGTCAAAATTAAGGAAATCATACTAAGGATACGGATTGAAGTTTCATAAAATATTTTAGAATATTCATGGTAATATACACACATCAAAGCTGAAATTTATTTTCAAAATAATTATCTTTTTTTTTTTTCTTTTTAATTAAATTAAATGTCATATGAACCAATATCATATGAAGTGAATTGTGGTTTTTATGGGCAAATAATATGGATAAGCCATGATATTAGCCCATGACATTGTACCAAAGCCTATTTATAGATTAAGAATCTTGATATACTTTTTTCTATGGAAAAAATTATGTACTCACTTATAGATTTATGATGTACTCAATTACAAATTTATGGGGACTCTCTACTTTTCAGTGATTTAAAATATGTGTAGCAACTAGAGTGGATGGTTAAAGACAACATAACTGGGTAACAAAAATGGAGAATGGAAGAATTTTTTTTAATAATTTTATTATTATTTATGTAATTTGCTAAAAAAATTGTTGAATGACCTACTTTCTTAAGTTTATGGAATATTTTTGCTAACTCAATCATTTCACAATTGAAAAGTATTATGCCAAATTCAATGGAAATTTATTAAATAATATAATAAAAAATTATTATTATTATTATTATATATTAAAGTTTAAATAAAAAGTATGTGGTGCATGGGGTTTTGGATAAATGGTGATACTTGTACAATTCCTTGTCCTAGGGTTCATATATTGGACATAATGAAGATATAGATCTGCTAAGCTTATAAAAAAGAGTATTAAAATGAGAAATTAAATTATTAAATATAAAAAATAATAAAGTAAAATTATATTTATAAAAAAAAAAAAAAAAAATTGAAATTAGTTATTTATAAAGTTAAATTTAAAAAGAATTAAATAGTAGTTACAATTTTATTAATGGTAAATAAAAGTATTATTATCAAGAAATTTTCTTGTAATAGTCCATTGGTGACCGCAAAGAAAAAACTAGAAATCAAAATAAATTTAAAATATATATATATATATATTAGAGTTGTCTTAGTTTATTTTCCTATTTTATATATTTATTATTATTATTTTTATAGTTGTTTTTTTATGTTTTGTTTTTTAAATAATATTATAAACTTTATTTTTTATTTTATTTTAATTTATTATCATTATATTGTATGATATATCAATTTTCCAATGAATATTATGTAAGATAAAGATTTTTTTATGAAAATTCTTGTTTATTGGTCTTGTATAAAATAATGTATTTAATTGTCTATGTTAATTACTCTTCCATTCTTACTTTATATGTTTATTACTTTTATGGTTTTTCTGGATTTCTTTCATTATGTCCTTTATGGTATATTAATTAAGAAATAAATTTTAAATGATTAAAAAAATATGAATTAAAATAGAGTTATAGAGTTATGCTAGTTTAATTTTCTATTTTGTATATTTATTATAATTATGGTTGTTTTTTAATATTTTGTTTTCCTAAATTGTATTATAAAGTTTATTTTTTATTTTATTTTAATATGTTACTATTATATTATATGACATGTCATTTCTCTTAATGCAAGGAATATTATATAAGAAAGGTTTTTCTCATGAATTTAGTTGTGGATGTTGATCACTCTTAAGTCCCACTTTACATGCTTATTACTATCAGATTCCTTTCATTATGTCCCCAAGAGTAAACTCAACTTTTATGAAGAAAATGGGCCTTGTTCATTATCGTGTATTCAAACTTGTATAATAATGTTGTTGGCATATACGATTTTTCCTTTATGTGCATCACTAAGACTCACATGTAAAGTCCATCATTGGATTCGCTAATCTAGCTAGCTTTCCCATCGCTCTTTAATTTTTTTTCCCACGACACTAAATTTTTGTGTGGTATTTGGGTTGTAATGTGCATTTTTGGCCTACCATGTGGCAACCTCTAATTGAATGTTGAGCCCACTCCTCTAGGGTAAGTCTCAATCATCATCACAACAAGTGTCTTCCCAATTGTGGATCACAAATATGATCAATGAAAGAGTCATAAGATCCTCTCCATGCTAATGTGCAACTTTATAACCTACACCAATAAAGAGGTTCCATGTGTCTCCTTTAACATGACTAAAAATGGTTAAGTCAAGATCTCATGCTCTACTCCCTTCTATTGATCTTAGCCAAATCAACACTCTACAATTCCCCTCCTTTGTAACAGCCCCGAGTTAAAAGTTCTTGTAATAAAGTTAATAAAGGAAAAATAAGACCAAGGCCATGGGACACACATTCCAAGCTGAATGTTGGGAAAAACATCGTAGTGGGCATCACTTGTTGTTTATTATGGCTAAAGGAAATTGGCAAAGGCTTTGGAAAGGGAAAAGGTATTTCTTGGCATTTATTTATGAAAATAAAGGGAAATAGGAAAAAAGAGAGATAAAAAGCCACATGTTTGCATGAGAGGAAAATTGAAGAGAAAATAGAGGAAAATGAAGAAATTAGAGGCCTCAATGATTAAAAGGTGTCTGAGGATAATTTCATAGATTTCGTCACTTTTTGTCATTTTTGCTTTGGAATTGGTTTCAGAGAGGAGAAGAGCACCAAGACGAGAAGGCAAACAAGCAAGTGAAGGAAGGATAAGGAAAGCAAGGGAAGGAAAAGAATGAGCAAAGGAAAGAAAATGACAAGCAAGGAAGGTTGGATCAAGTAGCTTCAGCAGGAGGGTTTGTAGGTAACAAGTTGCATGTGTGATTTCCTAGGTGGTTTGTGAATGCATGGTACATGCATTTGTGTATTTGGTTCTTTGGTTGTCATTGGCATGCGTTTTTCCTAGTGTGATAGTGGATTCAACCTTGCCTTGCCATTTTTGGATAACCATGGTGTGATGGGGTTCTTTTATCTGTTGAGCTTTGGATTACCGGAATATTTTGGAATCAGGTGAGGTGGTCTCAGGAAAATTCCCATAGGGCTTAGGAATCCCTTGACGAGTTTTGGCTGGATTGTGATAAAGCCTTGAGGGTGGAGGTGGTTTAATCTTCGAGAAACCCTCAACAGGTGGGTGGAGACATGTAAATTCCTCAAGGTAATGGTGAATAAATTCTTAGGCATCCAAGCTTGTTTTGGGCCTAGTGATCCCTTGATCGGTTTTGGCGAGATTGCGATAAAACCTGAGGGTGGAGGTAGTTTAATCTCTAAGAAGCCCTGGTTGTTTATGTGCTTGTTTTGGCCCTAGTGATCCCTTGACCGGTTTTTGGCGGGATTTTTTGGGCCTAGTGATCCCTTGACCATGTCACTTAAAAAGTAGATTAGCTCAAGGTTTGGGCACTTAGAGTGGTGGTCTAGCTCTTGGGGGTCTTGTAGCTCCTGAGGAAGGTTAGTAAGGTTTCAATTTGTTGAATCCACTTTCTTAACTGGACTTAGGAGGTTGGGTCATATCATAATAGCCCTTAGCTCATGTTTACCCTATCATGCCAGTTAAATGTGGGTAAATGTGGGAGGAGTCACAGGGTGGTATCAGAGCATGGTTCAAATACTTGGACTGTATGAGCTAGATGCATGTCGTTATGCATGCACTTTCATGGTTTTATTTATCATGCATGACATCATTGTATGCATTTAGTGTTATCATGCATGATGTCGACATTTTCATGTGATTATGTGTATATATGTATCATGCTAATATGGACTGATTTTGAAGATGAGATAGCCTCCCCAAAAATTCACTCAAGTATGTTGATTATGTTTATATTTGGTTTTCTAACATGGTATGTTTGTAGGAGATAGAAGATCATAGATGACTAGCAGAATGGTGGATTACAATTCACGAGATTCTCCTTATAGATCAAATGAGCAACCAAGAGATGGGTACTCTCCTTACATAGCAGATACCTTAAGAATTTTAAAGGAAAAAAAATAGAAGTTCCAAGGAAGATAATGACAGGATCATTCAGTCATAGGAAAGACTTATCAGGGCACAGGAAAAAAATAAGAGGTTAATTCAATGGTCCTTCAAATTTTGTCAGACTTAAAGAGACAAGGATAACCATGGATCAGTTATGAGCAGGAGGAAAGTACTAATGGGGGATATGGTAGCAGGTCTCATGGTGGGCACACGTTTGACAGAAATAACACAATCAAAGATGGTAGTTCTTGGATACACGTGACAGGAGAGGCAGTGGCTATGGGTTCTATTATAGTTCTAGTTCAAACAGGTATCATGGTAATCATCACTATCATCCTTATAGGAGGAGTGAGAGGGGATCCTTGTAGGATGAGTTCAATAAAGCCAAGCCACCTACATTCGATGGAGAGTTGAAGAAACCGAATGATGCAGAGGCATGGTTGCTTGGAATGAAGAAGTTATTTGAGTTGCATTACTATACAGAGAACATGACGGCCAAGATAGTTATTTTCAACCTCAAAATGAAAGCGAACATTTGGTGGGAAGATGTGAAACGTGTTAGAGACATCATGACAGAGGATTTGAGTTGGCATGAATTCAAAAGACACTTTGGAAAAAAGTATTTGTCACAAGGTTAATATGACGATAAGTCCAAGGAGTTATATGAGTTGAAGATGAGATCTATGGCAAATGAGGAGTACACGACTAGGTTCATATAGTTCTTGAGGTATGTGCCTTATCTTAAGGATGAGAAGACAAAAGTTTAGAGATTTATCAATGGGCTACCATTAGCATTCAAGGATCGGATTGAGTATCATGAGCCTTAGTCGTTGGAGGAAGTCATTGGAAAGTTGAAGCATTGTTATGAGCAATCGAAGTGTAAGAATGAGTCTAAGCAAGGTTGGAAAGGGAATGACAAAGCTAATGGCAGAAGTGTCCTCAGACACGTAATTTTATTAATCAGAAAAAAAAAAAAAAAAAAAAAAAAAAATTAAATTAAATTAAAAATAAATAAATAAATAATAATAATAATTACATATTTATTTTGCAAGAGTTTACACCCGAAGTACAAAACACTCTTGCAATGAGCTATTTATAAGCTAAAATGTCCTAACTACCTCTAATTATGGACCACTTATTAAATAACAAGTGTCCACTTACAATAAATGTTATTCAAACAACTTGCTAACAAATCTCCAAAAATAGAGCCTAAGATACGACACATTTGTAGAGTCATATCTTGTTACAACAATATACTAATTCTAAATGTCTCCATTAAATAATTAAATATTCTAGAATAATAATTATTAAATTTATTCCAACTTTATAACCTATGATAATATTTTATTTTTGGATCATCTAACATTCACCCTATGATCCAAAGATACATTACAACATATACCAAGTTCATCCCTAAACTTAGTAAATTTTATTCTGCCAAGCGGTTTCATGAAAATGTCGGAGATCTGATCTTTTGAAGGACAATAAACTGGCTTGAGGACATCTTTGGCAATGAGAGATCTGATATGATGATACTTGGTGTCCACATGCTTTGTCTTTGAATGAAAAACTGGGTTCTTGGCAAGTTTGATGGCTAACTGGCTGTCAATGAATAATGATGTAGCTTTTGCCTGAGAAATGCCCAAGTCCTGCAAAATTCTGCGTAACCAAGCAATTTCACATGTTGCTTCCCATGCTGAAATGTACTATGCTTCTGTTGAAGAAGTGGCCACTGTAGCTTGCTTCTTACAACTCCAAGATACTGCTGCTGACCCCATATTCATTATGCTCGATCATCAATACTTCTAGCAAAGTTGGCATCTGAATATCCACCAAGTACAAAGTTTTTAGTCTTTGTGTAAAGAAGACCAAAATCTTTTGTTCCTTGGATATATCGAAGAACTCTTTTGGCTGCATTCCAGTGGCTGTCTCGTGGTTCCTGCATAAAACATGAAAGAATATTGACTGCATAAGATAGATCAGGGTGAGTGTTGGTTAAATAAATCAAGCTGCCAATCAACTGTCTGTAAGTAGTGCTGTCCACCTTTCGCCCCCTTCAAATTTTGAAAGTTTCAAGTTTTGCTCCATGGGGGTAAGAATGGGCCTGCAATCTTGCATTCCAAATCATTGAAGAACCTCTGCTGCATACTTACTCTGAGAAATGAAAATATGGTGTGGACGTTGGAAGACTTCAAATCCAAGATAGTAGTGAAGCCTGTGCAATATGATCATCATTGTTTCCAGTAATGATCAAATCATCTACATACATAATAAGAATCACCAGATATTTGCCCTGTTGTCGCACATACAAAGTATCATGAAATTCACTTCGTTGAAAACCAACTTTCCTAAGATATTCATCCATTCTTGCATACCAAGCTCGAGGAGCTTGTTTTAACCCATATAAAGCCTTGATCAATTTGTAGACTTTATGTTCTTTCCCTGCAATTTCAAAACCTGGTGGTTGTGTCATATACACATCTCCCTGTAAATCCTCGTTGAGAAAAGCACTTTTCACATCCATTTGATGAACTTTCCATCCTTTCTGAGCGGCCAATGCAAGTGTTAATCGGATGGTGTTCCATTTAGTTGTAGGAGCAAAATTTTCCTCATAATCAATGCCTTCCTACTATGCAAAACCTTTAGCGACAAGTCTTGCTTTATACTTTTCAAGTTTGCCCTTTTGGTTGTACTTAATTCTGTAAAGCCATTTGCATCCTATGGGTTTAACATTTTGAGGACAATCAACAAGTTTCCAAGTGTTGTTATCAATTACTGCTCAATATTCGTCAATCATAACCTATTGCCATTCTTTATGTTTTACTGCTTCTTTGTATGTGGAAGGTTTAGTAAAATCATGTGATGTCAAGGCAAAATTTCCTTCACTTCTGTGTGAATTTCTTGTGCCTGTTTTATTCTGCTCATCAGGCTTTACATCTTTCAAAAGTTGAACTGCCCATTTTGGTAGTTGATGCTTAGTTGTTTGAGATTCTGAAAAATCACCATCATTGTAAAGAGGATTAATATAAACTGATGTTCGTCGATCAGTTGGAGATTCTGGAGGTGGAGAATCACTGTCAGAAGAACTGCTGCTGCTTGGAGAATTTTCAATTTGGTGAATTTGGTTGACTTTATGTATTCCTCTGCCTTGAAAATTACTCCTGCCTGAACTGTTCACTCTATTAAAGTTGTTTCCTCTGCTTTGGCTTCGACCTCGACTTTGTACATTATGTGCTGCTTGATTCTAATTGAAATTCCCTTTGCCTCTACTTCGAGAACTGTCAGTTGATGATTTACTAGTGTTGGCCTCTATGAAAAAGACATCTTCACCAACTTTCTTTTTCTTCCCAAAGGTTTTATCATGTTGGGTCAACATTTCACAGAGCTCATCAAACTTTAGTTTCTCTAACTTACCAGTTAATTGTAGAGTCTCCAAAAAATGTGTGTAGGAAGAAGGAAGTCCAACAATTAAAATTGTGACCATAAAACTATCATCTACTGCTGGAAAACCAACATTAATGATTTCCTGCCTAATATTCTTAAGTCTTGAGATATATTCAAGAACATCACCTCCTTCAGTCAATTTTTGTTGCAACAATTTTAATTATAGATCGACTTTCTTTGATTTAGGCTGAGTATCGAAGAATTCTTTAAAAGTCCTCAAAGCGGACCATGCATCTGTAGCATTTTCTATATGGACATACATTTCATCATTAACAAAAGATTTAATGAGGGCTAATGCTTTGGCATTATTAACTTCCCATTTTACTAGTGCAGCTGCATCTGTGGGTTTATTTGACTTAATATCACCATCACATATACCCTGCCACAATTCATTATAAATGAGAGTGCTTTTGATGAGGCGTTGCCATGTTTTATAAGATTTTGTACCTTCAAGTTTGTCGGAATCAGAAAACAAATTAATCAACTTTGACATTGTAGTGTTGAAGCTTCGCACCAAGAATCAGACTCAAAAAGAATATCAAGATAGGCAACACAACACACTACACAAAAAATGATCAATCGGGGTTTGGCCTTGACCCTCATATAGTCGTTGAAACAAGAGAAAAATAATTGAGCTTTGCACTTGACTCTAGTCAATTTCTCAAATATTTACAAGGTAACTTTCAAAATTTGACTTTTACAATGATGCTCTTGCAAAACCTGGTAAAAAAAATGTTACCCCCCCCAAAGTAAAATTACTTTGAGTTACAATGTGATGAACCCAAATTTAAAATAAAATAAAAAACCTCTTCTTTGATAAATTACCCAACTCAGCTTATTTCTCCTTTACAAAAAAAAAACTTTATAATTCACCTTATCCCTCCATCTTTTATTTAAAACTCCCATTAAAAAACGTAAGTGAATTTCACGTGAACTTTAAAGCATACATCATGCTTTTAAAAAACCACATCCTTTGACCATTTAAAATAACTCACGGTGCATGCTTTTAGCAATCCACACTGGATGGCTTCTTGCTGCTGGTTTCACTGCAAAAAAAACAAGTGCATGCTTTTAGCAATCCACACTGGTTGGCTTGTTTTGTTTATCCATGCAGGCGAACACTTCGACACTTCTCTCTGGTCGATTGTCTTTTTTGTTTATCCACGCAGGTAATACATCTTCACTAATTCAACTTTAAACTTCCGAATAAAAAATCTTTAAGAGGCTGAATATTTTTTTAGGTTGTCCTCCATGCTGGTAATACAGAGTGCCACACATTTTACCAATTATTTGTCTCAACTGGTAAAAATCCAGTGAGTACAATGGCCATGCTTAGCTCAACAGTCTTCTTGGTATTACTATCGACGATGGTCATTGGTACCATCGTTTATCTCAGATTGTGGACTGTGGAAGCTAATCTTGATCCCACTAATACAAACAAGAATAGACAGGTTTATGTTCGAGCGGTCGCAAAGCGAAGCGTTGGATGAATAGACAGGTTTATGTTCGAGTAGGCGCAAAGCGAAGCATTGGATGAAGCAGCTGAATGGAGAAATAAGTATGACAAAGAGGTGGAGAACTCTAATGAAAGCATGCAAAAGCTTATAGAGGTTACTCAAACCCTAGAAAAGCAAATCAACGGCTGGAGAATCTATCTGGAAACACGTTTAAATGAGTTACAAAAGGAAAATCATGGGATGTTCAAAGATACAACAAAAATGAAGTAAGCGGTGGAATATCAGAAGCTCAAGTGGAGGAGACAGGAATCAAAGAAGTCTGAAGAAATCAGACGGTCTCATGATAGAAACTGGAGGTTCCGCCAGGCGCAAGGGTCTTCGTCAAAGTCTGAATGTCGACGCTGACACCATCACTCAATAGATGTAAATCCACATCCGTTGCATCACAATAGCCACACAAATTTTGCAGAAAAGTCACACAGAGTTTGCATTTTTTTGTTTTTGTTTTTCTTAATAATAAAAATGATTTTAGAATTTACAAATCTAAAATCAATAATAAAATTTATGTTCCTTTTAAACAAAAAAACTGGACAAATTCCATACCAATCATTCGCTGATGAATTCAATGGAGTTTTCAAAAAACTTGTAGAGCTGGAATCTCCTCCTCACATCCACTGCGGCATTACTGGAGCTCTGATACCACAATAATGGCAGAAGTGTCCTCAGACACGTAATTTTATTAATCAGAAAAAACAATTACATATTGATTTTGCAAGAGTTTACACCCGAACTACAAAACACTCTTGCAATGAGCTATTTATAAGCTAAAATGTCCTAACTACCTCTAATTATGGATGACTTATTAAATAACAAGTGTCCACTTACAATAAATGCTATTCAAACAACTTGCTAACAAATCTCCAAAAATAAAGCCTAAGATACGACACATTTGTAGAGTCATATCTTGCTACAACAATATACTAATTCTAAATGTCTCCATTAAATAATTAAGTATTATAGAATAATAATTATTAATTTAATATCTTAAATTAATAATTATTTTATTCCAACTTTATAACCTATGATAATATTTTATTTTTGGATCATCTAACAAAAGCTAAAGGAAAGTGGCCACCGAAGCAAGCAAGACCTCGGGATGCAAGTGAGAAGGAAAATGTTGCTCCTTACAACAAGTTTAATGCAGTGGATAAGGGACATGGACCTTAGCCTAGAGAGCAACCTAATAAAGGTGATGGTAGGGGACAGTTGTTGTTATGTGAAAAATTCTCTTCTACAGACAAAAGGGAACTCCCTAGATCTAGTGGTTTGATCTAGAAACAAAGAGGCAAAAATATCTATGAATTCCTTAGAGAAATTAGCTTATGCAAGAAAAGACCTACCTGGAATCTATAGTAAGACCTTCTCTTATTCTTGCAAGCTCCAACTTTAGCTCCAATCGCTATAAATGGAACCTGCACAATGACCAAAACAAGCAAGAGAACTACAATATCCACATAGCATAAACTAATCACTCTAATAAATGGGCCAAATATGCATTGAATTAGACACAAGTATAGGAAAACATAGTACTTTTTGTGTTAATAGATAAAGGGGAGAGTTACAACCATTTATAGATTATTGACCTTGTAGATGTCTCCCCAATTGTCGTATCCTTCCTTTCCACAAAGAAAACCTTCAACCTCAACCCTAATACATCAATGAATGAAACTTTAAGCTCAAAGTAACAGTATGAGGGCATTAGTAATCTCTAAAAGCCAACCCACACTCTATGGAAGGCAGTAGATTTATAGGGTAAAATTGGTAGTTTAGGATTTACCAATCTAGGACTTGGATCCACATATGGAGGAGGATAAGATCTAGGGACAAGAGATAAGACCTCAAGGGTAGGAATTTGAGATCTCTATCCAATGTAAATAGTTAAATCCACCTTAGAAGCTTATGGAAGGAGAAGATTCAGAAATATTTTTTTTATTTTCCCGCAATTCTAGAACCATCGCACCTACAAAGTAGAGTAACCTGCATTGGTCAATGCAGGTGCTAAGTTATGCAACTTGCAACAATTGTAGGTGGAATAAAGTGCAAGGTGCAATGGGGCCAAAAACATAATTTTTTAACTGATTGACCCAGAAATTCTGACTTGTTGGATAGATCATGTTCAAGGCTTTGCAAGGGATGATGGAAAAGTGTCAAGGATGTTAATTGATCTAGTTTTCAGTTCATTTGATTGGATGCGACAAAATGACCTATAATAAATTTCCCCCTAAAGTACAATGTCAGAAACAATGGCTAAGGATTGAAGTGTTTTACCTTGTGATAAGTTTGGATCAAGAATAGATTGGTTGAGATCATCATATGTTATAATACATATTATCATCATGATATCATTGTTGTGAGAGGCATACCCATACTCAAGATATAGGCCTAAAAATAAACAAGAATAAAAAAGACCCTTTGTCATTGGAACCTGCAAAACAAGATCCACCCATTAAAGCCACACCGGAAGATGTAGAAATGGAAGAAGATGCATGATGCACTAGAGCCCTCAAATCCAAAAGACCCAAGGGACGTGGAGTTACACAACATTAATCTTCAAACCCTAGTAGAAGAATAGAAAATCAAAGATCAAATGACTATTCCAAAGGAGCAAGTCCAAAGAATTACTCAAGACTATCTCAAACACCAATTCCTAACCTTATGCCATGTTGAGCACTAAGGTAAGATCCCCTCCAAAGATTTTTTTCTTTCTTCCTATGGAGTAAAAATAAATGCTCCCAAAGATAAGCTAAGTCTTCCAAACGAACTAGAAAGGAGAGGCGGAGAAAATAATAGTTAATTATTGGAAGATATGGGAGATTATTTGGTAAACACATGAAGGGTCTTGCCTATGAATGCAATCTTCACCCCTCTTCTCAATGCTCACCATGAAAGTCATATCATGGAACGCAATGGGTCTCGATGGTGAATCAAAGCAAAGCCTCCTTAAAAATAAGTTGCTATAGGAAAATCTAGACATATTACTATTATAGGAAACAAAATTTTCCTCAGAATCTCTCAAAAAAATATTAAAATTGATTTGGAAAACAATGACCACATAGCTCAAGATGCTTCTGGAGCATCCAAAGGACTAGCTATCATATGGAATCGCTTATCAGTCTCTCTACGAGACTATTTCTCTTTTCCAAAATTTCTAATAGTTATTTTTCAACTGATAGGTTCAACAGAAATAGGTTTCATCTAAAATGTATATGGGCCCAACATACCTATTGACAATCAACTCTTCATTTAGAACCTCCATAAAGTCTCCAAGTTTACAAGGGCAAGCTTCTAGATTTTAGGAGGAGACTTCAACTTTATAAAAAATCTCCATGAAAAGAAAGGTGGCATTAGAAGACTTGAGGAAGAAAGCTCATTGCTTGTTGATTCTATCAATGCTTCCAATCTCATTGACCTTGACACCTGCTATGGTCTCTTCACTTGGAACAACCAACGAGGGGGCCCTTCACAGGTTGCTTCATGAAGCAATCACATAATCACTTCCAATCCATTCTCACAGAAATAGTGTAACAACTCTTTTTCTAATCGTCTCATAAATGTCCTTATGAATTGTAACTTATGTAATAATACGGAAAATGTAATATATGGATGAGATGGATTAGTGCACATGACTCATATATTTAGGAGGAGGGATTGCTTGTGCGGTGTTTTAAACCCAAACACAACCTACTTCAATTATTTACCTACCCAGCTCCCAAGAAAATTAAATGATTTGTTGGAGTAGATATTGAAGTTGAGTGTGGGCATCCTGCGACAAAGGACGTTCCCATACTATCCTTAATCTTGTGGGACGTGTTGATGTAGTCAATACACAAGAGAGCGACATGAATAAGGGGGAGCAGGGAAGGGGTGGATGTCGATTATTAGAAAATAAAGGAAACGAGTTAGTATGGGAGGGGAGTGATTGGGTAGAAGGAGAATTGATGATTGTTTAGTTTTCCTCACGACATGAGGGGAAGTTGGGCCATTGCTTGAGGAATCCTGATGGAGAAAAGTGAGGCTTATGTGTAGAAGTAAGAGGGTTCTGAAGGAGCACATTGCAGCCAAAAAAAGAAGAAGGTGCAGAAGTAAGAGGGTTCTAAAGGAGCACATTGCAGAAAAAATAAAATAAAATAAAATAAAAAAATAAAAATAAATCTTGGAGAATGGGACATTGCTTCCACTATTCTAGTGATACCTTATCTTCCTACTAGCGTTAATATGACCAAGAGAGTTCATGGAAATATTGATTCACTTGGGTGATTGCCTTGGGGATGAGAAAACACCCTCTAGAGTGAGATTAGGCTCCTGGAATGAGAGAACCATCCCTAAGTCTTGGTTGGGTTTTGTGATTGTTTTCCTTAGAGATACATTATGGTATTTATTGCCTAGGAGTAGTGAATAAACCACCTGAGAAGTGAACTCCTCCTATTGGCTACTTGTTTGACTAATTAATGGTGTGAATACCCCTGAGCACTTACCTCCTCATACTCTGAATTTTGCTTCGAGGTGGTTAGTTACAAGAAATATTATTGCACAGTTGGCCTCTGGTTGGATGGAAAGTTGAAGTCCCTCCTCTAGTTGCAATCCATTTGAAAACTAATAAGATAAGTGTTTAATATTGTATATATTTGTAGCAGGGATGACTAATGTGTATTCCTATAATATCTAAGTAAGAATTTTTGGTTTATTATATAGCCATGGTGGACCAACTATCTAGCGTATTTATGGTGAATATAAGTTGCGTGAGTTGTGTCATTGTAGCCTTATTAATTCATTGCAAGAGCTATGATGTTTTTATGCCTAGTGGCCTTAAAGCAGCTAGAAACTCTCGTTATTTTATGCACTTTAAGTCATCTCCTGTTGTTATGAGATTGGAAAACTACCTATTATAACCATGCTTGTGTGTTGTCTCTTAAGTGGTCCAACTTATATGTTGTGTGAGTGGATTTGCTCCAATGAAATAAATGTTGATATCTGTAACACCCCACTCCACATTTACCCACTTTCACCTACTTTCCATGGTAAATATGAGTTGAGAGTTACTATGCATGACCCAACTTCCAAGATGAAATTATGGTGTCCACTTGTCCAAAACTTACTGCAAACACTTAGAGAAACATGATCACACAACCATCAGAGTATCTTTCCTTGGTATTCAGTTTCCCTAAGTCTAGACCACTTCTTGACCCAAATTTAAATCTCAACCACATGCATGCATACCTATGAGTGTGCCCAGAGGCTTCCAGCCTCACGTACAACCCATCCTCAGTGAGACTATGGTTGAAATTTCCCAGTTCAGACAGAGTGGGCAAGGACTTTGTCCTAAAGATTTATGGCCAACCTTCAGGCGAACTAACCAGAACTACCTAGAACTTTGTCAACAAGACTCCTGAGTCTTCATTCTCTATTGCCAAGTTTTGATCTTGCTTATGCTTTCCTGGTACAAGTTATTCATTTTTACAAACATATTGTCATCAAGATGCCTATAGGTTTGAATTCATAGTTTTTTCACTATTTCATTAGTTTCACAAGATGATCATCAAGAAGGTTTGTTTCCTTCTCATACTAGTTGCAATAACTCACAGGTTAGCACATGCATCCATATAAAATATCCATAAGCATGTCAACCATGAGCGAGATCAATAACAAAAGCACTTCATATAACAAGAAATATATCATGCTTGTATCATACACTTAACCAAAATGAAGCCATGACAAACCAGTCACATAATCAACACATTGAACCAAAACTTGTGCTTATTGATCTTCATTAAAGAATGACGCATAATAGCATATGCATAGTATCAATCAAGTCAGGGACTTTCATGTACCACCCAACCATAGATTGGGTTGAAACAATTTTCTTTTTTTCAACCAATCATCCATGTGCCATATTCCAAGCCTTAATGTGGGATTACATGGGATAAACCAAAACATAACCAAATGGGGAGTCCAGAGGAAACTCACCTCCATCCTCAAGCCACAATGATTTCACCTAAATCGGTCCATAAATCACCAAAACCAATACAATCTAGGATGCCTCAAAATTTCTTCACTATACCCAGAGGAGTTTTCTTGTCTCCACCCACCTGTCAAGGGCTCACCCAGCGAAAACCATCTCCACCCTCAACCCTTGGGATTTCCCTAATACCAGCTCAACTAGGATCCAAAATCTATCGGCAATCCAAAGCTCAACCAAATAGGGAACCCACTACATCATGGCTATCCAGGAAATGACATAAGGCAAGGTTGTACATGACTGTCAATCCGGGAAAATCTCCATGCCAATGACAACAAAATGACAATGCATGGACCATTTATCCAAAACCCAAAATGAAAATCAAACATGCACACTGTTACTGCAAAATCCAACTGCTAGCTACCCCTTTTCTCTGTTCTTTTCTCCCCTTGCTTACTATTGTTCAAGTCTTATTCTTGGCTGCCACTTGATCTCCTCTTCTAATGATTGCTTTCCTTGCTTGTGTCCAAGTCAGGGAAAATTTTAAGAAACCCCCTAAATTTATATGTATAATAAATGGGCGAATCCCCATGATATATAGGAAAAATGGAAGGTGATTTTATCAATAATATAATATGTAGATATAATTTTTTGGTTGAATCTCTCACCAGGTTATATTATCTTGTAAAATCATTGCGAACCTTTCATTGAATTATAAAATCTTGTAAGATCTTGGCGAATCTTTCACTGAATAAACTTTTTGTGAATCTTTCACTAAGTTATAAAACATTGTGAAGTCTTGGAGATTTTTTTGATAAAGTATAAAACCATATATAATAATAGGAAATAATATTCATTAATCTGTAATATACTAACTTACATGTTTGGAAAAAGAAACATAATTTGTTCTTCCTAAGGTTGGCGAGTT
This sequence comes from Pinus tabuliformis, assembly GCA_031772625.1. Lineage (NCBI taxonomy): Eukaryota > Viridiplantae > Streptophyta > Pinopsida > Pinales > Pinaceae > Pinus > Pinus tabuliformis. Next base: position 535,579,407 of record CM062816.1, read on the forward strand.
TTTTCTTTTGAGTTAATTATAGTAAACATGCTATCAAATGTGTTTGTATAAGCTTGGGATTCGAACATGGGTCTCAACTGTAACTGTAATAGAGTTGAAGATGGGTCTCAATCACAAGATATTTGGGAAATTTTACCTCACCTATCATCATACCCAGAACATTTGTGTTTTGGGTAATTCTCCACAACTTTTTCTAAAATAAAATTAAACAAGTAATTTTTTACTATGAATATTTGACTCTTCGAAAACGGGCTTACATGTTGCACACCTATTGATAGATACCATTAAAAGTACGCTAAATTTGGAAAATATTATAAAATGCGGAAAATTTTGATTCACAGCACAACCTTACTTCCATAAAGAATATCTTTAATATTCATCAATAACACCCACATCACTCATCACTAGAAAATGTGAAGGCAAATGGTATATAAATAAATTAGAAAACTGCTCAAAAAAAGCCCTAATGATGGTCCACTATAATCTTAATTTTGCAGCTTTATAGTTGTTCCCGATTACAAGTACTATATAACACAATTAAATTAAATAAATTATATCCTAAATATTAGCCAATGATGATGCTAATATGCTTCTCCATTGAGCTTTGAAAAAGATATGAAGGTGAATTGTACACTATGTTGCCTGGTATACACACGTACCATAACCAACAACACAAGAAAATGTGAATCAATTCATTATATTGAAGTTCTTGCCAATGGAAATGACATATAATTCTTTACCAATGCAATGAAGCATGGCTTAAAAATGAAATATACCAACGCAAGATCAATCCCAATGTAGGATCCCATTGAAAGTGAAGTGTTTTTTGTTTTTCAGCTTAAAAATTGGAAGGTTCCCTAATAATTGGCAGAGAATTGAACCTCGACTAGGAAGTGCCCTTACTAAGTTAAAATGAAAGTTCTCAATGTAAGTGAAGTGCTTGTTGCTTTTTAACTTACAAATTGGATCCCTCTCGGCTCATATTAGATCCGTATTTAAGATGGATCTATGCTGGCTGGCACACAACCTGCAAGTAGCTTTAAACCTTCTCCACTAAGAGTAGAAAGGTTATTGAGCATAGAGGATTATAATACTTAATGTCCTTTACCAAACAAAAAATTCAATCCTGATTTGTTTTAATTAATTATATCATACTAATTTCTTTCATATGACCGAATAAGCAATTGGAAAATAAAGAAATGCGAAGTTGAAACTCAATTTGAAATATAAAACACTATAGCAATCACATTATTATAATATTTGAATTTTTAGTATATGAGTATGATTTTATAAAAAAATACCATGTAATTTGTCCATAAAATGTTACACTTAACACTCGCTCAATGGCAACATGCATCTAATATTAATTTGACCTTATTCAATGCCTACCTTTTAGGGCCACGTTCGTTTAATAGATAATACTAATAAAATTAATATAAGTTAACCTTATTCAACTCATTGGGTTTTAGGGTCACGTTCATTGAATAGATAATACTAAGAAAAGTAACCTCCCCTAAATCCCCATAACGGTGATTAAATAGATGACATTGTCACCCCGTGAGGAACAGGGATCCAACACAGCTAAAACAAAAAAAAACTCTAAACAATTAGGAAGATAATTAGGTTCCACATCCAACAATACAAGGTTCTCTCCCAGATGGATCTCACTCTTGTTGTTGCAGTATATCACTATAGTCTCTAGGGCCTACTCAAATAGCTCTCCAAAGAGCTTCCTCAACCAAATTTCTTTGCAACTAATCATGCTAGGGTAAGTTTATTTTTCCTATGTGGTACTCAATTCTATGAACTTACACGTCCTTCTCATCCAAGATATCATGGCAGATCCAAGGTTAAAACAACATCCAGACATACTCTTCCTGACGATAACATTTCCTTCCCATTCAACATCAGTGTATCCATGAAGTCAAACATCTCTGAAAAATATCTCATACCAAGTGTGATCATCCCATGCAAATATCTTAAAATATGTTTGGTTGTGATCCAATGTGCATGGAGAGGCCCCGTCATGAATTGACTCAATGTATTCACTGTGTAGCATATGTCCGAATAGGTGTTGACTAGGAACATCAAATCCCCAATCAATTATCTATACTAGGATAGATATTCTAAATTGGGCCCTACAACCTCTCCACATAACTTCTTGAAGTTCATTTCCATCGGTGTGCATAGGGACTTTCATTCTTTCATTTCAAATATCTCCAACATCTGCACAACATATTTTCCTTGTGAAAGGAAAATCTCACTAGGCCTCTGCCACACCTCAAGGCCTAGAAAGTAGTGCATGAGTCTAAGGTCCTTCATCTCAAATTAAGAGGCTAGCTCCCTCTTACACTCGATCATCAGGGGCTCACTACTTGTCAAAAAAAGGTCATCAACATATAAAATCAAAATCAATGGCATACCTTCGACTACCTTGAAGTAGAGGTTAGGATTGATATTTCTTCTTATGAATCCCATCTTCACCAAATAACTATCTATCTGGGCGTACCATGCTCTGGGGGCTTGCTTCAAATCATACAATTCTTTCTTGAACCTGCAAACATGTGTCTTTCGATCCTCTACTTCAAATCCTTGTGGTTTCTCAATGTACACTTATTCTTGTAGCATGCCATGAAGGAAGTCTATCTTCACATCCATCTGATGAAGGGCCCATGTTTGACTTATGACAAGGGAAACTGTTGAATGAATGGTTGTATTTCAAGCCACAAGTGCAAATATATAATCATAATCTTCTCCCTATTTTTGGGAGAATCTTCGGGCCACAAACCTTTCTTTATATTTCTCAATGCTACCATAAACTCCATGCTTGATCTTAAATAGGTACTTTGAATTCACCACAAATTCCCCCTTTGGTCTCATCACAACATCCCATACATCATTTTTCATGATTAATTAATATTCTTTGGACATAGCATCTTTTGAAAATTGTTCTTTTATAGCTTCTTCAAAGGTGGGAGGTTCAACTTGAATCATAGTGCTCATGGACATAACATATCCCTGGTACCTATAAGGCTTCTCACTTTCTCTTAATGACTTTTGAACAAGAATACGACTCTCGTCATCCTGTAGTTTTTCATGGAGCCAAAGTGGACTCTTCCTGATGGGAGATCACATGGAGGATGATCTAAGGGATACATGGGCTCCATGGGATCATCAACAATATCTGTCTCAAATTTGGGCATGAAAGGATCATCTAAAATATCCATATCATCATTCTTCTCAGGAGGAGGAGGAAGAGGAAGGTACCTTTCTTTCCCAAGGCCAACATCTTCATCAAATGTTACATACATGCTAATATCAACCTTCCTTTGACTGGGAATATATATTCTAAAAGATTTATAATTTTCACAATATCCAATAAACGTACCTTTTCTTCGAATGGCCTCCAACTTGTTTCTTTTTTCCTTTGGCACATGAAAGTATATGGGGCAACCAAAGATATGGAGATGACCAACATTGGGTTTGACACCTATGAATAATTTTTTAGGGATCTTTTTGTATAATTCTTGGTGAGGAACCTTATTTTGGACATATATGACAACATTCGTTGCTTCTCCCCAAAGGAACTTTGGAAACTTTTGATCATGGAGCATGGCACATGCAACTTTTATAATGGACCCATTCTTTCTTTTAGCCACTCCATTTTTTTAGGAGTATAGGGCATAATTGTCTCTTTCTTGATACCTTCCTTCTTTCAAAAATGATTGAATCCCTTAGATGTGTATTCTCCACCATTGTTAGAAATGAAATTTTTGATTTTCTTCGCTATTTGATTTTCGATCAAATCTTTGAACTCGTTGAACATTTAAAAGGCTTCATCCTTATGCTTAAAGAAATATATCCATGTATTTCTTGAGACTTCATCAATGAAGGTGATGTAGCAAAGATTGACGCCAAAAGAATGCATGGGCATTAGACCACATATGTTGAAATGAATAAGATGGAGGATGTCATTTGTCTTCTTGCTAGAGGGGAATGGTCCCCTTGTCTTCTTTCCACTAGCACAACCTAGACATACTCCATCATGTTGAGCTTGAACCTTGGGAATCCCAGAGACCAATTGTTCCAAATTCGGAAGAGAATCATAATTTAGATGGGCCAATCTTCAGTACCATAGTTCGCTTAGATGACTAGAATCATGGACCAATGCTAGAAGAGGTCTTCCAATAACCCTCTAGAGTCCTTCACGTTAGAAAATTGGAAAGACAAAAATATTTTCTCTTGTTGATAATTACTTGTGATTTCCTTGAGTTATTATTATCTTTCTTATGTTCTTATTTTATCTTAGTTCATAAAGAAATTACCAAAACTAAAATATGAAGATCAAGGAAACCAGATGTTGGTGCACATACAGGGAAAAACTCCTATATATAGGGAAAAACCCAGTCAAGAACTCTTCCTTCAGTAATTCAAATGAGATAAACCAAGACCCTAAACCAATAGAACTTTCTCCTCCACCAAGTTAGCCTTCCAATGAGATACAACAACCTTCAATAGTCTCTTCTTGTCCAACAACTTCAACCCAACATCAACGCAGAAATTTCGGCCCAACTTCACCAAAATTTTGGCCTTGCCAGTGGCTACAAAATTTCAGCCCCTCCAACAGCTTCAAAATTTTACATTTGTGGGGAAAAGAGAGATAATTACGAATTCTTATACTTGTGAGAGACATCCTTCTCCTTCACTATCCTTTTCCTCTTCTTCCTTAGAAATTCACACTTTTTCTTTTCCCAAAAACTACAGATCAAACTTGTTGAGAGTGAGTCACAAATGAGGTCGAGTTTCTACCTTTATATAGTGATTATGTTGCCCAGTTTGAGTTCGACTTGGTGGAAGAGGCAAAATTGACTTATTTGACAATAAAATAATTTTCTTCTTTGATAAATAAATCCAAATAAGGGTTCTTTACAATATGACATGGATAAGGACACTTGACATAAACCCTAGAAACTTTCAATGGAGGCTTTGACCTAAAAGCAATTGACCCAAGCATGAAAACCTTGCTTTAATAAGTCAATTTATATAATAATAAAAATTATTTTTCTTTATTTTGATAAATACATTTTATTATAACTCAAGTACAGCTATGAAGACCAACACTAGTTACATTATTCAACACTCCCTCTTAACTAGGGAGGTATTCATAATTGCCTATATTTATAGAGGTACATGGAAGATCTCCAAAATGAACTACGAATATTTCTAGCACACTCAATGCCTCAGACTAGATACCTGACCAGGGTTATCTATCCGGGTGAGACGAAGATGGACTAAAGCTTTCAACCACTCTAGGTACCATCAAGATTACTAACTAACCATTAACCTAGGGATCTAGGTGTGTATCCAAGGCCAGATCTCTAAGACCAATGCCACCTTCCCTCTTCAGTACCTAGATATCAAACATAGATAGGTTGGCTAAATGTCCTCCCAAGAATCCGCCATTAGGTGCTTCATCTCTCCCTAATAAACTAGATATATCCATTTGTCCAAGCATGCTTCCCAAGTGTTTAACATGTTTATGGAGAGACAAGAAAAAACCCCAATTAGTAGTAAATTTTGAAATATACATATACAAGTAAATACAAACCTTTGCAGCCCTTAATCATCCTGATGCCACTTATATCAAGTTATTCATATGAAACTAGTTGGAAGATTTTCTTCTTTCATTTCTTCAGCAAAACCAAGACATCCTCAATACTTTATGGTGAATTCATGCATTCTCTAATTTCTTCTTCAAGGTATCCATCATAACTATCTTAATATGTCCTCCCTCTTAACTGGGGAGATGTACTCTTTTCTTCTAACCATGCTTCTTTTAAACTTAGAGAGATCAACAACTTTCTTTTTCTATAACATCAGAGAAGCTTCAACCTTTCAAAACTTCATTAAGGTCGTCTTGATCATCCTCATCCTTATAGCTTTCTTCATCATGCTCGTCATTATTTTTCAATTACAAATATCTCCAACATCTTGAAGATTATGTACCTGCAAAACTTTAATAACAAGTACAACCAAATACAAAAGCATGAAGTTAACTATATCAAAATCAAGTCATTATAATGGAAGCATCAAAACATTCAAACTTTAGACATTAGATACCTAAACCTAGTTAAGTGCATAATTAACAAGAGACACATACTTCTAAAATTCAACTTCTTGCTTGGGTTTTGTTACAAACCATAGACTACAACATAAAGCAACTTGATCAAGAAATCAGTCTCATTCTATACAAGGCCTCAATATTATTTTCAAAGATATGTGACAAATTATACTATGATCCATTACAAACCCTAGATTCCATCTTAGAGACACAAATCCTTAGATATAAGCAATTCTACTATATATTTTATACTCTACTAGGGCTTGTTGCAAACAATAGATTTTATCATCAAATCATAAACAATATCATCATATCCTAGAATATCAAGCTTCTACTAGGGGTTTGTTACAAACCCTAGAATTCACAAACTATTAAAAATTAGGTTAGCATACTCACATATACATATCTAGGAATTCATGCACTAAGATATCTCATCAATGTCTACTAAGTAAATCCAAGACACAAACATCAAAGCATTGAAGAAAGATAAATAACAATTTCATTTAGACTAGAGTTTTGATCATACAGATGAATATATACCTAGGGTTTCATTCCTAGGACATCATCTTAGCTAATATAAGGGTCTTCCTAATTTGCCAAACCTTGAATATCTAGGGCTTCAATACAAAAAACCCTAAAGGACTAGGGTTTCCATCAAAACCCTAAACATCAAGAGAATAGTATTTTTTAGATTTCATCAATAACCCTAAGTAGACTAGGGTTTCACAAATATTGATATACCCTTAGGTTAGGGTTTTATAGTGAACCTTTCTAGGGTTCCATAAGTATGATAATATAATCATGGTAGATTCAATCTAATGATTAAACACCCTAACAAGAATCTGTTGTGATTCAAAACCCTAGACATAACGATGTTAGTAATGTAAAACAAATTTAAAATAGAATGAACATACCTTTTATGAAGAAAACTTTATAACAAAGTTTATAGTCTAACGCATACCTTTGATTTGTTCCTTAACAAACCTTCTAGGACATCAAATCTTGATGGGATTCAAAATAAATTCTTTCATACTTCAAGTCTATCCTTTAAAGTCTCCTGCATAACCCTTGAGAAATCAACAAGATTTACTTTGGTAAAATGGTGAGGGCTCCCTCTTAATCCAATCTTGAGGAATACCTACAAATTTATCAAAATAAAAGGTGTTCTAACAAGACCTGTTATACCTACAAATTATAGAGATAAAAACATAAAGGAAAATAATTCAAAACTTATAATTGAAGGAAATACAAGGGATAATGTCCTTAAGAATCCCTAGAAAATAAGTCTTAGACTTCAAATTATTCCATCTTCTTCTTCTTTGGTGGTCCTTAATCAACAAAATTCACATGTTCCCTTTCTCTCTTCTTATTTCTTAGATTCTCTAGACAATGGCTTTTGTGGTGACCCATATTGTGATGGTTGTAACATTCAATCTTGCATAGGTCCACTTTCTTCTTTGGTCCTTTGAACTTCTTCAAGGTTCCATTCTTCTTGTGATGAGCAAAATAGGCTTTCTAGGTGTTTTCTTCTTCCTCCTTCTTGTTGTTTACTAATGATATTATGTATTATTCTTGACTACATGCATTCTACATTTTTCAAATGTTGGAGTATCCTTCCAACCGTTAAGTCCTAATGCAAAAGCAATCCAATATTTTGGTAGTCCTAGAAGGGTAGTAATTGTGAGATCCTTTTTTGGGACAACGTCATCTGTTGCTTGGAGTTCATCTTTAATTCTGGATATCCTTATAAAATATGATGAAATGGTATCATCGTCTATCAACTTAACAATTCTTAGTTCATTCTTGAGGCTTTCTATTTCACCAATGTTCTTGATTGTGAATAACTTGGAGAGAGCCTCATACATTTCTTGAGCATAATTTATGTTGGATATGTATGGAATTAGGTTATCCTTAACTCTATCCACTATTAGATTCATAGCCATAATTTCGATTTCTCTAAACTTTTCTTTCTCTGCATCACTTGATTCATTAGTAGGCTTCTTGATTTTTCCTTGAACAAGATCCAAAACTTTGTTCTTTTCGAGAATGATGTTTATCCTCTTTTTCCCGGCCCTGTAGTTGGAGGCTCCTAATTTGTTTTATCCATTCATTGAGTTTGTCATTGTTCCTATATATAGTAGGATGGTCTCTTTATATGATCCTTTTCCTTAATTACCTTTATTTGATCTCATTTTACTTAATAGATCTTCAACCTTCCTTTTTCCTTCTTCTTCACCTCAGCTTTGATACTATGTTAGAAAATTGGAAAGGCAAAAAGGTTTTCTCTTGTTGATAATTTCTTGTGATTTCGTTGAGTTATTATTATCTTTCTTATGCTATTATTTTATCTTAGTTCATCAAGCAATTACCAAAACCAAAATACGAAGATAAAGGACACCAGATGTAGGCAGGGAAAATTTTAAGAACCCACCCTAAATCTATAAATATAATAAATGGGCGAATCTCCATGGTATATAGGAAAAATGGAAGGCGATTTTATCAATAATATAATATGTATATATAATTTTTTGGCGAATCTCTCACCAGGCATGGCGAATATTTTACTCAATTATAAAATCTTGTAAGATCTTGGCGAGTCTTTCACTAAATAATAAAACTTTATAAAGTCCTAGTGAATCTTAGCATAGGTTACATGCTGGTTTAATTCCCCCATTTAAATAGGCTACATTCCAGGTGAATACCATGGGTCAATACCATGTGCCATTTTGGTGAATACCATGGGTCAATACCATGTGCCATTTTTATTTTTATTAATTGTAATATTAGGGTTAATAATGGTTTTTTGCATGGTATTAATAACAATCTAGTCCATGGTATTTGTCCCATAGTATTTTGGCCATAGGTTTCACCTAAATATAACCCATTTTTTGAGTGTTCATAAATATAAGGTGACTTATGGAGTAAATATAAAAAAATGTTTTATTTGTTTACCATACCTCTCGTTTATTTATATTTTTATTAATTTACCATACCTCTTTTACAAATATGGTATTTTTCCCATAGGATTCACTTAAATAAAACCTCTTTCTTGAGCCTTCATAAATAGAACGAGGGTTATGGACTAAATATAAAAAGAGGTTTTATTTATTTACGATACGTCTAGTTTATTTATATTTTTATTTATTTACCATACCTTTTGAGTAAGTATAAAAAGACGTTTTATTTATTTACCATATCTCCACTTTACTTATATTTTTATTTGTTTACACCCTTACATGTATATAAGGTAACTTATGGAGTAAATATAAAAAATGTTTTATTTATTTACCATACCTCTCATTTATTTATATTTTTATTAATTTACCATACCTCTTTTATAAATATGGTATTTGGCCCATAGGATTCACTTAAATAAAACTTATTCTTGAAAATGGGCGAATGGATTCACTTAAATAAAACCTATTCCTGAAAATGGGCGAATGGAAGTTTGTAAGTCCTAATTTCAAGGGCTAAATTTACCTTTTTTACCATCTCCCTTAAAATAAGGTGGGCTATTTGAAGTGATTTTTAAAATTGTGCTATGATACAAAATATTCGCCCACTAAAAATTTAAAACCCCTTAATTTCGCCAAAGGGCGAACATTCGCCCCTAAAATTATCCTTGGATGTAGGCACAAAACCAAGGAAAATCCCCTATATATAGGGGAAAACCCAGTCAAGAAATATTCCTTCAGTAATTCAAATGAGATAGACCAAGACCCTTGACCAACAGGCCTTCCTCGTCTACCCAGTCAACCTTCTATTGAGACACAAAAACCTTCAATAGTCTCTTCTTGTCTAGTAGCTTCAACCCAACATCAACGTGGAAATTTCGGCCCAGCTTCACCAGAATTTTGTTCCAGCTTCAGAATTTTGGTCTCCCAAACAACTACAAAATTTAGGTCCCTCCAGCAGCTTCAAATATTCACACATGTTGGAAAAAGATATAGAATTTGAATTCTTATTCCTGTGGGAGACCTCCTTATGCTTCACTATCCTTCCTCTTCTTTCGTAGAAATTCACAATATTTCTTTTCCTATAAACTTTAGATCGAACTTGGTGAGAATGAGTCACAAATGACGTCGAGTTGTTGCCTTTATATAGTGATTCTGCTGCTCAGTTGGAGGTTGACTTTATGAAGGAGGCCTAATTGACATATTTTACAATAAAATAAACTTCTTCTTTGATAAATAAATCCCAAGAAGGGTTCTTTACAATATGACATGGACAAGGACACTTGACATAAACCCTAGAAGCATTCAATGGAGGATTTGACCTAAAAAAAATTGACCCAAGCATGAAACCAATGCTTTAATAAGTCAATTTATGTAATAATAATATTTATTTTTCTTTCTTTTGGTAAATACATTCTATTATGACTCAAGTACAATTATGAAGACCGACACTAGTTACATTCTTCAACACTTCATATCTTGATCTCAATGTGAATGCGTCTCTCATAGGTGATCCAACAAACCAAGTAAGAACCTTTCCCTTGATTAAGGAAGCCCTCATCCCTTTGTATTCCAAAGAGTATATTGATACCAAATTCTTCTTCAATCCTGACACATACATCACATCATGGAGCAAAATAGACTCCCCAAAATTCAAGTGAAATTTGATGGACGCAAATCCTTTGATGGGATGAGTGGAGTTGTCTCCAAGAATAATTTTTCAAATTTGAATCCTCTCTACCAAATTAGAGAGAACTTAATTATATCCAATGAATTGATGAGTGGCCCTACTATCAAACAACCAACTATCCCACGAATCCGAAGGAGATGAACTAGTAAGGGAAAAAATAAGAATATATTTAGATTGATTTGTAACATTACTTTCATACTTGAAGAATCTTGACTTCTTTTGGGGATGAGGATATTCTTCATGATCACGAGGATAATCTCTTCTTCTTCTTCTTCCATCTCTTCCGTTGTAACTATTCCTTTGGTCTTCTCTTCTTCTTTGATCATCAAAACTATTATTATTGCTTCCAGTGTTGCAACATGGACCGTTGTTCTTCTCTAGGAAATCTCAAGCATAATGACCCTTCTTGTGAAAATTATAACACTCATTGTGATATAATGATATATCATTCCTTCTCTTCACATATCGAGGTGTATAATTTCTTGAATTTGATGGACCTCCTTTCCATTTTTTCTTCTTGCTTTGAGTGATGAATGCATCGATCTCTCTCTCTTCATGCTTTTGAATCCTTCCTCTTGATATCATTCTTCATTATTCTTGAGTGATATTTACAACAATTTCATCAAATGATGGGAGGGTATTGTTGTTGGTTATAATAGTAATGAAGGTTTTCTGAATAGGAGGAAGACCTCTTAGAGTCATAATCACCAATTCCCTCTCAGCCACAGATTCCCCAACTCTTTGCAATTGATCTCTAAGACGAGATATCCTAATAATGTAGGATTTCACAAACTTCCCTTTTTCATGTTTGTCTCTTTGAGTTTTTATTTCAAGGATATGATTTCATTCAAATTTTTGACTTCATACATGCTGGCTATCTTATCAACATGTCCTTAAACTTCCTCAAATTTCCAACATATGCAAGTAAATTATCTTGTAAACCATCAGTTATAATTTGTTTTTCTTTTAACTCACCTTTCTTGTGCTTGTTCTTCACAAAAACACAAGCATTCTCCAAAGGCTCGGGTACCTTTCCTTGAATGTAATCCAAAACATTGTTGTTGTCATATATGATTTCCAACTTGACTTTCCATGCAACAAAGTTAGACGAGTCACCCAAATTCTTATTTTCCGTGAAGAAGGAAGACATATTGAATTGACTATATTGGCTCCTTCAATCTTTCCAAAGATGATTGATTTAGTTCTTGTCTCCTTTTAGGCTTTTCCTTCACCTTATCTTTGACACCATGTTAAATTTTCAGATTGTTTTATGTTGTATCAATTACTTTAGCCCAATTCAATACTTCAATTAGAAATATTTTCAATACCAATTAATATTTCCAATAATAAAAAATATTTGAATATAGAAAAATAAATGCAATGACAAAGGAGACAATCAACACATCAATAAGAGACACCAGGTTTGGTCAAAGACCAGGGAAAAACCCCACAAGGGGGAAAACCCTTTGAAATTATTATTCTATTAGATTGTCATAAAATGATCATCAAAGAGTACAATGATCCCAATACAATATCATCCAAAAAAAATAACCAAATAAAATTCAGAAATATGTTTCCAGCATTAGAATATATCCAAGACAACATTTCTTATCTGCGGTCAACTACGGTCAACTTTGGTCAATGGTCAATTTTCAATCAAACTTTCTGGTTGCTTGGAGGAGGAGCTGTGTGAGTGCTTGAAGGCTTTCAGTCACTCCCTCTAGGCTAAAAGCTAGCATTTGTGGTCGAATTTGTCCTGTGACGAGCCAATGATTGTAACCTAAAACCCTAAAAACATATGTGAGCCTTAGAACTTGTAAATTTCGACCTTTGTGAACTTCTTTTTTCTACCCAGCCTCAGACCTGTGCAAATCAATCAATGAAGAAGAGAAGAAGAATATGCTTGGTGCTCTCCAAATGAGCTTTAGGTAACTTGTATTTATAGGCTTCCAAGGGTGACCAATTTACCGTTAGGGTGCACTATTCAAATGTGCATATGTGGGTTTTTCTTCATAAGTACACTTTCCCTTGTCCAAATTTGATGATATTTAGGTCGATTTTGGTCCTCTTGAAAAGAGGAATTTAATGAAATCATAATATCCATCAATTGAGCTATAGAAAGGGAAATTTGGGTCTAGTTTTCAAATTTAACAAATGGCATCTTTCCACCAGTTTCCTACTACACCACCATCAGATGAATTGTTTCCCTTGTTGTTAGTCAAGGATGGACCCTTCATCAGATGAATGTAAAGGCAAAATTTATTCATGTTATGTTATAGGAAGAAGTATATTTTTATTATCCTTAAGTATTTTAAGTACAAGATAGGAAGACTCGTGTTTACAGGTTGGAGAGGGCATTATATGGTTTGAAACAAGCCTCTAGATCCCAGTATGCCTGTGTTGATAGTTATCTGGTGAAGCTTGGATTCACAAGAAGTAGTGCTAACCCCAACCCCTACTTCAAAGGTATCCAAGGTATGCCTTTGATTTTGGTTTTATATGTTGATGCTCTATTCTTGACAGATAGTGAGCCTCTGATGATCGAGTGTAGGAGGGAACTATCTTTTGAGTTTGAGATGAAGGATCTTGGTATGATGCATTACTTCATGGAATTAGAAGTTTGGAAAAGACTTTGAGAGATTTTCCTTTATCAAGGAAAATGTGTTGTGAAGTTATTAGAGATATTTGGAATGATAGTATGAAAATCCTTGGCCACCTCGATGGAGATGAAGTTCAAGAAGTTATGTGGAGATGTTGCTTGACCTAATTGGGCTATAACCCTTATGAGTATCACTAATTCATTGGAGCATTGATTTTTCGTGTGAACACCCATACAAACATATGTTTTTTAGTTAACACCTTGAATCAATTCATGACCGAGCCACTTCATTAACATTGGGTTGCTACCAAACACATTATGAGATATTTGCATGGGATGATCAATTTTGTTTTGAGATATACTTCCAAAGACGTACGACTGCATGAATATGTAGATGTTGATTGGGTTGGAAACATTATTGGCATGGAGAGAACATACAAGTGTTTCTCTAGTTTGGGATCTGACATGATATCTTGGATAAGCAGGAAACAAAATCATGTGGCTTTAATTACGAAAAATACAGAGTATAGTGCTACTAGCATGGCTAGTTGTTAAGTAGTTTGGTTGAGGAAGCTCTTTTATGAACTGTTTGAGCAACTCTTGGACACGGAAATGATATATTATGACAACAAAGGAGGGATCCAGTTGGGAGAGAATTCAGTGTTTCATGAAAATTCCAAGCATATTCATATAAAATAGCATTACATATGTGATATGGTGGAGAGAGGAGCGATGGACTCTACCATATTTTGACTGTTGAGAAGATTGCAGACATACTCACCAAGGCTTTACTCAAAAGGAAGTTCTTGGTATTTAGAGAGAAGTTGGGACTGATGGATGTGACCCTCCAAGCTAAGGGTCACTAGGTAATGCTCTTCCCCCCTGTTTAAGTTCCCAGGGCCAGGAATTGAGTCGAAGAGATCTCAGGGTTGAGGGAACTCGTGGACAATAGGTGTGTCTGATCCTTACCTCAGATAAGTGTGTATCTCCCCTATTGTAATCTTAGGGATTTTTGATCCTTACCTCACGATAAGTGTTTGTATCCCCATACCGAGTGTACCCTAGTATGCATCCTACCCACAAGACGAGCTTGATGGGATTGTTCCTCCTCATCTAGCCGATGGGTTAAGAAGATGACTTTGGCATGTATGATCCTTGCCTTGTAGGGTAACTGTGTATCTCCCCCAAGTGCCTTAGTTTGTGTCTAATCCTTACCTTGTATGGTAAGTGTGTAACTCCTCCCAAGGTAGTGGATGCAGGTTTTCTACCACTTGAATATTTAGGGTCCTAATGGGGAGATAAAAAAAAAAATTAGGATAGTTGTGATCCTTACCTACCATGGTCATTAGTATCCTGCTTATTTTCCTATGATAGAGGGTTGATCTAGGCTCCCTTATGATGTGGGTTGAGTTGAAACTCCCCTATGATGATTATTAGATAGAGGGTGGTAGCTTGAGATCCCCTCCTATGTCAAATTCTTCTTCTTTCAGTTTCGAGAGTGTTCAACATATGAGAAAAGATTAACAAATATGGCATTTGATTTGATATTTGAGACGAGATAGATGTTGCAGTCGGTAATTTATCCCTACCTGAGAGAGAGTGTTAATTTGGTAGCTCAAGGAAAAATTCTCTCATTTAGACAACCTTCCTCATCAAGAAAGACCCATCCTAGCCCTTGGAAGAATTTAATTTGGTTAAGGAAAAATGTATTTTTAATTTTAAAACCCACATGTGCACAAAATTTTAGGTCAGGTCTCTGAGGAAGCATATAAATACAAGTCAAGTTAGCCTCATTTGGACACCATCATCAAGCATCTTCTTCTCTCTTCTTTGGATTGGCTCACAAAATTGATTCGTACAAGTCTAAAATCGCAAGGTACGAGCTTGCTCATGTAAAAAGGAGAAATTGATTTGGGGTCGCAGGGTTGGAAAATGAAATTCTTGATTGTAGGCGCTCATGTGACAGGGTGCTTCCAACAACTAGAGAGTTACAACCACATTGTTGGTTACTAGTTTCGTGTGGCTGTGGATCGAGATATTTTGACTGTTGATTGCAGACTTCGACCATTGGCTGCAAGTTTGGAAACTATGACTCTGATCAATCTTGTTTGTTGGGCTCATATTTTGGATGTTATTTGGTTGGTTTTTCTAGATAGTATTGTGATTGGTGAATTTGAATATCGCACTTTCTCTAAACATTGTATGACAATCTAATAAGAAGAATAATTTGAAATGGTTTTCCCCCTTGTCGGGTTTTTCCCAGGTCTTTGACCAAATCCTTGTGTCTCTTCTCATTATTCTTGATTGTGTACTGTATATTGCATTTTCCATTCTATCTACAATTTTTATTGATCATTGCAAGATTATATTGTTTTGAAAGATTGCTAATTAAAGAAAATAATTGGGCTAAAGCACTTGCAAAAACATATAACAGTGGAAAATTCACATAAGATTAATCTAGTCATTTTAATTTTAAATTTTCTCAGGTAACTTAGTTTATTGAGACGATAGAGACTGTTAATAATTTGAGGGATGAATAAAAATTTTGGATGTAAATTGACAATGTAATAATGTTGAACGATATAAAACGTGAATAATAAGAATGTAGTCAATTACAAATAATCTTCAATGTGATCAATCTTAAAATATTTTCTTCTAATCTTCTTTTTGTCACACCTATTAGTTTTTTCATCTCTTCATATTGATCATATGAAAAGAGCGGTTGAAATCGTAGATCGTTCAAACCTTTTACTTGATCTATCATAGTAAACATCATACCTTCTTTCTCTCTCCAATATTAGTAATTCTTTCTCCTAAATCAATCATTGTGACTACGTTAAACCCCAAGTAATTTTTCAAGGGTAGTTGTTTTTTATTACTTGGTTTGAATGCAAAGTAACTAACAACATTGAATGATGGAGAATAGGAATAATAATAATGTAGGCAACTACAAATAGTTTGTGGTTTGAAGAAGCAAACATTTCAGTTAAGTGAAAATTTATTTAAGATGAAAATTCAAGTATTTTATTTATGGTTGAATTACTATAATATAGAAGCCAATGCACATTACCAATATATTTTTTGGGATTATAGTGAAATCAATGCATTTAGTGCAAGCAATCAAGTAGGATTATAAATAAACATATTCACTAAAATAAAAACATTTAATAAAAGGAATCAAATAGGATTAGTAATCAATATCTACACTAAAATCAATGCATGTAGTGCAAACAATCAAATAGGATTAGAAATCAACTACACTAAAACAAAATGCATCTATTTCAGTCAAAAACCAAAATATTCATGATGGGAGATTTAAGCGCTAATAAGAATGACAACTTTTATGTGCCAGATTTTGCATGTCACTGCATGTAAATATACTTCATTGTTTCCTATAGATTTTCTTACTAATCATGCAAACTATTTCTTAAGTGTTCTCAAAATACCATGATATGATATGATATGTTCGTAAGAAATTTATAAAGGATTAGTGTTCCATTAGTTGTTAAAGAGTATGTTGGTCAGTGAAACCTTTCCTATTGTTTGGTAACCTCTGTTTGTCCTATTAATTTTCACTTGGATGGGCCACTACACAAGATGATCCTGATGTGTGGAGACTATGCTTAAAATAAAGAACTAGAGCAACACCTATTTAGAAAAGAGTGTTAAGAAATGGCCATTTATGCTTGGAAAGTTATATCATGGTCATACGCTTATTCAACTATCCCAATTAATTATTTAAATTTTAGACAAAGTACGCACAAAATTAATACATGATATGATATAAATAGACTTTCACAATTACATCTATTTATTCTGCTGTACATCTAAGTTGTACATCTAAGTTGCAGACAAGATGCGTAGAGAATTTAAAATTTAGGTAAGAATTGATTACAAGGATTTCCTTTTATAATCATTGTTGTGTTTTATTTAACGTCATAGCAGTGTTTATGGTTTTAATGATTTATTCGAAAGAAAGTTTATTATGAGTTAAAATACGTTTTTTCATTATATTTCATATGCATTATAATTTTTACTACACTAATACTTTGAAGAAGTGGAGTGTTTTTTTAAAATATATGTTTTTAAATGTCTTTTATTTTAAAATATATATATATATATATATTAAAATGAATAAAATTGTTATGCAAAATGGTGGTTTTACATTTACCGAAGGTTAATATAGATGTATTTTTAACTTTTGTCATTTAATTTTTTTCACATGTTCAAAAAGAATTATATTTTTATAATTTTATTCAAAAATCTCAAAAAATAAAAAGTTTTAATAACTTTAATATTTTATTTTTACCAAACAATCATAGTAAAGAATAATTAGTGCCATAGTGTATTTAGACAAAAAAAAATCAAATATGAATATATTTTAATTATTTTATTTGAATATCTACTTAGGAGTCCAATTCATGTCACACATATAGTCTCATGCCTTATGTCAAAAGTTATGGAATTTAAAGCATTCTATGTTGAACCTAAATGATGGGGCAACTATTGTGGACCTTTTGCTAGAGAATACATTATGGTTTCTAACTTGTCTACTCATAAACATGCTTGTGGAGTCTTAATGATAACCTTCGTAGCTAACCCTATTATAATATTTTCAATTCCTAGACTTATGCCTAAGATTTGTACATGAATAATAATAACCAGGAAAGATACTTGGGTACCTTGGTGAGTTGGATTGCCATAATGGTCTTCTTAAGTTGTTATACCTTGGAGGAGGTCCAGTCTTCTACTTCTCTTATTAGTAAGGTGTCTTGTTAAGAACATTAGAATAACTTATTGGATTAGCAAATTCACCCTTATTTTGGTTTTCACTTAACCTTTTAAGGAAAAATATTTTACATTCAAGTTTTTCTTCAAATTTATCCTTTGGGGACTCTATGCTTGCATCTTTTGCATGAAGGTCCACCTAGAAATGATTTTCTGCAACTAAAAATGTTATCTATCCCTTGCATGCTTTCCAACTTTTTATTCAACTTGTTGACTTCAACCCTTAATGATACAATTTATTCTTCATGATTCTCGCAATCTTCTTCCTTCTTATTTAGCTAGAATTTGGTCACTTATTCAATTCTTCTTGCTTCTTTAAGATGGGACTTCAAAGATATAATTTATTCTCTAAGCCTTCTCCCTTTTGATCAAATTTATTTTGTTCTCAAATTTATTCTTTAAGATGACTCATCAAATTTTATTCTCTCCTTTTTACCTCTTTTACCCCTGTATTTAATCAAGCAATTTCCTTTTCATCTTGTTTTGCATAAATATCTTCTAGCTTTTCCAAATATCTTTAGCTAAGGAGTGTTGTTCCTCGTATTTTACAAGATCTGACAATCTTCTTAGTATGTTATCTGTTCTATTGTATCATATTATTTTGACTTATTTGTGGTTGTATCTTCAGTAACAACTACAAACCATATACAATCTAGGGCTTTCAAATAGGTATCAATAGACACGTTAAATAATTCATAGTATAATCCATCAAACACAGGAGGTGGAAACATGATAGTTGGGTCACCTTGATCATCATTAATTCCTTTAGTATGTTTTGGAATCATTGCAATGAAGGATACTTCATTTTCCTTTTTCTTGGAGCATTTGGAGGCTAGTATTTTTTCCTTTCCCATTTTTGTTCCCAAGATATACATTCTAGTTGTTAGACTGTGATGAAGTAACCAAATATCATACCAATTGATGCAAATAATGAGAGGGAAGTGAATCAATATTTCACCTTTTCTTACAATTTAATAACTCAAAGAATTAACCAATCACATCAAATCAAAATTAAACAAGTTTTATATTGACAATTTATTTATAACTTGAAGGAAGCTACAAGTTTTGGTTTTACCAACCAAAACTGAAAGGAGCTACAACCCCTAGTTTACTAGGGACCTCTGAAAGGAGCTAAAAACCTCCTCAAAGAAGCTAAAACTTCTGTTACTAGCTCTACCCTCCCACCCTTAATAATAAAATATATAATAACGTATTTTGGGCTCTCGTACTATGGATAGTGAAATAATTACAACAACACTCAATCACTGATAATTCTATTAATTCATATTCAACTTCAAGTCTACCCCTTTTCCATGTTCAACTTTCATGTTGTCATAAATTTGAATTTTAAGATGTAATATGTAGAATTATTCAAGGATATATAGTCCAATAACAAAATAAGGATTTTAACTCATACTTTTTACGAAGCCCTTATAGTTTCTTGAACAATCCCTTACACAAGCCTCACTTAGCTCCATTGATGTTTCCCAACTAGTCCTCAACTTGGCCTACCTTTAGCTTCCCTAAGTTGCAACCTAGAAGCACCTCTTCTTTACGGTCAGGTCATGCGTAAGACAATTCTTCAAAAATTTTGCAAGACAAGCATAAAGATATGATGCAATGCTTAGGTTCAAATGTGTCCTCAACACTAATCACAAACTTATCCAAAACCTAGATGTAAATGAGAGTCTCTATCAAAAATAGATTTTGTGGGCCATCCATGTCGCTAGATAATTTTACCTATGAGAACTGATACTGCATTAGTGGAATTATAAGTGTCTCAAACTTGGATGAAATAGGAAACTTTTTTTCAAAACAAAGTTACTAACTTAACGAGAATCGTACCAAGTTCTCAATTTTTTAAAGGTCGCAAAAAAACATGATTTTCATGTTGATTTTAAAAAGCGCTCATGCAAAATAAAACTTTGTTTTGGAGCATAAACTTGACGCTTTAAATTTTCTGAAGAATGGATATTTTTTTAATGATAGTTATATTCATGTCAATTTTGAAAAGTGTTTACACAACATCAATCTCTTTTTTGGGGGGGGGCTTATTTTTGACACTTTAAATTTTCTTATGTATTAAGTATGGATAATGTTTTTTAAAATTTGGTGATTTTCATGCTGATTTTGAAAAATTGTCTTCTTTTTCTTATTTTTTTCCTTCTTTAGATGTTTATTTTTAAAGGGTTTTCAAGTTTTTTTTTTGTTTTTTCTTTGCAATGTTTTTTAATAATGAAATTTTCAATTTTTTGAAAAGTAAAAAAAAACAATCATAAAATTAATATTATGAAGTTAGGATTTTTAATATATTCATGTATCATTGATTAATACTTAAATAAACATAAAAGGATAAGTGAAAAAGAGCTAAGTGACTACTAGGGTTTGGATTTTGCGGTAAACCATCTGAAGTTGTCATCCGCATTGATGTCAGGCTTGGCCTGGGTTGTTCAGATAACCTTTTGTAGTGGTTAGGTTGACAAATCCAATAAATGACCCCTCACCAGGTGTAGGACTCCCTCTTACCATAATGCGGTGATTGTATCACAAAGGTTCACAAGAGTTCATGTTGGATCTTTGTTTGGAAGCAAAATCATAGTGGAATCCCCAACCCTGGGAGCTCGATGGCAGGAGAAAAGAAAAGGGCGCTTCCTTCCAAAAGCAACCAAAAATCTAAGATTTGCAATCCCAAAAAACCACCTAGAGAAGTCAAGAGAGTTCATTAAGGATCATTCATTGATTTGTAAGTTCATGGACATATGGCTGAAGGAGAAGGATATTGTTCAGTAGATTCAAACAAAAATGGAACCCATAAGATTATGCTTCTTATGTTGGATGTTCCTAAGTAAGTGAATTGTTGTTGGCCTCAATGAATTAAAACAATTACTAAGGTTTAAGTGTTTATTAAAAAAATTATTTAAGTGTTTATTAAAATAATTACTGAGGTGTTATAAACCTGAAACCATGAACCCTAAACTCCAAACCCTAAACCCTAAACGAAAAATCTTAAAACTTAAACCCTAAGCATTTTATAAAGTGTTGTAAACCCTAAACTGTAAATCCTAATCCTTAAAGCCTAAACCACAAATGCTTAACCATAAACCCTAGACACTAAACACCAAACCATAAATCCTAAACCCCAAATTCTAAACCCTAAAACCTAAACCCTAAGCATTTTATAACAATTTTTAAAACTTTTTGTAACTTTTATTTAAGTGTTTACTAAAAACATTTACTAAAGTGCTATAAACCCTAAACTAAACCCAAAGTATTTTATAATATTTTAAAAAGTGTTTTGTAAATTTTATTTAAATTTTTATTAAAAGCATTTACTAAAGTATTATAATCCATAAGCCGTAAACTTTAAACCCTAAACCCTAGACTTAAAACCCTAAACCCTCAACATTTTATAGCATTTTTAAATGGTTTTGTAACTTTTATTTAAGTGTTTAATAAAAGAATTTACTAAAGTGTTATAAACCATAAACCCTAACCCTAAACCCTAAACCTTGAACCCTAAACCCTAAACTATTATTTACAATACAAAAATTAAAACTATTATTATAGTAATAGCATGAATTAAATAATAATAATGATTATTATAGTAGTAAAACATAAAACATAATATTTCAAACATATATTTTATTTATTTTCCAAAATAAATAATAAATTTCTTGATTTCAATTCGTTTTTATCTATGCTGATTATATTTCATATAGTCATTCTTGATTTCAGTTCAGCGTTTATCTATGTTTCTATATTTCAACACTCCTTGTTCACCATGAAACCAATTTAGTCCAAAATACATTTTGTTATTAGTTCAACACGCACTGTTCTGCTCCACTCTCTCAATCCATCAAAACCCTAGTCCTAACATTTATACAATGTCGTTCATTAATGTTAATTTCTTCAGGATTTCGTTTTGGTGGGATCTCGTTTTGTTAATCTCGGCCTCCTAGAATGAAGTCGTTTTGTAAATCTCATTTTTTTAATACGAAATGTTTTATCAAAAAAATCTAAAATTCTCTTATCGCCTCTTTTATATATATTAAAATTGCATTTAATTGTGATTATATTAAATTTTTATTTGTTATAATTATATATTTATTTATTTCTTCTTCATTATAAAATTGCATTCAACAACATTCAATTGTGTTTATGATCAAATATATATTTTTGGTGTAACTTAATATTAATTTATTATTGTATTTAGTATGGAAATGTATATTTATTTCATTTGCATTTAATTATTGCATAGTTATTATTTTATAAAAATACTCATGTTACAATGTATTATTTATAAAAATTGTTAGAATGTATATTTTTATTTTTAGATTTTTAAATTGCACATTAAATAGAATAATGGGGTGTAATTCTTTTATTAATATTGTAAAATGGATTTCAAGTTTATAATGTCTATAAAATTGTATATTATGACCATATATGTTTGTTAAAAGAATTAGTTTCACTTAATGCTAAGTAATGTTAAGTGAAGTCAAGTTTATAAATTAGATTTAAGATTTAAGTTTTAGGCTTAGGATTATGTGAGGGAGGGAGGAAAGGAGGGAGGGAGTGATGGTGACATAGGGAGAGATAAAGGGAGACTTAGACAGATGTTAAGATAGGGAGAGAGTCAAGGGGGAGAGAGAATGAGAAAGAGGATGAGACATAAAAAGAGAGAGGGAGAGAGAGAGAGAGGAATAAATGGAAAGAGGGAAGGAGTATTCAGAGGTAAAACATAGGAGAGAGAAGGGGGAGATATTGAGAGGGGGGGGATAGAGAGAGAGAGACTCAGAGAGAGAAAGGAAGAGGGCAGGAGAGAGAGGGAAAGTGAGCGAGGAGGAGGGGGAAAGAGAGGGAAATAAATAGTCAAAGTGGGAGAGAAGGGAAAGATAGGTAGCTAGAGTGAGACAAGGAGACAGGGAGAGAGAGAGAAAGGAACAGAGAATGAGAGAGAGAAGAAAAAGACAGAGAGTGAGGTAGAGAGATATAGCGAGAGAGGGAGAGAAAGAGAGAGAAGGGGAGAGAGAGGGAGAGAGAGGGAATAAGAGATGAGGGGGAGGGGGAATGAGAGTGGGAGTGAGCAAGAGAGAGTGGGAAAATTAGAGAGGGGGAGAGAGGGGAAGAGTTTTACAGAGGGAGAGTGAGGAGGATATAATGTGAGAAAGAGAATGCGAAAGAGACATTTTGAGAGTGAGAAAGAGCAAGATTGGGAGAAAATGAGAGAGGTGAATAGCAAGAGTGAGGGAGAGAAAGTGAGGGAAAGAGAGAAAGAGAGAGGAGGGAGGGGGGTATGAAACGAGAGAGGAGTTGGGGGGGGGGATGAAAAGAGAGAGTAGAAAGGGAGTGAGCACGAGATAGAGAGAGATAGATAGGGTGAGAGACAAAGAGAGAGAGGGAGAGGAGGAAAGAGAGAGTATGAGAGAATGCGAGGTTGATATATTGATAGAGAGAGAGATATAGAAGGATACAATGTTAGAGAGAGAGTTAGAGAGAGACATAGTAAGAGTGAGAGAGAATGACTAAGAAAAAGTGTGAGAGAGAGATAGCAGGAGTGAGAGCTGAGACCAAGAGTTATAGGGAGTGAGAGAGATAAAGAGAGAGGGACAAAGGGATGGAATGAGGGAGGGCCTATTTTGACCCTTCAACATTCTTTCACAATATATTCATACACATTTTTCATTTATTTATCATCTGAAGTGATATTCTCATTGGCATTTATTGCAAAATGGGTTTTTTGAACTAGCATCTCCCATCTTTGCTCATGAATCTCTATGGCCTAACTCCCATGGAGAGAACCATGAATTTATGCTAAAACCTTGAGCATTGAATATTTAAACTTTTTGTTGTTTTCCACATAGAATTTTCACAGATAAGGAAGAGGACAAGGGGGTTGTACTTTGTTTGAGTCAATCATTGAAAATTTTAAACCAAAAGAAAATCAATTATGGGGTTTCATTTTATTCATTTGATGTTAAGTTGAGTATTTGCAGATTTTATTTTCATTGAGAATTACTTCCCATGATTTTATTTTCATATCATGTATGAGTATGATAGGAAATGTTTCTATATATTATATTATTGTTCTACATTGTTTAAATAGATCGTTAATGATTTTAAATTAGAAATGGGAAAATTGGGGTTTTATTTAATACAGGACCCTTGCCATCAAACTTCCTCATGTCCATCTTTGGAACATGGTGGGTCTTCAATCCAACATTAGAGTCTATGAAATCATGATTAACATTTCTTTTGTTCTCATCATGAGTTTCTTTAACTACCCTTTTGCCATTATTAAGTATTTATTATAGAAAATTTGTCAAATCTATATTCAAATCTTCCATGTTACCTTTAATATTTGTTTATATACCATACATGTCATCCATCTTAGCTTCCATGCCATCCATCTTAGCTTCCATGTCATTCTTCGTAGCTTCCATGCCATTCATCTTACCTTCCATGTCTTTCTTTAATCCATCAATCTTAGCTTCTCTTACTTTTTTTAGAGTGAAAATTGTTGCACTTCGTCTCGTAATTTTGATATATAATGTTGCATTTCTTCCTCTTCTTCATGAGTCATGGTAGAGCTTTCAGGTTGCTTACTAGGTGTTTCCATTTTCTTTCTCTGAGGCAT
Organism: Pinus tabuliformis; assembly: GCA_031772625.1. Lineage (NCBI taxonomy): Eukaryota > Viridiplantae > Streptophyta > Pinopsida > Pinales > Pinaceae > Pinus > Pinus tabuliformis. The sequence goes on from CM062816.1 coordinate 535,604,193, forward strand.
AATTAATGATAATTATCCCTTAACATGCCCTTTGAATCACTTCAAAATAATTTTTCAAACCAAACTTATCCAAATTAAAAAAAAAAAAACTACACACCTTTTTTTTCTTTATAGGAGATCGATATTGAATCTGTTGTATCTTTGAAATTTCAAATCCTCAAGGTCTTAAATTACGACTTGACGTAGCCCTCTGTGTCCTGTTTCTAATGCCACCAGCCTAATCGAAGGTGGAATCTCCAAGAAAGCATTATGCCCAATATCCCAAGATGAAATGATTATATACTTTTTCAATAGAGTGAACTATTACGATGTTCCACATCATTGTTTCGACCTTCGTACCTAAAACTAATACACATAAAACTGTAGTCCGTCTTCTTTTTGTAACTTCTTACGAAATTTTAATCATATGCTCAAGGAGAAAGTTATGACGATTTTCCCAAGGTCACTTGTATGGGATGTAATTTGGGGATATTGCAAAAACCCTAACTTCATTAGATCATATCTTTGAAAATGTCATGAGAAAAGATTGGAAATTTGGACACGAGGTTCATCAAGATTTCTTCTCTTATGGGTTTTAATTTCAGCTCTGGAAATGTTGTAGAAAACTATTTATAACGAAAATGCCACGATGACCTATTTAGAGCAGCAAAACCATAGAATCCAAAGCTCTGATACTAAATGTTATTCAACCAGCTCATAAAATAGAAGAAAAGATAGATCAACGACTTCAAAATCAACCTCTTTAGGAGGAAAACTCCTTTACATTACACAAATGAACAATTGTTGCATGATACAAATGACAAAACCTCCTTTCTATACATAGGAGTCTAAGGGGTCACAAATATAATCAAAGTCGACATAACAATAATAATATAAGGGCATAACAATAACAACAGTGTGTTTTTATGGGGCACACTAACAACAATATGGGGACAATAGGGGAACAACAATAATAATAAGGGACACAATGATAATAGTAATGGCAGAATCACTAGTATTATAGAGACCTAACATAGAACATTTGCGTAATTAATTTCTATTCCTTTATCCAAATGGGTTGTGTATTTTTCTAATAAAATAAAATACATTATAAAATTCAATATCCAAACAACTAAAATTCAAAATAGGAAAGAAAATCAAATACATTGAACATTTAGATTAGTTTTCCAATTTCATGTTACAGATTGAATTTCTCCAATCTCATAGGATGAAATTTTGTATTGGCCATAAAATTTTATAAAATACAATGTACAAATAACTATAAATAAAAATATGAAAAAAAAATCAAATGCATTGAACATTCACATTTGTTTGATGACGTCGATGAAATTTGTGGGATGGTTCCTCTTTTATTCTAACATTAATAGATGAAACATTTGGGGAGTTAATTTTTATACCTCTATTTAAGTGAATTGTTTCACGTTCCAAGAAAATAAAATAGATTTTAAAATTGAATGTCCAACCAACTAAAATTTTTAAAATTAAAAACGAATCAAACACATTGAACATTTACATTAGTTCACCAATTTGGTGGTTAAGAAGAATGCATAGTAAGGTTATGACATGATTCATCTTCACTTTTGGGATTAGTTGATGGAAACCTTAGGGAGTTAATTTCTCTATCTCTATTCAAATGTGTTGTGTATTGTTCCAAGGGAATGAAATACACTATAAGTTAAGTAAAATGAAAAGATAATGTAAATACGAGAATGTAATAAAACAACCTATACTATAATCACAATTTGAAAGATCTGTGTGGTACCTTACTTGTTTGATGTGAAATGTTATCAGGGATGATTGATTCACTTAGAGGTACAACGTTCTTTTGCGGAGGATGGTTAAAGGAATATCCAATGATTTAAGCAACTCGTTCCAAATTATCAAACAAATGGCCAAGTAAAATATCATCCAAATCATTACATAGCATTCCATCACTAACTCTACCATGGATGATTTTTAACCTTTCACCTTTTTCGAAACTTGCATTTGTAGATGAAAAAGGGTTAGAGTGGACATTTGTATCCACATTATCAATATGATGATCTTCCCAAATGCAAGATGTTTCTCCAATATAATGAACATTAGGAGAAGATCATGTAATAGGAGTAGAGTATGTATGCCTTCGTAGACTTAGTGTCCCACAAACAAGGGGGTCTCATGCACCAATTTGGTGTCTATTATCTTTAATAAGTAAAATGATATTTTTATATTGAAAATAAAAGAGATGAACCAAAATTAATTTTGAATGTTGTCTAATATTAAATTAAAACATAATAGACCATTAGATATTCACATGTTTGAACCATATAATAAAATAACAATGTTCATGATTTTAGGCAAATTATAAGCACTTCTGTAATATTTATGAATGGTTGAAATTGTGATTTCATTTATATGGTTTATTTTTTTGTGATAGTTTAAATTAATTAATTTAATTTGTCTAAACTTTAATTTTTATTAAATTTTATATTTAATTTAATTAAAGATAGAGGAGAAAAAAAAATTATTGTAAAAAAAATGATTCAAAATTTATATTAACCAAATTCTCTTAAAATATTAAAAACCAACATAATTAACTTAACTTATCTAAACTTTAAATTTCATTAAATTTAATATTTAACCAAATTAAGCTATTAAGAATAGATATTTACTCATTAATCTCACATTTTGAAGAGAATAGAAAATCATGCAAAAAATAAATGAAACACAAAGAGATTATAGCTACTCCTATCGAAAATGCACACCTCACAATTTAGAAAATGGGAAGGATTTTAATTACTTCAATACAGACCACAAAATGAAAATTCTTCCACTGTCATTATGGGGTCTCCTTGGAATATGGGCAGTTGCTATCACCCTGCAAGTATAGTCATAGAATACAATCTATGTGATAATAAAATAAGACACACTCATAATTCAATATATATCTTCTACATTGTATTTAATACAAAAAATGAAAATCTCTATTAACATATAAATGATGTAATGCAATCTATGTGATAATAAAGTAAGACTCTCTCACAATTTAATCTATATATTCTACATTGTATTTAATACAAAAATTGAAAATCTCTATTAAGATATAAATGATTTAATGCAGTTGCATAGAATAGGTGAATAATGATTTCTGTTCATTTGGTAAAATTGTAACATTTATTCAAACATTGCAAAACTCCAATAAAGTATAAAGTGATACAATATTTATCATTAATGATAACGCATTGTGCACAATTACAAAGACCAACCATTGAGATTCTACACAATTACAAAGACCCATCGAAATCCTTCACTATGTAAAATATCCCTAAGTTGCAATGAACAACCTTGAATATGAAAAACAAAACCCTACACAAAATCTTATGGATTCATAACTCTCTTAAACATATGATACATGTTACGGAATCATAATCTATAAAGCCAAAACCTACAAGGAGTCATTAAAACATAGAAAGTGAACATTAAAACTATCAAAAAAAAAAAATAACACTCCTCCTTAAACCATAATAAACCAAGTAGCAACAACTAAGCAAAACTAGTAGAACCTAGAAAAACTCTTTATCATGATAAAAATTAGAAACTATAAATGAAAATCACAAAAGGAAAACACTCTCATTTCGAAATTGAATGAAAAGAAATTTTTTGATGCAAAAATGATAAATAGGAGCCTAGACTAAAAAAGAGTTAGCTGAAAAAAATTATGTCCAATATTTTAATTGAGAACTTTCAAGATGGAGCTCCAATCTAGTGTTTCGCTGGATTTTGGTTAGGGTTTTGGTCTTCACTTCTTTGTCACTATAGCTACACTTTCCTTTCCCTATCTTCCTGGTGTGTGCACTGTGATGGTCTGCCACTTACTCCTATGTCCTCGTAGTTAGCACACCATACAACCCGTTATCCTTCCATTTCTGTTTCTTGACTGCAACACTTGTCAGAGATGGAGGGTTACATTGTCAACTATTCGGAGGAGCCATCTCCCTACAAACCCATTTGGACTTACCCTTGCTGCATGCTAGAGGTGTTGGTTTCTAGATCCCTGAGTTTTTCACTACCGCCGTGGTCCGAACTTCCTCCTATTTCATCGGACCCTAGCCCCTTCATGTCAGTTTGTCGTTTTCTGCTCTTGCTATATCCTAGTCCAGTCTCAACAGCCATTCCATTTCTCCACCCACGCTACATACACTAGCATATTGCATTCCTCCTTCCCCTTATTTCGACTATCCACTTCCGGAATCTCCCCATTTGTCGTCCATATCTGCCCACCATTAGTTCATGGGTTTCGACTGTAGGGATGACCCCCTCTTCCACATCCTGGCTTCATCATCCTTTTAGGTCACTATCCCAAAAACTTGGCAGCCATCCTTTCCTTTTGGCTGTTTCGATGTCCTGGTGGTAAACCCTAGGTATGGTAACCTTAGGTTACAGGCAGCTTCCTCAGGTACCTGGGACCCTCTATAGGATCATATGATGGCACCTCATTTGGAAAAAATTAAAAAGTCTAAGTGTGTTAAAGCTTCCCAAAAGGATCTGGCTCTTTTTTAGTGAAGGCATGCAAATGGGTGATGTCTTGGACATAGTGAACAAAGATTTGGTGGGAAGTGTGAGAGGGAGATCATACTTGGCCACCTGACTTCGTCTTTGGGTCACATATATTTGCAGGAACATACTTAGGGAACTCCCTTCCGTCACCACTCTGGCTTGCCGATGGTTCGCTCTTAGATTTCAAAGTGAATATTACACTTCATGGGTTCCCTCATGATACTGGCACATAAAATTGACCCCTGTTCTACTTAAGAGATAGAGTCTGTTATTTTACCCCCAGCGGGAACAATTGGGTGCTGGTCTGCTTTAGGTTCATCTCCCGGGATTTCCCCTACACTTCTGGTCTGAGGACATTTTTACTTGCATTGGGAATGCATTGGATACTTTCCTTTATTATCATAAATCCTACATTAGCTCTAGAAACAAATCGATGGCATGCATCTTGGTGCACCTGGACACCACAGAAGGACTAGAGGAGTAGATTACTCTTCAGTGCAAAATATTCACTAGAATCTATATTCTGGATTATGAAGGGGTGTCGTTTAGATGTAGAAGGTGTGACAAGGTAGGACATCTCTACAAGGAATGCCCTTTGGTCACTACTGCCTCCTCTCCCGCCCAAGATCAGACGGCGCACCTACGTAGGAGAAACCTACTCGTTCCTCTCATTCGAAGCCACCAGATCATAGTTCTGCTCACATGACTACTTTGGCTTCCCCCAAGCCTCATTCACCTACCATGACGAGCTCACGTGTTGCTACTGTGGCCGCTCTCTCTGCCAGTATTTCTCCTCCACATTTCTCTTCAATTTGATTATCTTTATCTACTTCTGCGCAACAATTTCATGTTGCATTTGCATCCATTACAAGCATTTCCTCCATTTTGTTGTAGATCTAACCCAGAAATATATGATAATAGAATTAACCCAAGAATAACAAGATAGAAATAGATAGAAATTCTTCTTTATTATCAAACCCTTAAGGTAGGGCAACACCATACATTCACTCCTTAAGGAAGGAGAACACTCCACAAGCCATATGCCTGTTCATACAATATTCCTTGACTATCTCTCCATGTGGAGTCTCTAGCCTCTATATAGGCCTCATACATACAATACCATGGGTCATTACCTTGGTTCCCTCATACCATCAACTAATACCATGGGCCCATTACATTATTATTAATGACTTGTGGTCCCTTACATGATATGGGTTAACCACCTTATTTATTACTATGGCCCATCCCATTATTACATTATTACCTTGGGTACCTCCCTTGGTACCCCATATTATCCCTCCTAGGTATATAACATTCCACCCCCCTAAGCATGTTTCGTCCCCGAAACATGGGAAGAACACAAATAATAAGATCTACTCAAAAGAGTAGTCCACTGGTACCATGCACGTGCATCTAGCCATCCAAGAGAAAGGTGAACCCTCGATCTCGCTGGTGCTTCGCTCGCTTGAGATGGAAGTTGATGGTGGCAGTTCTTCTGTGTTGATGTGTAGTAGGTGGATCGTCGCTCCTCGCTATGCGTCATACGGGGGTTGTTGTCCTTATGGCTAATTGGTTGCCATCTTGTTGGTTGTTTTCTTGCGGGGTGATGTGGGTGATGATATGTTGAAGTTTTAACCCACTGTGTCTTTTTCTTTAATTCACCTTGCTGTGGTGCCTGTTGTGGTGTCTTCGTTTCCAATATGACTTCAACCACTGAAACCTCATCAGATGTGTCAGCACCTGTTACCTTTTTGGCTTCAGCCTCTGTTTGTGTTTGATTATCAACCATCATCTGCTCATCATCTGATATGTCAGTCCCTGTAACATCTTCTGCTTCAACCTCCTTGGACTCTACCTGCTTATTAATGGAAATATCCTGTAATGTAATTTTCTTCTTTTTATACCAGAGCTTTAGGAATTTCTTCTGCACATTAATATTTATAATACCCACAGGTTCCATCCAAGAATATCCCAAAACAACATCCATATTATCCATATCTGAAGCATAAAAATCACCATGAAACACATACTTATCCATAGAAAGCTTCAAATCCTTATAAAGTTGAACATCATCATCATCAACCTGTGTATTTTCAATGTGTTTTGCTGGCACTTGTAATTTTTTTGCCAAGTTGACATTTATGAGATTTTGCTTGCAACTCGGATTTATAGACACAATGATTTTCTCCTTCTGAATCAACCCATGAACCTGCAATAAGGAGACACCCGTAGAAAATAACCCCTTACGTGTCTCATTCTTTTTTCTAGCACAAGACCATTTGTCCATAAGGAGTTTTTCAAATTCTTCATCTGAAAATTGGGACAACTGTTTGATGCCAAGTGAGTTCCACCATATGGCAGCCTCTTCTTTCAAATTAAGCCATAAGAAACTTTTCCAATATTTCGGATGGTTTTTCTTAAAATATTTTATGAATTCTTCAATAGTAGGACCATTATCTTTCCCTGTAAAAAATAGAACCGCCATGAAGAGGGTTTTGAAAAAAAAAAATTACTTGGCGAAAATTTGAAATTGTCACAGTTTCGTCAATATTTCTTAGAATCCCTATTATGACCTGTTTCTAGAAATGGAACAATCATTCTTCATCTACCCATGTGATAGAAATCTTGATCCCAACACTTAAAATTTCAGATCTGCGCTGCAACTCTCCCGCCGTCACCAAAATTTCTGCAAAAAAGAGCTGATTTTAAATCAGCGATATCTCCCTCATCCGGACTCCGATTCGACTGATTTTTTTTTGAAATTAGGTATTTTTTCACAAATATTCCAGATCTACAATTATGTTTTGCAGATCGTGCACCAGGACATCCAGATCTGTGCCGCAAACTTGCTGCCCTGAAAAATTGTCTGCAACCCCACTGATTTTTAGATCAGCGATATCTCTTTTATCCGGACTCCGATTCAACCTATTTTTTTTTTGAAATCGGCTATTTTTTCAAAAAGAATATAGATCTGCAATTAGATTTTGCAGATATTGCACCAAAAATTACAGATCTGATCTGCAAACTCGCCGCCCCCGAAACCTTGTAAAAAATAATAAAAAAAAATTTCTCCACTTTTGCGCCCAAGAAAGTGCTCTGATACCACTTGTTGTAGCTCTGATACCACTTGTTGTAGATCTAACCCAGAAATATATGATAATAGAATTAACCCAAGAATAACAAGATAGAAATAGATAGAAATTCTTCTTTATTATCAAACCCTTAAGGTAGGGCAACACCATACATTCACTCCTTAAGGAAGGAGAACATTCCACAAGCCATATGCCTGTTCATACAATATTCCTTGACTATCTCTCCATGTGGAGTCTCTAGCCTCTATATAGGCCTCATACATACAATACCACGGGTCATTACCATGGTTCCCTCATACCATCAACTAATACCATGGGCCCATTACATTATTATTAACTACTTGTGGTCCCTTACATGATATGGGTTAACCACCTTATTTATTACTATGGCCCATCCCATTATTACATTATTACCTTGGGTACCTCCCTTGGTACCCCATATTATCCCCCCTAGGTATATAACACATTTCACTCCCATCCCCTCTGTATCCCCCCCCCCCAAATCCTATTCCACCACCTCGCCTTCTATACCTCAGTTGTTTATTAATCCTCCCACTCCTGGTGCATCGGTCTCCTCTAGTCACTCTCATCCCTACAATCTACCTTCTCAGTGGAAACACCCTCCTGAGCCTTCTGGGATTGGCCTATTCTCGCCTCCTAAATTCGCCAAGCTTAGAAGGGGTCGGTACTCCTATATTTCTAAAGCCATTATCCAAGCAGGGGTGGATGTGGCCCAGGGAAAGAAATCTAAACTTGATAGGGTTCTTAGAGCACTGGATCCCCTCCACCTGTCTCATCCATGAAGTGGGTCCCTTTTAACTGTACAGGGTTGGCTAGACCTGCTAAAAAATTAGCCCTCACAAGACTACTGGATTCTCAACTGATTGATATTATCTATCTATCGGAAACCCTTGTGTTGGCCAAGTAGGTCATATTTGTTTTGAATTCCCTGAAGCCAAGATGGACCTTCCATGCACTGGATGTCAGTGGACGGTCTGGGGGAATTGCACTTGGCATTAACCCCCGCATGATTAAGCTACTTACATCTTCGGGAGGGGCTAGATTTTTTGGTATGGATATATACTCCTAGGAGCTGTATCAGGAATTCATAATCATCAATGCGTCTGCTCCCTATAATAACAGGGTTAAATTCTGGAATCATTTACTCAACCTATCTCTCACTAACACAGACAACCTCATTCTGGGAGGGGACCTAAATTTCTCAATTGGACACAAAATCTTAGGGACACAATGCCTAGTTGGACCCTCCCCCCGGATATTTTGAACATATTTTGGAGTAGTACCATATTGTTAATATCCCTATGAATAAGATACAACCAGCTTAGCATAACAAAAGAATAGGGGAAGCATCAAAATCCAGAAGGCTAGATCGCTTCTTAATCAAGGAGAGTTTGCTAAGAGCCTTGACAAACTTTCGTCAATGGGTGGGTTGTGGTGGCATATCTTACCACTCCCCTACATATTTGGAGTTGTCAAGTCCCTTTCTGAAACCAAGGGCCCCATTTAAATTCAATTCCATTTGGCTGATGGATCTTGATAACATCAAATTTGTTAATGATTATTGGCATGCACATCCACCTACTCAGGGGATATCTATATCATAAGTATTTTGTCGCAATCTAAATGAACTAATGAGTCTATCTATTCAATGAGATAAAAGAAAATGAGATCGAGACGATCAAACTCTTAGGTTCATTGAAGACAAGCTGGCAGATCTGTTGGACGAGAATGGGAGGGGTTTCTCCACTACAGAAGCTAGAAATATTCTCATTGACCAGGAAGTTCCATGATCCAAAATTGTTAAAGAATGTGAGGAGACCTAGCACCTCAGGAGTAGAGTTATCTCGTTATAAGATGGGGATGACAACACAAAACTATTTCATAATTAGGCGAAGGAGAGACAAGAAAGTAATACTATCTGGAAGATACTGAATGAGGATGGACATCCTACTCATACTTTTCATCAATTGGATGATATTGGCATGACCTACTTCCGAAAACTATTCAAGGGTCCTCTAGGGGCCACTCTTGCAGAAATCGTTAGATTTTCCATAAATTTCCCTCGTTTTGTTGACCAAGATGCGACAGTTGATCTCATTAAGCCAATATCAATTGGGGAACTAGAAATAACTCTTAAATGGTTTAAAAAGGATAAAATCCATGGCCTAGATGGATGGTTTGATGAAATTTATCTGGCTTTCTTTGAGACCATGGGAGAGGACCTACTTAAGGTTGTGGAGGAATGTAGGTTATTTGGTCGTATGTATGATGCCATCAACTCTACTTTCATTAACCTCATCCCCAAAGTGGACTCCCCTCTTTATTTCAATGATTTCAAGCCTATCTGTCTCTGCAACTGCCTCTATAAAATTATTGCCAAAATCATCGCTAATCGATTAAATTCCATCCTATCTTCCAACATCTCATCCGAGCAATTTTCTTTTCTGCATAACAGACAATTGCATGAGGCCATTGGCATCCCACAGGAGGTCCTCCAATCCATTAAGACAATGCATTTAAAAGTTTCCATCCTCAAGATCGATATTTCTAAGGTGTTTGATTAAGTCAGTTGGTTATACTTAAGAATTCTCCTCACACACTTAGGCTTCCCTCTCTCTTTCATTCAATGGATAATGTGTTTTATCACCATTGTATACTTCAACATTCTCATTAATGGCTTGGCCTCCAGTTACTTTCACGCAAAGCAAGGCCTCAGACAAGGATGTCCTCTTTCCCCTCTCATTTTCCTCCTTGTAATGGAAGGACTAAGCAAGTTAATATTGTAGGAAAGATGAGATGGGTGACCTCAAAGTATCAAGATTACAAACCATTACATCATCTCCCACCTACTTTTCATGGATGATGTCCTTATCTTCCTCAGTGGGGGTATGCAGGACTTCTCTTTTTTTTTTATGATATCATGCGGTTTTTTCCACTGCAACTGGTATGGAATCCAATCGGCTGAGATCTACAATCTCCTTCTCATATTTTACCCAACAGGAAATCGAGATCACTCTTCATAAGTTCCCCTTTCAAAGTCTTTTTCTAGAACATGGACTCAAATATCATGGTTTCCATATCAAGCCACATAGTTACAAAATATCGGATTGGACTTGGCTTGTGGCCAAGGTGGAAAAAAGACTTCATAATTGGAATTGTAGGTTCTTATCCAAATATGGGCGTTTAGTCCTTATTAAATCCATCCTTGAGGCAATTCTGGTTTACTGGATCTCCTTAGCATGGTTACCAAAATAAATCCTATCCCAGATACAAAATATTTGTTGTAGATTCTCATGGAATGGTTACAAGGAGGGGAAGCCATTTTCTTGGGTGGGCTAGAGTCAAATCGCGCATCCTAAGAAATGGGGTGGCTAGGGTATAAAGGATATTACTTATTTTGCACATGAACATACTGCCAAGATGGGATGGCATGTTCTCATTACCCGTAACCTTTGGACTTATGTGGTCCATCACAAATACATTTGGCTTTTTCATAATTTCGATTTGATTTGGCTCCTAACCTGGAAAAGAATAGGTATATCGATGATCTGGTGGGGTGCCCTCCACACTCTTCCTACTATCAGAAACTATCTTTCATGGCGTATTAAATCTGGCACATCAGTACGCTTAGGCATGGACCTGTGGTCAAGATGTTGTAATATGTACAGACTACCCCCAAATCTTATTAGGTTTCTAAATGATCAAGGCATAAACTTGATTTCTAATATTGTAGATCCGGAGAATACCACCATTGTTGCAAAAGCTTGGAAATCAGCTGACTTCTTTGGAATCAATGTACAATGGCATCAAGACTGGGTGGGCTATACCTCTACACTAACTAAATCACATGTACGTATTAGGGAGGAAAATGATGAACACAAAATTTATTCCCCGAAAGATGGATATCCTATCATATATGCTGGTCACGAGCCACCTGTTCTGGCTAAGTGGTGGTGTACTCTTTAGAAGCTCAAAGCTCCCATATGCAACGAGTTTTTTTATGTGGAATGTCCTTATGAACAAAACTCCTACTGGGGAAAATATGATGAAAAGGTCATTTGATGGTCCCTCCTTGTGCATCCCCTATCAACAGGCAAGTGAATCAAATAAACACCTCTTTCTCACATGCCATTTCACTATCAATTTATGGCAACAAGTTATCTTCTCTCTGGCTATTAGACAATGATGGCATGGAGATAACATTCAGACTTCTTAGAATCATTGGTGGACTCAAACCTTGAACCAGAAAGCTCGCAATCTCCCCCTTCTTTTCTGTTGGAAAATCTAGTTGAACAGGAATGGCATCATATTTTGAGACAAAGCTGCCCATTGGCCTATCTCTATCGCCCATATTATTAACTCATTTCATGAAATTGTTCATGATGAGCACTCTCCTCCTGTCTCACCTATGAAACCTGAAGTTATTGACTGAAATCATCATTGGGCATACTTTGATGGATTTGCACAAGAACAAGGATGTGGGGGGGGGGGGGGGGGGTATCCTTCTAAATCTATCTCACATATATTCTTACCCCATCCAGATGGGTTTTGGGGTTGGCACAAATAACTATGTCAAACTCATCACTATTAGAAATTTGCTCCATTTTGCATTAGGACATGATTCCGGGCACCGTCATATTTTTTGGGACTCAAAAATCATTATAAATTGGTTCAATAACACATATACATGTCATGTGCACACACTCAGGAACATATTGGATGAATCTATGCATTTAAAATAAAAATTGGATTATATTTCTTATCATTACATTTACAGGGAATGCAATCAAATTACAGACCAACTATCCAAGGAGGTCGTGGTCTAGCCCAGGGGTCAATGGCTAATTCAGGAACAACGGGATGCTGAAAAATACTAGTATTACCACGGACCATATATAGACCGCCCATTTCAGGGGGAAGATATACCCTAATACAATCTCATTTTTTGCAAATATTATCAAATCATTATATTATGCTCTATATATCATTGTATATATCTATTTCAGAATAGGTATGGTATACCCACTCGGGTTAATTTTGTATAGACATTATAAATTGAAGGCTACGACCTAACTCTCTGCATATGCGTGTTTGGTATCTACAACATGTAATTTTCTCAAATAATAGAAAATTGTGGGAAAAAAAGAGAGAGCTGAATATGGCAACAATGACTTCCCCTAGTGTTTGCCATAAAATTTCAATTTTTCTAAGCAAACACGTTGCAAAATGTAACTCACAAAACATAATATAACCCCATGTTTCATTTTTTTAAAATATTTTTTTTGGTTGAGAATGAAGCCACATTTGGGACCATTTCATTTGGAAGTTCCAAACCAACACATTTAAAAAAATGTAATGTAAGTCATTACTATGTGTTTCAAAATTAATGCAGCCACGTTTGGCACCATTTAAATTGAAAGTGAAACGTTTTATAATGTAAAACACGGAGCCAACTTTTAATATTTTTTTCATTTTGAGATTCATTTTTCTGTAATCTTGATACAGGTTTTCATTTTTATCTAATTTTTATACATGGAGATAAGTAATAGGCATAGTAAATTTTTAATCATCATTTGGTAAAAAAATATTTTAAACAAGGTTTAAACACATGATTTAAATATGCAAAAAGTTAAGAGTTACAATTTCATTCGTTGATATAGTGGAAAAGTCTAGAATATACTAGCATCTTTCAATTTAAACTATCATATCAAAATAATTAATTAAAAAAATGATTAAAGTGTCCAATTAGATGAACATAAAAATTGAAAATGAAAAATTTCAATACAAAAAATTAAAATTATTAATACAATAATAACATAAATTAAATAATAATAATGATTAATATATTAGTTAAGTTGTAGTTTTATGTTAAGTTGTAGTCTTAAAATGATATTTTTATGCTAAGTTGTAATTATATATATATATATTTGAAACATATATTTTACTTATTTTCTTGATATTTGATAAATGCAGACTAAAGTTAATTTATAAAAAATAAAAAGTAAATAAACTAGAAAAAAATGTTAAGACAAAATATTGAAATGTCCCATCAATAAAGAAAAATTTCTATTGATTATATCTACATCAAAAATAATGGTTATATCTATTTATATATATAATTCAAAGAAAAAATAAAAATAAAAACTAAAAAACAAAAAACAAAAAGCAAATAAACAAAAACAACATCACAAAAAACAAGAAGAGTAAAAAAAAAAAAGAAGCAGATGAACCAGAAAACGAAATAAGAAGCACTAGAAAATCAAGAAAGGACAAAAGCCGAGCCTTATCGGAAAAAGCAAAGACAAAATCAAAAAGCGCAAAAGCTTGTCATTATAACAAAGCTAAAAACGTTCACAGAGCCAATACAATAGCTTGTGCAGAGCTCATACAGCCACTGCAACTACAATTGCTTGTATGGGTTCAACAGATTCTTAAAGGCCTTAACGCGTATGCATCTGTGTTTAGATGTTCATGAAGCTATTGTAATGGCCTTGACACGGCTCGCTCTTCGTCAATTCTTCCTTGAGAGTTGACCTTAATCCTTGATCTGTTTCGATGATCTAGGCCTCCTATGTTACAATAAGTCGTTGTTGCTCAAGCCGAAATTCGTCCTTCAAGAAATCCACCATTTCAAGAAGATGGCTAAGCGAATTCATAAACACTGCTAAACGATTTCGATGGATTTTCAAATGGTGAGTCAACTGAACTCACTCAACTGAATTTCTTCCACCGTCTGCTTATCGCAAATCTGAGGTTCTGTTGTTCAAACTAAGGTGGTTGTGGTTGTGTTCTCCGGTTAAGAGGTAAATTGTTTTTATAAATTCAATTCCATCTTTTACAGAATTAAATGCACTTTGTACATTATTATTTTCAGTGTAGTTTTGTTTAACCCTATTAAATATTATTATATTGAGACTACCGAGTTGTTTAAGCCACATCGTTGTCATATCTATATTTTTAATTTTAGGTTTCGTTATCCCTGGCAAATATTTCTTCATTTCAGTTCGTTTTTTATGTATGTTGATTATAATTAATCCAGTCATTCTTGATTTCAGTTCAGCATATTTTAACATGCCTTGTTCACCATGAAACCCATCATTGTTCTCCTCCACTCTCTGAAACCATCAAAACCCTAGTCCTTTCATTTCTACAATGTCGTTCATTACTGTTAATTTATTCAGTGTTTCGTGGAGGATTTCGTTTTGATATGATCTGAGCCTCTGATGTCACCGTCGTATTTGCTCGTTCAATTGTCATTTCAAATTGTCAGAAACTTGACATGATCTTACTCCAATGCTTTCTATCGTTGAAAACCTCGTTCCCTCCATCATCATCTCAAACCAGACCAAATAAGATCGCACTACGGCCCGAATTGCAAATGGAGTACGTCTCAGCGCCTTGTTACAGGATTAAATAGTTTAGTTTTGTTTAACTCCATCTATTTTATTATATCGAGATTCTTTATTCGTTTTGTTTTTTCACTAAATTATTATTATTTTTTTTCAGTTTCGTTTTGTTTAACCCCGTCTATTTTATTCTCGCGAGGTGCTACTGCTACAGTCATTTTGTTTTTGTCATTGTGATTCTTTTATTAATATTGTAAAATCAATTTCATGTTTATAATGTATATAAAATTGTATATTGTCACCATATATTTTTGTTGAAAGAATTAGTTTCACTTAATGCTAAGTAATGTTAAGTGAAGTCAGGTTTCAAAATTAGATTTAAGATTTAAGTTTTAGGCTTAGGAGGGAGAGAGGGAGGGACGAAGGGAGCTTAGGAGGGAGAGAGGGAGGGATGGAGGGAGCGATGGTGACATAGAGAGAGAGAGAGAGGGAGAGGGGATAATGGGGGAGAGAGCGATTGAGAGAGATTCTGAGAAACTAAAATAGATGTTAAGGAAGAGAAAGAGTCAAGGGGAGGAGAATGAGAGGAAGGATGAGAGATAAGAAGAGAGAGAGGGATTAAGAGAGAAAGATGGAGAAAGAGAGAGAGGGAAGGAGTGTAAGAGGCATAGAGAAAGGGGGAGAGAGAGAGGGCAACACAAAGAGAGGGAGAGGGGGAGAGAGAGGGGGGCGACATCAAGAGAGAGAGAGAGAGAGAGAGAGAGAGAGAGAGAGAGAGAGAGAGAGAGAGAGAGAGAGAGAGAGAGAGAATGAGCGGCATGGGGAATGAGAGAGAGGAAGAGTGAGAGTTAGAGGGAGATAACATGAGATATAGGGAGAGCGACCAAGGAGGAGGGAGATAGAGAGGGAAATAAAGATTGAAGTGGGAGATGGTGAGAGAGAGTTAGAGAGGTAGTGAAAATGAGAGAGAGGCAGTGAGAATGAGAGGGAAATAAGGATTGAAGTGGGAGATGGTGAGAGAGAGTTAGAGAGGTAGTGAAAATGAGAGAGAGGCAGTGAGAATGAGAGGGAAAATGAGAGGAGAGGAGGGAGAGAGGGGAAGATATTTAGAGAGAGAGAGTGAGAAGGAAATAATGTTAGAGATATTGTGTGAGAGAGATATTCTGAGAGTGAGAAAGAGAAAGATTGGGAGACAATGAGAGAGGGAGATAGCAAGGGAGAGGGAGAGAAAGTGAGATAAAAAAAGTGGGATAGAAAGAGAGAGAGAGGGAGGGAGATCAAGTAATAGAAAACAAGCGAGAGAGAGGGAGAGGGAGAGAGAAAGAGGGAGAGATGAAGAGAGGGAGGGAAAGAGAGAGAAGGAGGGGGGAAGGGAGGAGGAAGCAGAATGGGTGTGTGAGAGAGAGAGAGAGGGAAAGGTAGAGAGGGGAAGAGAGAGAGGGAGAGGGGGAGAGGGAGGAGGAAGGAGAGAGAGAGAAAGAGAGAGAGGGGGGAGAGAGAGAAGGAGAGGGAAAAAGAGAGAGGGTAAGACAAGGAATAAGAGGGTGAGAGATTGAAAGAGAGAGAGATAGAGAATGATACAATATCATAGAGAGAGAGAGAGAGACACATAGTAAGAGTCATAGAGAGAGATTTAGAGACACTGTGAGAGAGAGATAGTAGGAGTGAGATAGAGAAAGAGTTATAGAGAGTTAGAGAGAGAGAGGGGGACAAAGGGATGGAATGGGGGAGGGCCTATTTGCACCTTCAACTTTCTTTCACAATATATTCATACACATTTTGTATTTATTTACTATCTAAAGTAATATTCTCATTCGCATTTATTGCAAATTGGATTTTTGAGCTAGCATATCTCATCTTTGCTCATGAATTTCTATGGCCTAACTCCCATGGAGAGAACCATGAATTTATGCTCAAACCATTCCAGTGTAAGGTTAAAGTTTGGGTTTTTTGAAGCTTTAAATTTTCTTTTGTTTTCCACATATAATTTTTACGAATAAGGAAGAGGACAAGGGGGTTCTACTTTGTTTCAATTTATTTTTGAAAAAATTAAATGAGAAGAAAAAATATGGGGTTTCATTTGATTCATTTGTCTTTAAGTCTAGTGTTTGTGGAATTTATTTTTATTGTGAATTACTTCCTATGATTTTATTTTCATAGAATGTATGAGTACAATAGGATAGAATGTATGAGTACAATAGGAAACTTTTCTATATATTATAGTCTCATTTTACTTTGTTTAAATTGATCGTTAATAATTTAAAATTAGAAAGGGAAAAAATAGGGGTTTATTTAATTTTTTTGTTTATAAATAATGTTGTTTTTTAATTTTTCTTTGTGTAGGAAACGTAGTCCTATTGGGAGGTATATAGATTTTTTATATTAAAAAAATTACTTTGTTTCAATGTCATTTGATCTATTTTATGTAAATTTATGTGGTTGAATATTTATGAGTCTTCGAAAAAGGAATGGTCTAACTTGGTTAATGATTTTGTAGGTCATATATATGCTTATACACCATGAAATGACTATTGTGTGAATATTTTCTTAGAAACTTATTTATTTTAAATCAGGGTTTCATTTGGTTTATTTTTAGTAAAATTATCTCATTGAACATGTGTGAGTTTGTGGAGGAATATTTGAACGAATCATTTTCTAGTTATTTATTTTTGCCATAATGAGATTGGGAAACATATTTAGGTCATTTTTGTAAAGAACCCTTGAATATTTGACGTTGAGTGATATTTATTTAAATATTTTAAAATTAATATATTACAAATATTTGTTAATGATATCGATTCCCTTTCCACGAAGAGTTTGTTGTTGAAATTTAACATTGGTTTTGGAATTTGGTTTTTTGAACAACTTTGTTGTATTTTCTTTCCACCAAAACTTTATAGATAACACAAGGTAATTTATTGTGGAGGTGAACCAACCTAGATCTATATTTACTATAGATCTATCAAGTACTAAGAGGGATCAAATATTTCAAGATGCAAACCTCTTTTGTGGGTGAAAAACTTAAATAAAGGTTTGCAACTTGAAAGATATTATCACTCTATCCACTTAATAGGTTTCAATTTAAGATGGATCTAGGATAGTTTTTATAGCACAACACATGTATTATAAGGAAAGTATGGTTGCTTATAAAGAATGAATTGATGTCTCCTAACATTTAAAATTAATTTATATAACATGATAATGTTAAGGGTGTTGAATACAATTGTAAATCACATAAACTCATATAAATAATAGCAATAATCCTAATACATAGAAAGTAATGTTCCTCATATTTCTTTTCCCCGCCACATTAAATGGTGATCAAAATGCAAAAACTATTACGAAATTTTAGATAATACTGTTTAGTCTTCAACAACCTTGATAAAATTTTAAATTTAAATTTTATTATTTTACAATTATAATTCCTTCAATATTCATGACTTTTGGATTGGATTAAATGATAAAAATTATAGTTCAAATAACAACATAAATAAGTAATAAAATATTTTCTTTAACTCAGATTCATAAAAAACATTGAAAATGTAGATGTTGATTGTTTCAGAGAAGAGGCATAAAATAAAATGTTTTGTTTGGTATTATATCATTTTGTACTAATATAAATATATTTAAACACAAAATTCATTCTTTAAAAAGAGGGTCGTAATTTACTTTTTATGTCGATATTTCGAGTACACTAGATTTATGGCTAGTTTAACATAATAGAGTAACAAATAAATTTTATTACCTCAAAGAATCCCTACATTACACAATCTTGACCAAGATGCATGTTTCCTCTCTAGTCATCCCTCTATAGTTTTATCTAATATAGATAGATATATGATTGGTATACTATGTCCCCGTAAAACATTTGTTGCTAGCTGGTGGATATCTTGTGACAATAAATAATCAGTGGCCACTGAATTCAAAGATCTACAATTTCCCAGAAGTTCAACACCGCTCA
Organism: Pinus tabuliformis; assembly: GCA_031772625.1. Taxonomy (NCBI): domain Eukaryota; kingdom Viridiplantae; phylum Streptophyta; class Pinopsida; order Pinales; family Pinaceae; genus Pinus; species Pinus tabuliformis. The sequence continues at coordinate 535,623,149 of CM062816.1, forward strand.
TAAAATTGTGTTTTCATTATTCTTGGTAAATCAAGCATAGTAGTAGACATGAAAGCACTAGTTAACAAGTTACTAGCTCACCAAATAATTTTTAATAACTTCTCTATATCTCAATGAGGATTTTCTACATTTTCAATGATGGTATATATTTTTTTTGTCCATAGCTATATGAATATGAAACTGTACACATTAGTGTTACAATTCATGGAGTGAAATCATCTCATATGTAGCTAAAGGATAGACCAAATATGTTTTAGACAGAGACATAAATGGTCATAATACCTACACATATCCCTTATACAGGGATTTAGAGCACCAGTCATGCGATCAATACAATTTAATATGTAATTCCATTTATTGATATTATCTTTTGGGATGTTTTTATAAAAAATAATTGAAATGTTGTTAATCTCCTCTGTTCTTATTGTTGCATTTATCCATACTTCAGTGATTAATAACTTCTAATAAATGAAACTATAAATTGGTTGGTTCTTATATATGATAGATGTTTGTTAGTTGATATCTTGGTTTCTTAAAAGGGCAAGGGAAAATTTCTTTTTTTTAGTGTCGTATTTTTCTAAGCTTCCAAAAAAACATGTTTAGTCTCAAGCATTATTTAAATAAAAAATTCTTAAAAACATAAATTTAATTTATAAATTTTATCAGAAATTTAATGTAATTGTAGAAATTTTGTTTAAATTATCGTGTATTCATTAAAATTTATTTAAAAATTTTAATCCAATTGTATCCATTACCTTTATAAAAATATATATATGAATTTTTTTTGCAAATATAAATTATATATTGAGAATGCATCTTTCTTCAAATATGTTATACCAATCTTACACTCAGTTACATATAATAAATCAATCCACACACACACATAAATATATATAATAACAAAATAATTACTTATGAAATTTTCTTTATACTAACACAAATTCCAAGTAAAAAATGATAGAAAACCATTCATCATTTATTTTCTTATAATTCTCTAATCTCATGAATGTTTGTAACAAATTTATCTCCCTATTTCTACCATTCCATTTAGTTGTTTAGTCATTAAAATTTTCCATATGTATCGTTCTTTATAAAACAATGATCTCTCTTGCATGGTTATAGATTTTTTTTTTTTTTTTTTCGTGAATCTAAGGACTTCCATTATATCATAATATTACATCGATTTATACAATTTTCCAAAATCCTACCATCCTCACACATACCATATTTATTTGCCACTAGGTAATTACCAAAAAAGATAGCCAATTTCCTTGGGAGGAACTAAGTCCTTGATTCCATGTGTGTGGGCTAGATTGGGGTCTAAGGCCTTGCCATGGCCTGAATCTCCCACAATGTGCCTTTCCTATTGACCCCTCTCTAGAATTCCACTTCTAGTACTACCTCGTTGATGAGGCATTTCTTTCCAAGCTATATCACAATATTTTCTGCAAACCAAAAAGCTATTTCCATAACAATAAGCATCAATACACCTAGATAGAATACCCCAAGAACCCAAATATGTACCTCCTATACCTATACATGGGATGAGGGCTAACATTCACAAGTTGAGATGTTAATCATGCCCTCTCTCTCTACAGAGGCACACCCAACCCTCCATCAAACCACCAAAAAATTGAGGTCCTTCCAAGACAAAGAGAACCCAATGTTGCTATACCAACCTATGCATTTTAGTCCACCAACTAACAAAATTGGCCCCATCACCATAAAATATACCCAATACTAAACCAAAACCTTGTAAAGAACCAGAATGTCGATCAATAAAATGAAAGAGCCAATGTCCATGGTTAATTAAGAATAAGGACAAGACTCGTGAACTATGGTAGTTCCTAGTCCCCATAAAGACTAACACAGAGTTGATGACAACAATAAATAAATAGTGAACTTACCTTAGTGATGTATAAATAATTGACATACCCCTTTGTGCAGAATTCATCCTAGCACATCTCATTGTTTCTCTAATGTGTAGCAAGTGACCAAAAGCACTATTTTTTCTACCACCTACTATTTTAAATCCAAAAGGAAAATTCTTGTAAAAGTGTTAAAGGTGTGATTTTATTGGAAAAACAGCTTCATCCTAGACTTACCTTGTACCAGGGAAACTTGAGCATCGTAAAACCTCCTTGAAACCATTATATTATGTAATATTTCCCATATTAATACTTAGTTGATACCTAGTTCGAGCACGTAAAGCCACAAGTGCCATGCTTGATCCAACGTCGCTACTACTGCCTCCATCATCATGTTGCAAGTAATAAAAAATCATCTCATTAATTAGCATAAATTCACATGTGCTTGCATGGCTGCGGGGTGCCATGCCACCCAACCTTAATTATAATTAAGGTCAAATGGGTGGCATGCACCTCCCTGAGCCTCACTTCATGACGTTTTTTCAACCCCAATGGGAGCTTATAGATGCTTATTACTTGAATGTCTATTTGTATCTTAATTAGTGATTTAAATATACACCATCTTAAGGGGATCTCTATTGGGGAAAGGTAGAACGAGGAAAGTGGCATGTAAGTAGATGGTGGCGATTTATAACACATTTGACATTTTTTTATCTACATCGGACTTATTGAATTTTTAGTCTCCCAACATAATCCTTTATTATGAAGGTATACTTTGGTAACTAATAATATGTTAATTTTTTATTTTAATATATTTGGATGAGAGTGGGATGCATTACATTTATACATTGCAAACAACATTGATTGGATGATGGTATGGACTGAAAGATGGAAAAAGTAAATTGATGATAACTTATCATGGCATAGTGTGGCTACATTGGTTAATGAAGCTGAACGTGAGAGAGATACCAATAATACAAAGAGGAAAATTGATTTAGAAAATGGTTTAAAAGATAAACATGCAAGCATAACCCCCCAATACTATTTAGTTTTTTTTAATATTATATTGATTTATATGGTGTGTCTATTTCTTAATTTGAATAATTTCTATGTATAAATATTATTACCAATTGAGAAGGAATATTTTACGTGTGTGGCATTACACAATTGAAATACGACAAGGCTATGTGGTGTAATGGCCACAAATTTCACATCAAAAATATTGATGAAAAGATGAAAACTTTTAATAGTGGGATTTTCAAAGTATTTCGAGTTACTAATATTTCCTCTAGAAGCGACACACATCCATAAGTGTCTAAAAATTGATACTGGTATTTGGCTGATATAATTGAGTGTGACTTTAAAACCTTCAAAACAATTTTTTTGGATGTAAAATGGTAAAAGCTACAAATGAATGAATGTGATCTTGACATAACTATTGTTGAAGATGCTAATGGATTTACCATGGTTAATATAAAGAATATTGAGATTCCATGTGATTTTGGAAGCTCAAATGGCGGCTTCATTAATTACATCTTCTACTATTTGGATATCATAACATCAATTTCAATAGTGTAGTTTCAACTTGCATGATACTATAAAACCTTATCTTTGATCAAGCCATGAGCTATAATTTATGGTCATGAACTCTATTTCACATACTCGTTCTATTTCACATTTTTGATGAGTTGGTAATTTTTAGACATACATATTTGATATATCTCTTTTAATACATATGTAATGACTTTATGCTAAAAATTACAACATTTTTTGAATATGCATCAATGTTGAATCAAGGTAAATGGACCACATAATAAATTGTATGACTTGTTTTCTTTTGCTATTCGATATCCCATAATATCCTCTCTAGCTTATGTTTAAAAAAAGACTAACTGAATTAGGAAACTTCTAGTATTCTCTTGGCTAGTTTTGGCATTGGGCTTCACCATGTACTCATAAAAAGTGTATATAGATCTATAACTTTGTACTCTCTCAATTGTTTCAACATCTAGTTAAAACATGATATAATGGACTCACCTTTATCTCTTGTGCTAAATATTTTTTGCTTCAAAGAATTTTGGTTTAGGGTTTTTAGGTTCATACATTAAAATATTTTACTAGCTCATTTGCAAAGTTTATGTATTTACATAGTCCCCTAATCATTTTTTAATTACATCAATACACATCATAATCAAATTACAATAAATTTTTCTCCATTCCTTACTGTTATGATGTCTGATGGATGATTTGCATTTTGTATTACATTATTTCTCTCTTTCTAATGCCAATGATCAAATCCATGCTTGTTACATTCATGGTGAACTAAGCACATTTGTTGAAATACTTGCAAAAAAATGCTTAAGTCCCACAATATGGTGTTTATTTTAATATGGGGACCCAAAATGATATACATTAGGAAACAAATCTAATATAAATAATAGTAATAAGGGAATGTGTTTGGAAAAATCTCATTCTAATATTTTGGGCATGCATTTTTTGATACCAATTGATGTTATCATAAGGGTGAAACCTTGGTGATAAAATCAATCTAAAAGAACAATAATTTTCATGTCCTTTCTCATTCATACCTAAATGGTTATTTCCAATGCATCTTCAAACCCCTTTGGTGATAGTACATGTTGATATACGATAATAACTTATTTACTTTTCACATACTATTATTTTCATAAATCTAGAAATGTTCCAATAATTTTGGGCTTGGCACATAATGTATTTTAACAACGAAGAATGCTCAATTATATCTAAATTTTATTTCTAATAAAATCATGACTTGGACTATCTACTTAGTAAGAAAATACCCTCACATATGAAGAATATTTATGAGAGATGTCTTTCCAATATCTCAATGTCACATAGTTTTAGGATTAATCATTGCATCTCCTATTTAATAATATTTATTCCCTACAAATACTTCGTGATACTTTGAATATATTCTCAATTACATCTGCATCCCTATATTTCATTTTGTTCTTATTCAATGTAGTAAATATATGGTTTTAATTAGAATAATATATTAATTACAAGCCTATCTAGAAGCATAAACCATACTATTAACACTCTCAAATAAAAGCTATTATCTAAATAATAACTACTTACAATTGAAATTTATTGATAAATATTTTTGACGCTATAAAAATTTCACAGAATTGTATTAAAACATCAACTAAACAATACATGTATATTCATGAAATTAACTACTCCTAGTAATGTATTATAATACATGTAAAATTATCATTAATATAGTTTTAAGCATTACAATTATTATTCTAAAACCGTGGATATAACATAATTACTTCTCCTTGGTGAAGATCTCATCTTCCAAGGGTGTAAGGAAATAGAAAGAAGGTTAATGACCAAAGACCATGAGGCATCTGATACCTTGTAGACCACTAACATGTCATTCCACATGGAGTAGTTATCCTTGAATAATAGTAATGAGTTAGATTGCATTCATGGATAACAATAAAAAATGATTATCTTCGCCAATAATTATAGATTTTTCTAGTGTTCTTATATTACATTGGTTTAAAATTATAATATTATTAAAGAATATATATTTAAAAATTATATTAATTATCCCTTTAATATCATTATTACATTTACTCAGAGTCTAACTTATATACGAAATGAGTTTTTTCACTATCATTTTTTTATTTAATTTTAATTTTAACCAAATTCTAGGAGAGATTTTTAGAAGCTTGAGTTTAAGTTGCTTAATTTGTAGAATTTGATTGTCCCAAGGTTTTTTAGGGGATGAATTCATTTATGCATTCAAAAATGTATTTGAGACAAGAAAAAATCACAGTCTTTCTTGAAATTGTATCCCCGGATTATGAAAAAACTTTTTCATCTATAAATTAGACTAATTATTTATCTATTTAAATATTTTTTAATTTATAGATTTTATTATATTTCTTTGGAATTTTTCTATTCAATATGCTTACAATGCTTAGTCATTTTTATCACTAGATTTATATGGATAACTAATTCAAATGTTAATGATATTTTAAGTTAGTACATTAAATACTTACCTGTAGCAATTAAGCTTTCTTCTCAATGTTGTCAACATAATATTCCATATTATATTTCTTGAAAAGATTATGATGGATAACTATGCACAAAATGAGTTGACTTTGGCTTGTAGCAAAGACAATTCTTAACTAATATAAGGTTCAACCTTTCTACCTAGCACAGATAATGGTGCATGCATATGATACATAATTGTTAATCAAAATTCGAAAATAATATTCTTCGTTGCGACTTAGTGAATATTTAGAGACAAATACAATAATATTAAATTATAAATTAAATTAGATAAATATCTAATGAGAAGTGAAGATTTAACTCAAGTGAACTCTTACATGTTAGCCTGAATGGTTTCTCGTGGCAATCACAATGCTGCAGACAAAATTGTTAATGGAAATTTGAAAATAATATTTTTTGCGAATGCTTAATGAAAATTTGGAAACAATAAGTAACTCAAGGCATGTCTATGAGGGGTTGGAAAACAATTACACCAAACATTTCTCGCTATCAAGTTGGGTTGGGAAGACACTGCTCATTCCAGCAAATAGTAGAGTGTCATCTTCGCCTACCTCACTCGAATTAAAAATTAACGGATAGATTTGAAATTACATCAATGATTCAAGTAGTAGTCTTGTGGACTTGGGAAGATGCATTAGCCTATAGTATTTTGGTTTATCACACAATCTTATCCATGGTTGACTCCTACACTTAGACATTGTCTTTGAGCTTTCAAGACATAAGCATCCAGATCTCTCCAGAAATAACTTCAACAGTTCAGTCCCTGCCTTCAACCAACTACCAATGTTGCAAGTCTTAAATATTTTCTCCAATTTTTCCAATGCTACAATTCCATCCTTTTTAGGAAATCTTCAGCATCTTTTACAATTTAACTTAACCTCCAATTTTCTTGCTAGATCCATGCCTTTTGAGCTAGGAAATATGAAAAAACTATAACATCTATGGTTAGCAGGTTGCAACCTGATCGGAGAAATTTATTGGATGTTTTTGCGTCAGTTAATGATTCTACCTCCTACAATAACTTCTACCATTTAATAGATTCTAACAAAATATGTAGCACAATATGTTTACTCCAAATTTAGAGAGGGACGTTATAGAAGAAACCCTTACCATTTTTATGATAGTTGAGATATCAATATATGTCTCCATTACCTCCTCATATGATAAGAATATCACTGCTTCTATTATCCTTTTATTAGTTTATTCTCTTTTGAATGAGGTAATTTCTCTTTTGGGCTATTGTTATCAGTTGATATCTTCCATACTCTAATTCTCTTTTTAAGTAAGACAAAAATACTTTCCACAATTGAAAATTGAGACATATGTTGAAAAATTCAATGATAAAAAAATAATATAAGAAAAATCTTCAACATAGCTACTTTAGTGAATCTGGCTAGTCTTTCTAGATACACTAAAACTACAATTGGAACTTAGCCATAGCATAATTCAGATTTCTACACGGAAATAGGACAAAACTAATGATAATCATAATGGGTACCTTGTGGAAGACATCTGGTATTTCTAGATACACTAAAACTACAACTAGAACTTAGCCATAGGATAATTCAGATTTCTACGCGGAAATAGGACAAAACTAATGATAATCATAATGGGTACCTTGTGGAAGACATCTATTTTGGTATTTTCATAGAATCTAATCGACATTGCAATACATGTAATTAAATTTAGAAAAACATATCTATACTTTGTTAATTTTAGTGCATCGAGGGATAAAGTGGAAAAAATCATATTTTTTTATAAAATCTGAGATACATACAATTAAGGTTTTGAAAGCATAAGCATAATAGGTGAAATGGGCTTGACACACCAACATTAAGGCCTCAAATGATCTACAAAATATAGGCCATTATCATATCATCCAATGGGATAATTATGAGTACTCATCAATATCATTACGATAGATTGACTCCCGTAAAATGCTCTTTCAGTTAATGTCAATAGTCAAAATATCAAATACAAAATACTGAACTTTTTTTATATTCCCTTCTCATGGAATTTAATTTGAAGGAGCTACACTTGATTCACCTTTACCTTCACTATGTTAAGCCACTTTAAGTATATATAAGTTATAGTTAATGTGCTAAGTATTAAATTTTATGCGTGGTGTGACTTTTTAGGAGATACAATGTCTTTATCGTACTAGGCGGCATAGTTTCTAGAATTCATTGTGTTAAAGATCATAGTGTACTATGGTTTACCTAATTTCAGAGTTAGTATGTTAAGGACTATAAATTAATCAATGTCATTTTTTGTTAATGATAATAGTGGTCAGAGGCTGCATTGTGGAAGGGTTTGTAATTCTCTAAAAGCTTATATAAGTTATGGGACATCTCAGTTTTTTGGCATTCATAATGGCTTTTGGTTAAGGGAAACATATTGCATTAAATACTATAGTGGTCATAGTGATCAAAGGTTACATTAAAGAATGAAAACCATTAGTGGGAGTTAATGTATAGTGCAATAAATATGAATATCTAATAATAAATTTATTATAATTAGTGAATTCAAAGATACATATATTAATATATGTATTTTAAAATGAAAATATTATTGGGAAACCTAGTGGATGCTTCCATATATTTTCCCTCATTATTGTAATCTCACAACTACTGTATTGTAGCTAAACAAGCCCGCAAAGATTTAGTAACTCGAGTTTTTGAAAGGGCTAGGGTTTTGCAACACTCATAAAAATATTCAACAAAATTAGGTTTGTCCAGAACTTTGAAATAAATAATTTATTTATATAATGTATCATTCAATTTTTCTAATGTATAATGTATCATTCAAATTTTTCTAATCTAAGAATATTTAGAAAAAAATATAAATTAATTATATTTTTACTATTAATTAAAAAGACTATTAATCCATATGTCTTTTTTATTTATTAGAGAATAATATTATTAATCCATATGAATTCTAATAGGGAAATTTTCTATTAAACAAACTATCTTTCAATTTAATTTTAACAATTTTACTATATAACAAAAAAACACTAATTATATTTATGCTTGTTGCTTATTTATAATTCTATGCATTTTCCCCCGGATGTGGGTGTTAGCGACGAGAGTTAACGTGATAAGACAGTGGATGGGCGGGGTGGATCGCCACTTGCCCGACCTGCACAGGATACGTGGAAGGGCAATACTTCAAAGCGCGTGGCACACCTGCATGACCATCACTCAGGGTACGTTATATCACTGGTTCAGCTGGAACGTTAGGCTCACAGCGAGGGAATTAAGTTTCACACGCATCAGCGTGCAGTGGAGGGCCCAAGCCATCAAGGGAGAAATAATGGGAGGCGACTCCCAAGACAAAGCCTGTAACCTTAAAACCAGAGGCAGGACGAGGGAGATGGTAAATTCGTTAGCGTTGCCGCTCTGCCGGCACTCCTCTGTGCATGATAAGAAACTCAGAGAGAAGGCAGGGAATTGGACCCAGGTGCTGATTATCTTGGTCCTCTCTGCGAGGCTGGTCACTCCCCTCCCTGAATATCGCTCAGGTATTGCAAGTCGGCCCTCCCGCTCTTTTCTCTTGGCATCTGATATCTGTGTTTGGTTTTGGTTAATGCAAAAGCACAGGGACTTGGCAAACCCAAAGAACACGTTCATTCTAGGCAGAGGAGGCTCAATTGGGAGGCATCGCCGCATCCAAGCTATCACCCCACAGAAAAATCTCTGGATTTGGGCCACTATCATCTGCAGGATGCCTCGATTGAGACCTAGAGCAGGCAGTCGTAGAGGGCAGGCGAGAAGAGCCCCAATGGATTCATCCTCCAGCGACTTGAACCATCCTCCAAGAAGAGGGCTTTCTTCTCATAGTAGAAGAGGAAGGTCTCGAGCCTCTGACTCTCAACCTGGTCCGATTCCTGCCACAGGCTCTGTCATTTTCACCTTTGACAATGCTCTCAATAGGCCCAGGATCACAGCCTATTTTACTGTGGTGTTTCAGGAGGAAGGTTTAGCTGTTGATTTAAGGACACAAGCGGAAAATTCGAGGGCTATCTAGGACCCCTCTTCATCTTTTCAGCTGGCTACAGAGACCATGCCTCAGCGGGAAGCTAATGAGCAAAGAAGCAGCGCGCGGGAGCCGATGATGGTAGATCTGGGCACTGATGCCCAGAATGTGACACAGTTAGAGGAACCACCTGATATGGGCTAGTGTCGAATTACTGAAGAGCCCATTAATGAATAGGAAGGCCATCCATGCTTCTATTTTTTGTAGAATGCCCCTGTCCACAGGGCAAGGATGTAAGGCGAAATGGTCATGGGATTTTGTTATTGTCTCGTGTTTCAGTTTTCATTCTCCTCTGGTCTTTTATTTTTGAGTTTTTGACTTGTCTCAGGCTTCAGAGATTATTCCCCTGCGTGGGAAACAATATCAGACATTTTTCAAATATGCATGTGCTGGATAGAACTGCCTCCCGCAGGAGCAGGGTGCTTGACTACGGTCATGTTGTAAATTTACCACCTCTTTGTTAATATAATAGATTTAGCATTACGTAGAAAAAAAAAAAAAATCTATGCATTTTCACCTTTTGAATTTGCGTCTTAACTTTGTGCATTTTCTGTCCACTTTCATGAAAGAAAGTCACTTTTTTCTTTTAAATTTCAGGAGTACCTTTTTAACTTTTCTATTTTTTTTTTTTCCATAACCATTTTTGCTTTTTCAAAATTTAACTATTTTTTTAATTTGTAGAGTATTCGAGATTGCAATTTTCATTTTTACAATTATCAAATTTTGAAATAATTATATTTTTAAAATTAGGTATTTCCAGATAATTAGATTTTAAATAATTTAATAAATTAATTTCAAATAATTAGTTTTAATATAATTTTTAGATATTAAAATATTATTTATTTTAAGTAATATAAAAATTATACTTCTGGGAAGGATTGGAGACCTTTGAAAGGCCAAGAAGGAATTAATTTTGATCATTAACCGGTGATTCCTCGAAATTGCTCGAAAAAGTGACTTAAATTACGTAAATCGTGAATCAGATACCCAGTATGAACATGGTATTTATGGCTCCACGGATTCTAAATGGGTGCCCGCGTAAGCAATGGGTTCCGGTGTGACAAGTAATGTGAGTAGTGGGCGCTTGGAGTTCATCCAACGTTCAAACACATTTATGCCAAGTAGTGTTCATCAAACGTTCAAACAAATTTATGCCAAGTAGTGGGCGCCTGTAGTTTGTTATTTCTGACAAAGAAAGCGGCATATTCCACTCCAACGATGCCCCGTGCGTTTGTTATAAGTCAAGTTTGTTATATTCCCCGACAAAAGCATATTCTCTCACAAGTTATACTCTCTGACAAAGAAAGCGGCATATTCCACTCCACCAATGCCCCGTGCGTTTGTTATATTCCCCGACAAAAGCATATTCAATGGCCACTGCGTTTATATTATGGAAACTATGAAAACTTGGATTCCATGCAACGTGGGAAGTACATATGTCTGGTAGGGTTGGGAATATACCAGTTGAATGAAGTGAGGAAAGCGCTATACAAATATATATTTCAATTCTGGTTATTTTGGAGGATTTTAGTATGTGTTTGGATGTGTGTTATTTTGGAGCATTTTAGTATGTGTGCTTGGATGTGTGGTTGGTTTGAGTCTGAGTGAGCGAGTAAATCTATGGTTTAAATATGTTTCGATCTGTGAGTGAGTGATCTCTGTGTGTGAATAGAGGAGAAGAGGATTTACAATTTTTGAGTTCACGGAGATCAATAACTGTATACATGGATGGCATGCAATTCTATGTATATGGTATAATTTTAAGCTCTCCCATGGCATCGAATTCAATTTATATATATCATTCCTCTTTGTCAATTTGATTGCAAATGTTGCAGGTTTAACTACGTGTTCATGTCATCTTATGTTGCAACAGGATGATAATGTTAATTTCTTGGATGAACTTAATGGAGAAAAGAGGAGAGACAAGACTTCAATATGATGTAAACCCTTCAACATCCTTCACCAGACAAATTTGAGTTACAAGTATGTAATACCTTCCATTCTCATGTAATACCTTTCATTCTTATTGACCGAGAATGGCTCCATGAATTTGCGATGAATTTTCCATCTCTAAATTTAATATTTTATGAATAATGGTTTTCACAAACATTTTTAATAATTGAACTGGTATATCATGTTTCCCATCAACTTGACCAGTTTAATCAGTTTTTAAGTGCTTATTGTATCTTTGTCTAATTAACTCTCTATCTGTATTCAATTAAATTTTTGTTAGTTTAATCAATTTATCAACAGGCTTATATTTACATGTCGAATTAAAATTTGTTTTTATTTCAATCAACTTAACTTTACTTGTGGAGTTAATCGACTAGCAACACAATTTTTTACATGAATTTAGCTCGCCTTCATTTATCAAAATAGAAAACTTACCTTTATTCCTAATTTAACTCTCCTCTACAATGCAACTTAATTACAATTTTCACTTGACTATTTATTAAATTTAGTTTTATAAATTTAATTTTATTACAAATATTTGCCTTTGCTGTATAGCGTCAGTGTATACTCTAAGTTAAATCTTGCAGTGTGAGCGTATAAATATACATAAATCTCATTGCACGCGATTCGATATGTGAGGAGGACATGTAATCTCTCATCCACAGGAAGATGAAGCACCTTAATGGTCAAGTGCATGAGTGGAGACAGGGGGAGGAATAATAGGAGGAGGAAGAGGTAGAGGGGGAGGTTGGGGAGGCATGGTCAAGAGACTTGTAAGGGCACTTGGAGGAGAAAGATGATAATGGGAGGAGCTAAGGTGGTGGAGGTGAGGGGAGAAGTGGAAGGCCGAGGAAAAGGAAATGGATGAGGAGGAGGAGGAGGAGTAGGTGGTGGTGGGTAGGATAGGAAGGTGTATGAGTGGGAGGGAGAGAAGGAAGAGGCTTAGGGGTAGAGGGTAGAGTGGGGAGGAGGTGTTGGGGTGAGGGAAACCAGAAGTGGGAGGAGAAGGGTAGGATGGTGGTGGCACAATAGGAGAGTGAGAGGGGAAGTGAGGAGGATAAGCAGTTGTTTTAGGAGGAGAAAGGGAAGGAGAGAGGGGGAGGAGGAGAAGGAGGTAGAGGTGGAAGAGGAGGAACAAGAAAAATAATAGGAGGAGGTTTGAGTGGAGGAGGTGGTGGTGGGTAGGGGGAAGAAGGGGAGGAGAGGGAAAAGGGGTAGGTGGAGGAGGTAGAGTGGGGGAGAGGAGGTGGAGGAGGCCTAGGCAAAGGGGGAGGAGGCAGAGGCGAAGGTAGAGGGTGGTACGGGGGGCAGAGGAGGGGGAGCGAGAGGAGAGGGAGAAAAGGGTGAGGAGGGGGAGGAGGAGGATTGGGGGGGAGGCGCAGATGCAGAGGAAGAGTGGGGGGAGGATAGGAGGGGGAAGAGGGGAAAGAGGCAGAGGTGGGGGGTGGAGGAGGAGGAGGAGGGGGAGTCAGCGGGGTAGGATGGGGAAGAGGTAGAGGGGGAGGAGTTGGAGGGGGAAGAGGGGGAAGGTGAGGAGGGGGAGGAGTGTGGGAGGGAGTGGGAGGAGCAGGTGGAGGAGTTCGGGGGAGAGGTGAAGGTAGAGTTGAGGGAGGTGGCGAAGAGGAGGCGAAGGAGGCCTAGGTGGAGGCGGGGGAAGTGAGCAGGCGGGTGGGGTAGGAGGAGGAGTGCGGGGGTTGAGGAAGAGGATGAGGATGAGGTGGGAGGGGATGGAGGTGGAGGCATAAGAGGAGTGGGGGGAGGAGGAGGAGGTGGAAGAGGTAGAAGCGGCACAGGGGTAAGAGGCATAGGAGGGGAGAGTGGGAAGAGGAGGAGGGGGAGGTGGAAGGAGAGGAGGGGGAAGAGGCGGAGCCAAAGGAGGGGGAGGAGAAAGATGTGGTGGGGGAGGAGGTGTAGAGGGAAGAGGGGTAGGGGTAGTGGGAGGAAGGGGAGGAGCAGTAGGTAGTGGGGGAGGGACAGGGAGAAGGCGGTGGGAGAGGCGGGGGAGGCAGGGAGGTGAGGTGGTAATGGAGGAAGAGGCGGGGGGAGTAGGAGGGTGAGGGGGAATATGTGGAAGAGGTGGAGGGTGAAGAGGCAGAGGAGGGTGGAGCGAGGGGGAGGATGGGAAGGTGGAGGAGTCGAGGGAGGAAGAGGATGAGGGGTAGGATGGGGAAGTTGAGGAGGAAGGGAAGGAGGAGGAGGGTGAGGTAAAAGGGGAGTAGGGGGAAGAAAAAGAGGGGGAGGAGGAGGAGGAGGAGGAGGAGGAGGAATGAGGTAGGAGGGGAAAGAGGTGGAGGGGGAGGAGTGGGAGGGAGCGGGGGAGACAGAGGTAGGGGATGGGGGAGGAGGCAGAGGTGGAGGGGAGTGAGGAAGAGAGGTAAGGGGATGAGAAGGAGGTGGAGGAGGTAGGGGAGGAGGTGGAGAGGGGTGGTGAGGAGGATTCGAGGACAAGGCGAGGGTGGGAGATGAGGGCGAGTGGGAGGAGTAGGGTGTGGAGGTGTGGGAGCCAGTGCAGGACGATGAAGAGGGGGCTGAGGGGAAGGGTGAGGAGGGAGAGGGATATGAGGTGGTGGATCGGGAGACAAAGTGTGAAAAGGAATGGGCGAGGAGGATGAGGAGGAGGAGGGGGAAGAGGAATGGGGGAGGAGGATGAGGAGGAGGAGGGGCAAGAGGAATGGGGTAGAGGAGGATGAGCAGGAAGAGAAATGGGCGAAGAGGAGGAGGGGGAGGTAGGGGGTGATTTTGGTGAGGCACACAAGAGAGACTTGTAAGGCCATGGGGAGGAATAAGAGGATGAATGGGGGGGAGTAAGTTTGAGGAGGTGAGGTGAGAAGTAGAACGGTGAGGACAAGGAGATGGAGGAGCAAGAGGTTAAGGAGGTGGTGATGGGTAGGATAAAAAGGTGGTTCATGAGTGGGAGGAAGAGAAGGAAGAGGCATAGGGTTAGAGGGTAGAGTAGGGAGGAGGTGGATGGGTGAGGGAAACCAAGAGTGGGAGTAGGAAGGAAAAATGGTCGTGTAACAATAGGGGAGTGAGGGGGTAGTTAAGGAGGAGAAGGATGTGTATTATGAGGAGAAGTAGAAGGAGAGAGGGAGAGGAGGAGAATCAGGTAGAGGTGGAGGAGGAGGAAAAGGAGCAACAATAGGAGGAGGTTTGAGTGGAGAGGAGCAAGGAATGGAGTGGGGAAAAGGAGGAGGAAGAAAAATATGAGGTTGAATGGGGGAGTATATAGTGGTGGGTAGGATATGAAGGTGGTGAGTGAGTAGGAGGAAGAGAATAAAGAGTCATAGGGGAAGAGGACAGAGTGAGGAGGAGGTGGAAGGGTGAGGGCAAGCATGAGTGGGAGAAGGAAGGGAAGGTGGTGGTGGCAAATGAGGGGAGCGAGGGTGCAAAGCAAGGAGTAGAAGGAGGTGTATTAGGAGGAGAAGGGTAAGGAGAGACAGAGAGGAGGAGAAAAAGGGAGAGGTGGAGGAGGAGGAACAAGAGAAATAATAGGTGGACATTCGAGGGTGGAGGAGGAGGGAGTGGTGTTGGAGTCCAAGGAGGAGGAGGAGAAAGAGGAGGCAGTGTAAGGGTGGGAGATAGGAGGAGTATGAGGAGGAGGAGAGTGGGGAGAAGTGATGATGCATAAAGGAAAGGAGAGGTGGAGGGTCAGGCGAGTGGTAATGAGAGAAGAGGGAAGGTAGAGGAGGAGGAGGAAGGTGAGTGTAAATTAGGATGCAGAGAGGAAGGAAGAGGTGGAGGGGGGGGGGGGGGGGTGCGACGCGGGGGAGAGAGGAGGAGGAGGAGGATGTGTTGGTTTCTTGATTTGGTTTAGGGTTTTACCCATGACAACCTGTTATGAAACCAATTCATCCTCTTCGAGGGGGAAACCTCTACAATTCACAAATGAATAATTCTTGGATGATACAAATGACTATACCTCCTTTATATATAGGAGTCTAAGGCATCATAATATAATCATAGCCGACATAACAATAATAATGTAAGGGCATAATAATAACAATAGTGGGCTTCTATGGGGCATAATAATAACAATATGGGGACTACATGGGAACTACAATATAATAAGGGGGTTTACGAGAATAAAGCCCTTCATACCATAAAAGTTGATTCAGTTCTAAATATAATGATGGAATGCATACCTTTTGTAATAATTGTACCTCATGTAGATCAAAATATTTCTCCATCTATAGTAGCCATGTTCCGGGATCCTTGCCATCAAACTTCCTCATATCGATTTTTGGAACATGGTGGGTCTTCAATCCAACATTACAGTCTATGAAATCATGATTAACATTTATTTTGTTCTCATCATGAGTTTCCTTTCCTACACTTTCACCATTAGTAACCATTTCTTATAGCAGCTTATTCAAATATATCTTCAATTCTTCCATCTGGGCAACCATGCCATTAATGTTATCGTCCATGCCATTCATCTTAGCTTCCATGCAATCCATCTTAGCTTCCATGCCATCCATCTTAACTTACACGACATTCATATTAGATTCCACGCCATTCATCTTGGCTTCAATTACCTTTTGTGAGAGTGAAATTTGTTGTACTTGGTTTTGTAATTTGTAGATCATAAAGATTACAAAATAGGAGATGAAATGATTAATCCTAAAAGTATGTGACATGGAGCTATGACAAAGACATAAACCACTCATAAATATTCTTCCGATGTCAGGGTATTTCCTTATTGAGTATATATTACAACTAATGATTTTATTACAAATAAAATATAGAGTAAATTGAACATACCTAATTGTTAAAATACATTGTGTGGCAAACCAAAAATTATTGGATCATTTCTAGATTTTTCAAAATAATAATATGTGAAAGGTAAATAAATAATCATCATATATCAGCATGTACCATCACAAAAGAGGTTGGAAGCTACATTGGAAATAACAATTTAGGTACGAATGAGAAAGGACATGAAAAGTATTGTGCTTCTATATTGATGTTATCACCAAGGTTTCACCCTTATCATAACATCATATGGTATCAGAAAATGCATGCCCAAAATATTTGATTGAGAATTTTACAAACACATTCTATTATAACTATTTTTTTTATATTTTTTTCATGATGTATATCATTTTGGGTCCGCATATGAAAATGAACACCATATTGTGGGACTTAAGGGTTATGTTGGTAAACATTTCATCAAATGTTCTTAGGTCACCATGAATGTAACAAGCATAGTTTTGATCATTGGCACTAGAAAGAGTGAAATAATGTAATAAAAAATAAAAATCATCCATCAAACTATTTCTTGTCATTTGATTACAATGTGTAATGATGTAATTAAAAAATGATTAGGGGACTATGTAAATACATCAACTTTGCAAATGGGCTAATAAAATATTGCAATGTATAAACCTTAAAACCCTAAGCCAAAATTCTTCGAAGCAAGAAATATTTAGCACAAGAGATAAAGGTGATTCCTTTATATCATGTTTCAACTAGAAGTTTTCAAATGTAATTACACTCTTTTTAAACATAAGATAGAAACAATATTATGGGATATTGAATAGAAAAATAAAACAAGTCATATGACTTAATATGTGGCCCATTTACCTTGATTTAGCATTGATGAAAATTCAAAAAATGTTGTAATTCTTAGCATAAAGGGATTGCATATGTATTAAAATATATATATCAAATATGTATGTCCAAACATTACCAACACATCAAAAATGTGAAATAGAATAAGTGAAATAGAGTGCATGATCTTAAATTATAGCTCATGGCTTGATCAAAGATAAGGTTTTATAGTATCATGCAAGTTGAAACCACCCTATTAAAATTGATGGTATGATATCCAAATAATAGAAGATGTAATTAATGAAGAGTCAATGGATTCAAACAACCTAGATCAATGCATATTTAAAAAAAGTTGGGTTTTCACTTTTCCAAACCATATATATCGATAGAATTCAAAACATGATTAAGGAATTGTGTCAGTATGTTGTGATTGCAAAGGAAATAATGAAATAGTTCAATATATGAATATGAAAATCCTTATATAAAATTTTATGAAGTCAAAAATATTTATAAAATAGAGGTAGAGGTTCTTCAGCCCTTCTCCATCATCACATTATAAAGAAAAAATATGTTGAGATGCTCAAATATTTGAAAGAAAGGGAAAAATGAAATATATAGGTATGCATTTTATGCATACCTAATGAAACCTATTTCAAGATTAATAGCAAAAGTTGTTTTACGTGAATAAACTTATTTTAAATATTTGCTATGATGGATATCATACCATTATTAATGAGATATATATAATAACAAGCAGAAACCAATAATGACCATAAACTCCTAACCTTAAGTGTAAAAAGAGTTGAACAAAGAAGGCAAGTTTGCAAGTCACAAAGATAGTTCAACTCTTAACTTAAATGAGGTGTGTATGTATTAAATGATCTAAATCAAATATCCATGTCCAATATTTCGTAACTCATCAATAATGTAAAATAGAGTGAAATAGATTAATGTATTATTCATGACTTGACCAAAGATAAGTTTTCATAGGATCATACAAGATTGAACCATGCTATTAAAACAAATCATGCAATATCCGGGTATGAAAATATGTAACTAATGAAGAATAATTGTATTGAAGCAATCTAGAGCAATGAAAATTTGGAAAAGGTTCAATATATAGAATTAAATCTAGATTCTTCTTGAAGAAAAAATACTTAAAGAAAGACTTCAATGATAAACAACGTCCTTTTTCACTTCCCTATATTTTTTGTTTGTAACAAAACATAATCCTTTTGAACTTTAATAGCATGGTTGTATTTAAATACTAAAAATATTAATTATCTCTAAGATTACATTATTTGGCATAAGTAAGTTTAACAACATTAAGGAATTGGTGAATTTGAGAATTATAACATTTAGGAAAATGTGTGGGTTAAACGAATAGAGGTTAGTTTTCTCCATCATGATATGTTTTGGAAAAATATGACAATGCCATATAATAAAAGTTTGACAATTCTTCTTAAAGGATACTTTCAAGGTCTATGAATATCTTTCACACTAAATCAAAGTAATGCTTCCTAAAATTCATTTTGAAGTATAAAAAAAAAATTCCAATCATGACATAAATTCACATGGATAGTCTCTTTTAGATTTAGGTTACACTATCTTCAATTTATACCACACATGTCCATATTCAGGATTAGTCTAGACATGTTCATATTAAGGAACCTCTTACCATTATCCTTAACCTTGCAAAACCAAAACCTAATTTGAGCTCTTATAAAAAGTCCCCTTCTTTTTTGAAAAAGTGTGGTCAATTTAAGCTTATCAAAAATACATCTTAAATCATATTCTCCACGATAAATAATAGCATATTATTGATCTTTTAAGAAACCCTCGTGAATTTTTATATCCCATAATGCAACAAAAAAAAATAAGGGAACGATCGTTTTGATCAATGTTATTTTAAAAAAACGAAACATGGGAATTGGTTTTAAAAAAATGTTTATTTATTGGAGAACTAAAATCTATGTGGGTCACCAAAATTCTCACATCGCAGAGAGGTTCTTCAAAGAAAAAATATTTATCCCAATACTTTGAACTATTATTTGAAAATAAGGTGTCACATATTAGTCCTTGTGTTTATAACAATGTATTTAGTAGCAATCCTATTACTACAAACATTCCTTCTTCCATATAAGGCCAAAAACTTATTGAAATGATGACTTTACAGTAATCGCCCTTACTATTGAAAATGACTTAATGGAGTTATGAAATTAAATAGGCTAAAACCTTTGTCTATGTCAACAATAGCACAAAAAAATGGAAGACAATAATTTAAACATTTGAGGCTCCATTGGATAGCTCAATATTTTGATGAACCAAATAGAAAATCCAAACAAAAACATTATATGGAAATTCCATTATGTTGGAATAAGGGAAACATGAAAATAACTCTATATGAAATTTCAATCATTGAAACAAATGGTCTTATAAATATACTTAATTCCAAATAAAATAACTTATCAATAGTAGATAATGCAGAAAAGGGAGAATGTCTTAAAAGACCATGAAAAAAGAGGATCAATATATCATTCAAAAACTATCTTTTCACTTATTTCTATTGGATAAAAAAATATTATATATTTGTAGTCGGGTGACATATATTGTGCTACATATTTGGTTAGAATATATTGAATGATAAAAATCATTGCGGGCAGTAGAATCATTACATGAAACAAGAGGAACCAGATAATTTCTTCAATGAGGTTGTAGCATGCCAGAGATGGATATTTCATGTCCTTCAGATTTCCTAGCTTAGAAGGTATGGTTGCAGTGACAAAAATGTATGTCAAGTTAAAGTATATAAAATTAGGAATATTTCCAATAAAGTTTGGAATCATGTAATTGAGAAAATTGTAGAACACATTTAAGACTTGCAACTCCGATAACTGGCCAAAGGTGGCAGGAACCAAATTCTTGAAATTATTTCTAGAGAGATACTTGTTTCATGGGAGTTGTGAGATGTCCAAAGACAAGATTGTGTGATAAATACAAATAGGGTGGATACTACATCTTCCCAATTCCACAAGAACAGGACTCAAACTCTTGACATAATATCAAAAACACATGTTAATTATTTGAATAATTTCCAAATATTCATTAAGCCTCGGCTAGAATATTTTTGTAAAATTTCTATTCATGATTTGATAAAGGATGTATGCAACATTATGATTGCCATGGGAAAATGCTAAAACTATATTGCTTACGGATGATTTGAACTATATGATAAATTTATCTCATTTTGTGTACACTTATCCTTCATATCCTCACAAAATAAAATATTTTTTTAGGGCATTGAGTTGAAAGCTCCACATGCTTAAGGCAAGTATTCAATGCGTTACCTTAAAATAACATTAACATTTGCATTATTTATACATATAAAAGCCAATAATTAAAATGGTTAAGAAATGTAAGAATATGGAACTGTAAAATTTCAAAACAATATAATAATATATAGCAGTTAAAAAATATATAAGTTTATAAATAATAATTATATCAAACTGATAATTAATATAATATTTAAATATACATAATTTAATAATATCACAATTCTAATCCAAAGTAATATAAGAATAGAAATTAATCAATAAATATATAAATTTGTATAATACTATTTATTGTTTTATGACACTGAATGAAGGACAATTATTTTTGGCTATTCAAGGAAAATTAATCCACTTCGAATGACCTGTTGGTGTTCTATAAGACGTCAGAGCCCTCTAGGCCTTGGGTCATTATCTCTTTCATGTTTCCTTATGGAAGACCAAATCTTAACCAAAGAGGATCAATTTTAATAATAATTATTATGTTTTATCAACTATTTTAGAATATTAATTTAATGTTTAAAATTATATTAATGATAATTTTATACATATTGTATTACACTAATAAGGGTATTGAGTTTAGTACATTCCTTTTGTTTAGTTGATGTTTTAATACATTTTAGTGATGTTTTTACAGTGTCAAAAATGTTAAGCAAATAAATTTCAATTGTATCAAATTAGTATTTAGATAATAACATTTGTGTCGTAGTGTCTAAAATATTGTTTATGTTAGGTTATTTTCTTCATATCTTAGGGTATTTCCTTAATTAGTCCAAGTAATCATTTTATTAGAAAGAAACTCAATCTATAAATGATCATACCTTGTTGTAAAAATAGATTGAGTGCCAAATAAAAAATTATTGGGGCATTACTAGATTTAGCAAAACAATAAGATGTGAAAGGTTATAAGTTATTATAATATATAAGCATGTACCATCACCACAGTGGTTGGAAGTTATGCTTTAAATAATAATTTAGAAAAAAACAGGAAATATATAAATTATTGTGATTTTATTTTGGCTTTATTAGAAGGGTCCATGTTTGTCATAACATCAACTAGTATCAAAACATGCATGGCCAAAATATTGGAGTGAGATTTTTCCAAACACACTCTCTTGTTACTATAATTTAAATTAGATTTATTTCTAGATGTATATTGTTATGGATCACCATATTAAAACTAACATGATATTAAAATGTGTTTAGGTCACCATGAAGGTAACAAGCATAGAATTTATTATGTGCATTAGAAGGAAAGAAATAATGTAATTAAAAATGCAAATAATACATCAAACACCATAAAAGGAATTGAGAGTGATTTTTTTCCATTTGATTACCAGGTGCATTTATGTAATTAAAAAATGATCATCGGATTATGTAAATGTATAGACTTTGCAAAGTAACTAATAAAATATTGTAATGTATGAACCTCAAAACGTCAAACCAAAATTTTATGAAGCAATACTTATCTAGTATAAGGATTTAAAGGTGAATCCTTTTTATATCATGTTTTCGCTAGATGTTGAAACAATTGAAAGAGGAAAATGTGATAGATCTATATATACCTCTTTTGAGTACATGGTGAAACCTAGTGCCAAAACTAGACAAGAGGACACTAGAAGTTGCTTTATGCAATTAGACTTGTGTTAAACATAGGATGGAAAGGATATCATGGCATGTTGAATAGTTAAATAAAACAAGGCATACCACTTATTATGTAGCCCATTTACCTTGATTTAGGACAGATGCAGTGAAACAAATGTAACATTTTACTAGCATAAAGTTATTGTATATGTATTCAAATAGATATATCAAATATCTATGTGGAAATATTGCCAACTCACCAATACTGTTAAATAGAATGAGTAAGAGAAATAGAGTGTATGAGTTTCAATTATAGTTCATGACTTGATTGAAGATGAGGTTTTATAGGATCATACAAGTTTAAATCACACTATTGCAATTGATTGTATGATATCCAAATAATAGAACATGTAATTAATGAAGATTGAATGGATTAAAACAACCTAGATCAATGCAAATGTAGAAAATGTTGGATTCACACTTTTGCACACCCATATATATTAATTGAATTTAAAACATGATTAAGGAATTGTTTAAGTATGTCAAGATTGAAAAGGAACTAATTAAATATTGCAATATATGAAAATTAAAATCCTTATGAAATTTTATATAAAGTCAATAACATTTAGAACAAAGAGTTAGAGGTTCTTGAGTCCTTGTACATCATCACATTATCAAAAAAAATTATGTTTAGATGCTCAATGATTCGAAATAAACTGAAAAGTGACATATTTAAGAACACCTCTTATACATACCTAATGAAACCTATTTCGTGAATAACATTGAAAGTTTCTCCATGAAAATACACTTATTTTAAAGCTTGGATTTGAGGGACATCATACCATAAGTAACCAGAGATCTAGAATAACGAAAATAAACCCATAATGACAATAAATTCTAGACATTAAGAGTAATTATAATTGAACAATGAAGGAAAGTGTTCAAATGAGAGAGATATTGTAACTCGAAACATAAATTATCCTTGTATGTTTTAAATGAGCTAAATCAAATATCCTTGTCCAATATTTTGTAACTGAGCAATAATGTAAAATAGACTCCAATATATTAAGTTATTACGTATGACTTGATCAAAGATTATTTGGCATAGGATCACATAAGCTTGAGTCATGTTATTAGAAAATATCACGTGATATCCAAGTATGAAAAGATGTAACTAATGAAGAATACTTGAATTGAAGCTATCTAGAGCAATGCACATTTCGGAAAGGTTTAATCTATAGAATTAAATCTAGAATTTTACTGAAGAAAAACAAAATTAAAAAATAACTTCAAAGATAAACATGGTCCTTTTTCACTCCCCTAGATTTTTATTTTGTAACTAAACATAATCTTTCTAAACTCTAATAACATGATTGCTTTGGAATACTAAAAATATTAGTTCTCTCTAGGATGCCATTCTTTGGCATAAAATAAGTTTAAAAACAATATGGAATTGGTGCATTTGAGAATTATATCATTTAGAAAAAGGTGTGGGATGGACTAATATAGGTTAGTTTTCTTGATCATGATATGTTTTGGAAAAATATAACAATTCCATATAATAAATGTTTGAAAATGGTTTCCAAATGACACTTTAAAGGTCTATGTATAATTTCCTTTGAAGTATAAAAACAATTCCAATCATCACATAACTTCACAAGGATGGTATTTCTTAGATTTGGGCTACACTATCTTCAATTTTGTACTGCACATGTCCATATTGAGGACTTATATATCTTTAATTTTTGTAAGTACATTTCCATATTAATTATTCCCTTGCAATTATCCTTAACCTTGGAAAACCAAAACCTAATTCTAACTCTTACGAAAAGTCCTTTTTTTCCCAAAAGTGGGGCTAGTTTAAGCTTATAAAAAGCTTAAATCCTTCTCCACTTCAACCGTTAGATACAAAAATTATAATAAAAAAATATTGAAATATATATAATAGTGACACTGAAATTTTGAAATATTGAGACATAAATTGCGATATTCCAAAAAAAAAATTATTATAGTTACCAAAAATGAAACAAAAAAAGCAAGATGGAAAGGAGAGCATGCTTGAGGAAATGGAATGTAAAACAAATACACAACACAATGAGAGGACTTACCTATACCACTTTGTGGTGAGTCTTGAATCTGAAATTCAAATAAAAGAGTTAGTAAAAAACCACTTTTATTAGATATAACTATGAATAGGCATATGAAAACTAAGAAAATAACTATAAGACTATTGGATATTTAAATGGGAGTTGTTTTCTCCAATTTAATCCTAATAGCTTGATATAATATCCAATGAAGGAAAGAATCTCATTTTAAACAAAATAAGGAGGGTGAAATAGCTACCATAAATGCCCATATTTGCAAATTGGGGTGAATGGAATGTTGTAGCTCATAATTATGATGAATACAAAGTTGTAGCTCCTGATTTTAGGGGCTAATTGATTTTTTTCTAGTCTCCCTTGAAATAAGGCTATGCTAACCTACATACATATTTGTTTTTTATAAAATAAATTTGTGGAAACTAATACTAATGCACTATGATACAAAATATTTGGTAATATACCGATTAGATCTTCCACACTTATAACTTAATTATTAGGTGGGTGGTAGAGATTCAACCTCAATGGAATATGTTCAAATATTCATAGTAGTATTGAAATAACAATGATAAGATTTGTGTCTAGCTTAGGTATGCTCTTTCAATTAATTTACCTCAAAGTAAATAATTTAAGAAAAATTCACATCAACAGATGTGATGTTGGCAATGTGGTATTCTTAATCCATTGTATTAGCACATGGTATTATAAGAAGAGATATTTACAATTTAAGAAAGCACACAGTAAAGTGGCGTTAATGTAAATGGCTAAAAATATAGGTATATGCCATATAACTCTTATATTAATTATTTGTGTAATAATAATAATAATTATACCCCCGATTGGGATGTGAGCAAGGCCATGCTAGATCGTGGGATTCATGTCACCATGGTTACAATATCAAAGGTAATAAAGGTTGGTGGGTGGCATAGCCACCCTTCAACATCAAGGGGAGATCTCTCGCAAGGTGAAATATGGAAAGTTGAAAATTTTTGGTAATCAAGAATTATTTCAAGGGCGACCTAGACAAAGTTTTAACCCTTGTTGAGAGAAGAGATGTTGGGAAATCAATAGGACTAGAGAAAGACAAACATCCATCCTACTCAAAAATAATGAGGGTTAGGCACTAGGGAATGAATGCATGTGAGTATGTTAGGTTTCCTTTTACCCTCCCTTCAATTCTCTTGTGTCGCATGTATGATGGCGAGTTCCATAAATGGTTAATTTCGTAGCATCAACACCAATACGTGCCTTGGTGGAGTATTTACAATTGGCCTCATATATATTATTATCTTTGTCTTGTGGTTATTTATTACTTTCAGTCTTTGTTGCATTGACTAGCCTAGAGAATGGCCTTCAATTGGAATTATGGTTCCTCCCATGCTCTATGAGATTTTCTCAGGTTGCCCACGATAGGGAGGAGGGGGTTTTGTGGCATTTTTCTTATGATCTGAATATTTAGAAATGGTTACCTTTCATGTTGGAAGGTCGGTTTATGGTACCCAACCAAGAGATAGGAACTCTTGGGGAGGGAACCCCTCCTTACCATCCTGACAGTGGTTTTAGGGATGACATTGGGAAACTTAACTTTAGTTTCTTTATTAATTATCACATTTTTGACATGCATGCTAGAAAATTTAATGTTCATGGAGTGACTTGAATAAAATGTGTTGTTCACTCAATCTCAAATTATAGATGGTTTAATGCTAATTTGATTTTTTATTTCACGTCCTCCTAACATGATGTGTATAGGAATATCATTTGGAGAAGACAATTCTAAGAACCCTAATGACTAGTTCTCAAGAAACAATCATAAGTATCTTAGGTGTTGCAAGATAAAGAAAGGTATGGCTCATATGGGTCTAAGACAATGATATTCCACCATGCTAAGTTGGGACTGAGGCAAAGAATGATGGTTGAACAATGGAATTCTAGGTGGCGTAAAGTGTCGAGCTGGAAGAGGAACTGTCTGCGAAGGTTGGTCATGACTAAAGGCGGGGGCAACAATATTTCAAAGAGCCTCGTCCTTATCAAAAATTGATGTGAGACTAGAAGAACATGAGGAAATGTTGATTTTAGACTGGAGCCAAGTAGGGCAGAGCTAGCTTGTGACTAGGGAAACATTATAATAGGCCCGAGACAACACAGAGAGAGAAGGAATTTCTACACTGAAAATTCTCTTCTATACTAGAGAATGAAGACATTGATGGTCAAACTTATGGAAACAGAACTAGAAACCCCATTGAGTTATAGGGGGAGCTAGACTTGCTCCATCAAGACATAGAGTAGGTGAATTTTATTTTGAATCATGTGATAGGGTGACTGGAAAGAATCAATACTCATATCCCATGTAATCTCCCACTGGACCAGCAGGGATCCATTGCAAATTATCCATCCCCAATTGAATCATCTAATGATTGATACCTTTTATTCACAATTAGTAGCCTATGGGTAATTTCTAGTTAGTGTTAGAGGTTAGCATGATATTGCAGTGTTTTTAGTGCTATTAGACTTGATCAACGCTTTTAAATTTTTGTCAGCATATGACTCCACGAGATGGTCAAAAGTCTTGGTTTTCCTCTGGGTAGGTTGAGTCCATCTAGTTCATTTTTGAACATGCGTGTACAATATTTATTTTTGAACAAAATAGAAAGATCAAAAGTTGGCTTACAATTAATAATAATAACGATAATAATAAAGTTATAACTTAGTAAACTTTTATGATTTTTTATTTTGGGCAATTTCTTAATGTTTTGATTCTTGATTTCGGGCTTTTGTGATCCATAGTATATTAAGAAGAGTCTTTTTGGTAGAAATCACATAGGAGAAATTTTTCCAACGCGTTTCTAACCAGCAAGTGTGGTTCATCATCAGGACTAGATGAAGATGCAAATCATGGCACATGCTTAAATAGAGGGTGATGCTTGTCGTGGATTTATTGTTATACGATTTTACCAAGCATTTACTTATATCATTACACTAGTCATAATAAAAGGAATAAATCATTTTATTGTCAAAATATTTTATATATAGTATATTTTAATATAATTTTGCAAACAACCTTTTAATTAAATTGAAAAGGAAAATAAGTCAAAGCTAAATTTTAAATAAATCTCAATCCTTTATTCATGTGTAATATTAAAAATACTTAGTGGGCATTCAGATTGACTCCCTATGAGAAAACCTATTAATTATTGATAATTAAATTAAAATTCAGGAATCCTTATTCATGAATGTAATACACATAGTACAATCACATTAAAACTATTAACATGGTTGATACAGTCAAAGGCTTCATAAATAAAACAACAAAAACTATTGGGAATCTAAATTTTTTAATTTATTAAAATTCAATAAAACCTAACAAACTTTGTAACACACTACAACCATTAATAAGAATTCAGATGAAGCATCTTCTACCCATATTCCCTTGGCAATCAACCTAGAAAGGTTAATTAAAAAAATAAAAACAAAAATAAACAAATCGTCATCCACGTTAAGTTGAACCCGAAAGTCTTTGACAATTAACGAAGCTTAAATATGTTTTAACAAATTCAGTTATATGTGTATGATATTTTTGAATTTTCTATTCCCATATATATTTTTAATCACTAATATTTATATTAATTAGCATAAATATATATTTGTAATATAATTTTTTAAATATTTGATATATTCATTTTCATTTACGTTTTCTAATGATGAGTTAAATGTGGAGGTCATTTATTGGTGTTGTTGTGTTCAATTTCAACAACTTTCAGAGATATATATTTCTATTAAAATTATTCGAAACTTGAATACATTTTCATTTTTTTTCTTTATGAATGGAATTTAAAGGAAAGAAACAAAAATATAATGAAATGATAATACATATTTTCACTAACCTCTTTATTCACCAAAAATCCCCTTTAAATGAATGTGAAATATGTAAGACACCTTCCATGTGATTCAGAATAGATTGATATTACAATATGGAAATAAAATTTTAGATAGTTATTGACAACCTAATAAATATGTTTTAGTAAACACATTAAAATATATGCAAAACTAATAAAATATACTTAAATTCAATGGGAAAGCTAATCATTTTTTTGGTTAATAGGGAGATAAATGTTCAACATGACACATAGTCTAGGTTATGTAACACTTATATCGCCTTCTATGGAAAGTCTTCTACTAAAAGTGGTGATATTTTTAGTATATAGGTACAAAGACAAATTCCTTAGTTCTCTCTGCAATAAAATAAATCCATGAAATTGAAATAAAATTGAATGTGCATAGAAAACTACAATCAAATAAAAGAGACATCCAATGTTTATTTTAGTAAATTATAATACGATTAATTCCATGCATACTAAAATGTCTTTCATCATTTCAAAGATAAAATATCATGAAAAGTACACATTGTTTGCATTGAGGATTGTGATCAATAATATATCATAGAGACTCACAAAATGCAAAATTTGAATGAGCTACAACTTTATTCTCCATTGATTATCCCCATATGTTAGTTTTAATCAACAATGTTTCATTTTTTCTTCTTTTCTACTCACTTAATTCTTTTATATATTTTCCTCATTTTTAACTAGAACCATGTTTTTATTTCTTCTATAAGGGTTCTATCAAGTAGGGAAAATTTTAAGGATGGAAATTTATTTTAAATTTTATAAACCTTGGCTATTCTTACTACTCCCTAGTATGAATAATATAACATGTTTGGTTATATTTTCTTAAAAGTATTGATATTCCTAATGATTTTTAAGCTAAAATAATTTTATAGTATAAATTTTGAGCAAACCATTTTTAGAAAAAATAAAAATTGACAAATCATATTCTTCTGAAAAATCATGGAAAATTAACCCACTCTAAATGTTAGCCCCAAAAAAATTCTATACTACTTGGTATCTAATAATTTAATATCTTAATTAGCTTCCTCGCATTTATGAACAAGATGTATATTTGCTACCTTCAGGAATTTATCAAGATTCTTGATTTTCGAACAATCTTTGTCCTACTAAGAGCTATTATACTATCCTTCACTACTCTCTATTTTCTCTATGCATACGCGTGACCCTTGTACTTCAAGGGTGATTAAATTCCTATTGAATGAGAAATGTGATCTATTCTTGTGTTATACTTGACTACATCAACCATTAAACATGATAACTCATACCCTACCAAACATACATGGGATACACCATTTACTTTTTTTATGGGCCCATATTGATGGACAGTTATTTCCAATTTCACCTTTCTTATCTCTTTCATCCTATTATTGTTAGGATAAATAGGGCTTACCTAAAATATTTGATTGTTTTATGCCCCTTAATGATATGTTTCTTCCCTCTTATCCCACCTTTCATAAGGTAAATCCTTCATCTTTATTCCAAGTTGGAGATTCTTGGAGGAAGCTAGATGTGTAGAAAGCACTAGCACTCCTATCTATATCACATCCTTTCTTCTAAAATTTCCTCTCCTTCCTCCAATAACTCATCATGTTCATCATCCCAGCACATGAGATCTCAACAAACAATCTTCTTCAAAGATCCACATGTCTTTCTTTTGCAAATTTAATCCTCACTCCAAACTCTTCAACGTTTTTTCCTAGCAATGTCCTATTGGAGCTACATTTCTTTTAGCAATATCAACACTTATAAATCCAATTTATGGGAGTTATTACTCTCTCACATAATTCCATGTGGTCATTCTCTAGTTAGAGGTTCCTTCTATGGCGTCCAAATTTTTAATTTAAACCTTGTTAAAATGTTTACACTAGAATGTTATTTACCTAGTCACCACATGTATTCCAACCACACAATATATTTTATGCATGAATTCCATTTTTGGATCAACCCTTGATAATCACATAAGTTTGAATTGTATACAGGAGTTATTGCTACTTTCTCCCCACACTGTAGCTAACAAAATTTAATACAATTGTTTAATTACTCTTATTACGTACCCAAATGTTTCCTCTTTTTTGAAGTTGTAGTCATTAAGAACCCTTTAAATCCTAATTAGAAGTCTTTAAATACATGTACCACCTCCCTTGCCAACTTATTCAAACTAGAATTCCAGTCATAAAACACTTATATATAGAAATAAGGAAGGAACAAAGAGTGTAAAAATTTGTGTGTAAGGAAAAGTAAGCCACATAGCATAATAGACACAAATGTGTAGAAGATAAATTAAAGCATTGAAGAATCTTTTACCAATTTGAAATAGAATTACAAGCATGGATGTTTCTTAGTGATTTCTACATTTCAAATAAATGCATCAAAATAGAACTATGATATTTTAGTTGTAGGATGCTAATTGGCCCTAATTTTGATGTGGCTTACAAAAATTTCAATATACTACGTCTTTATTCCACCGGTCTTATTCTCTTATATCTAACATAATCCCACAACTTCCCCATGGTAATTAAAATTATTTTACAATAAATAATTTCATAAAAATAGATTTTTATCATTAAATTTTATAAAATGAGTAAGTAAAACCTTATAAAATTTTATTATTTTTTTAGATATGAGTGAATAAATATATAAAAAATATATTTTAAGATGTAATTATGATATTTGTATGTCTTTTTATAAAATGTCATATTTTGTAAGAGAATATTATTTTGTTTTTTTTTATCTTTAAAAGTTTACTCTTTCCTTTTTGAATTATAGCACTAATTTTTAATTTACAATATGATGTTAATAATATTAAACAATGACCAAGCACATTGTTAGTTTTTCATAAGTTATGTACATTTCATTTTGGAATCTAATTTTATTCTATATATGATGAAAAGGATTGGGACAACTCATAGAATGGAATTAACCTTCTAATTTTGAGGGTCACTATCCTACATTTTTCTATGTAAACAATAGTTTATTTTTTTAATTTTCTTTTGTAATTATTTATTTAAACAAAAATTAAACCATTTGCTTCCTTGAATTCACCTGCTTAATTTTTTTCTTATTTAAGAAAATAAAAAGGAGGCAACATAATTGCAGTGTTAGGTTTTGGATAGAAAACTTCAAGTGTTGGACTTTGTGAGTGGATAAAAGAGATAATTTTTCTTCTTTTGTTGGCATTCTTCACATAATTTACCTGTAAAAAGCCATATCACTCCATGTAGATTTCATAGCATCGCAAGGTCTATGATTCCTATTAGTTTCCAAGGTCGTGTGCAATTGTTTTAAGAGCAAACTCAATTGATCATTTGATGGAATATGGTAGCACAATTTGTAAGTTACAATGATGGTGATGGAGATGGGATGCTAATGTCAATGTCATTTCCTCAAGGTATGACACTGGAGGTATGCAAGGAATTCCTGTGAAATTGAATTATCTTAACATTGTTGAGGCAAGCCTCTTTTCTCATTATTGTTTTAAAGTCTAGTTTAGAAATGTTGTTCTAGAATATTATAACGTATTTAATTCTTGGTACTTACATGTGTACAACACACTAAAATTGTAGGTTCACTTAGAGAAATACCCTCCCTACATTAATTTCCAAGGAGGCTTTCAAATGAAATGATTTTTTTCATTACAACTATTTTGCTCCTCCCCTCCTCCTCTGCCTCTTGCACATTCATCTCTTCCCCCTCTAACCCATCCTCCTCATCCCCCATCCTGCCCCTCCTCACCCTCCTCATCCACCTCTTCCTCCTCCCCCTCTACCATCGACCCCGCCACCCTCGCCCTCCACTCTGCATCCTCTGGTGCCTCTCTCCTCCCTCACCTTCTCCTCCACCTCCGCGTCTTCCCCCTCGACCTCTTTCCTCCCCCTCCTCCTCCTCCACCTCCCACTATTTCCTCTTCCAACTCCTCCTTCCCCTCCACCGTACCTCCCCATCCTGCCACACCTCCTACTCCTCGACCTCTTCTACCACAACTTCCACTGTCCTCCCACTCCTCCCCCCCACATCTCCTCCGCCTTCACCTCCCCTGCCTCCTCCTACCCCTCCTCATTTTCCTCTTCCCCCTTTCCCGCTTCCTCCCCTTTGCCCTCCTCCAACCGCCCCACCTCTCCCAACCCACACCTCCTCCCCCTACTCACCCCCTCCCGCCACGTTCTCCCCCCCCTTTCACCTCCTCCTTGGTCGCCCCTTCTGCCTCGTCCATTCCCCCTCCTCTGCATCCCACCCCCACTTAGCCTCCTCTTCCACTTGTTGCCCCTCTGACTCTTCTACCTCTTAGCTCTTCTCCTCCTCCTCTTCTTCCACCTCTTTCCCCCTCCTCCCACTCCTCCCCCTCACACCTCCTCCGCCTTCACCTCCCCCACCTCCTCCTACCTCTCCTCATTCGCCTCTTCCCCGTCCGTTGCTTCCTCCCCTAGCCCTCCTTTAACTGTCCTGCCCCCCCAACCCCAACTTCGTCCCCATCCTCACCACCTCCCCCCACCTTCTCCTCGTCCCCCTTCTCTACCCCTTCTGCCTCGTCCCTCCCCCCTCGTCTGTGTCCCGCTCCCACTCCACCTCCTCCTCCACATCTTGCCCCTCCGCCTCTTCCGACTCTTAGCTCTCCTCCTCCTTCACCTCCCCCGCCTCCTCCTCCTCCTCCTCTGCCTCTTTGTCCCTCCCCCAATTCCTCACCCTCCGCCCCGCCATCCAACTATGTCTCGCCCTCCTCCTCCTCCTCGTCCTCCTCCACCCCTTTCATTTCTTTTGCATCTACCCCTCCTCCTCCTACCCCATCCTCCCCCTCCCCCTCCTCCACTTCCTCCTCCACCTCTTCTTTGCCCTACCCCTCCTCCTCCCACTCCACCACCCCCACATCCTCTTATTCCTCCTCCTCCCCCTCCTCCCCCTCCACTCTGCCTCTTCTAGCATCTCCCCCGTCACCCTTTGCCTCCTCCCCCCCGTCACCCTCTACCTCTGCAACCTCCTCCCCCTCCCTCCCTTACCTCCACCACTCCTCTACACCCATTCCTCTTCCTCTACCCCTATTCCTCCTCCCCCATTTCTCCCTCATTTCTCCTCCTCCTCCTCTGCCACCATTCTTCCCCTATTCCTCTTCGCCTTCACCTCTGCCTCCTCCCCCTCCCCTTCCCATATTCCCATTTCCCCATTCCTCTTCATCTTCACCTATGCCTCCTCCCCCTCTTCCTCCTCCACCTCCTCTTCTTACATTCTGCTTCAACCTCTGCTTCCACCGCCTCCTCCTCATCCTCAGCCCCCATTCCTCTTCCTCCTTTGCCTATGCCTCATCCCTCTTCTCCACGTTCACCCCATCACCCTCACCCTCCACCTCCCTCTCCTCTCCCTCTGCCTCCTCACCCACCCTACCTCGCTGCCTCCCGCTCCTCCTCCTCCCCCTCACCCTCTTCCCCCTCCTCCCACTTCTTCTCTTCCCCCTCTTCCTCTACCTCCCTGACCCCTTCGCATCCCCATCCTTCCCTATTCCCACTCCTCCCCCTCCTCCTCCACCTATTAACCCTTCATCTCTTCCCCCTGTTCCCAATCCTCCTCATACCCCATTCTGCCCCTCCTCGCCCTCCTCATCCACCTCCTCCTCCTCCTCCTCCTCCGCCTCGACCATCGACGTAGCCCCCTACCCCTCCACTCTTCATCCTCTAGTGCCTCTCTCCTCCCTCACCTTCTCCTCCACCTCCACCTCTTCCCCCTCGACCTCTTCCTCCCCCTCCTCCTCCTCCTCTTATTCTGTCACCACTTTACCCCTCCTCCCTCTCCTCCCCCCCCACCTCCTCCACCTTCACCTCCCCCACATCCACCTACCTCTCCTCATTTTCCTCTTCCCGCTCCGATGCTTCCTCCCCTTAGCCCTCCTCCAACCGCCCCACCACACCAACCCCCACCTCCTCCACCTTCACCTCCCCCACATCAACCTACCCCTCCTCATTTGCCTCTTCCCACTCCATCGCTTCCTCCCCTTAGCCCTCCTCCAACCGGCCTGCCACACCAACCCCCACCTCCTCCCCCTCCTCACCACCTCCTCCCACTTCACATCCCCCTCCCCCTTCGCCCCCTTCTCTATCACCCCTAATGCCTTGTCTGTCCCCCCTCTTTGCCTCCCAACCCCACTCTGCCTCCTCCTCCACCTATTGTCCCTCCAACTCTTCCACCTCTTAGCACTCCTCCCCCTCTTTCTTCACCTCCCCTACCTCCTCCTCTACCTCTTCATACCTCCTCCAACTCCTCCCTCTCTGCCCCACCCTCCAACTCTGCCTTACCCTCCCCCTCCTCCTCCTCCAGCTATTCCCCCTCTGCCCCTTCCATCTCTACCCCTGCTTCTCCTGCACCTATTCAGAAGTCGTTGTAAAGTATGTTAAGCCTCTGGCTCCATAGCAGTATTCACTCTGCCTTTCGCTCAGCCCTCTATGCTCTTTATCTCAGCAGAATGAAGAAAGAAAGAAAGAGAAATAGCAAAAAAAAGGACAATGATACTAAAACGATAAATATATTAATTAATCAATGAATTAATGAGACTAGAACCATATCACATACCCAAACCACTTGATCCAAAAGTGGAATGGAAATTTTGTTTAATCAGTTTGCTTTAAAGATCAAACTACATGGAATTCAAGATTGAACCTCTGCTCTTTCTCTCTCATAGCCATAATGATCCTCTTTGTTGTGCTCTACTCTTAAGCAAATCCAGAGATAACACTCCTCGAAGAATTAAAAATAGAGAAGTATTAAGAAGTTGTTGTAAGGTACCTTAAGCGCCATAGAGGTATTTACTCCGCGGTATGCACTCTTTATCTCAATAGACTGCCTGAAAACAAATAAAGCAAACAATGCACCATTAATTGAGAAAGTCTAGAAATAACTAATGAAATGATATCACTAAAACCATACCACATAACTTTAAAGATCGAATGACATGGAATTCAGGAATGATCCTCTATGCTCTACTCTTCTTTCTCTCAGGCGTAGTAATCCTCTTTACTCTAATCTTAAGCAAATTAAGCAAACATTAAACAACATTAATGCAGAGATTATTATTTAAAGATCGAACGATATCGAGTTAAGGAATAATCCTCTCTGGTCTGTTCTTTCTCACTCCCAGACGTAGTAATCATCTCTACTCTGATCTTAAGCAAATTAAGAAAACATTAAACAATATTAATCCATAGATTATTACTTTAAAGATCGAACGACATGGAATTCAGGAATGATCCTCTATGCTCTGTTCTTTCTCGCTCTCAGGCATAGTAATCCTCTCTACTCTGATCTTAAGCAAATTAAGTAAACATTAAACAACATTAATCCAGAGATTATTACTTTAAAGATCAAACGACATGGAATTCAGGAATGATCCTCTCTGCTCTAAGGCGTAGTAATCCTCTCTACTATGATCTTAACAGAATTAAGAAAACAGTAAAGAACATTAATCCAAAGATTATTGCTTTAAATATCTAACGACATAGAATTATCTACTCTGTTTTTTCTCGCTATCAGGCGTAGTAATCCTCTGTACTCTGATCTTAAGAAAATTAAGAAAACATTAAACAACATTAATCCAGAGATTATTATTTAAAGATCGAACGACAAGGAATTGAGGAATAATCCTTTCTGCTCTGTTCTTTCTCACTCCCAGGCGTAGTAATCATCTCTAATTTGATCTTAAGCAAATTAAAAAAACATTAAACAATATTAATCCAGAGATTATTACTTTAAAGATCAAAAGACATGGAATTCAGAAATGATCCTCTTTGCTCTATTCCTTCTCGCTCTAAGGCACAGTAATCCACTATATTCTGATCTTAAGCAAAATAAGTAAACATTAAACAACATTAATCAAGAGATTATTACTTTAAATATTGAACGACATGGAATTCAGGAATGATCCTCTCTGCTTTGTTCTTTCTGGCTACTCTGATATCAAGCAAATTAAGAAAACATTAAACAACATTAATCCATAGATTGTTACTTTAAAGATCGACATGGAATTCATGAATGATCGTCTCTGCTCTGTTCTTTCTCGCTCTCAGGAGTAGTAATCCTCTCTACTATGATCTTAATCAAATTAAGCAAACATTAAATACCATTAATCCAAATCCAAAGATTACTCCACGAACAAGTAATATAGAGAAGTATTAATTTGTTGTAAGGTACCTTAATTCTTTCGCTTCATAGTGGTATTCTCTCAGCCTTTAGCTCAGCCCTTTACACTCTTTCTCTCAGTAAGGTGATAGTGAAAGAAAACAAACAAAGCAATATTAATTGACAAAATCTAAAATCAAAACCAGAAATTAGTTATTAAAGACTCCAAATCAAAATAACGACCACATCTCTCTCACCTGGTCTACTGATTCAAAATAGGAAGGGAGGTTGTGTTTAACCAATTCCCTTTAAAGAACAAACTACTTGGAATTGAGGAAGAATCTTCTCTGCTCTGCTCTTTCTCGCTCTGGCGTTAAATTCGAAAATAAAACAAAAATGACATACACAACTCAGGCACAGAGGTGAAGCCACACATGAACAACTGAACAAAAGCAAAGACAAAAATGACCATAGCACACCAGACAACCACTGCCTGAGAGGAGAAGGGAGAAAAGCCCAATACACGTTATAGAGTGAGGCATCTTTCGCACTCATATTCTCCATGTCAATCTTGAAATCTTAAATAGTTGATAACGGTCAAATTTTCTGAAATATCTATGCAAGTCTAGATAAACTCCAACAAAAGCTCGACGAACAACTAAGGAATTGATTTAAATTCATGAGTTTAAAATGGTAAAAAGACATCAGGTTACTATTTGATAGGATGCCTAATACCCCATCTCCCCATTGTTTGTTACTTTTGTTGAATTTTTTTTTTTTTTTTAATGAAGTATATTATTTAGTATGGATAATTTTTATTAAAATTTTAGATTTTATAATATATATGTGAATGATTTAAAAATTAAACTATTTATATATGTTTATTTTTTAAAATTAATGAAAAAAGTTAAATAAATAAATAAAAGAAATTAAATATAATATATATTTTTATAATATTATATTTATATTTAAGTATGATTGGAAAAAATATCAAAATTATTATAATGAAATTGAAAAAAATTATATAAAGATAGAATTATATTAAAAAATGTGTAAAGAATGATGAAATCATGAAACTAAATAAAATTATATTTAGATTTTTGAAAATAGAACATATTAAGTAATACTTATTTATTGCCATGTTTGTAGGTTTTTTCTCGTCAAAAGGTTTGCACCAAAATACACTTCTTATAACTTGTAATAACAAGTATGACTAAAACACATGACGACTAAAGCATATCCATATCCCTCTGTCTATTCTTAAACACATGATGACTAAATTTAAAAAGTTCAGAAAAGAAAAAAGATAACAGTTGCCACTTCTTAAACACATTCAACTATTAAATTTAAAAAATATTAATTACATTCTTAAAATCTCAGAAAAGCAAAAAGATAAATTTCAAACTTAGAAAGTGCACAGAAAATAAAAGAAATCTGTCTATTCTTAAACACATGATGACTAAATTTAAAAAGTTCAGAAAAGAAAAAAGATAACAGTTGCCACTTCTTAAACACATTCAACTGTTAAATTTAAAAAATATTAATTACATTCTTAAAATCTCAGAAAAGCAAAAAGATAAATTTCAAACTTAGAAAGTGCACAGAAAATAAAAAAACCTTAATGAGTAAATTCAAAATGTGAATCCCATCCCAAACCATAAACGTCTTTCAAATCACAATGATGCGATTATACCAAAAGAGAATCTCATTATGAATAAAAATTTGCAATACAAAACTTAAAAATATTAATATAGTAATAGCATGTTTTTAAATAATAATAATGATTTTATAGTAGTAAAACATAAAACATAATATTTCAAACATATATTTTATGTATTTTCCAAAATAAATAATAAATTGAAATTAAAACTAATTTTAAAATATATAAAAAATCATAAAAAATAAATAAAAAAATACCTAATTAATAAATAAAATCTATATCTATTATATCTATATTTAAAATAAATATATATTTAAATATATAACCAAAAACAAAATACTTAAAACAAACAAAACGATACCAAAAAAGACTAGAAAGCAAAAAACCTACAAACCCAATACTCCGTATCACTCGGAAAATAAAAGCTTTTCTTGTAAGAAACCTTCCTTTTATAGTTATGATGATGTGCTCAGAGCTTACCCACAGAAACGAATTGACTTATACAGCCCCTTATGGCTCCGGTGGGGGGAAGTGGATTTATGTATCATTACCTCAGTAAACCAAGAAGCCCCTATGGAAGTTCAATACCAATCTTTGGGTACTTTCCACGAAATCCATGAACATTATCTA
Organism: Pinus tabuliformis; assembly: GCA_031772625.1. Taxonomy (NCBI): domain Eukaryota; kingdom Viridiplantae; phylum Streptophyta; class Pinopsida; order Pinales; family Pinaceae; genus Pinus; species Pinus tabuliformis. Next base: position 535,661,921 of record CM062816.1, read on the forward strand.
ATAAGAAAAGGTAGAATGGGAGAAATCCTTAATATATACATTCGAACAACTGTTGGTCGTACTCGTTTCAATCGAGAAATGGAAGAAGCCATACAAGGGTTTGCCTGTTCTGAACACCCAAATAAATCACTACCAGCTCTCAGGATCTAATGTTATTGATCTTGTGATTTTTTCATTAGTGCAGATATAGAGATCGAGGAAGCCTTCGAATAACCGGCTTGAACCCATTGCTTAATCCTGCTCATGAAAATATGAAGATTTTTCCTTATGAAAGAACAACAAAAAAACAACAGTAAAAAAAAATCAAAAAACAATAAGCACACGAGCGCGTGCTTATAAATCAAGAAAGCACAAAAGTTAAAAATCTTGTTGTTATAATAAAACAAAAAAGCTCAGGAAAAACAACGTGACAAACCGAAACCTTAATCACAAAATCAAGAAAGCACAAAAGCTGATGAGTTTGCCCTTATAACGTTAAAAAGCAAAGAGAGAAATGATGTTGAAAATCGTAAAGGCTCACAGAGCCATTACATATCTCATACAACCCATTAAAGCTCTCTGCATCTGTGCGGCGGTGTGTGGATCGAAGTCGTTGTTGCTCAAGCGGAAATTGGCTAAAGCGAATTCAAAAACACGGCTAAGCGATTTCGATGGATTTTCAAATTGTGACTCAATTCCTTACACCATCTTTTTAACGCGCAAATATGAGGTTCTGCTGTTCAAATATATGGTTGTTCTGTGCTCCAATTTAGGTAAATTATTTTTACAAATTCAATGCAGTTTTACATTTTTTAGTTTCATTGTAATTTTGTTTAACCCTATCTAATTTTATTATATTGAGACTTTAGGTCGGTGACAAACATTTCTTGATTTCAATTCGTTTTTATCTATGCTGAGTATATTTCATACTGTCATTCTTGATTTCAGTTCATCATTGTTTACCATGAAACCCATTTAGTTCAAAATACATCTTGTTGTTACTCACTCTTATTCATTCTTATTCATTGTTCTGCTCCACTCTCTCAATCCATCAAAACCCTAGTTCTTTCATTTATACAATGTCGTTCATTAATGTTAATTTCTTCCTCATTTCGTTTTGGTGGGATTTCGTTTTGTTGAGGTCGCTTTGTTAATCTCTTTTTTAATACTAAATGTTTTATCGAAAAAATCTTAAATTCTCTTATTCCCTCTTTTATATATATTAAAACTGCATTTAATCATGATTATGATTAAATTTTTATTTGTTATAATTATATTTCTATTTATTTTTTTTCATCATAAAACCTAGTCAAACACATTCAATTGTGTTTATGATCAAATATATATTTTTGGTGTAAGGTAATATTAATTTATTATTGTATTTAGTATGGAAATATATATTTATTTCACCTGCATTTAAATATTGCATGGTTATTATTTTAATGTCATCATAAATTAATATTACCATACACACTAAAAATACAATTAAATAATAACTATGCAATAATTAAATGCAAGTGAAATAAATATACATTTCCATACTAAATACAATAATAAATTAATATTACCTTACACCAAAAATATATATCTGATCATAAACACAATTGAATGCATTTGATCTGTTATATATTTTTTTCATTATAAAACCTATTCACACTTTCGGTATTTATTTCCCTCACTCTCACTGTGCAATAATTAAATGCAGGTAAAATAAATATACATTTCCATAAAATAATAACTATGCAATAATTAAATGTATTTAGTATGGAAATGTATATTTATTGAAGGCGTAACCTAAACCCTAAACCCTAAACCCCAAACCCCATACCCTAAACCCTAAATTGTAAACCGTATACCCTAACCATTTTATGACATTAAAAAAAAATTTGTATGTCATACAAATTCTCATTATAAAACCCCAGTCAAACGCCTTCAATTGTGTTTATGATCAAATATATATTTTTGGTGTAAGGTAATATTAATTTATTATTGTATTTAGTATGAAAATGTATATTTATTGAAGGCGTAACCTAAACCCTAAACCCTAAACCCCAAACCCATACCCTAAACCCTAAATCGTAAACCGTATAAACTAACCATTTTATGACATTAAAAAAAAATTGTATGTCATACAAATTCTCATTATAAAACCCCAGTCAAACGCATTCAATTGTGTTTATGATCAAATATATATTTTTGGTGTAAGGTAATATTAATTTATTATTGTATTAGTATGGAAATGTATATTTATTTTACCTGCATTTAATTATTGCATAGTGAGAGTGAGAGAAATAAATACTGCATTTCACCTGCATTTTAATTATTGCATTCAATTGTGTTTATTATAATGAGATTTCACCAAAAAATATACATTTCCATACTAAATACAATAAAATAATAACTATGCAATAATTAAATGCAGGTGAAATAAATATACATTTCCATACTAAATACAATAATAAATTAATATTACCTTACACCAAAAATATATATTTGATCATAAACACAATTGAATGCGTTTCACTGGGGTTTTATAGTGAGAATTTGTATGACATACAATTTTTTTTTAATGTCATAAAATGGTTAGGGTATACGGTTTACGATTTAGGGTTTAGAGTATCGAGTTTGGGGTTTAGGGTTTAGGTTACGCCTTCAACAAATATACATTTCCATACTAAATATAATAATAAATTAATATTACCTTACACCAAAAATATATATTTGATCATAAACACAATTGAATGTGTTTGACTGGGGTTTTATAATGAGAATTTGTATGACATACAAATTTTTTTTAATGTCATAAAATGGTTAGGGTATACGGTTTACGATTTAGGGTTTAAGGTATGGGGTTTGGGGTTTAGGGTTTAGGGTTTAGGTTACGCCTTCAGTAAATATACATTTCCATACTAAATACAATAATAAATTAATATTACCTTACACCAAAAATATATATTTGATCTTAAACACAATTGAATGCATTTGAATGGGGTTTTATAATGAGAAAAAATATATAGCAATATATATATATAATATATATATATATTTTTCAGTCTCCCTCCCTCTCTCCTTTCTCTCTCTTCTCTCCCTCTCTCCCTCTATCTCTCTACCTCACTCTCTCTCTTTTTTTCTCTCTCTCATTCTCTCTCCCTTTCTCTCATTCTCTCTCCTTGTCTCACTCTCACTACCTCTCCATCCCCCCTCTCACACTTTCAGTATTTATTTCCCTCTCTCTCATTATAAAACCCCAGTCAAACGCATTCAAATGTGTTTATGATCAAATATATATTTTTGGTGTAAGGTAATATTAATTTATTATTGTATTTAGTATGGAAATGTATATTTATTTCACCTGCATTTAATTATTGCATAGTTATTATTTTAATGTCATAAAATGGTTAGGGTATACAGTTTACGATTTAGGGTTTAGGGTATGGGGTTTGGGGTTTAGAGTTTAGGGTTTAGGTTTTGGCGTTTATGTTTTTTTGTTTTGGGGTTTAGGGTTTTGTGTTTATGATTTAGAGTTTGTAACACTTTATTAAATTATTTTAATAAACACTTAAGTAAAAGTTACAAAATTAAATGCAATAATTAAATGTAGGTGAAATAAATATACATTTCCATACAAATACAATAATAAATTAATATTACCTTACACCAAAAATATATATTTGATCATAAACACAATTGAATGCGTTTGGCTGGGGTTTTATAATGAGAATTTGTATGACATACAAATTTTTTTTAATGTCATAAAATTGTTAGGGTATATGGTTTACGATTTAGGGTTTAGGGTATGGGGTTTGGGGTTTAGGGTTTAGGTTACGCCTTCAATAAATAATAACTATGGTTTTTATAAAATAATAACTATGCAATAATTAAGTGCAGGTGAAATAAATATACATTTCCATACTAAATACAATAATAAATTAATATTACCTTACACCAAAAATATAATTTTGATCATAAACACAATTGAATGCGTTTGACTGGGGTTTTATAATGAGAAAAAAATATATAGCATATATATTTTTTTTAGTCTCCCTCCCTCTCTCCTTCTCTCTCTTCCTCTCCTGGTCTCCCTCTATCTCTCTACCTCACTCTCTCTCTTTTTTTTCTCTCTCTCATTCTCTCTCCCTTTCTCTCTTTCTCTCTCCTTGTCTCACTCTCACTACCTCTCCGTCCCCCCTCTCACACTTTCAGTATTTATTTCCCTCACTCTCACTATGCAATAATTAAATGCAGGTGACATAAATATACATTTCCATACTAAATATAATAATAAATTAATATTACCTTACACAAAAAATATATATTTGATCATAAACACAATTGAATGCATTTGACTGGGGTTTTATAATGAGAATTTGTATGACATACAATTTTTTTTTAATGTCATAAAATGGTTAGGGTATACAGTTTACGATTTAGGGTTTAGGGTATGGGGTTTGGGGTTTAGGGTTTAGGGTTTAGGTTACGCCTTCAATAAATAATAACTATGGTTTTTATAAAATAATAACTATGCAATAACTAAATGTAGGTGAAATAAATATACATTTCCATACTAAATACAATAATAAATTAATATTACCTTACACCAAAAATATATATTTGATCATAAACACAATTGAATGCGTTTGACTGGGGTTTTATAATGAGAATTTGTATGACATACAATTTTTTTTTAATGTCATAAAATGGTTAGGGTATACAGTTTATGATTTAGGGTTTAGGGTATGGGGTTTGGGGTTTGGGGTTTAGGTTTTAGGTTATGCCTTCAATAAATAATAACTATGGTTTTTATAAAATAATAACTATGCAATAATTAGATGCAGGTGAAATAAATATACATTTCCATACTAAATACAATAATAAATTAAGGTTACCTTACACCAAAAATATATATTTGATCATAAACACAATTGAATGCATTTGACTGGGGTTTTATAATGAGAGAAAAATATATAACATATATATTTTTTTCAGTCTCCTTCCCTCTCTCCTTCTCTCTCTTCCTCTCCCTCTCTCCCTCTATCTCTCTACCTCACTCTCTCTTTTTTTTTCTCTCTCTCTCATTCTCTCTCCCTTTCTCTCTTTCTCTCTCCTTGTCTCACTCTCACTACCTCTCCGTCCCCCCTCTCCCACTTTCAGTATTTATTTCCCTCTCTCTTCTTGCCCTCTCTTTCCCCCTCCTCCTCGCTCACTCTCCCTCTCTCTCCTACTCTCTCCCTTTGTCTCTCTGAGTCTCTCTCTCTCTATCCTCCCCTCTCTCTCTCAATATCTCCCCATTCTCTCTCTCCCATTTTACCTCTGAATACTCCTTCTCTCTTTCCTTTTATTCCTCTCTTTCTCTCTCCCCCTCCCTCTTTGCATTTCTCATCCTCTTTCTCATTCTCTCTACCCCTTGACTCTCTCCCTCTCTTAACATTTGTCTAAGTCTCCCTTTATCTCTCTCTATGTCACCATCACTCCCTCCCTCGCATAATCCTAAGCCTAAAACTTAAATCTTAAATCTAATTTATAAACTTGACTTCACTTAACATTACTTAGAATTAAGTGAAACTAGTTCTTTTAACAAACATATATGGTCATAATATACAATTTTATAGACATTATAAACTTGAAACCCATTTTACAATATTAATAAAATAATTACACCCCATTATGCTATTTAAAGTGCAATTTAAAAAACTAAAAATAAAAATATACATTCTAGCAATTTTTATAAATAATACATTGTAACATGAGTATTTTTATAAAATAATAACTATGCAATAATTAAATGTAGGTGAAATAAATATACATTTCCATACTAAATACAATAATAAATTAATATAACCTTACACCAAAAATATATATTTGATCATAAACACAATTGAATGCGTTTGACTGGGGTTTTATAATGAGAATTTGTATGACATACAATTTTTTTTAATGTCATAAAATGGTTAGGGTATACAATTTACAATTTAGGGTTTAGGGTATGGGGTTTGGGGTTTAGTGTTTAGGTTTTGGCGTTTATGTTTTTTTGTTTTGGGGTTTAGGGTTTTGTATTTATGATTTAGAGTGTGTAACACTTTATTAAATTATTTTAATAAACACTTAAGTAAAAGTTACAAAATTATTCTTAAAATGTTATAAAATTCTTAGGGTTTATGGTTTAGGGTTTAGGGTTTGGGGTTTAGGGTTTAGGGTTTAGGTTTTAGGGTGTATGGTTTAAGGTTTATAACAATTTAGTAAATTCTTTTAATAAACACTTAAATAAAAGTTACAAAACGCTTTTAAAAATGTTATAAAATGCCTATGGTTTAGGGTTTAGTTTATAGGGTTTAGGTTTTATGGTTTATTGTTTAGGGTTTAGGGTTTAGGGTTTATTGTTTAGGGTTTAGTGTTTAGGGTTTAGGTTTTATAATACATTAGTAAATTCTTTTAATAAAAACTTAAATAAAAGTTACAAAATTATTTTTAATAGATCATAAAATGCTTAGGTTTTAAGGTTTAGGGTTTAGGGTTTGGGGTTTAGGGTTTAGGTTTTAGGTTTTAGGGTTTAGGGTTTATAACACTTTAGTAAATTATTTTAATAAACACTTAAATAAAAGTTACAAAACTCTTGTTAAAATGTTATAAAATGCTTAGGGTTTAGGGTTATAACACTTTATTAAATGCTTTTAATAAACACTTAAAAAAGTTACAAAAATGTATTTTAAAATGTTATAAATTCTTAGTGTTTAGGGATAGGGTTTATGGTTTAGTGTTTGGGATTTATAACACTTTGATAAATTCTTTTAATAAGAACATAAAAAAAGAGTTACAAAATGCTTGTTAAAATGTTATAAAATGCTTAGGCTTTAGGGTTTAGGATTTAAAATTCTATAAAATGCTCATGGTTTAGGGTTTATGGTTTATAACACTTTAGTAAATTCTTTTAATAAACACTTAAAAAAAAGTAAGAAAACGCTTGTTAAAATGTTATAAAATACTTAGGGTTTAGAGTTTAGGTTTTAGGGTTTTGGGTTTTGGGTTTAAAATGTTATAAAATGCTTACATTTAAGGATTTATGGTTTATAACATTTTAGTAAGTGCTTTTAATAAACACTTCAAAAAAAGTTTCAAAAAGCTTGTTAAAATGTCATTGAATGCTTAGGGTTTAGGGTTTAGGTCTTATAACACTTCAATAAATTCTTTTAATAGACACTTAAGAAATGGTTACAAAACACTTTTTAAAATGTTATAAAATACTCAGGGTTTAGGTCTAACATGTTATAAAATGCTTAGGGTTTAGAGTTTAGGGTTTAGGGTTTATAAAACTTTAGTAAATCCTTTTAATAAACACTTAGAAAAAGTTACAAAACACTTGCTAAAAAGTTATAAAATGCTTAGGGTTTAGGTTTGAGGGACACTTTAGTAAATTCTTTTAATAAACACTTTAAAAAAAGTTACAAAACTCTTGTTAAAATTTTATAAAATTCTTTGGGTGTAGGTTTTAGGGTTTAGTGTTTATAACACTTTAGTAAATGATTTTAATAAACACTTTAAAAAAGTTACAAAACACTTATTAAAATGTTATAAAATGTTTAGGGTTTAGGGCTTTAAAATGTTACAAAACACTTGCTAAATTGTAATAAAATGCTTAGGGTTTATAACAATTTAGTAAATTCTTTAAATAAACACTTAAAAAAAAGTTACAAACGCTTGTTAAAATGTTATAAAATACTTAGGGTTTAGGGTTTGGGGTTTAAAATGTTATAAAGTGCTTATGGTTTAGGGTTTAGGGTTTTGGTTGAGGGTGTGGGTATTAGGGTTAAGGGTTTATGGTTTATAATTCTTTAATAATTTCTTTTAATAAACACTTATAAAAAAGCTAAAAATGATTTTTTGGGTTTATGGTTTTTCTAGGGTCTACGCTTTTTTAGGGATTAGGGTTTATGGTTTTTTAGGGTTTAGGGTTTTTTATGGTTTATTGTTTTTTTAGGGTTTAGGGTTTAGGGTTTAAGGTTAAGGGTTTAGGGATTAGGGGTTTAGGGTTTATAGCACTTTAGTAAATGGTTTTAGTAAACACTTAAATAAAAGTTACAAAACACTTTTTAAAATGTTATAAAATCCTTAGGTTTTAGGGTTTGGGGTTTAGGGCTTAGGGTTTAGGGTTTAGGTTTTGGAGTTTAGGGTTTAGAGTTTATAAGACCTTAGTAAATGCTTTCAAGATTTAGGCTTTATGGTTTAGGGTTTATAAGACCTTAGTAAATGATTTTAGGGTTTATCCTTTAGGCTTTAAGAATTAGGATATAGGGTTTGGGGTTTGGGATTTAGGGTTTAGGTTTTATAACACTTTAGTAAATTCTTTTAATAAACACTTAAATAAAAGTTACAGAATGCTTTCTAAAATGTTATAAAATTCTTAGTGTTTAGGCTTTACAGTTTGGGATTTAGGGTTTCAGGTTTACGGTTTAGGTTTTAGGGTTTATGGTTTAGGATTTATAACACTAAAGTTACAAAATGCTTTTTAAAATATTACAAAAAAATAGTGTTTAGGGTTTAGAGTTTAGGGTTTAGGATTTATAACAATTTAGTAAATTATTTTAATAAACACTTAAATAAAAGTTTAAAATTCTTTTTAAAATGTTATAAAATGATTAGGGTTTAGGTTTTAGGGTTTGGGGGTTTAGGGTTTAGGGTTTCAGGTTTATGGTTTAAGGTTTATAACACTTTAGTAAATGCTTTTAATAAACACTTAAATAAAAGTTACAAAACACTTTTTAAAATGTTGTAAAATGCTTAGGGTTTAGGTTTTAGGGTTTATAACACTTTAGTAAATGCTTTTAATAAACACCTATATAAAATTTAGAAAATGCTTTTTGAAATGTTATAAAATACATAGGGTTTAGGTTTTAGGATTTCAATTGTAGTGTTTGGGGCTTAGGGTTTAGGTTTTATAACACTTTAGTAAATTATTTTAATAAACACTTAAATAAAAGCTACAAAATGATTTTTAAAATGTTATAAAATGGTTAAGGTTTAGGGTATAAGGTTTAGGGTTTGGGGTTTACGGTTCATGGCTTAGGTTTTAGGGTTTATAACAATTTATTAAATTACTAATAAAAAGTTAAATAAAAGTTAGAAAACACTTTTCAAAATGTTATAAAACACTTAGGGTTTAGGGTTTTGGGTTTAGATTTTAGGGTTTAGGGTTTATAACACTTTAGAAAATGTTTATAATATAAGCTTAAATGAAAGTTACAAAACACTTTTTAAAATGTTATAAAATGATTAGTATTTAGGGTTTGGGGTTTGGGGTTTAGGGTTTAGGGTTCATGTTTTAGGATTTAGGGTTTATAAGGATTTAGTAAATTCTTTTAATAAAAACTTAAATAAAAATTAAAAAAACCCTTTTTAAAATGTTATAAAATGCTTAGGATTTAGGGTTTGGGGTTTAGGGTTTAAGGTTTAGGGTTTATAAGGGTTCAGTAAATGATTTTAATAAACACTTAAATAAAAGTTAAAAAAAACTTTTTAAAATGTTATAAAATGCTTAGAGTATATGATTTAATGTTTAGGGTTTAGGATTTCAGGTTTGGGGTTTAGAGTTTAGGGTTTAGTGCTTAAGGTTTATAAATCTGTAGTAACTTATTTTAATAAACATTGTAATAAAAGTTACAAAAGGATTTTTAAAATGTTATAAAATGATTAGGGTTTAGGGTTTAGTGTTTAGGATTTGGGGTTTAGGGTTTAGGGTGGTTTAGCGTTTAGGTTTGGGGTTTAGGGTTTAGGATGGTTTAGCATTTAGGGTTTATGGTTTATAAGACTTTAGTAAATGGTTTTAATCAAGGCTTAAATAAAAGTTACAAAATTATTTTTAAAATGATATAAAATGATTAGGGTTTAGTGTTTACAGTTTGGCCTTTGGGATTTAGGGTTTAGGGTTTATAAGACCTTAGTAAATGCTTTTAATAAAGACCTTTTTTTGTAAGCTGAGGTGGAACTCTTTCTATTACTGGATAGAAAATAAAACCTTACATCGTAGCAAACTTTTTGAAGACCCGCCCACATGGGGAAACCGAGTGATTAGTCCATCTATAGTTTTTGATTGCCGCCCAAAAGTAAAAGGCCCAAAGTCTTGTAATCTTATCCAAATAAACAAGGCAGTCTTGAGATTTTCTAATACTACTAGTCTGCAGGAAATATATATCTCTATCTAAATCATGCAAAAAACTGAAGCTAGAAAGACTATGAGTTTTCCTGAACATATCTCATGTCAAACATTGTCCATTGCTGGTTGCTGACTTGCTCCTTTCTCTGCATCTTGTTGGTCTCCCTTCAGCAGCTGATGAATTGCGTCCAACTTTTCCTCTTGCCTCTCCATAGCAATGCGGATGAAACTTAATTCTCTGCGCATTTCAGGGTTTCCCTGGGCCATCTCCACCATCTCCTTAGCTACTTGCTCTAGGGCCTTTGCCAGCAGTCTCTTCATGACCCAGTATATGTGCAGAGACTGTTTAAACAAGGACATTCTTCCCCTGGTATGTCCTGGATCATGAAGCAGGAACTCCCAGTCCTCCATTTCACCTTCAGATTGGTCCTGGAGAGACTCCTCCTCCAGGTGCTGCATAATTCTTCTAACTGCTGGGTTGGTGTTGCGCTGATAGGCTCTTTCTGCCCGCCGGACTCTCTGATTCACCGTCCTTCTTGCCTTTTTAACAGGATTCACATCCTGCCTGGAGTTCCTCCCTTCCTCCCACGTCGTCCTACTCTGTCCCCGACCCCTTTTCCTGCTCGAGTCCGCTCCTCTGCCGGGGCCTCTCCCTCGTTTCCTCATGCCATACCGACGAACCTTCACCTCCTGCGGGGCAAGTTGATCTGTTTCCACCTGCTGCTGCTCGTCGTCTGCTAACCTATCCTGAGAAAAGGACCGCATGTTCCCCTCGCCTCGGGGCAGCTCCTCCTCAGATTCGTCCTCGACCTCTTAGATCTCCTTTGGTTGATCTTCATTCATAATTCCTTTACCTTTGCGACTCTTATTCTCAACGGCTGAGTTATACTGCTCCTCAACCTCCCTGGCTTTCTGCCTTGTTTCCATGTTGCCCGCGGATCTGTCACAGAGAAATCCCTGGTGACCGGAAGACTTCTGTCTCTCAGCAACAATGTCCGCACCTCTCCAAATTAGGAAACAACTCAATGGCAGAGCTTCCTTCCCAATTTGGGTATTTATCGAATTTCTGTCCTCAACGTACGCCTTTAGCTCGAGTTTCATTTGCCGCCGGTTGCTTTCCGGGGTGATGTTTCCTTTGGCCATCATTCCTTGATTGATACTCGCTGTCAAGAGGTCTGACAGACCGTTCCACCCTCCTCTAAGATCTCGATCATTTATTGTTTCACCTTGGGTATGATTCTGGGCCGTTCTTCCCATACGCCGCCACTGTACTATCCTGTATCCTGTGATCATACCTCTTCTCGTCTCCGATTGATTTCGGTTCATTACTCGGGACCTCCACGTCCTCTCATTGCTCCAGCTCATTGATCCTTGTGTTTCCGCTTGTGGCTTGGTTATGGTCTGCATTAATTATTGCTGCCAGGTCCCTCCACTCCCTGTTCTCGCACACCGCTTTCCACTGCTTATCCACCGTGTTGCCACGACCTCTACATCCCCAGTTTGCCATGAAATCGGCTGCCTGATTTCCTTTTCTTCTAACATGATTTATTATTTTGTATTCAATTCTTTTCAGTAGGTCTGCGATTTCCTGGACAATTCCAGCCGTACGCCAGCTGTTTGTGACCTTCTCCCAATCTCGACCATTACTGAGCTTCTTCAGGGTTTCTACCGCAATCTGAGAGTCACCAGCAATTTCTAAATCGGTGTAACCACTTCTTACAGCGATTCGCAATCCCTGGTGAAGAGCCCAAAACTCTGCCTCGTTGTTTGTCATTTCTCCACCCCAGTCTGCGAATATCCATCTAACCTGCTTGTTACTGTCTCAGAAAATGCCTCCATAGCCAGCTTCGCCCGGGTTCGCCTTCGAGGCCCCATAATGCTTTTAATAAAGACTTAAATAAAAGTTCCAAAACACTTTTTATATTGTTATAAAATGCTTAGGGTTTTCAGTTTTGATTTTGGGTTTTAGGTTTAGGGTTTAGGTTTTAGATTTTAGGGTTTATAACACTTTAGTAAATGATTTTAATAAACACTTAAATAAAAGTTATAAAACGGTTTTTAAAATGTTATAAAATTCTCAAGATTTAGGCTTTAGGCTTTAGGTTTTAGGGTTTGGGGTTTACGGTTTATAACACTTGAGTAAATGCTTTTAATAAACACTGAAATAAAAGTTACGGATTGCTTTTTAAAATGTTATAAAATGCTTAGGGTTTGAGGTTTATTATTTGGGGTTTAGGGTTTAGGGTTTTGAATTTAGGGTTTATAACACTTTCGTAAAAGCTTTTAATAAACACTTAAATAAAATTTACAAAACGCTTTTTAAAATGTTATAAAATGCTTAGCATTTATGGTTTAGGGTTTAGGGTTTGGGGTTTAGGGTTTAGGGTTTAGGGTTTAGGGTTCAAGGTTTAGGGTAGAGTGTTTAAGGTTTATAAAATGCTTAGGGTTTAGGGTTTTGAGGTTTATAACACTTTAGTAAATGCTTTTAATAAACACTTAAATAAAAGTTACAAAACACTTTTTAAAATGTTATAAAATGATTAGGATATAGGGTTTAGGGTTTAGTGTTCAGGGTTTAGGGTTTATGGTTTATAACACTTTAGTAAATTCTTTTAATAAACACTTAAATAAAAGTTACAAAACCATTTTTAAAATGCTATAAAATGTTGAGGGTTTAGGTTTTTAGGGATTATAACACTTTAGTAAATGCTTTTAATAAAAATTTAAATAAAAGTTACAAAACACTTTTTAAAATGTTATAAAATACTTAGGGTTTAGGGTTTACAATTTAGGGTTTAGGGTTAGGGGTTTATGGTTTAGAGTTTAGGGTTTAGGGTTTATAGCACTTTAGTAAATGTTTTTAGTAAACACTTAAATAAAAGTTACAAAACATTTTTAAAATTGTTATAAAATGCTTAGGGTTTAGGGTTTAGGATTTAGGGTTTAGGATTTAGGGTCTAGGGTTTAGGTTAAGCGTTTGTGGTTTAGGCTTTAGGGATTAGGGTTTACGATTTAGGGTTTATAACACTTTATAAAATTCTTAGGGTTTAAGTTTTAAGATTTTCAATTTAGTGTTTAGGGTTTGGGGTTTAGGGTTCATGGTTTCAGGTTTATAACACCTTAGTAATTGTTTTAATAAACACTTAAATAAAAGTTACAAAACACTTTTTAAAATGTTATAAAATGCTTAGGGTTTAGTGTTTAGGATTTGGGGTTTAGGGTTTATGGTTTAGGGTTTGGGGTTTAGGGTTAAGGGTTTAGGGTTTAGGGTGTAGGGATGAACCACCCCACCTTAAGGGGGTATCTGCTACTACATATTACACATAATGCATTCATCCCGTTGAGCCTCGAGGAGTTATGAAGAAAAATAAATAAAAGGAAAAAGGTTTATGAAGAAGGGTAGAAAAACAAAGGTCGGGGTATCTCATGTACCACAATTTTTTCCCTCCTACACTCACATACCCAGGTGTGGTCTTCCCTTATTATAGATACTGATAAAATTCTTAGGGTTTATGGTTTAGGGATTAGGGTTTAGGGTTTAGGGTTTAGGATTTAGGGTTTATAACATTTTAGTAAATTATTTTAATAAGCACTTAAATAAAAGTTACAAATAGTTTTTAAAATGTTATAAAATTCTTAGGCTTTAGCATTTAGGGTTTAGGGTTTATAACACTTTAGTAAATGTTTTTAATATACACTTAAATAAAAGTTACAAAACACTCTTTAAAATGTTATAAATTAATTAGGTTTTAGGTTTTAGGGTTTAGGTTTTAGGGATTAGGGTTTAAAGTTTATAACACTTTAGTAAATTCTTTTAATAAACACGTAAAAAAGTTACAAAACAATTTTTAAAATTTTATGAAATGCTTAGGGTTTAGGTTTTAGGGTATAAGGTATAGGGTTTAGGGTTTGGGGTTTAGGGTTTAGGGTTTATAACACTTTAGTAAATTGTTTTAATAAACACTTAAATAAAAGTTACAAAACACTTTTTGAAATGTTATAAAAGGCTTAGGGTTTAGCGTTTAGGGTTTAGGTTTTTCAGTTTAGGGTTTATAGTTTAGGGTTTAGTTTTTATGGTTTAGGGTTTATAACACCTTAGTAAATTATTTTGATAAAAACTTAAGTAAAAGTTACAAAACTCTTTTTAGAATGCTATAAAATGCTTAGGGTTTAGGGTTTATAAGACTTTAGTAAATTATTATAATAAACACTTAAATAAAAGTTAAAAGACACTTTTTAAAATGTTATAAATTGCTTAGGGTTTAGGGTTAAGAGTCTATGTTTTAAAAGATTTTATTAAATCATCTTAATAAGCACTTAAATAAAAGTTAGAAATTTTTAAAAGATGTTATAAAATGCTTCGGGTTTAGGGTTTATGGTTTTGGGTTTGGTGATTAGAGTTTAGGGTTTAGGGTTTATAACACTAATAAACACTTAAATACAAGTTACAATACGTTTTTTAAAATGTTATAAAATTATTAGGGTTTAGCGTTTACGGTTTACGGTTTATGGTTTATGGTTTATGGTTTAAAGTTTAGGGTTTAGGGTTTAGGGTTTCAGGTTTGGAGTTTATGGTTTAGGGTTTAGGGTTTGTGGTTTACAGTTTAGGGTTGAGGATTTATAACATTTTAGTAAATTCTTTTAATAAACACTTAAATAAAAATTACAAAACATTTTTTAAAATGTTATAAAATGCTTAGGGTTTAATTTTCACGGTTTGGGGTTTAGGGTTTAATTTTCACGGTTTGGGGTTTAGGGTTTAAGGTTTAGTGTTTATGATTTAAGGATTAGGGTTTGGGATTTAGAGGTTAGGGTTTAGGGTTTATAAGGCTTTAGTAAATTCTTTTAATAAAAACTTAAATAAAAGTTTCAAAATACTTTTTAAAATGTTATGGAATGATTAGGGTTTAGGGTTTCAGATTTGGGGTTTAGGGTTTAGGTTTTAGGGTTTAAGGTTTGGGGTTTTGGCTTTAGGTTTAGGGTTTAGTGTTTAGGGTCTACAACATTTTGGTAAACTCTTTTAATAAACACTTGAATAAAAGTTACAAAACAATTTTTAAAATGTTATAAAATGGTTAGGGTTTAGGATTTACAGTTTAGGGTTTAAGGTTTGGGGTTTGGGGTTTAGGGTTTAGGGTTTAGGTTTTTGGTTTAGGGTTTATTTTTTTGTGTTTATGGTTTAGGGTGTTGTGTTTATGATTTAGGTTTTGTAACACTTTTGTAAATTCTTTTAATAAACACTTAAATAAAAGTTACAAAATTCTTCTTAAACTGTTATAAAATTCTTAGGGTTTATGGTTTAGGGTTTAGGGCTTGGGGTTTAGGGTTTAGGGTTTAGGTTTTGGGTTTTAGGGTGTATGGTTTAAGGTTTATAACAATTTAGTAAATTCTTTTAATAAACACTTAAATAAAAGTTACAAAATGCTTTTTAAAATGTTATAAAATGCCTACAGTTTAGGGTTTAGTTTATAGGGTTTATGGTTTAGGGGTTATTGTTTAGGGTTTTGGGTTTGGGTTTATTAAAAATTATTAAGAGATTTTAATAAACAATTAAAAAAGGTTACAAAACACCTTTTAAAATGTTATTAAATGATTAGGGTTTAAGGTTTAGGGTTTAGGTTTTATAACACCTTAGTAAATTCTTTTAATAAACACTTAAATAAAATTTACAAAATTATTTTTAATAGATCATAAAATGCTTAGGTTTTAGGGTTTAGGGTTTGGGGTTTGGGTTTTAGGGTTTAGTGTTTAGTGTTTAGGGTTTAGGTTTCATAACACTTTAGTAAATTATTTTAATAAACACTTAAATAAAATTTACAAAATGCTTGTTAAAATGTTATAAAATGCTTAGGGTTTAGGGTTTAGGGTTATAACACTTTATTAAATGCTTTTAATAAACACTTTAAAAAGTTACAAAAAATGTATTTTAAAACATTATAAAATTCTTAGTGTTTAGGGATAGGGTTTATGGTTTAGGGTTTGGGATTTATAACACTTTGATAAATTCTTTTAATAAGAACATAAAAAAAATGTTACAAAACACTTGTTAAAATGTTATAAAATGCTTAGGCTTTAGGGTTTAGGATTTAAAATTCTATAAAATTCTCATGGTTTAGGGTTTAGGGTTTATAACACTTTAGTAAATGCTTTTAATAAACACTTAAAAAAAAGTAAGAAAACACTTGTTAAAATGTTATAAAATACTTAGGGTTTAGAGTTTAGGCTTTAGGGTTTATGATTTGGGATTGAAATGTTATAAAATGCTTACGGTTTAGGATTTAGGGTTTATAACATTTTAGTAAATGCTTTTAATAAACACTTCAATTTTTTTTACAGAAAGCTTGTTAAAATGTCATTGAATGCTTAGGGTTTAGGTTTAGGGTTTAAAATGTTATAAAATGCTTAAGGTTTAGGGTTTATGGTTCACAAGACTTTAGTAAATTATTTTTATAAACACTTAAAAAAAGTTACAAAACACTTTTTAAAATGTTATAAAATGCTTAGTGTTTAGGGTTTAGGGTTTAGGTCTTATAACACTTCAATAAATTCTTTTAATAAACACTTAAAAAAAGGTTACAAAACACTTTTTAAAATGTTATAAAATGCTCACGGTTTAGGGTTTAAAATGTTATAAAATGCTTAGGGTTTAGGGTTTATAAAACTTTAGTAAATCCTTTTAATAAACACTTAGAAAAAAGTTACAAAACACTTGCTAAAAAGTTATAAAATGCTTAGGGTTTAGGTTTGAGGGACACTTTAGTAAATTCTTTTAATAAACACTTTAAAAAAAGTTACAAAACTCTTGTTAAAATTTTATAAAATTCTTAGGGTGTAGGTTTTAGGGTTTATGGTTTATAACACTTTAGTAAATGCTTTTAATAAACACTTAAAAAAGTTACAAAATGCTTATTAAAATGTTATAAAATGTTTAGGGTTTAGGGTTTTAAAATGTTACAAAACGCTTGCTAAATTGTAATAAAATGCTTAGGGTTTATGGTTTATAACAATTTAGTAAATTCTTTAAATAAACATTTAAAAAAAAAGTTACAAACGCTTGTTAAAATGTTATAAAATACTTAGGGTTTAGGGTTTAAAATGTTATAAAGTGCTTATGGTTTAGGGTTTAGGGTTTAGGTTGGGGGTGTGGGTATTAGGGTTTAGGGTTTATGGTTTATAATGCTTTAATAAATTCTTTTAATAAACACTTATAAAAAAGTTAAAAAATGGTTTTTAGGGTTTAGGCTTTTTTTAGTGTTTAGGGTTTTTTATGGTTTATGGTTTTTTAGGGTTTTTTGGGTTTAGGGTGTTTGGGGTTTAAGGTAAAGGGTTTATGGTTTATAGCACTTTAGTAAATGGTTTTAGTAAACACTTAAATAAAAGTTACAAAACACTTTTTAAAATGTTATAAAATCCTTAGGTTTTAGGATTTGGAGTCTAGGGATTAGGGTTTAGGGTTTAGGGTTTAGGTTTTGAGTTTAGGGTTTAGAGTTTATAAGACCTTAGTAAATGGTCTCAAGCTTTTGGCTTTATCATTTAGGGTTTATAAGACCTTAGTAAATGATTTTAGGGTTTATCCTTTAGGCTTTAAGCATTAGGATATAGGGTTTGGGGTTTGGGTTTAGGTTTTATAACACTTTAGTAAATTATTTTAATAAACACTTAAATAAAAGTTACAGAACACTTTCCAAAATGTTATAAAAATTTTAGTGTTTAGGATTTACCGTTTGACGTTTACGACTTGGGATTTAAGGTTTCGAGTTTAGGGTTTAGGTTTTAGGGTTTATGGTTTAGGATTTATAACACTAAAGTTACAAAACACTTTTTAAAATATTAAAAAAAATTAGTGTTTAGGGTTTAGGGTTTAGGATTTATAACACTTTAGTAAATTCTTTTAATAAACACTTAAATAAAAGTTTAAAATGATTTTAAAATGTTATAAAAAGATTAGGGTTTAGGTGTTAGGGTTTGGGGGCTTAGGGTTTAGGGTTTTGGGTTTATGGTTTAAGGGTTATAACACATTAGTAAATTCTTTTAAAAAACACTTAAATAAAAGTTATAAAACACTTTTAAAAATGTTGTAAAATGCTTAGGGTTTAGGTTTTATGGTTTATAACACTTTAGTAAATTCTTTTAATAAACACCTAATAAAATTTATAAAATGCTTTTTAAAATGTTATAAAATACATAGGGTTTAGGTTTTAGGGTTTCAGGTGTAGTGTTTTGGGCTTATGGTTTAGGTTTTATAACACTTCAATAAATTATTTTAATAGACACTTAAATAAAATCTACAAAATGATTTTTAAGGTTTAGGTTTTAGGGTTTCAGGTGTAGTGTTTTGGGCTTATGGTTTAGGTTTTATAACACTTCAATAAATTATTTTAATAGACACTTAAATAAAATCTACAAAACGATTTTTAAAATGTTATAAAATGATTAAGGTTTAGGGTATAGGGTATAGGGTTTAGGGTTTGGAGTTTATGGTTCAGGGCTTAGGTTTTAGGGTTTATAACAATTTACTAAATTATTTTAATAAAAATTTAAATAAAACTTACAAAACACTTTTTGAAATGTTATAAAGTACTTAGGGTGTTGGGTTTAGGTTTTAGGGTTTAGGGTTTAGGGTTTATAACACTTTAGAAAATGATTTTAATAAACACTTAAATGAAAGTTACAAAATGATTTTTAAAATGTTATAAAATGATTAGTATTTAGGGTTTGGGGTTTGGGGTTTGGGGTTTAGTGTTTAGGGTTCATGTTTTAGGATTTAGGGTTTATAAGGATTTAGTAAATTCTTTTAATAAACACTTAAATAAAAGTTTAAAAACTATTTTTAAAATGTTATAAAATGCTTAGGGTTTAGGGTTTGGGGTTTAGGATTTAATGTTTAGGGTTTATAAGGGTTCAGTAAATGACTTTAATAAACACTTAAATAAAAGTTACAAAACACTTTTTAGAATGTTATAAAATGCTTAGAGTTTAGGATTTAAGGTTTAGGGTTTAGGGTTTCAGGTTTAGGGTTTAGAGTTTAGGGTTTATAATGCTTTAGTAAATTATTTTAATAAACATTGTAATAAAAGTTACAAAATGATTTTTAAAATGTTATAAAATGATTAGGGTTTAGGGTTTAGCATTTAGGGTTTGGGTTTTAGGGTTTAGGGTGGTTTAGCATTAGGGTTTATGGTTTATAAGACTTTAGTAAATGGTTTTAATCAAGGCTTAAATAAAAGTTACAAAATTCTTTTTAAAATGATATAAAATGCTTAGGGTTTAGTGTTTACAGTTTGGCCTTTGGGATTTAGGGTTTAGGGTTTATAAGACCTTAGTAAATGCTTTTAATAAAGACTTAAATAAAAGTTCCAAAACTCTTTTTAAATTGTTATAAAATGCTTAGGGTTTAGGGTTTTGGGTTTTGATTTTGGGTTTTAGGTTTAGGGTTTAAGGTTTAGGTTTAAGGTTTATAACACTTTAGTAAATGCTTTTAATAAACACTTAAATAAAAGTTACAAAACATTTTTTTTAACTGTTATAAAATGTTTAGGATTTAGGGTTTAGGGTTCCGGGTTCCAAATTTAGAGTTTAGGGTTTAGGGTTTATAACACTTGAGTAAATGCTTTTAATAAACACTTAAATAAAAGTTACAGACTGCTTTTTAAAATGTTATAAAATGCTTAGTGTTTATGGTTTAGAGTTAAGGGTTTTAGGTTTATTATTTGGGGTTTAGGGTTTAGGTTTTAAGGTTTTGAATTTAGGGTTTATAGCACTTTCCTAAAAGCTTTTAATAAACACTTAAATAAAATTTACAAAACGTTATAAAATGCTTAGCATTTATGGTTTAGGGTTTAGGGTTTACGATTTAGGGTTTAAGGTTTAAGGTGTAGGGTTTAGGGTTTGTGGTTTAGGGTTTAGGATTTAGGGTAGAGTGTTTAAAGTTTATAAAGTGCTTAGGGTTTAAGGTTTATGGTATAAGGTTTAGGGTTTAAGGTTTATGGTATAAGGTTTAGGGTTTAGGGTTTAAGGTTTATGGTATAAGGTTTAGGGTTTAGGGTTTAAGATTTAGGTTTAGGTTTCTAACACTTTAGTAAATTCTTTCAATAAACACTTAAATAGAAGTTACAAAAGACTTTTTAAAATGTTATAAAATGATTAGGGTATAGGGTTTAGGGTATAGGGTTCATGGTTAAGGGTTTAGGGTTTAGGGTTTAGGTGTCATGGTTTACAACACCTTAGTAAATTCTTTTAATAAACACTTAAATAAAAGATACAAGACCTTTTTTAAAATGCTATAAAATGTTGAGGGTTTAGGGTTTGGGTTTTAGGGTTTAGGGTTTTAAGTCTAGGGTTTAGGGTTTGGAGTTTAGGGTTTTAAGTATAGGGTTTAGAGTCTAGGGTCTAGGGATTATAACACTTTAGTAAATTCTTTTAATAAAAATTTAAATAAAAGTTACAAAACACTTTTTAAAATGTTATAAAATACTTAGGGTTTAGGGTTTACAGTTTAGGGTTTAGGGTTAGGGGTTTATGGTTTATAGCACATTAGTAAATGTTTTTAGTAAACACTTAAATAAAAGTTACAAATTTTTTTTAAAATTTTTATAAAATTATTAACGTTTAGGGTTTAGAATTTAGGGTTTAGGATTTAGAGTTTGGGGTTTATGGTCTAGGGTTTAGGGTTAAGCATTTGCGGTTTAGGCTTTATGGATTAGGGTTTATAACACTTTATAAAATGCTTAGGGTTTATGTTTTAAGATTTTTGGTTTAGGGTTTGGGGTTTAGGGTTCATGGTTTAGGGTTTATAACATTTTAGTAAATTCTTTTAATAAGCACTTAAATAAAAGTTACAAATAGTTTTTAAAATGTTATAAAATTCTTAGGCTTTAGCGTTTAGGGTTTAGGGTTTATAACACTTTAGTTATTTTTTTTAATATACATTTAAATAAAAGTTATGAACACCCTTTAAAATGTTATAAATTAATTAGCGTTTAGGTTTTAGGGTTTAGGTTTTAGTGATTAGGGTTCAAAGTTTATAACACTTTAGTAAATTCTTTTAATAAACACGTAAAACAAAGTTACAAGACAATTTTTAAAATGTTATGAAATGCTTAGGGTTTAGGTTTTATGGTATAAGGTATAGGGTTTGCGGTTTGGGGTTTAGGTTTTAGGGTTTATAACACTTTAGTAAATTGTTTTAATAAACACTTAAATAAAAGTTACAAAATGTTTTTTGAAATTTTATAAAAGGCTTAGGGTTTAGCATTTAGGGTTTAGGTTTTTCGGTTTAGGGTTTATAGTTTAGGGTTTATTTTTTATGGTTTAGGGTTTATAACACCTTAGTAAATTATTTTGATAAAAACTTAAGTAAAAGTTACAAAACTCTTTTTAGAATGCTATAAAATTCTTAGGGTTTAGGGTTTATAAGACTTTAGTAAATTCTTATAATAAACACTTAAATAAAAGTTAAAAAACACTTTTTAAAATGTTATAAATTGGTTAGGGTTTAGGGTTAAGAGTCTAGGGTTTATAAGACTTTAGTAAATCCTCTTAATAAACACTTAATTAAAAGTTAGAATTTTTTTTAAGATGTTATAAAATGCTTAGGGTTCAGGGTTTTGGGTTTATGGTTTGGGTTTGGTGTTTAGAGTTTAGGGTTTAGGGTTTATAACACTTTAGTAAATGATTTTAATAAACACTTAAATAGAAGTTACAATATGTTTTTTAAAATGTTATAAAATTATTAGGGTTTAGTGTTTAGGGTTTAGGGTTTAGAGTTTAGGGTTTCAGGTTTAGAGTTTAGGGTTTAGGGTTTAGGGTTTGTGGTTTACAGTTTAGGGTTGAGGGTTTATAACACTTTAGTAAATTCTTTTAATAAACACTTAAATAAAAATTACAAAACGCTTTTTAAAATGTTATAAAATTATTAGGGTTTAGGGTTTAATGTTCACGGTTTGGGGATTTAGGGTTTAGGGTTTATGATTTAGGGTTTAGGGTTTGGGGTTTAGAGGTTAGGGTTTAGGGTTTATAAGACTTTAGTAAATGCTTTTAATAAACACTTAAATAAAAGTTTCAAAATATTTTTTAAAATGTTTTAAAATGATTAGGGTTTAGGGTTTAAAGTTTGGGATTTAGGGTTTAGGGTTTAGGCTTTGGGGTTTTGGGTTTATGTTTAGGGTTTAGTGTTTAGGGTCTACAACATTTTGGTAAATGCTTTTAATAAACACTTAAATAAAAGTTACAATTTTTTTAAATGTTATAAAATGGTTAGGGTTTATGGTTTACGATTTAGGGTTTAGGGTTTAGGGTTTGGGGTTTAGGGTTTAGGTTTTGGGGTTTAGGGTTTATGTTTTTGTGTTTAGGGTTTAGGGTTTTGTGTTTATGGTTTAGAGTTTGTAACACTTTAGTAAATTCTTTTAATAAACACTTAAATAAAAGTTACAAAATTATTCTTAAAATGTTATAAAATTCTTAGGGTTTATGGTTTATGGTTTAGGGCTTAGGGTTTAGGGTTTAGGTTTTAGGGTGTATGGTTTAAGGTTTATAACAATTAGTAAATTATTTTAATAAACACTTAAATAAAAGTTACAAAATGCTTTTAAAAATGTTATAAAATGCCTACGGTTTAGGGTTTAGTTTATAGGGTTTAGGGTTTAGGGTTTAGATTTTATAACACCCTAGTAAATTATTTTAATAAACACTTAAATAAAAGTTACAAAATTATTTTTAATAGATCATAAAATGCTTAGGTTTTATGGTTTAGGGTTTATAACACTTTACTAAATTATTTTAATAAAAACTTCAATAAAGGTTACAAAGCGCTTGTTAAAATGTTATAAAATATAGTAGAAATAAGTTTTATATATTATTTCCTATATGCCTTTCCATTATCCTCTTTATAAACACCATCATGCATGCACATTACCATTTTTTGTAGTGACTAACTCAGAGAAATGGATTCCATGGAATTCTTTTCCATTATGATAATGGACCATCAATGGAGAAGGATTTTATTTATGATGTATCCAGGTTGAATAAGAATTTTACCATTTGTTTCATATTTCTAGCTACATATATATAGCATGGATCTAGGTTACGCATTTTGGCAAGAGAGGGAGTGTTTAGGTGAAAAAAGAGCATGTGATCAAGCAGTTTAACGGCCTGTAAGTGGTCGATCAAGCTTCTTGAGCGCTAAGAAAATAGATTTACTAATACATTTGAATTGAAAATTTATGCCTAGCATTTAAGCTCTCAATGCTCGACGCTCGATTGGGCTTTCGAGGTCTTAAAATACACATTTCCAGTAGCCCTTATGCAAAAATTTTTGCACCAGCTTTCTGTACCGTAGTGAAATTAGGGAAAAATTTGTCCTTAGGTGGTGGATTGGATCATGTTTGATTGACGAAGGAATATTCTATCCAATGGAATATGAGTTTGAAATTTTCTAATTCATATGATATTTTTCATCTATTTTCTCTTAAACATAATGCTTCATTTTTTTTGACAAATTTAAAGAGGCTGGATGAAAAAACAATAACAAAAAATTTTCAAAACAAAAAAAATATAAAAATTACCACTATCTTAGTTTACTATTCAAAAATTCAGAAATTACCACTATCTTAGTGTAGGGTTGAGGGTTTATAACACTTTAGTAAATTCTTTTAATAAACACTTAAATAAAAATTACAAAATTCTTTTTAAAATGTTATAAAATGCTTAGGGTTTAGGGTTTAATGTTCACAGTTTGGGGTTTAGGGTTTAAGGTTTAGGGTTTAGGGTTTATGATTTAGGGTTTAGGGTTTGGGGTTTAGAGGTTAGGGTTTAGGGTTTATAAGAATTTAGTAAATTATTTTAATAAACACTTAAATAAAAGTTTCAAAATACTTTTTAAAATGTTATAAAATGATTAGGGTTTAGGGTTTAGGGTTTGGGGTTTAGGGTTTAGGGTTTAAGGTTTGGGGTTTTGGGTTTAGGTTTAGGGTTTAGTGTTTAGGGTCTACAACATTTTGGTAAATTATTTTAATAAACACTTAAATAAAAGTTACAAAATAATTTTTAAAATGTTATACAATGGTTAGGGTTTACAGTTTACGGTTTACGGTTTAGGGTTTGGATTTTGGGGTTTAGGGTTTAGGGTTTAGGTTTTATAACACCTTAGTAAATTCTTTTAATAAACACTTAAATAAAAGTTACAAAATTATTTTTAATAGATCATAAAATGCTTAGGTTTTAGGGTTTAGGGTTTGGGGTTTGGGGTTTAGGGTTTAGTGTTTAGTGTTTAGGGTACTTTAGTAAATTATTTTAATAAACACTTAAATAAAATTTACAAAACGCTTGTTAAAATGTTATAAAATGCTTAGGGTTTAGGGTTTAGGGTTATAACACTTTATTAAATTCTTTTAATAAACACTTTAAAAAGTTACAAAAATTTATTTTAAAACATTATAAAATTCTTAGTGTTTAGGGATAGGGTTTATGGTTTAGGGTTTGGGATTTATAACAATTTGATAAATTCTTTTAATAAGAACATAAAAATGTCATAAAATGCTTAGTCTTTAGGGTTTAGGATTTAAAATTATATTAAAATGCTCACGGTTTAGGGTTTACAGTTTCTAACACTTTAGTAAATGCTTTTAACAAACACTTAAAAAAAGTAAGAAAGTGCTTGTTAAAATGTTATAAAATACTTAGGGTTTAGATTTTAGGCTTTAGGGTTTAGGGTTTTGGGTTTAAAATGTTATAAAATGCTTACGTTTAGAATTTAGGGTTTATAAACACTTAAAAAAAGTTAAAAAATGCTTTTTAAATGTTATAAAATGATTAGTGTTTAGGGTTTAGGGTTTAGGGTTTAGGTCTTATAACACTTCAATAAATTATTTTAATAAACACTTAAAAAAAGGTTACAAAACACTTTTTAAAATGTTATAAAATGCTCAGGGTTTAGGGTTTAAAATGTTATAAAATTCTTAGGGTTTAGAGTTTAGGGTTTATAAAACTTTAGTAAATCCTTTTAATAAACACTTAGAAAAAAGTTACAAAACACTTGCTAAAAAGTTATAAAATGCTTAGGGTTTAGGTTTGAGGGACACTTTAGTAAATTCTTCAACAAACACTTTTTAAAAAGTTACAAAACTCTTGTTAAAATTTTATAAAATTCTTAGGGTGTAGGTTTTAGGGTTTAGGGTTTATAACACTTTAGTAAATGCTTTTAATAAACACTTAAAAAAGTTACAAAATGCTTATTAAAATGTTATAAAATGTTTATGGTTTAGGGTTTTAAAATGTTACAAAACGCTTGCTAAATTGTAATAAAACGCTTAGGGTTTAGGGTTTATAACAATTTAGTAAATTCTTTAAATAAACACTTAAAAAAAAGTTACAAACACTTCTTAAAATGTTATAAAATACTTAGGGTTTAGGGTTTGGGGTTTAAAATGTTATAAAGTGCTTATGATTTAGGGTTTAGGGTTTAGGTTGGGGGTGTGGGTATTAGGGTTTAGGGTTTATGGTTTATAATGCTTTAATAAATTATTTTAATAAACACTTATAAAAGAGTAAAAAATGGTTTTTAGGATTTAGGATCTTTTGGGGTTTTTAGGGTTTAGGGTTTTTTTAGGGTTTAGGGTTTATGGTTTTGTAGGGTTTAGGGGTTTTTAGGGTTTAGGGTTTGGGGTTTAAGGTTAAGGGTTTAGGCATTATGGGTTTATGGTTTATAGCACTTTAGTAAATGGTTTTAGTAAACACTTAAATAAAAGTTACAAAACACTTTTTAAAATGTTATAAAATCCTTAGGTTTTAGGGTTTGGGGTTTAGGGCTTAGGGTTTAGGTTTTGGAGTTTAGGGTTTAGAGTTTATAAGACCTTAGTAAATTCTTTCAAGCTTTAGGCTTTAGGGTTTAGGATTTATAAGACCTTAGTAAATGATTTTAGGGTTTATCCTTTAGGCTTTAAGCATTAGGATATAGGATTTGGGGTTTGGGTTTAGGTTTTATAACACTTTAGTAAATTCTTTTAATAAACACTTAAATAAAAGTTACTGAACGCTTTCTAAAATGTTATAAAATTCTTAGTGTTTAGGGTTTACCATTTGGGGTTTACGGTTTGGGATTTAGGGTTTCGGGTTTAGGGTTTAGGTTTTAGGGTTTATGGTTTAGGATTTATAACACTAAAGTTACAAAATGATTTTTAAAATATTAAAAAAATAGTGTTTAGGGTTTAGTGTTTAGAACACTTTATTAAATTCTTTTAATAGACACTTAAATAAAAGTTTAAAATGCTTTTTAAAATGTTATAAAATGATTAGGGTTTCGGGTTTATGGTTTAAGGCTTATAACACTTTAGTAAATGCTTTTAATAAACACTTAAATAAAAATTACAAAACACTTTTTTAAATGTTGTAAAATGCTTAGGGTTTAGGTTTTAGGGTTTATAACACTTTAGTAAATTCTTTTAATAAACACCTAAATAAAATTTAGAAAACACTTTTTAAAATGTTATAAAATACATAGGGTTTAGTTTTTTAGGATTTCATGTGTAGTGTTTGGGGCTTAGGGTTTAGGTTTGATAACACTTTAGTAAATTATTTTAATAAAAACATAAATAAAAACTATAAAACAATTTTTAAAATGTTATAAAATGATTAGGGTATAGGGTTTAGGGTTTGGGGTTTACGGTTTAGGGCTTAGGTTTTAGGGTTTATAACAATTTAGTAAGTTATTTTAATAAAAAGTTAAATAAAAGTTACAAAACACTTTTCAAAATGTTATAAAATACTTAGGGTTTAGGGTTTAGGGTTTTGGGTTTAGTTTTTAGGGTTTAGGGTTTAGGGTTTATAACACTTTAGAAAATGCTTTTAATAAACACTTAAATGAAAGTTACAAAACACTTTTTAAAATGTTATAAAATGATTAGTATTTAGGGTTTGGGATTTGGGGTTTGGGGTTTAGGGTTCATGTTTTATGATTTAGGGTTTGTAAGGATTTAGTAAATTCTTTTAATAAACACTTAAATAAAAGTTAAAAAACTATTTTTAAAATGTTATAAAATGCTTAGGGTTTAGGGTTTGGGGTTTAGGATTTAAGGTTTAGAGTTTATAAGGGTTCAGTAAATGATTTTAATAAACACTTAAATAAAAGTTACAAAACACTTTTTAAAATGTTATAAAATACTTAGAGTTTAGGATTTAAGGTTTAGGGTTTAGGGTTTCAGGTTTGGGGTTTAGAGTTTAGGGTTTAGGGTTTATAACGCTTTACTAAATTAGTTAAATAAAAACTGTAATAAAATTTACAAAATGATTTTTAAAATGATTAGGTTTTAGGGTTTAGTGTTTAGGGTTTATGGTTTATAAGACTTTAGTAAATGGTTTTAATCAAGGATTAAATAAAAGTTACAAAATTCTTTTTAAAATGATATAAAATGCTTAGGGTTTAGTGTTTACAGTTTGGCCTTTGGGATTTAGGGTTTAGGGTTTATAAGACCTTAGTAAATGCTTTTAATAAAGACTTAAATAAAATTTCCAAAACACTTTTTAAACTATTATAAAATGCTTAGGGTTTTGATTTTGGGTTTTAGGTTTAGGGTTTAGGGTTTAGGTTTTAGGGTTTATAACACTTTAGTAAATTCTTTTAATAAACACTTAAATAAAAGTTACAAAATGGTTTTTAAAATGTTATAAAATGCTTAGGATTTAGGGTTTAGGGTTTCAGGTTTCAGGTTTAGAGTTTAGGGTTTAGGGTTTATAACACTTGAGTAAATGCTTTTAATAAACACTTAAATAAAAGTTATGGACTGCTTTTTAAAATGTTATAAAATGCTTAGTGTTTATGGTTTAGAGTTAAGGGTTTGAGGTTTATTTTTTGGGTTTAGGGTTTATGGTTTAGGGTTTATAACACTTTCATAAAATATTTTAATAAAATATTAAATAAAATTTACAAAACACTTTTTAAAATGTTATAAAATGCTTAGCATTTGCAGTTTAGGGTTTAGGGTTTGGGGTTTAGGGTGTAGGGTTTAGGGTTTGGGGTTTAGGGTTTAGGGTAGAGTGTTTAAGGTTTATAAAATGCTTAGGGTTTAGGGTTTATGGTTTTGTGGTTTAGGGTTTAGGGTTTAAGGTTTATAACACTTTAGTAAATGATTTTAATAAACACTTAAATAAAAGTTACAAAACACTTTTTAAAATGTTATAAAATGATTAGGGTATAGGGTTTAGGCTATAGGGTTTAGGGTTCAAGGTTTAGGGTTTAGGGTTTAGGGTTTATGGTTTATAACACTTTAGTAAATTCTTTTAATAAACACTTAAATAAAAGTTACAAAATCGTTTTTAAAATGCTATAAAATGTTGAGGGTTTAGGGTTTGTGTTTTAGGGTTTAGGGTTTTAAGTCTAGGGTTTAGGGTTTAGAGTTTAAGGTTTATGGATTATAACACTTTAGTAAATGATTTTAATAAACGTTTAAATAAAAGTTACAAAACATTTTTTAAAATGTTATAAAATACTTAGGGTTTAGGGTTTACAGTTTAGGGTTAGGGGTTTATGGTTTAGAGTTTAGGGTTTAGGGTTAGGGTTTACAGTTTAGGGTTAGGGGTTTATGGTTTAGAGTTTAGGGTTTAGGGTTTAGGGTTTAGAGTTTACAAAATGTTTATAAAATTGTTATAAAATGCTTAGGGTTTAGGATTTAGGGTTTGGCGTTTAAGGTCTAGGGTTTAGGGTTAAGCGTTTGCAGTTTAGGCTTTAGGGATTAGGGTTTATAACACTTTATAAAATGCTTAGGGTTTAAGTTTTAAGATTTTTGGTTTAGGGTTTAGGGTTTGGGGTTTAGGGTTCATGGTTTCAGGTTTATAACACCTTAGTAATTGTTTTAATAAACACTTAAATAAAAGTTACAAAACACTTTTTAAAATGTTATAAAATGCTTAGGGTTTAGTGTTTAGGATTTGGGTTTAGGGTTTATGGTTTAGGGTTTGGGGTTTAGGGTTAAGGGTTTAGGGTTTAGGGTTTAGGGTGTAGGGATGAACCACCCCACCTTAAGGGGGTATCCACTGCTACATATTACACATAATGCATTCATCTCATGGAGCCTCGAGGAGTTATGAAGAAAAATAAATAAAAGGAAAAAGGTTTATGAAGAAGGGTGGAAAAACAAAGGTTGGGGTATCTCATGTACCACAATTTTCTCCCTCCTACACTCACATACCCAAGTGTGGTCTTCCCTTATTATAGATACTCCTAAAATTCTTAGGGTTTATGGTTTAGGGATTAGGATTTGGGGTTTAGGGTTTAGGATTTAGGGTTTATAACATTTTAGTAAATTCTTTTAATAAGAACTTAAATAAAAGTTACAAATAGTTTTTAAAATGTTATAAAATTCTTAGGCTTTAGCATTTAGGGTTTAGGGTTTATAACACTTTAGTAAATGTTTTTAATATAAACTTAAATAAAAGTTACAAAACACTCTTTAAAATTCTATAAATTAATTAGGGTTTAGGTTTTAGGGATTAGGGTTTAAATTTTATAACACTTTAGTAAATTATTTTAATAAACATGTAAAAAAGGTTACAAAAAACTTTTTAAAATGTTATGAAATGCTTAGGGTTTAGGTTTTAGGGTATAAGGTATAGGGTTTAGGGTTTAGGGTTTAGGGTTTATAACACTTTAGTAAATTGTTTTAATAAACACTTAAATAAAAGTTACAAAATGCTTTTTGAAATGTTATAAAAGGCTTAGGGTTTAGCATTTAGGGTTTAGGTTTTTCGGTTTAGGGTTTAGTTTTTATGGTTTAAGGTTTATAACACCTTAGTAAATTATTTTGATAAAAACTTAAGTAAAATTTACAAAACTCTTTTTAGAATGCTATAAAATGCTTAGGGTTTAGGGTTTATAAGGCTTTAGTAAATTCTTATAATAAACACTTAAATAAAAGTTAAAAAAACACTTTTTAAAATGTTATAAATTGCTTAGGGTTTAGGGTTAAGAGTCTAGGGTTGATAAGACTTTAGTAAATCCTCTTAATAAAAACTTAAATAAAAGTTAGAAATTTTTTTAAGATGTTATAAAATGCTTAGGGTTTAGGGTTTATGGTTTGGGGTTTGGTGTTTAGAGTTTAGGGTTTAGGGTTTATAACACTTTAGTAAATGATTTTAATAAACACTTAAATAGAAGTTACAATATGTTTTTTAAAATGTTATAAAATTATTAGGGTTTAGCATTTAGGGTTTAGGGTTTAATGTTTAGGATTTAGAGTTTAGGGTTTATGGTTTAGGGTTTCACGTTTAGAGTTTAGGGTTTAGGGTTTACAGTTTAGGGTTGAGATTTATAACACTTTAGTAAATTCTCTTAATAAACACTTAAATAAAAATTACAAAACACTTTTTAAAATGTTATAAAATGCTTAGGGTTTAGGGTTTAATGTTCACGGTTTGGGGTTTAGGGTTTAGGGTTTAGGGTTTATGATTTAGGGTTTTGGGTTTGGAGTTTAGAGGTTAGGGTTTAGGGTTTATAAGACTTTAGTAAATTCTTTTAATAAACACTTAAATAAAATTTTCAAAATACTTTTTAAAATGTTATAAAATGATTAGGGTTTAGGGTTTAGGGTTTAGGGTTTGGGATTTAGGGTTTAGGGTTTAGGGTTTAGGGTTTAAGGTTTGGGGTTTTGGGTTTAGGTTTAGGGTTTAGTATTTAGGGTCTACAACATTTTGGTAAATGCTTTTGATAAACACTTAAATAAAAGTTACAAAACAATTTTTAAAATGTTATAAAATGGTTAGGGTTTATGGTTTACGGTTTACGGTTTGGGTTTGGGGTTTGGGGTTTAGGGTTTAGGGTTTAGGTTTTGGGGTTTAGGGTTTATGTTTTTGTGTTTAGGGTTTAGGGTTTTGTGTTTATGGTTTAGGGTTTATAACACTTTGGTAAATTCTTTTAATAAACACTTAAATAAAAGTTACAAAATTATTCTTAAACTGTTATAAAATTCTTAGGGTTTATGGTTTAGGGTTTAGGGCTTGAGGTTTAGGGTTTAGGGTTTAGGTTTTTGGGTTTAGGTTTTAGGGTGTATGTTTTAAGGTTTATAAAAATTTAGTAAATTCTTTTAATAAACACTTAAATAAAAGTTACAAAATTCTTTTAAAAATGTTATAAAATGCCTATGGTTTAGGGTTTAGTTTATAGGTTTAGGGTTTAGTGTTTATTGCCTATAAACTAGTTGTGCATACAACCTTTCTTCTCAATAAAATTATGAATTTCTTCAATATGGATCGTAGACTTTAGTAAGAGTATTTAAATTTTTCTTTTTGAAATCTTTATATTTTGGTGTATGTTGTCAATGGAGATACTTTGTTCTCTATCTTTAAGTTGAATATGACAACGAAATTTATCAAGTAAAAGGGTTTAGTTGTTACCAATTAGTTTAACTTTGAATAGAATATTGATGGGAACATAAATAAATTTTCTACTTCAAATTATATTCTTGTTTCAATAATTGTAATGCTTAAGATGGACCAACTAATCTCCAAAATTTGTTGTTCTCAAGTATTACTATGGAGGCGTGAATCATTTATTTTTTGTCTAACCTAGAAATGATTACTTATCTTCAATTTATTCCTAGACATGTCCATATTGAAACAATCCTTGCAATTATCATTATCTTGCATAACCAAATCCTAATTCAAATTATTATATAAAGTTTATATTACATGGTCTATTAACAAAATATAAAATGGTATGCATAATATTTTTATGCATGATATTCTCTGTACATGACTAATTCTTAAAATATTATAATAATTATCGAGGCTAATTAATAATAATATAAAAAATTATATATTCGTAGTTGTTTTCAACTAGGATTAAGACTTTGCATCAACACTAAAAATATTTTACACTAATAATAA
This sequence comes from Pinus tabuliformis, assembly GCA_031772625.1. Lineage (NCBI taxonomy): Eukaryota > Viridiplantae > Streptophyta > Pinopsida > Pinales > Pinaceae > Pinus > Pinus tabuliformis. The sequence goes on from CM062816.1 coordinate 535,693,914, forward strand.
ATAAATAATATTTTTGTTTTTATTAATTATCAATAATATTATAACAATAAACTATATTAGTTAATATAAATATAGAATATACAATTTTGTGGTTAGCGGAATCTAATTTATAATTTAATATTATTGTATTATGAATCACCCTTAACGATGGAAAGGAATATTGAAGGAATAGAATATTTTGCAGAGACCATCATGAAAAATAAAACACTAAATATAAATAATATTATTTCGAATAGAATAAATATTATTTAAAAATTATTTGAAAAAAAAGGTACAGTCTTAACTTATAGAGGAATTTGCTTTTTCATTAGAATCCATTAATACAATTCCTAGAAATATTGTGATCTTTTATTTTTTCAAATTAGCTAGAAGAAATTCATTGAAAAGGCCATTTTTTCTATTAGTTAGACTACATGAAAAAAAAACCTTTATTATCAAATTTTCAAAAATATTTATTCTATATGTTTTCAACTTTTTCTAACTTTAACGATAATGCAAATTGAATATGTAATCCATACCTACTTTGACATCATAAAATAGAGTAGAAATAAGTTTTATATGTTATTGTCTATATGCCTTTCCATTATCCTCTTTATAAACACCATCATGCATGCACATTACCATTTTTGTAGTGAATAACTCAGAGAAATGGATTCCATGGAATGCTTTTCCGTTATGATAATGGACCATCAATGGAGAAGGATTTTATTTATGATGTAGCCCCGCTCAATAAGAATTTTACCATTTGTTTCATAGTTCTAGCTATATATATATATAGCATGGATCTAGGTTACACATTTTGGCAAGAGAGGGAGTGTTTAGGTGAAAAAAAGAGCACACGATCAAGCAGTTTAATGGCCTGTAAGTGGTTGATCAAGCTTCTTGAGCGCTAAGAAAATAGATTTATTAATACATTTGAATTGAAAATTTATGCCTAGCATTTAAGCTCTCAACGCTGGATGCTCGATTGGGCTTTCGAGGTCTTAAAATACACATTTCCAGTACCCCTTATGCAAAATTTTCTGCACCAACTTTCTGTACCCTAGTGAAATTAGGGAAAAATTTGTCCTTAGGTGGTGGATTGGATCATGTTTGATTGACGAAGGAATATTCTATCCAATGGCATATGAGTTTGAAATTTTCTAATTCATATGACATTTTTCATCTATTTTCTCTTAAACATAATGCTTCATTTTATTTTATTTTAACAAATTTAAAGAGGCTCGATGAAAAAGAAATAACAAAAAATTTCAAAAATAAACCAAATTAAAAAATTACCACTATCTTAGTTTACTATTCATGTAATAGTTTAAAAAAAACTTATGGGAATACATGTATCCCAAAAATCCAATTGAAATATTGCTTCGTAAACATAAAATAATAATAATAATAATAAAATATATATTTTTTCATAAACAAATAAATTTTTAATATGAAAAACATAGTTCTTTCATATCAAGGAAATCTTCTCCTCCAGTATCAACACAATCTCCTCCTCCTCTTCTCCTCTTGAATTGGGTTCACGAGAATGAGAATTGATTCATCAATGGTATAGCCCTTTAGAAATGATGTAATTAATGGAAGAGGTATGGATATAAAGTTTATTGAAGTTACCTTTTGTACATAAATAACCATAAAACCATGAATGTCTATGGAGGATGTCGTGGGTGAATTTTTTTCTACAAAACCAGAAGGAAATACATTGGAGAAATTGAAATTCTATGGGAGATTGAAAAATAGTTCCATGATCAAAACACATGTGTGAAACCATTTCCATAAAACCCTAATTTTATGATGTCCAAGGAAATTAGTTTAAATAACAACCTTTTTTTAGAAATTAAGGCAAATCACTTACAAAAATTACGGACTCTAAACATAAAGGGTAATTGAGCATTTGGTCATTGTATAGGGATGGGAACTCTTGTTTCTATGAATTTTCTTTTTATTCTATGGGGAGATAATGGTATAAAATATAAACATTTTAACTTAATATTTGGGATAATTATCCTTAATCACTATTTCGATAAAAAATCAACCCCAAAAATTTTGAACCCTTGAATTTCAACTCTCGTAAAAAAATCTCCCCTAAAATTTTATCTCCATTAATGAAGACTATAAATGAATTCCAAATAGTAATTTACAAGAGAAAGGTTTTGTAGAAAAGTGTAGACTTTAAGGCATGGCTGCCACAAATTAAAAATTAAGACTATAAATGAATTCCAAATAGTAATTTACAAGAGAAAGGTTTTGTAGAAAAGTGTAGACTTTAAGGCATGGCTGCCACAAATTAAAATTAAACTGTATTTTTAATTAAAGTGTATTTTTATCCAACCATCAGATACAAAAATTGTAATAATTGAAGTGTAATTTTTAAATCATAAGACCAAATTTTGGGGATTTTCCAAACAAAAAATTATTACAGTTCCCAAAAACTAAGCAAAAAAATTCAAGAGGGAAGGGAGAGCATGCTCGAGATATTGGGATGTAAAGCAAATACACAAGCCTCATCTATTAGATATGACAATCATTATTCGTATGAAATCTTAGAAATGGAAAGGATCTACTATTGAATACTTAAATGTGGGTTGTTCTCTGCAAATTAATCTCAATACCATGATATAAGGGCTAGTGAAATAAAGATCTCATTTTGAACCAAATGAGAAGGGAGAAATGGCTACCATAAATCCTTGTCCTTGAAAATTGGGGTAAATGGAAATTAGTAGCTCAAGCTATTTTTTTTTTTTTAGATCTACCTTGAAATAAGGCAATGCTAACCTATATACCAAATTTTATAATAAAATAATTTTGGGGCTACTATTAATAATGCACTATGATAAAAAAAAGTATTCCATTCAAAATTTGAAACCCTTAAATTTTGTCCAAGGGCTAAATTTCACCACTAAAATTTTCCACTAAGACTATATTTTTTGAAATATGCATGCCAAAAAATATTACTATAGATAATCACAATATAAGTTGTAATAAAGTTATACCTTAGTTAATTTATTTGTATTTTTAATTTATATGGCTTCCCTAGTTTGTTAATTTAATGTTAATATTTTCTTTTAACTTAAATTGAAAACAAATTCCAAAATGGATATGCCTATAATTATGCTAATCGGAAGAATAGATCTTCCATAGTTATAATTTAATTATTAAGTTGATGGAATATATTTCAACTCGATGGAATATGTTGGAACATTCATAGTAATATTTTAATCTTTAAAAATGCTTCAAATTCTTGGCCAAGGTATCAGATTTAAATGTTAAAGAAATTTCATGTACTTGAATGACTATATTTGTGCATGGAGGAAATCTTCCTAAATGTATTACTTATCATTTAATAGTAGGATATTATGTATGTGAAGAGATATGTTCTTTATTCATGAGACTGTAGCTTTCATTTCCAACAGTGGAGAAGAGAGTGACAATTTAATATTTTAATTTAAGACATGAATCTTAAATTAAATTGCTTATCTCCACCTCCAACTCCATCACCTCCTCCTCCTCCTCCACCTTCACCTCCTCCACCTCAACCTCCACCTCCACCTCCTCCTCCTCCACATCCACCTCCTCCTCTCCTCCAGCTCCACCTCCACCACCCTCTCCTCCTCCTCCTCCTCCTCCACCACCTCAACATCCACCACCACCTCCACCTCCTCCTCCTCCACCACCTCCACCACCTCAACCTCGACCCCTCCTCCACCTCCACCTCCTCCTCTTCCCCCACCTCCACCTCCACCTTTTCTTCCCCTACCTCCACCCCCACCTTTTCCACCAACTGCACCTACACCTCTTCCTCTGCCTCCACCTCCACTACCTCATCCTCTTCATCCACCTCCACCACCACTTCCTCTATATCTACTTCCAACACCACCTTCATCTCCTCCGCCTCTTCCTCCACCTCTGCATCCACCACCACCTCCACTACCTCCTTCTCAACCCCCTCCTCCTCCTCCACCTCCTCCTGCTAATCCACCTCAACCTCCACCTCCACCTTCACTTCCTCCTCCACCTCCAACTCCACATCCACCTCCTCCTCCTCCTCCTCCTCCACCTCCTTCTCCACCACCTCCATCTTCTCCTCCTCCTCCACCTCCTCCACTGCCACCTATATCTCCACCACCTCCTACTCCACCACCACCTCCACCTCCACCACCTCAACCTCCACCCTCTCAACCTCCTCCTCCTCCTCCACCTCCACCTCCTCCTCCTCCTCCTCCTCCTAATCCACCTCAACCTCCACATCCACCTTCACCTCCTCCTCCACCTCCAACTCCACATCCACCTACTCCTCCACCACCTCCATCTTCTCCTCCTCCTCCACCTCCACCACCTCAACCTCTGCTCTCTCATCCACCTCCTCCTCCTCCTCCTCCACCACCACCTCCACCTCCACTTTCACCTCCTGTGCCTCTTCTTCCAACTACACATTCACCTCCACCGCATCCACCTCCACCTCCTCCTCCATCATATCCACCTACACCACCTCCTACTCTAACACCTCCACCTCCTCCACCACCTCGACCTCCCACTCTGCCTCCTCTTCCAGCTCTACCTCCACCTCCACCACCTCCTCCTCCTCCACCACCTCCCCCTCCCACTCTACCTCCTCCTCCACCACCACCTCCACCTCCACTTTCACCTCCTCCACCTCTTCTTCAAGCTACACATTCACCTCCACCTCCTCCTCCACGATATCCACCTACACCACCTCCTCCTCCACCACCTCCACCTCCACCTCCACAGCATCCACCCCCTCCTCCTCCAACTCCAGCTTCACCTCCTCCACCACCACCTCCTCCTCCTTCTCCTCCTCCACCTCCACCCACACCTCTTCCTTCACCGCCTCCTCCACCACCACTTCCTCCTCCTTCTCCTCCTCCACCTCCACCCACACCTCTTCCTTCACCGCCTCCTCCACCACCTCTTCCTCCACCTCCAACTCTACCTCCTCCACCACCTCTTCCTCCTCCTCATCCTCCCCATTCTCCTCCTCCACCTACACCTCCTCCTCCTCCACGTCCACCTCCTCCTTCTCCACCTCCATCTCCACCTCCTACTCGACCACTACCACCACCACCACCTCCTCCTCCTCCTCCTCCACCTCCACATCCACTAACTCCTCCATCTCCTCCTCTACCACCTCTACCTCCTCCACCACGACATCCTCCTCCTCCACCTCGTCTTCCTCCACCTCCACCTCCACCTCCTCCACCACCTCCACCTCTACCACGACATCCTCCTCCTCCCGCAAACTTCATACAAATCTTCAATAGTTTCTTCCGAGAATGCAGAATCCCGTGCAATCTTTTTATTAGAAAATTGATCCGCATGATTACGTCCTTGGCAGATATGTTACACAGGTGGTCTCTCGCATATTTATTCCTCTTGCCAGCGATTGTCATGGATCACCATCTGTCGGACATGGGATTGCGTGAGTATAACCACTCGCCACCTTTGCAGAAACTACAAATTGAATGTGTTGAAGTGAACAGGCTCCCAAGATACAGAAGCAACAACATTGTGTATCAAACACACGACCTTCATATATTCAGTCTGATGCTCTCCCGACAAAGATACAGAGGAGCGTGGATCGAACACACGACCTTCATATATTCAGTCTGACAATACATAGGCCACAACATTGTGGATCGATTTGGGCACATCTTGAAACAATTGGGAGAGATTGCTATTTTGAAATCTGCCTTGAACAATGAGGAAATGGCTATGAAGGAAATGGATCGAATTCCTCTGTCATCTCTTGCTCAGGTTGAAGAGATTCCCATTGTGAAATCCACCTTGAACAATGAGGAAATGGCTGCAATTCCTCTACACGCCGTTAACTAAATGTTAGGGTTGAATTCAATAAATATTAAAAAGCAAAAAGTTACCTAAATTTATAAAAGGGAATATTAATTACATTTTTGAAAGCTCCACAAAAAAAGTTAAATTAAAAAAAATAACAAACCAAAATAATTAACTTTTAAATTTTAAAAAATGGAAAATTAAAAATTAAAAGCTAAATTAAAAAAAAAAAAAAAAAATAAAAAAAAAAAAAAAATAAATAAAAAAAAAATAAAAAATAAAAAAAAGTAATTGTTTTTAAGATAAAAGATTGGCAATTTCAAAGTTAGAATGACGGAAGTGTTGATGGAAAAACAAAAAAAAAAATAAATTAAATTTTAAAATAACATTTATTTGTTTTTAAAGTAAAAAATTGGCAGTTTCAAAGTAAAACATAAAATATAGAACCCATTTCTACATAAATTGTAGCTTGAAATTCACATATAGTAACTTTTTTATAATTAATAATTTAGAACATAACTTAAATGTGGAAGAACAATAAATTCAATAAAATGTACTTCACATATAACCCTATAAACTTGTTGTGCATAGACTTTAGTCAGAGTATTTAAATTTTTCTTTTTGACATCTTTATATTTTGGTATATTTTGTCAATGGAGATACCTCGTTCTCTATCTTTAAGTTCAATAATACAACCAAATTTATCAATTAAAAGGGTTTAGTTGGTACCAATAGTTAAACTTTGGATAGAATATTAAAGGAACATACATAAATTTTCCACTTCAAATTATATTCTTGTTTCAATAATTGTAATGCTTAGGATGGACCAAATAATCTCCAAAATTTGTTGTTCTCAAGCATTACTATGGAGGTGTGAATCACTTATTTTTTTTTGTCTAACCTAGAAATGATTACTTATCTTCAATTTATTCATAGACATGTCCATATTGAAACAATCCTTGCAATTATCATTATCTTCCTTACTCAAATCCTAATTCAATTTATTAGAGAAAGTCTATTATTATATGGTCTATTAACAAAATATAAAATGGTGTGCATAATATTTTTATGCATGTTATTCTCTATACATATAGACTAATTCTTAAAACATTATAATGATTATCTACGTTAATTAATAATAATACAAAAAAATATATATTGGGAGTTGTTTTCAACTAGGATTAAGGCATTGCATCAACACTAAAAATATTCTACGATAATAAAATAAATAACATTTTTGTTTTTATTAATTATCAATAAGATTATAACAATAAATTATATTAGTTAATATAAATATAGAATATATCATTTTGTATTTAACCGAATCTATTTTATAATTTAATACTATTGTAAATTATGAATCACCCTTCACAATGGAAAGCAATATTGACAGAGTAGAATATTTCAGAGAGACCATCATGAAAAATAAAACACTAAATATAACTAATATTATTTCTAATAAAATAAATATTATTTAAAAATTATTTGAAAAAAAGGTACAATCTTACTTATAGAGGTATTGGCTTTTTCATTAGAATCCATCAATACAATTTCAAGAAATGTTGTCATATTTCATTGTTTCAAACTATGTTGACACCTAATCATCAAGATTGGGTGAATAACTGAAATTGATGTAAATAAATAATGGAGAATATGAATAGTCACCGGGAGATGAAATGAACAACCTCTCCCTCATGTATATAATTGTTGGGCATTGGATAATCTAGCGCTCCCTGTGTGTTTCGTGACATGTGCTTAACCGCCTTTCAAGGATCCATTAACTCTGGCAATGGATCCGTTTACTAACACCTGTGGGTTTTGGTGTAACAGCAATCGTGATTCCAACAAGTGTTGGCATTATGATACATATGTTGTACTTGATGGCAACCCACTCATCTCAGATGATAAATTATAGTGCAACAAAGTTCACGCACTTTTATGCAGAGAAAAGTTTATTTCATGTAGAGAAAAGTTCACGCACTTTTATGCAGAGAAAAGTTTATTTCATGTAGAGAAAAGTTCACGCACTTTTATGCAGAGAAAAGTTTATTTCATGTAGAGAAAAAGTTCACGCACTTTCATGCAAGGAAAAGCGCGTATATGTTGGAGAACTTACCTTTGGTCCATGGTAGTTAGTCCTTGGTATTTGAACCTATGGTTTTGGACCATGGTACCTCGTCAGAAGTGTTGATCCCAAGTATTGGGTTCGTTCACGCACTTTCATGCAAGGAAAAGCGCGTATATGTTGGAGAACTTACCTTTGGTCCATGGTAGTTAGTCCTTGGTATTTGAACCTATGGTTTTGGACCATGGTACCTTGTCAGAAGTGTTGATCCCAAGTATTGGGTTTGTGGTATTGGTTTATTATGGTTTTGGTCCGTGGTATTGCATCCAAAAGTGTTGATCTCACACACTTTCATGGTTGGTTCATGGTATTAGTCCAACAGTTTTTTGATCCTATGGTTTTGGACCGTGGTATTGTGGAAGGCCCAAGACTATATAAGAGGAAGAAGATCATTTGGCAAGTGATCATCGAATGAATTGAATATCTAATAAGTGCTAGATCTAAAATATTTGTGATTGGGTTATGGTGCAGATCTGGATCTGAATGAAGGAGGAACCTTAGCGCATAAAGAAGGATAAGTTCTATTGATGGGTCATAATATTTATGCTTGAATAATAGTATCTTTGTATGATTTTGATCTGTTATATGAGGGGCATGCTTGATCTATAAATCTGACAATCTGGGTAAATTAGTGTCTGAATATTTGAAAGAAGGAATTATCCTTTATAGATCTGCATGCAGGTTTCAGGTTATTGAAGTAGCGTATATCTTTAAATTATGATCTAGATGCCTCTGTCTATTGCTGCAGTATTCTGGGTTCAGAATTTGGTGTGTGGTTACTGTTACTGTGTTCTGGGTACAACTGTCAGAGAAGTGTTTACTTGATTCAGTGCTAATTGGGAAAAGGAGTTTCTAATTGAAAGAAGATAGAGACATATTGCAGCAGGTGGTTTTCACCCACATTGGGTTTCCACCTTATATCTGGTGCTCTTTGGTGTGACTATATGTTTTTCTTGTTCATGCTCATTATTTTATGGTACTAACATACAATAATTCAAAGTATAAATATATTGAAAAAGAATTAGATAATACTGATTCACCCCCCCCTCTCAGTATTATTTCCAACAATTGGTATTAGAGCAGGTCCTTCTGAAGAAGCTTGATCGCTTGAAGGAAGATCTAACATCATGAGCAACTACAAGAGGGAAGCATCAATCAGGCCACTGATTTTTGATGGAACAAACTTCGTATATTGGAAGGTAAGAGTTACTGCCTATCTTCAATCTTTGGGTACAGAAGTATGGGACATTATAGAAACAGGGTATACTTTTCCATCAGCTACTCCTATAGATTCAGCTGAGAAGAAGAAATATGAAACAAATGCAAAGGCGGTTAATACTCTTCTAGGATGTCTATCTCAATCTGAATTCGTGAAGGTTATGCAATATAAATCCGCAAAAGAAATATGGGACAAGATTTTTTTGAGCTACGAAGGAGATGAACAGGTAAAACGTGCAAAACTTCAAACCCTCAGGATTCAGTATGAGAATCTTAGAATGTATAATGATGAAAGTGTGGCTAACTATTTCCTTCGGGTAGATGAGATTGTTAATTGTATGAAAAACTTGGGTGAAGAAATAAAAGAGGCTGTTGTGGTTGAAAAAGTCCTAAGATCATTGTCCCCCAAGTTTGAATCTAAAGTGTCTGCAATAGAAGAAAAGGAAAATCTACGAACTCTTACTATGTCTCAGCTACACGGAATTCTAACTGCTTATGAAATGAGAAAAGGAGGTCCATCAGATAGGAGAGAAGCTGCTTTTAAGGCTTCAGGCAAAGGAGACTACTATGAATCAAGTCACGTGCCAGAAGAAGAAGAAGAATCAAATTTTGTCAGAAATCTTCAACGGGGTACTGAAAGGTTCAGAGGTAAGCTACCTTTTAAATGTTTTGCTTGTGGAAGAGTAGGTCATTATGCTGCCAAATGTCCTCATAAGGATAAGATTGACAAAGGAAAGGAACCTGCCAGATGGAACAAGAAACAAAATGCAAATAAGAAAAGCTACTACACTCATGAAGACAGTGATGGTCTATCAAATAGTGATGAAGATGAACGAGGTAATGACTATAAACTTTTAATGGCATTTGAAGATGATGATTACATGGATGCTATAGATGTGGATAGTTTTTATGAAGAGATTTCTAGACTTAAGACATGTATAGAAGAAAAGAATATGATCATTGATATTCTACAATTTCAAATTGATGAAAAAGAAAAATATTTTGAAAAGTTAGAAGGTGAAATTGTTGGCCTTAGAAAAGAAATTGAGAAAACAAAGGCTATTAATCTTAAGTTTGTCAAAGGATCTGAAACTCTGGATGAGATCATCAATGTACAATGTTCTCCGCTAAACAAGACAGGTCTAGGGTATAATGGAGAAACATCTCAAGCATCCACCTCAAAGAGTTATCTTGATGCAGCAAGAAGGAATGAGCAAAAGCACAATGGAGATCACCAGGTAAAGCAGGGATGAATTACATCAAGAACTAACAAAGACTACCAGGTAAACCAGGGGCAATCTGTCTTAAGGGTGAAAAAAAGCTACAACCAGCCACAGGTAAAATCTTCTCAATTTGCTTCAAGAATGGATGACAATAAGAATTACAATCATTTGGGTGGTAGATTTGATAACCGCAGAATTTTCTTCAATGGCCAATGTTTCTCTTACCATAACTTTGGTCACAAAGCAGTTCAATGTGTTGCATATAAAACAATCATGACTAGAGAAGCTAAAAAACAAAGAAGTATGACTGGGATTACAAAAAGGACCTAACAAATTTTCGGCTCTTGAAAATGAAATTGAATGTTCTATTTGTAATAACTTCGGTCATGAAGATTTTGAATGCAGGAGCAGATTTCAGCAGACAAAGGAACAAGCCTCAAGCACCAGAACATGGAGAATAAAGGAACCACAATCAGAAAGATGTGGGATAGCCTTTTATGCATAGGGACAGGAAAATCTATGGTACATCGACAGTGGATGTTCGAAGCATATGACAGGTGATAAAGAAAAAATTGAATCATATTCTGCTTTAGAAAAGGGAAAGAAAGTTTCTTTTGGAAATGATACTCCAACAGCTATAAAAGGAAAAGGCACAGCTCAATTAAAAGAAAAGGTCAAAGCTGGAAATGTTTTGTATGTTGATGGCTTGAAGCATAACCTTCTGAGTGTCAGTCAGATGTGCGATCAAGGAACAGAGGTAATATTTCGATCAAATGGATGTAGCGTTCGTGATCTTGATACAGGAAAACAATGATCAAAGGTAGAAGAACTCCAAATAATCTATACATATTTGAAGAAGGACAACAACAATGTTATTTGAGCAAGGATGATGAACATTGGTTATGGCACCGGAGGTTGGGGCATCTAAGCTTTTCACAAATAAGGAAGGCATGCAAATATCAGGCAGTTCGTGGTCTTCCAGATATCAAAATTCCAGACAACACTATATGCAAATCATGTCAGTTTGGTAAGCAAACCAGAACCAACTTCCCGGAGAAGGAAGGATCAGCTAGCAGGCCTCTTGAACTAGTCCATATAGATGTATGTGGTCCTTTCAGGATGAGGTCACCTCGAGGAGAAGAATACTTGATATTATTCATTGACGATTTCTCCAGGTTTGTTTGGTTAGGAATTTTGAAGCAAAAAGGCGAAGCATTCGAAAAATTCAAATCCTTCAAAGCCTTGGTTGAAAATGAATCAGGTTACAAAATTAAGTGCCTCAGGTCCGACAGAGGTGGGGAGTTTACCTCAAATGAATTTTTTGATTTCTGTGAAGAACATGGGATAAGAAGGGAATTCTCTACAGCTAGAACTCCTCAGCAAAATGGAGTGGTGGAAAGGATGAACAGAACAGTCCAACAAATGGCCCGTGCTATGCTTGATGAGTCCGGAACTCCCGCAACTTTCTGGGGTGAAGCTGCATATGCTGCGGTTGATATCCTCAATAAAATAAATGTCCGAGTGAACAACACTCAAACTCCTCATGAACTCTGGTATGGTGAGACTCCTTCGGTAAAACACTTCAAAATCTTTGGGAGCAAATGCTATATTAAGAATACTGATGAGCAACTTGGAAAACTTGAACCTAGAGCAGATGAAGGCATTCTTCTTGGTTATTCTCCACATAGCAAAGCATATAAGTGCTACAATAAAAGACTTGGAAGAATTGTTGACAGCATTGATGTAGTGGTTGATGAAAAAGGATACATTCCTAGGCAACTAAATCATGAAAATATCGAAGAAGATGAAAACTACCCTCAAAGACAGAATGATGAAGAAGAAGAACCTCAAGAAGCACCAGAGGAACAGATAAGGGTAGAAGAGAAGACTCCATCCAGGTACGTTCAAAAGAATCATCCAGAATCTCAAATTTTGGGGCAAAAAGAAGCAGGTGTACAAACAAGAAGAACAATTGCAGAAGCTTCAAGCTATTTGGCATTACTCTCATCCACTGAATCAAAAAATGTAAAAGAGGCATGCAAAGATGTATGTTGGGTCAAAGCAATGGATGAAGAACTTGAGCAGATCGAAAAGAACAACACTTGGGAGTTGGTTCCTAGACCAAAGGATAAGAATGTTATAGGGACAAAATGGGTCTTCAAAAATAAGTTGAATGAAAATGGGGAAGTAATTAGAAACAAGGCCAAACTTGTTTGTAAAGGGTATGCGCAGCAAGAAGGAATAGATTTTGAAGAAACTTTTGCTCCTGTTGCAAGACTTGAGGCCATCCAAATGTTCCTTGCTCTCTCAAGCTTTCAAAAGTTCAAAGTATTTCAAATGGACGTGAAATCAGCCTTTCTGAATGGAGACTTAGAAGAAGAAGTATACATTGAGCAGCCAGATGGTTTCATTCTTGGAAATGATCCAAATCTTGTATGCAGATTGAAAAAGGCTCTCTATGGTTTTAAACAAGCTCCAAGGGCTTGGTACTATCGTTTGGACAAATATCTTCATCAACAAGGTTTTTCAAAAGGATCAGCAGATAGCAATCTTTATATAAAAATTAAAAATGACAAATTGCTAATACTTGTTGTGTATGTAGATGACATTATCTTTGGCAGCAATGAAGAAGCTATGAGTCAAAGCTTTGCCTTGGTGATGCAGAAAGAATTCGAAATGTCCTTGCTTGGAGAATTGACATATTTTCTTGGTTTGCAAATCCAACAAAATGAAGGAGGGATCTTCTTGTCTCAAACCAAGTATCTCAAGCAGATTTTGAAGAAATATGGTATGGAAGAAGAAAAACCAGTATGTACACCCATGGTCACAGGATGTAACCTCAGTGCAAATGATGAATCAGCAGCAGTGCATCAACCAACTTACAGATCTATGATTGGAAGTCTACTTTATTTGACAGGTACTTGACCAGACATCATGCATGCAGTGGGAATAGTTGGAAGATTTCAGGCAAATCCAAAGGAAACTCATCTTCAGGCAGTGAAGAGAATCTTCAAATATCTTCAAGGGACTCAAAACTATGGCTTATGGTATCCTAGAGATACAGATCTCACACTTCATGCTTATACATATGCAGATTGGGCCGGAAGCGTGGATGACAGGAAGAGCACAAGTGGTGGTGCATTCTTTATGGGTTCCAAATTAGTATCTTGGTTCAACAAGAAACAGAGTTCGATTGCCTTGTCTACAGCTGAAGCAGAATATGTTGCTGCTGCATCTTGCTGCACTCAACTCCTTTGGATGATGCAGACCTTGTAGGATTTTCAAATCACTTGTACACCACCCATCTCCATCTTATGTGATAATACAAGTGCAATCAGCATTTCAAAGAACCCAATCATGCATTCAAAAACCAAGCACATACCAATCAAGTATCACTTTCTCCGGGAACAAGTGCTTGAACAAAAGGTCAAGTTGGAGTATGTTCCTTCTAAGGAATAGGTTGCTGATATACTCACCAAACCATTGCCTAGGGAGACCTTTGAATACCTCAGGCAAAAGCTGGGGGTTGTTGATGCATCATCTTGTTGTTGAATCTCTTCTGATTGTTGGTTGTACGCAAGGTTCATCTGAAGTATATGCGTACATGTGCTGGGTTGCAGATTGGTCAAAGATCGAATGGCACAGGTTCAGGGGGAGCATATCATGTGTTGTTGGCATTATGGAGGAAGTACAGAAGGAGATCATGGATGCTGGTCTGAATATTGCTGCAATACGTCTCTATCTCTTTCATGGTCATGGATTATGGTTCTTCTTTGCAGATCTGGTTTATAGTCAGGGGAAGCATGTTCTTAGGGGGAGCATAACCCTTTGCCCTTGATGTCAAAGGGGGGGAGTGATTGGTTGTTGTTTCCATCAAGTCCAAAGGGGGAGATTGTTGGCATTATGATACATATGTTGTACTTGATGGCAACCCACTCATCTCAGATGATAAATTATAGTGCAGCAAAGTTCACGCACTTTTATGCAGAGAAAAGTTTATTTCATGTAGAGAAAAGTTCACGCACTTTTATGCAGAGAAAAGTTTATTTCATGTAGAGAAAAGTTCACGCACTTTTATGCAGAGAAAAGTTTATTTCATGTAGAGAAAAAGTTCACGCACTTTCATGCAAGGAAAAGGGCGTATATGTTGGAGAACTTACCTTTGGTCCATGGTAGTTAGTCCTTGGTATTTGAACCTATGGTTTTGGACCATGGTACCTCGTCAGAAGTGTTGATCCCAAGTATTGGGTTCGTTCACGCACTTTCATGCAAGGAAAAGCGCGTATATGTTGGAGAACTTACCTTTGGTCCATGGTAGTTAGTCCTTGGTATTTGAACCTATGGTTTTGGACCATGGTACCTCGTCAGAAGTATTGATCCCAAGTATTGGGTTCATGGTATTGGTTTATTATGGTTTTGGTCTGTGGTATTGCATCCAAAAGTGTTGATCTCACGCACTTTCATGGTTGGTTCATGGTATTAGTCCAACAGTTTTTTGATCCTATGGTTTTGGACCGTGGTATTGTGGAAGGCCCAAGACTATATAAGAGGAAGAAGATCATTTGGCAAGTGATCATCGAATGAATTGAATATCTAATAAGTGCTAGATCTGAAATATTTGTGATTGGGTTATGGTGCAGATCTGGATCTGAATGAAGGAGGAACCTTAGCGCATAAAGAAGGATAAGTTCTATTGATGGGTCATAATATTTATGCTTGAATAATAGTATCTTTGTATGATTTTGATCTGTTATATGAGGTGCATGCTTGATCTATAAATCTGACAATCTGGGTAAATTAGTGTCTGAATATTTGAAAGAAGGAATTATCCTTTATAGATCTGCACGCAGGTTTCAGGTTGTTGAAGTAGCGTATATCTTTAAATTATGATCTAGCTTCCTCTGTCTATTGCTGCAGTATTATGGGTTCAGAATTTGGTGTGTGGTTACTATTACTGTGTTCTGGGTACAGTTGTTAGAGAAGTGTTTACTTGATTCAGTGCTAATTGGGAAAAGGAGTTTCTAATTGAAAGAAGATAGAGACATATTGCAGCAAGTGGTTTTCACCCACATTGGGTTTCCACCTTATATCTGGTGTTCTTTTGTGTGACTATCTATTTTTCTTGTTCATTCTCATTATTTTATGGTACTGACATACAATAATTCAAAGTATAAATATATTGAAAAAGAATTAGATAATACTGATTCACCCCCCCCTCTCAGTATTATTTCCAACAACAAGTGGTATCAGAGCCAAAGGTCTCAAGTTAGAATCACACCTGGCTCGCGCTAGGGGGGAGATTGTTGGGCATTGGATAATCCAGCGCTCCCTATGTGTTTCGTGACATGTGCTTAATCGCTTCTTGAGGATCCATTAACTCTGGCAATGCATCCATTTACTAACACCTTTGGGTTTTGGTGTAACGGAAATCATGATACCAACAATAATAAACACCAACCTAAATGAAATCAATGAATTGAATTTTGTGGAGTTACTACCTGGCCTGACATGGTATCAAAGCTAGCTCCATTTTTGGCATCTACTTCTAGTCTTGTAACTCCCTTCTGCCATTTTCTTCCTTCTGCCAATTTCTTGCAGTCTTCCCACTATCCCCTTAGGAGTCATTCCACTGCCCTCTCCACAGTCGTTACTGCAAATCTCTGACATTATCTCCGGATGGATGGTAGCTTATGCAGGAGCGTTTCTGAAACCTTATGTGTGGTCTCTCAGTCATTGAAGAAAGCATAAGGCACTAATTTTTTTACATTTTTAATCGTCGCACTAGACACGAAAAGAAGAAGAAGTCGTCAGCTTGAACAGCCAATGCTTAATCTAGCAGCGGAACGATTATGGAGATGCGAACTAGGTTTGTTTGTTGTAGCATGGATAGTGTAACCATTGTGGAGCAACCAATTGACAAGCCAGGAGGCCACAAAACTTGTCCCTACCGTCACACAAAAAGTAGATGCTCGACGGGCTTTATCATCAATGGTTTTAGCGACCATTTTGAGGTTTAATGGGTGGCCCCTTTTTTTCCTTCCAATATTAATTTTGTGATGAGAGATAGAGTTTCTCTAAACCTTGACAATTAGAATCGAAGTGCCTCCATGAGGAACTATTTGGTGGCTGTGTGATATGGTTGAATTTAAAAAAAAAAATTTGTATGTGCATTTTGAGACTCATTGACTAATTTCTTGAATGCTGCTATCGAATTCTGAAGTCTGTTGAATGCTGCCCATATATATTGAAGTCTGTTGTATTTACAATGCCCATATATATTGAAGTTTGTTGTATTTATGTTTCCTTAATACACAGTCTTGGTGTATTACATTGATCTCTGGTCCGACCATATGCTAGTATCACCATATGCCGCCCCACTTGTGTATGCATTGAAGTTTTTTTGGCATATAAAAATCGTTGAATGCCATGTGTTGGATAGAGTTTTTTAAAATGAGGACGTGGGTCAAAGCACTGTGGCGTGAAGTGTTGAATGCGTTGTACAGTTTTGTGTATTTACAGTCGTGGGTGTTGACATTTGCTGTCCAGTTGAATTGCTATCCAGTCATATCAGAATTATATTTTTTTCCCATTAAGAGTAAAATTTTGCAGCATAAGTTTTTTTTACAGTATGCATTCAATCATATCCATTGTGGGAATAGTTCTCACTGGCAAGGAGAACTATCTTGAGTGGTCCCGGATGATAAAACACACCCTCATTTTCAATGATTTTTGGAAAGGAGTGTGCACTGGAGACGAATACAAACAGCCAAAACAACCTACCTCAGACAAAGAGCTCACCATTTGGGAAAATAAGAACAGCAAAGCCTATGCATTAATTGTAGCATCTATAAGTGAAGAGGTGAGTCACCATATTTCGCCATTTTCAACTGCTTTCGAAGCCTTACAAAAGTTGGAAGAACTTTATGGCTCACATTTTGCACTTGAAGTTGTTCAACTCATGATTAAACTCTTCACTCTTGAATTGCAAAATAATGATCCTCTTGCTCTTGCATCCGAAGTAAAGTATATAATGCATGATATCCAAGCCACTAAAATTGATTTGGATATTCCTCTTATTGCTTTTCTCAAGGCACTTTATCCTACTTACTCCAATTATCTTGAGTCATTGCAAGCAAATGGAAATCTTAAAGACATTACCTTTGACTCTCTTGTGAAAAAATTTGCTAAAAGAGAGAAAGCTTTTGGAAAGAAGACAGCCCTTGAATCTTCTGAAGAGGTTGTGTGCCTTGCTCATAAAGAAAAGCATCCTGCTCAAGATTCTTCAAGAGGAAGAGGTGGTCAAAGAGGAAGAGGAAGATATTTTAGAGGCAGGGGGGCAAATACTCTCAAGGAGAAAAGGCAGATTCGCACTGCATACACTGCAAAAGAAATGGATCACATGATGCCTCTACATGCAAGCTACCATGGGACAAAATTGAGTAGCAAATAAATCAACAAAAAGGTAAAATTGATGATACAGACAAAGGTAAAGCACCTGAATCCACTCACTATGTTGTGGCACAATGTAATATTGGAGTAAATGAAGATTTATTTAATGCTTCACTTGCTTCTTGGAAAAATGATTGGTTGCTTGATTCAGGAGCAACTTGCCACATGACTCATAGAAAATATTTTTTTTGAATAATTTACTGACAATATTGATGGAGCAGTATACTTTGTAAACCAATCAAAAATCAAGCCATCAGGGCTTGGCACAATCAGGCTTAAATTGCCTGGTCTTCCAGACTTTCTTCTGCATCATTTTCTCTATCTCCCATAGCTGAAGAGAAACTTGTTGTCCTTGGTCCACATCTGCTATCAAGGTCACTCTATTCAAATGTTTGATGTCAAGCTTGAGGTGAGAAAAGCATTTTACCACTCACTTGTCATGAGGGGAATAGAAGAAGAAAGGCTTCTCAAGTTGCAAGGTACCTCTGCTCGTGCACAACATTTCTCATACAATTCTCATTATGAAGAAGGTACACTTCCATCAAGTTTATTATGGCATGTTAGATTTGTACATTTGAACTATGACAGTCTCCGCTTGTTGAAGAAAAATGGTGTTCCTGGTTTGCCTACAATTCCTAGGAAATTTAAGCAATGTGATGCTTGAATTCTAGGAAAGCATAGCAAACAATCTTTTCATGATTCACATTCAAGAGCACATAGAAAACTTGAACTCATTCATTCAGATTTATGTGGTCCAATTCCTATTCCTTCTACAAATGGAAATAAATATATGATGACATTTATTGATGACTACACCAGAATGTGTTGGTTTTATTTATTGAAGAACAAATCTAATGCTTTTCAAACATTCAAGAACTTTCATAAACGGATTGAAAATGATGCACAATCTCATATTGGGTCTATTTGCACTGATAATGGAAAATAATACACATCAAATGAATTTGAAAACTATCTTCACCAACATGGGATCAAACATCAAACAACTGTGCCTTATAATCCCCAATAGAATGGT
This sequence comes from Pinus tabuliformis, assembly GCA_031772625.1. Taxonomy (NCBI): domain Eukaryota; kingdom Viridiplantae; phylum Streptophyta; class Pinopsida; order Pinales; family Pinaceae; genus Pinus; species Pinus tabuliformis. The sequence goes on from CM062816.1 coordinate 535,712,770, forward strand.
GTAGCTAAAAGAATGAATAGGACAATCTTAAATATGGTACGATCCATGCTCTTCTTCAAAAATGTAAAGATAATGGTTTGGGTTGATGTTGTTCTATGTGCTGCATATATAAAGAATAGATGTCCATCTAATGCTATTAGAAACAAGACTCCATATGAAATGTGATATGGAAATGTTCCTTCAGTAAAGCATCTCAGGGTCTTTGGTTCCACCTGTTATGCCTTGATACCAAAGGTACATAGAAACAAACTTGGTGCTAGAAGTCGTAAGTGTATCTTCCTAGGGTATTCAAACACCTCCAAAGCATACCATCTCTATGATGAAGTCAATAAAAAGTTTTTTGTATCTAGAGATGTAATTTTTCTTGAATCATCCAAAACTGACAATGTTGTTGAGCAGCAACTTGATCACTTGGATAGATTTGCAAATGCAAAATCATTTCAATAATTTGATAATCAAATTCCACATCTTGAAGGGGGGATTCCTATACTAGATCAACATGTGGAATCTTCTTCTGAATAACACTCTCCCCTGCATGAAACTCCAACAATGGATGATGCTTAAAGTCATGTGATTGATAGAATTGGGAGACTCAACCTTGATTCACTCCCAACTCAACAACATAGCAACCTAGACCATCTGAGAACGGTCCTCCAAAGTGGCTGACAAAGACACTTTAAAGTGTTCATCCTGATGAGGTTGGAAAGACAGGAACTAGAAATTCAAACTGGCAAAATGGAGGTGATGTAGATGACTCTAATTCACCTGTTGATATGGATGTTTCTTATGATTTCGAATTGAACTTGTCTATAGATTTTGAACCAACTTCCTTCAAAGAAGCTGCTTCTCATGATGAATGGAAAGAAGCGATGCAAAAGGAGTATGATGCCCTCATAAAGAATGGCACTTGGAAGCTAGTTGATCCTCAATTAGGAACCAAACCAATTGGCTGCATGTGGGTTTACAAGAACAAGTATAAAGCTAATGGGTCACTTGAAAAGCAAAAAGCCAAGCTTGTGGCAAAAGGTTTTTCACAGAAGGAAGGGTTCAATTATGAGGAGACTTTTTCCCCCACAACAAAATGGGCTACCATCCGGACACTCTTTGCCTTAATAGCTTAGAACGGTTGGAAAGTCCATCAAATGGATGTAAAAACTGCTTTCTTGAATGGAGATCTAAAAGAAAATGTTTCTATGTCCCAGCCTGAAGGATTTGTAATGAAATGACTTGAACATAAAGTATGAAAACTTGTGAAATCCTTGTATGGCCTCAAACAAGCACCGCAATCCTGGTATGAAAAACTAACTGAGCATCTTCTAAAACTCAATTTCAAACATTATGATCTTGATGATGCAACTTTATGTGTCAAGAAAGTTGGAAAAATAGTTGTATATCTTGTGGTATATGCAGATGATCTTTTGATGACAGGGAACTATGAAAGCTACATTGCATCCATAAAGAAGGAATTGGGGAAAAGTTTTGAAATGACTGATTTGGGCTATGTTCATTACTATCTTGGTATTGAAGTAAATCAACATCCGAAATCCATATTTCTTTCTCAAAAGAAGTAAATTGGAGATCTGTTGAATAGGTTTGGCATGACAGAATGCAATCCTCTTACTACTTCAATTGAACAAAACTTAAATCTCACATCTATTGAAGGAAAAGAATTTGAGGATGCAACAAAGTATAGACAGCTTGTAGGAAATCTCAACTACCTAACTACTACCAGACCAGACATTTCATTTGTTGTTGGAATCCTCTCCAAGTTTATGCAAAAGCCTTGTGAGGGACATTGGTCTACTGCAAAAAGAGTTCTAAGGTACTTGAAGGGAACTCAAGACTTCGGAATCAAGTATACATAGGTGGACGACTTTAGCTTGATTGGATACTCTGATTCAGACTTCTATGGAGACAAAGAAACTGGGGTATCTACTTCAAGATATGATATGAGTCTTGGATCAGGAGCTGTCTCCTGGAGATCACACAAACAATCAGTTCCAGCAGATTCCACAACAGAAGCAGAATACGTGGCAGCAGCTGAGGCAACAAAAGAAATTGTGTGGCTCAGGAAAATTCTTGAAGATTTGTAGGTTAAACAAGTACAATCAACTCCACTCATGATTATTAATACCTCTACAATAAAGTTGGCCAAGAACCCAAAGTTCCATGATTGAACAAAGCACATCAATACTAAATATCATCTGATTTGACGTCATGTTGAGGCCAAAACAATCCACCTCCACCATTATTCCACGAACGAGCAAATTGTAGACATCTTCACCAAAGAACTTGGAATAATAATAATAATAATAATAATAATATATTTTAGTTAAATTTTACGAATTTTTTAATCTGGTTAATACAATATGTATAATGGGGTTAGTGTTTTGATTCTTATCATAGAGTGATGGTTATAGAAATTTTCAATTCATTTAATTTTATGGTCACAATATTTATAATAAAACCAATAAATCATTCAAAATATTCTATATACAGTGTATTTTAAATTAATTTTGAAATAATGTTTTTAATTAAATTAAGAAGGAATGGAGATCATAACTACATTTTAAATAAATCTCAATCTTCTTTTCATGACTAATATTAAAAACATTAATTATTGATTATTGAATCTCTAGCATCAACCTATTGATTATTGATAATTGAATAAAAGATAAATCTTGAGGTTGTGTATTGAAATAAAAGGCATTTTTTGAAAAACAATTTAAAGGATACAAATAAAAATATGCATGAATCCATTATACATAGAATGGTATTACAATATAAAAATATAGTTTTTGATGGTTATTGAAAAATTAATAAAATAATTTAGGAAAAAGATTAAAATATATGGAAATCTAATAAAATAGATATACACTCAATGGGAAAGGTAATACTTTTTATTAAGAAGGAGATAATTGTTCAACAATACACATTGTTTAGGATAGGTAACACCTACATCACCTCCTATTGTGACTCTTCTACTAAAAATGTTCATATTTTTATTATATATGTAAAATTACAAATTCCTTAGTTCTACTTGTGATCAAAAGAAGCCATGAAGGTGAAATAAACTTGGACATGCATAAAAAACTTTAACGAAATAAAATATGCATCCATTGTTTCTTTCACTAAATTGTAAGATAATTACATTTATGCATCCTAAATTGTATTTCATCATTTCAAATAAAAAATATCATGAAATGTACACACCCATCGCATTGAGGATTTTCATCAGTACTATGTCAAAATGAAAATATTAAATGACCCACAACTTGATTCCTTGTTAGTTATTCCCCATATATTAGTTCTATTCAACAATGCATCATGTTATTATTCTCAATGGGAAAGGTAATAATATTCATTAATAAGGAGATAATTGTTCAACAATACACATTTTTTAGGATAGGTAACACCTACATCACCTCCTATTATAACTCTTATATGAAAAATGATCATATTTTTATCATATATGTACAATGACAAATTCCTTAGTTCTCCTTTTGATCAAAATAATCCATCTATGTGAAATAAACTTGGACATGCACAAAAAAATTTAACAAAATAAAAGAAGCATCGATTTTTTCTTTCCCTAAATTGTAATATAACTACATTTATGTATCCTAAATTGTCTTTCATCATTTCAAAGAAAAAATATCATGAAATGTACACACCCTTCACATTGAGGATTTTCATCAATACTATGTCACAAAGGTTGACAACATGCAAACATTAAATGACCCACAACCTTATTCCTTGTTAGTTATTCCCCATATGTTAGTTTTATTCAACAATGTCCTGTATTCTTCTTCTATTTTACTCACTTAAACCTTTTACATATTTTCCACAACTATAACTAAAGTCATGTTTTTAAACCCTTGATCGGGGTGACAAAGGCAACGAGACGGGTAGGCAATAAAAGGACAAGGGGTGGAAATTATAAGACACCTTGCATTAAGAGATCACAGCAGGTGGATAGGACATTAGGTAGACTGGGCATCATTACAAATAGCAAAAGGAAGGAAAATTTAAAAGCCAAAGGTGGTGGAGGTGACGGTGGAACGGTGATGGGACAAGAACCAGCTCGCATAAGGGCATGCCGAGGAGGAGTGGGTTATTATGGCGAGTGTAGGAGACAAAGAAAGACGGTGCAACAACACAAGAGAGGGTGGAAAGTAAGATGAAGTGGGTACGGGTGGAGGCATAAGCGCAGGTATGAAGTTAATGCTCTCGAGGTGAGCAGAGATAAGAGAAAAAAGGTGGCAATCAGAGCAGGAGTTAACACAGAGAGCAAGCAGCAGAGGGGTCGACCTCCTGGTTTAAGGAAAATTCAGAGTAAGAGCACTAAGGGCGGAAGGAGGAAGACTAACTTTTGAGAGCAGGGGAGGAGGACCTTCACGTACTGAAGGAATTAAGTCAGAACATTGGGAAGGAAAGGAACAAACTCTGGCTAACATGGAGGAGATGTATGACTCAGAACGGGATAGTCAATTGCAGACCAGGAGAAGCGAAAGAGGGAAAGGGAGAACTGTAGAGGATATACGAACGACAAAGGTTGACATCAGAGATAAGGAAATCAGAGGCAGTGAAGAGGATAAAAGGAAGGGATCACCTTCAAGTGCAATTGAACAGGGAAGCAGGGGAGGGGTAGGCAATGTAGGCGATGTAGTACAAGGAAGAGGGCGCAGAGGAAGAGGAGGGCACTGTCAAGCGGGCAATCAAGAACGGAGTCACCCCCAACTGGTGGGGAGCAAATGCGATAGGAGGACGATGAAGCACCAGGTTCAGTATGCGGAGAGGGCATACAGTAAGGATACGCAAGAAAATATCAGGAGGATAATACAACACTTGGAGGAGGAGGCAACCCAGGAGCAATCAGAATCTGAAATGGAAGACTGGAAGTATTTGCTGCCAAACCCAGGAAATACCAGAGGACGTATGTCTTTGTATAAACAGGCTCTCCATATGTATTGGGTAATGAAGCGGCTGTTAGCTAAAGCCATGGAACAGGTGGCTATGGAGATGGCAGAACTGGCCCAAGGCATTCCAAACATGAAGAAAGAGATGAATAACCTTCAGATAACCCTTATGATGCAGGATGGCAAGCTTGATGAGATTCAACAACAACTTAAGAAGCTCACTCTGGAAGGAAAAGAGGAAAAGAACCAGCCGAGTGCAATGGAAGAATGATTTCTCAAGATATGTTTATTATCTCCATAATTAGGAAGCTGAAGAGCATGTTTCTTTTTGTTATATCTCATAATGCAGCTAGCAAACAATGACAGTTTCTTTAAATGGTTAGTTTATATAGCATGGATAAGTAGACTCAGTAAATTTTGCTTTTGGATGGAAATTAAAAACTTCAGACAGCCAACAGACCTGGTTTCCCTTTGGGGCAGGTTGAGGCCTTCGTATGTATGTACAGGCTTTAACTCGTTTTTAATATGAATGGTTCCATTTTAGCCCACAAAAAAAAAATTCATGTTTTTAAAATTTAAAGGATGGAAATTTATTTTAAAGCTTATAAACCTTGGCTAATATTAGTGCTCCCTAATATGCATTACGTAAAAAAATAAATGATATATTTGTAAAAATATTGAGAGTTTTAAAGATTTTTAAGTTAAAATAATTTTAAAGTATAAACATTGAGAAAATAAATTTTAAAAAATGAAAAAATTGACAACTATTTTTTGTTTTTAATTTTATTTTCAAAAACCATGGAATATTAACCCACTCTAAATATTACCCCCAAAAAATTACTCTACTATGTGGAAAACTATCGACCTTATTTACATTGGAACATTATTTGTTCTACCAAGAGCTCATAGACTATCCTACTCATAGAATATCTGTCAATATTCTCTCATTTTTTTCTCTACTTAGTCATTCCCCTTACTCTTCATGGGGTATTTAATTGCCAAAGAATGAGAACTCAACATGTTTCTTTTGTTATACCTAACTACTTTAAGCATTATATATGTTAATTCAGTACCCTACTAAATATATGTGGGGTTTTCCACTTCCTTATTTTTATGGGTCTATAGCTCTACATAATCATTTCTAACTTCTTCTTCTTTATCTCTTATTATTTTCGGGATAGCTTTCTCCTTGTTCACATTCACTAGAAATCTAATAAATCTATTGTTCCTTGTTCACATTCGCTAGGAAGGCCCCTTTATTCATGGAGAAAAGTCAGACATATATATTTTGATTTGTGTGGTTGTATGAATTTTCCTTATGCTAATGAAATTAAATGTACGAAGAATTATGTTGATGATTACACTGGAATGTGTTGGGTGTACTTATTGAAAAGTAAATCTCAAGCTTTCAAAACTTTTAAGGATTTTCACGTATGGATTGGATATGAAGCATAATCACATATTGGCTCTCTTCATACTATTAATTGAAGATAACGTACTCTAATGAATATGAAAAATATTTCCGCAAGCATGGGATTCAACATTAGAGCATAGTTCCATACAATTCTCAACAAAACTATGTAGTTGAAATAATGAACCTTACTATATTGAATATAGTTCGTTTAATGAGGTTTTTCAAAAACATAACATTGATGTTTTGGGATGATACAATTCTATTTGCAATGTATGTGAAAAATATATGTCCATATCACACTCTTAGAAAAAGACTCCTTGTAAAATGTGATATGGATGCAATACTTCGGTAAGCCATCACAAGGTATTTGGTTCCTCTAAATTCACTTATCTTTGTTATAGTATAGCCATTCTTGCATATTTCATATTATTGTAAGTTTGGACTTCTAACTTTGTGGTTGCGATGTATCATAGGTTGGTTATTCTTCCCTCAAAGGATTTAAGAATAATTTCTATTTTTCTCAATGATTTCAAAATGAACTACCCTTCATACATGGATTTCCTTCCAATATTGTACAATCTTTCCATAATTTTCATTCTATGATCTGACCATAACTCGATTCTCATCTCGATATAATTTTTTTTTGTACAAGCATATATGTACAATACTATTGTTATTCCCTTTACTACAGAGCATCAGATTAAAGGATGTCATCTATATTACTAAGGTTAGACTCTACTTATCTCAAAACCCTCTGTAACGTTCTTTTGACTGATTAATTTAAAGTGATTCCAATCCAAACTAAGGCATTCCTTTCTTATGTGTGTAGGCTTGTCTACGACCAACTTGGGTTATCTTGCAACATTCTCTTGGGGTTAAAATTAGTGCAAGTTTTTTCACCTATGGTTTGGCCTTCAAGTACTTATCCAACGCTTCCTCTTTACAGGGTTTCAATGTCGATTGCGATTTTCACTTGATGTTGGCCGCAAGGAAATTTGATGTTGTTTGACTGTAAAGAAAACCCATATCTAACTAGGGATTTTCCCAAAAGCCCTGACACTCAAAACAAGCCATGTATATTGATTTCAATTGAAGGGGTTTACCCTCTGTTAATAAAAATATTTAATTATGAGAAAATAGTTTCTGCCATCTTATAGCCCCAACAATGTAAATCTTTCTTTTTATTTGTAAGAATAATTTATACAATTTATTTACTTGTTACTGCGTGTAATGAAGTGATACCATCAAAAGTTTAAAATACTATAATATTTGTTCTATTTATATTACATGAGTATACATTAGATATTTGTGTCAACTCTATATATATTTTTTCTACACAATGATTGTATATAATTTACTATTATTATAATTTTATTTGAAGAGAATAGACAAATTAGGCAAGAGCTATGCTAAATCCTTGTCATGGGAGTTTGCAAAGGTTTTAGATTAGGCCCTAGTATTACTTTACCCAAAATTACTTGGTCCATGGTCAATTGATATGATTCTAGTCCTTTGGCCTATAAGAATCTAAACTAGGTATACATCTATTTTTCTACAAGTTAAACTGTGTATAAATTTATTTTTCTTCCTTGCAATAGTTCTTTTCTATAGTAGCTTACAACAAATTATATTTTTACAGGTGAATAAGGGTTACTGTGCATGTTTATATATTTATCTATCCAATCAAGCTTCTTTAATTTATTATATAATATCCTTTTGTATCTTTGCACACATTCAAGTGTATTCTTTTTTTGTTGAAAAATCCATCTAGACTAGGATATACTTATCTAAGATTTTCTTTTCATAAATAAATTAAAGGCTATTTCATTCCTCCAAACCAAGAACTATGTTTCCAAGTAGTACCCCGAAATATCTAACTCCTACTTCCCATGAGAACAAATAGTAGTCCTTTTCCAATTTACATTTCCTTGACCCTTACCAGCATCTTGCTACTTTTATTTAATCAAGACTTAAATAAAAGTTACAAAATTCTTTTTAAAATTATATAAAATGATTAGGGCTTTTTGTTTACGTTTTGGCCTTTAGGATTTTGTGTTTAGGGTTTATAAGACCTTAGTAAATGCTTTTAATAAATACTTAAATAAAAGATCCAAAACACTTTTTAAACTATTATAAAATGCTTAGGGTTTTGGGTTTTAGGTTTATGGTTTAGGTTTTAGGGTTTATGACACTTTAGTGAATGATTTTAATAAAAACTTAAATAAAAGTTACAAAAACAATTTTTAAAATGTTATAAAATGCTTAGGATTTAGGGTTTAGGCTTTAGGGTTTAGGGTTTGGGGTTTGGGGTTTCAAGTTTAGAGTTTAGGGTTTATGGTTTATAACACTTGAATAAATGCTTTTAATTAAATAAAATTTATGGACTGCTTTTTAAAATGTTATAAAATGCTTAGTGTTTATGGTTTAGAGTTAAGGGTTTGAGGTTTATTTTTTGGGGTTTAGGGTTTTGAATTTAGGGTTTATAACACTTTTGTAAAAGCTTTTAATAAACACTTAAATAAAATTTACAAAACACTTTTTAAAATTTTATAAAATGCTTAGCATTTATGGTTTAGGGTTTAGGGTTTCGGGTTTAGGGTTTGGGGTTTACGGTGTAGGGTTTAGGATTTGGGGTTTAGGGTTTAGGTTTTATGGTTTAAGGTTTAGGTTTTAAGGTTTATAACACTTTAGTAAATGTTTTTAATAAACACTTAAATTAAAGTTACAAAACACTTTTTAAAATGTTATAAAATGATTAGGGTATAGGGTTTAGGTTATAGGGTTCAGGGTTTAGGGTTTAGGGTTTAGGGTTTAGGGTTTATGGTTTATAACACTTTAGTAAATTCTTTTAATAAACACTTAAATAAAAGTTACAAAACCATTTTTAAAATGCTATAAAATGTTGAGGGTTTAGGGTTTAAAGTTTATGGTTTATGGATTATAACACTTTAGTAAATGCTTTTAATAAACATTTAAATAAAAGTTACAAAACACTTTTTAAAATGTTATAAAATACTTAGGGTTTAGGGTTTATAGCACTTTAGTAAATGTTTTTAGTAAACACTTAAATAAAAGTTACAAAACGTTTTTAAAATTGTTATAAAATGCTTAGAGTTTAGGGTTTAGGGTTTAGAATTTAGGGTTTAGGATTTAGGGTTTGGGGTTTAGGGTCTAGGGTTTAGGGTTAAGCATTTGCGGTTTAGGCTTTAGGGATTAGGGTTTACAGTTTAGGGTTTATAACACTTTATAAAATGCTTAGGGTTTAAGTTTTAAGATTTTTGGTTTAGGGTTTAGGGTTTGGGGTTTAGGGTTCATGGTTTCAGGTTTATAACACCTTAGTAATTGTTTTAATAAACACTTAAATAATTGTTTTAATAAACACTTAAACTTTAGTAATTGTTTTAATTCACTGAGGCCAACAACAATTCACTTACTTAGGAACATCCAACATAAGAAGCATAATCTTATGGGTTCCATTTTTGTTTGAATCTACTGAACAATATCCTTCTCCTTCAGCCATATGTCCATGAACTTACAGATCAATGAATGATCCTTAATGAACTCTCTTGACTTCTCTAGGTGGTTTTTTGGGATTGCAAATCTTAGATTTTTGGCTGCTTTTGGAAGGAAGCACCCTTTTCTTTTCTCCTGCCATCGAGCTCCCAAGACTGGGGATTCCTCTATGATTTTGCTTCCAAACAAAGATCCAACATGAACTCTTGTGAACCTTTGTGATACAATCACCACATTATGGTAAGAGGGAGTCCCACACCTGGTGAGGGGTCATTTATTGGATTTGTCAACCTAACCACTACAAAAGGTTATCTGAACAACCCAGGCCAAGCATGACATCAACGTGGATGACAACTTCAGATGGTTTACCGCAAAATCCAAACCCTAGTAGTCACTTAGCTCTTTTTCACTTATCCTTTTATGTTTATTTAAGTATTAATCAATGATACATGAATATATTAAAAATCCTAACTTCATAATATTAATTTTATGATTGTTTTTTTTACTTTTCAAAAAATTGAAAATTTCATTATAAAAAAACATTGCAAAGAAAAAAAAAAAAAAAAAAACTTGAAAACCCTTTAAAAATAAACATCTAAAGAAGGAAAAAAATAAGAAAAAGAAGACAATTTTTCAAAATCAGCATGAAAATCACCAAATTTTAAAAAACATTATCCATACTTAATACATAAGAAAATTTAAAGTGTCAAAAATAAGCCCCCCCAAAAAAAGAGATTGATGTTGTGTAAACACTTTTCAAAATTGACATGAATATAACTATCATTAAAAAAATATCCATTCTTCAGAAAATTTAAAGCGTCAAATTTATGCTCCAAAACAAAGTTTTATTTTGCATCAGCGCTTTTTAAAATCAACATGAAAATCATGTTTTTTTTGCGACCTCTAAAAAATTGAGAACTTGGTACGATTCTCGTTAAGTTAGTAACTTTGTTTTGAAAACAAATTTCCTATTTCATCCAAGTTTGAGACACTTATAATTCCACTAATGCAGTATCAGTGCTCATAGGTAAAATTATCTAGCGGCATGGATGGCCCACAAAATCTATTTTTGATAGAGACTCTCAATTTACATCTAGGTTTTGGATAAGTTGTGATTAGTGTTGAGGACACATTTGAACCTAAGCATTGCATCATATCTTTATGCTTGTCTTGCAAAATTTTTGAAGAATTATTTTACGCATGACCTGACCGTAAAGAAGAGGTGCTTCTAGGTTGCAACTTAGGGAAGCTAAAGGTAGGCCAAGTTGAGGACTAGTTGGGAAACATCAATGGAGCTAAGTGAGGCTTGTGTAAGGGATTGTTCAAGAAACTATAACGGCTTCGTAAAAAGTATGAGTTAAAATCCTTATTTTGTTATTGGACTATATATCCTTGAATAATTCTACATATTACATCTTAAAATTCAAAGTTATGACAACATGAAAGTTGAACATGGAAAAGGGGTAGACTTGAAGTTGAATATGAATTAATAGAATTATCAGTGATTGAGTGTTGTTGTAATTATTTCACTATCCATAGTACGAGAGCCCAAAATATGTTATTATATATTTTATTATTAAGGGTGGGAGGGTAGAGCTAGTAAAGGAAGTTTTAGCTTCTTTGAGGAGGTTTTTAGCTCCTTCCAGAGAGCCCTAGTAAACTAGGGGTTCTAGCTCCTTTCAATTTTGGTTGGTAAAACCAAAACTTGTAGCTTCCTTCAAGTTATAAATAAATTGTCAATATAAAACTTGTTAATTTTTATTTGATGTGATTGGTTAATTCTTTGAGTTATTAAATTGTAAGAAAAGGTGAAATATAGATTCACTGCCCTCTCATTATTTGCATCAATTGGTATGATATTTGGTTACTTCATCACAGTCTAACAACTAGAATGTATATCTCAGGAACAAAAATGGGAAAGGAAAAAATACTAGCCTCCAAATGCTCCAAGAAAAAGGAAAATGAAGTATCCTTCATTGCAATGATTCCAAAACATACTAAAGGAATTAATGATGATCAAGGTGAGCCAACTATCATGTTTCCACCTCCTGTGTTTGATGGATTATACTATGAATTATTTAATGTGTCTATTGGTACCTATTTGAAAGCCCTAGATTGTATATGGTTTGTAGTTGTTACTGAAGATACAACCACAAATAAGTCAAAATAATATGATACAATAGAAACAGATAACATACTAAGAAGATTGTCAGATCCTGTAAAATAAAAGGAAAAACACTCCTTAGCTAAAGATATTTGGAAAAGCTAGAAGATATTTATGCAAAACAAGATGAAAAGGAAATTGCTTGCTTAAATACAGGGGTAAAAGAGGTAAAAAGGAGAGAATAAAATTTGATGAGTCATCTTAAAGAATAAATTTGAGAACAAAATAAATTTGATCAAAAGGGAGAAGGCTTAAAGAATAAATTATATCCTTGAAGTCCCATCTTAAAGAAGCAAGAAGAATTGAATAAGTGACCAAATTCTAGCTAAATAAGAAGGAAGAAGATTGCGAGAATCATGAAGAATAAATTGTATCATTAAGGGTTGAAGTCAACAAGTTGAATAAAAAGTTGGAAAGCATGCAAGGGATAGATAACATTTTCAGTTGCAGAAAATCATTTCTAGGTGGACCTTCATGCAAAAGATGCAAGCATAGAGTCCCCAAAGGATAAATTTGAAGAAAAACTTGAATGTAAAATATTTTTCCTTAAAAGGTTAAGTGAAAACCAAAATAAGGGTGAATTTGCTAATCCAATAAGTTATTCTAATGTTCTTAAGAAGACACCTTACTAATAAGAGAAGTAGAATACTGGACCTCCTCCAAGGTATAACAACTTAAGAAGACCATTATGGTAATCCAACTCACCAAGGTACCCAAGTATCTTTCCTGGTTATTATTATTCATGTACAAATCTTGGGCATAAGTCTAGGAATTGAAAATATTATAATAGGGTTAGCTACGAAGGTTATCATTAAGACTCCACAAGCATGTTTATGAGTAGACAAGTTAGAAACCATAATGTATTCTCTAGCAAAAGGTCCACAATAGTTGCCCCATCATTTAGGTTCAACATAGAATGCTTTAAATTCCATAACTTTTGACATAAGGCATGAGACTATATGTGTGACATGAATTGGACTCCTAAGTAGATTAGGAAAGAAAGAAAACCCACTAGTGTTTGAAGAAGAAAACATGTCAAGCAAGAATAAGATATTCCATCAAGGGAAGTATCCTCACAAAAGAAAGACACCCTTTTCCATTGATTTCAAAGGGGGAGAGAAAGGAAGAGAAGCATGGAGACAACAGGAGCATGATGACAAGGGGAGCATGAGTATTGACATCAATGACAAAGGAGGAAATTAATGGAAGAAAATTATCATTGATGTCAAAGGGACATAAGTATTTAATCTAATTGAGAAAATTAGTTTTGTTGTGCTAAAATTCCTTTTCAGATTATGTTAAATATGCTTGAGGATTTATGAAATTATTTGCAACTTTAAACATGGGTTTTTGAGTGTTTTTATGTTATTTTTATTGACAAATTCACATAAACAAATGACTAAACAACAACCTATAACAGACATAAACATCACCATAAACAATAACACAGTAGCACATGATGAAGAAGTTCACCCCTCTTGGGCTATGTCTCCTTCGCCCAACTTCCAATGGCTTGCCCCTTTCTATTGTGCTCAAAAGTGTGAATACATAAATTTACAATGCTCAGAAAGCTCTGAACCTATTCCAGTGGCTCCAAAATGCCCAAAAATTCCTGTGTAGCTTCTTTTTTTCCTAATCCGGTCAAAAACTCATCAAGTTATGATTTTCCCAAGTTTGGCTGCTATTCGCTCTACAAACTCCCCAAAATCTGGCACCTAACCCACAATTTTGCCCCATAACGCGCTAACGGAGCATTGCTTTACACAAATTCTGGCACAAATTGTGGGCACCTTAATTTGGCCTTTAAGGCCTTAAGTCCTAAAAATAGGGCCACGTGCCCGAGGCTAAGGCCAACAGCCCACCCCCACCAGTCTGAACCCCACTTCTATTTGCCAATGGTTGTATCAATGCATGTGCCCAAGGGCTAGACCACACATAGGCTAGCCCTTTCCCCAAATGTGCAACAGTTAATGTTTAAATATAAGCCGCCACCATAGTCCATTAAGACTCATGGTAATGGCGTAATGGTAGGAGGCTTTGATATGTGTTGTTAAGTCGCAGGTTTGACCCCTGCTACCACCACCTGGACTCAACCCAAAATTTTGGTGGCCTCCCGGGCTACCATGTGGTAGCCTCCGACTAGGCCATGTGTCATCCTATGGTTGACCATCAACCACCCAATAATATTACACCAAATTCCACCCAGACAGACATGCCACTTGGCACATTGTGATTCGCTAATAAATTTTGACCAAGTCAAACTGCCACATACACCTGCCCAATTAGTGCCACATCAGCAGTAAGGACTGTTGACTGGGCTATCAATTTTTTAAAAAATTTTGCATGTTTGGGAAAGTGAACATAAATTTATTCTGGGAGCATACAGTGTCCATTTTGCATGAAACGAGTTGAATCAAATTCAATATGATGAGAGCTACGTGGTCATCTAGGTTGCACACCAATCAGATAACTTTGAATTTTGAGCTATTTTTGACCACCTAATCATTCCTCCCCAGTGGAAGCCTTCTGGACCCCAAAAGATCACTTTCGTTTTTCCAACAGCTGAGGGTACATTTCCCTCACCTTTCCAATCTTGATCCATTTGACCTTTGAAGGATTTGTTCCCTTCAACCCCACTCGAAGTTAATCCACATTCCCTCGTTTTCAAGACCTTGTTCTTCTGTCAAAAATGGTGTATTTTTGTAGTTCATCAAGGTATTCAAGAGAAAAAATTCTCTATGGAATGAATTTGGACATTTTCTCCTTGATCTTCAATCAAAGGAGGTTCATACAACCTTAAGTTCTCAACATTAACAACAACATAAATTTGCGTATATGAAGGCAAATCCAACCTGAAGGCATTGTTACCAATATTTTCCAAAATTCTAAATGGGCCATATCTAATTGGTTTTATCTTTTTACCTTCTTCTTGGAGCCTCTCTTTTCTAATGTGAAGCCAATATTCATCACCTACTTGGAACTTGTGATCTACATGATTCTTGTCATGCCTTGCTTTGTACTTTCCTTGGCTCTTTTCAAGTTGTTCTTGAACTCTTTAGTGTACCAATTGGATTTTTTCAATGAACCTTCTTTCTTTGTCTATGTCACTATGACCATCAATGGAAACATATTTTCCAAAAATGAAATCCAAATGAGACTTACGCAAGTATCCAAAACATGCCTCAAATGGTGATGTTTTAGTTGAAGAGTGCTTGGTCGAGTTGTAAGCATGTTGAGTGTAGTGCAAATGTTCATCTGAAAACTTAGGATTCTTGCCGCAATACCCACGAAGAAGATGTATCATTGTCTTGTTCACCACCTCTGTTCAACCATATGTTTGTGGATGAAAAGTTGTACTCTTTTTCAATTGGTGTCCATGAATCCCCACAAGCTTAACTAAAAATTCCCAACAAAGAGAGAATCTCGATCACTAACAATGGATGTGGGCAATCCAGAATGCACCCATACATTCTGAAAGAATAACTGAGTAGTTTGTTCAGCTATAATTTTCTTTTTACATGGCATAAAAATACACATTTTGTTGAACCTATCCACAACTACATAAGAATAATCATGACCTCTTTTTGACAATGGAAGACCTCCTACAAAATCCATAGAAACACTCTCCTAGGGTCGTGAAGGAACCAAAAGCGGTGTGTACAATCCTAACTTCCTATTTCTAGGCTTATTAACTGCACACAATGAACATCCTTTAATAAAATATGGCACACTTTCAAGCATACGAGGCCAATAACAATGCCTCTATAGGTGTACCACCATCTTACTTAAACAGAAATGACCAGCAATAAGAGAATTATGTCCCTCTCTTATAAGGTTGATTCTTTCTCCCTGTGGGATACAAATCTTTCCAAGATGGTACAACAAGTTATCATGCAAATGATAATCAAATTCCTCTACTTGGTTACCTTGACTCAAGCTTGCATAAACATCCTAAAAGCCATTGTCTAAAACATACTACTCAATATAACTTTCATGCAAAATAGAATTATACTTGAGTAAAGTAGCTACACTAATAATACGCCTGGGAAGCATATCAAAAACTTTATTGTGGATACCTTTTTTATACCTTATTACCAACTGGAATTGTTGAAGGAAACCCATCCATCATAAGTGCCTTGATTGCTGCAACTTTGATTGAGATTACAAGTATTGCAATGGTTGATGATTAGTGTGAATGGTTGTTTCCTTACCCATCAAGTATTGTTTCCATTTCTTCACACGTTGCACCAATGCATACAATTCCTTGCCATATGTAGGATAATTAATCATTGCACCACTGAAAGTTTCTGAATGAAAACAAATATGCTTACCATGTTGCAAAAGGACTACACCCATGGCGTAGTCACTAGCATCAACTTGAATATCAAATGACTATCTCAAGTCTAGAAGTGCAAGTACTGGAGCTGAACTAATATTTTCCTTCAATGCATCAAAGGCCTTTTGTTTTTTTCCTCCCCACTAAAAAACCTTTTTCACACTTATCATTGCATGCAAAGGAGCTACTATAGAAGAAAAGTTAGCAATAAATTTCCCCCAATATTGGGTTACTCCCAAAAAACCTCTTACCTCAGTAGCTATCTTGGGCCTTGGCCAATTCAAAATGAAATCAACCTTGGAGGGATCTATTTTCAACTCACCTCCTCCAACAATATGACCCAAGTAAACTAAAGAAGTTTTTCCAAACTCACACTTTGACATCTTTAGATACAATTGTTCTTTCTTTAAGACATCAAGTACTTTTCTCACATGCATGATATGTTCATCACAACATTTATTGAAAATTAAGATGTCATCTAAGTAGACTATAACAAACTCATCGAGAAATGGCTTCAACACATCATTCATCACATGCATGAAGGTAGCAGGAGCATTACATAAACCAAAAGGCATAACTAGCCATTCAAACAAACCTTGTTTTGTTTTGAATGTTGTCTTCCAAATGTCTCCTTCAATGATTCTAATTTGATGGTAACCACTCCTTAAGTCCAACTTAGTAAAATACTTTTCATCTTTCAATTGATCAAGTAAATCATGTATTATAGGCAGTGGTTAACGGTTCTTTACCATAATCTTGTTCAATGCGTAGAAGTCCACACACATGCACCATGTTCCATCCTTCTTTGGCACCAAAACAATATGTGAACCACATGGCGAAGAAGATGGCCTGATGATCCCTTTATCCAACAAATCTTGAATTTTCTTTTTAATTTCTCCACTTTCCGTCACTGACATCCTATACATGTCAATTTTAGGAAGATGACTATCTTGTTGCAATTGTATCTCATGTTGGATTCCTCTCTTGGGAAGAAATCCTTTTGGTTCCTGAAACATCTCATCATATTGCTTAACAACATCAACCAATTAAGATTTCAATCTTCAATCACAACCTTTAAAATATTCATTATCAACGTCATTCTTTAGTTTGATCATTAGAAGCACAAAATTCTTACTTGAATTCACTAGTCTTTTCATCTGCCCCATATTAACAAGTGAAATATTTAATTTCTTTCTATGAGCTCTCACAATATATTCTACTCCATCTTTGAACAAATTGTATTTTTTTCATGTCTATGGAAGATAGCTTTTCTGTCATAGAGATACGGGCTGCCCAAAACTATACCACATATGTCTAATGGCACAACATCAAGCTCCACTTCATCTCTGAAGTTTGCAGTAATGGAAAATTTTAGTTTACACTTTCTAGTTACCTACAATTGTGCAATGTCGCACACCCATCCAAGTGGATATGGTTTATGATGTAAAATGGTTTCCAAGTTTAAACTTTTGACAATGTTTTCAGAGATAGGATTGGCTTGAGAGCCACCGTCGAAAAGAGTATCAATTTTACTATGTTTTGAGATCACCGTTATGTAAAAAACTTCTATCCTCTTCTTTTCATTTGGAGTTTCATTGTGTGGATTTGAAGTACTAGTGCTAGCAATGAATTCTTTTCCTTTCATACCCATGGATGTAATTTTAGTTTCATTACTTGAGTTGGATCCCAAATCACGTTGAGTGGTTTTAGTTGTCTTTTGTTTTCCCTTCTTGTTGAATTTCTTTGGTTTCATTTTGGGATGAAGCTTCCAACAATGAGCTTCATCGTGACCCTCCTTGAAATAATGCTTGCATGTTAATTTATCTCCTTCCTTCTTAATAGATGCATTTTTGTTTCCCTTCCATTTTAAACCCTTTTATTTTCCTTTACCCTTGAATGGATTTTTACTACCCTCTTCTTGAGTGTTTTTCCCTCTTCCCTCAAGATGAGTGGCTTGGACACACACCTCATCTAGATTATTGGGATTAAACATAAGGATAGTATGCCTAAGGTAACTGTGTAATCCCCATATGTACTTCAACAACGTGTCTTGTGATTGCAAATCTACACCTAACATTAGAGACCTTTTTCTAAATTATTAGGTGTAATCTTGCACATTTTGACCTTTAAGTTGTCTAAAGTTCTACCAATTCATGACGGATTTTTTCATATAAGCTAGAGGGTAGAATTGTCTTTTAATTGTAGCAATGAAATCATACCAAGAAATTGAGATCTTACCATGTTTTTTAATCTCTTCTTGTGTCTTTGATTCCCACCATACTAGTGTTGCACCCTCCATCCTCAAGGAAGCTAATTAAATCTTTATGTCATCCTCTTGAAGGTTTTAAATTCTGTAATAGACCTCCAACTAACAAACCCAATTTTCAAGCTTCTCTGCTTTCGCTTCACCATTCTACATGGGTAGTTCAAATTTAACATCAATTTTTAATAAGGGCAATTTACCAGTTTCATTTGAGGTATGTTGATGAGTATGAGTAAGGGTTGTGTTAGTGGAAGAGGGTGAAGATGCCTTTGAAGAAGAATATGAAGAAGATGATGGAGAGGGTGGAGGTTTACCTCCGTTTCCATTACCTCATCCTAAAGAACCTTATCGTTTGGGAGGTTTGGAGCCTTCACCCTGCATTCTTGTATTCCTCTCTTCATAGAGGACCTTCACCATATCTTTCATATCAAAGAAATCCTTCCTAAAAACCTTCTCATCCTCTACCATTGTAAGTTCTCCTTCATGAGACATGCTCACTGGAGTCTCAATCGCAACTTGAGGAAGAAATGACGATGGCGATTGTGGCAACCTTTCCCTCCTTCCCTTTGATCCAACTTCAGGGATTTCAACCAGCTTCCCTTCTCCTCTCTTTAGTTTTAACCTTGTAAGCATGGAATTCACTTGCAAACAGTTAAATCCTTCTTGCACAAATAAAACCAAGAGCTCTAATACCTAAATTTATCTAATTGAGAAAATTAGTTTTGTTGTGCTAAAATTTCTTTTCAGATTATATTAAATATGCTTGAGGATTTATGAAATTATTTGCACCTTTAAACATGGGTTTTTGAGTGTTTTTATGTAATTTTTATGTGAAAATTAACATAAACAGATGACTGAACAACATCATATAATAGACATAAACATCACCATAAACAGTATCACAACAACATATGATGGAGTTCACCCCTCCTGGGCTACGTCTCCTTGGTCCAACTTCCATTGGCTTAGCCCTCTCTATTATGCTCAAAAGTGTGAATACATCAGCTTACAATGCTCAAAAAGCTCAAAAGTGTTCCAATGGCTCTAGAATGCCCTAAAATTCTTGTGTAAAAAAGTTTCTACTCCTGATTTGGTAAAAAAACTCATCAAGTTATGATTTTCCCAAGTTTGGTTGTTATTCGATCTACAAACTCCCCAAAATTCGACACCTAACCCACAATTTCACCCCATAAAGTGCTAACAGAGCTTCTTTTTGCCCAAATTCGGGTGCAAATTGTGGGTGCCTTAATTTGGCCTCTAAGGCCATAAGTCCAAACAATAGGGACACGTGGGGGCTACATGCCCGAGTCTAAGACCAACGACCTACCCCCACCATCCGGGCCCTCGCTTCTATCCGTTGATGCTCGTATCGGTGTGTTTGCCCAAGAGTTGGACCCCACACGAGCTGGCCCAATCCCCAACTGCGCAACAGTTAATGTTTAAATATAAGTCGCCACCATAGTCTATTAAGACTCATGGTAATGGCGTAATGGTAGGAGGCTTTGTTATGTGTTGTGAAGTCGCGGGTCTAACCCCCGCTGCCTTCACCCAAAATCAACCAAAAATTTTGGTGGCCTCCCGAGCTGCCACATGGTAGCCTTCGACTGGGCCACGTGTCATCTTGTGGTTGGCCATCAACCACCCAATAAGATTATGCCAAATTGCACCCATACGAATGTTCCACTTAACACATTGTGATTCACCGATAAATTTTGACCAAGTCAAGCTGCCACATACACCTACCCAGTCAGCGCCATGTCAGCAGTACAGAGTGTTGATTGGGCTATCAATTTTTTTGAAAAATTCGCATGTATGGGAAAGTGAACAGAACTTTGATTCTGGGAACATATGATGTTAGTTTTGCACGAAACGAGTTGCATCGGATTCAAGATGATGATCACTACGCAGTCGTCTAGTTTCCACACCAATCCGACAACTTTGAATTTTGAGCTATTTTTTGAGCACCTCATCAATATCCCATGAAGTAAATAAATATTTTAGTGGATTCAATCAAGGAAAACACAAGAATGGATTACACCATATTTTATTTCTCGCTAAGATCTTTCTAATGAGCTATGGATCGCCTCCTCACTCCTCTACATTGAGGAGATATGCATTTTTTAAGGGAAACATTGAGTTTATTTGACTCCTATCAAGTCGACCCTTCATACGAAGTAATTCGGCCAATAAATTCAATCAATCATTAAGAAGTAATTCAGACCTATAGTCAATCACTGCTTGAGTGTAACAATTCCTAGAGTAAGACCATCATATGAATGAAGGTGTGAATTGATGAAGACTAGCAATTCAACTCCTACTCTCTAAACCATGAAAAAGGAAACACAGGTGTGGGGATAGGCTATACAATATTGAGCATGCTTTTGGGGATAAAACATCAAAATAGAAACATATACCACTAAACCCAAACTCTAAAAACCATGAAGTAGATAATGCCTAAAATATATAGAAATTACCAAGGCGTTTTTGTTTTACAACTACTATTTTTCTTTACAGTGCAGCCAAATGATGTAGACATTAGGGGACTTCTTCCTGGACAATCAAAACACATTGAGTAAACGAGGTCTTGCAGTGCAACTAACAAGGAGTCAAGGATGGTCCTTGATTTTTCTATGATTTTTTTGCCCCTATGACTATTGTGTCGAGGATGGGAGGTTATGACACTTGAGAAAATCACCACAAAAACTCCCGATTCCCATTGGCATGATTTATACTAAGTAGATTTTACCACTAAATACATATCCATATGTGTTGCATGACTAATGTTCCTATAATGTGTCATTTGGCACCAGTTTTTTAATTCTTCTTTAATGAAGAGGTCGATGTTCATTAGATTATGGGATGGGTCTGAATTGCTCATTATCATTAGTCATAATTAATCCTTGCGCTAACGATGCACTTGAGTTAGACAAAAAAATAGCTAATTAATTATGTTGTCCTAGACTATGATTAAGATTTGAATTTATTTAATGTTCTCAAAATTTTCTTTAGGATACCCTTTTAAAATCATATCTTTGGACGATGTTTTCTTCACCAAGAGTTAAGGTCTTTTATGAAAGATAGGCTAGGGATACATTTTTCATGAGCTATCATTAGGCCTTGAAGAAGAGCCTAAACCTCATACTACTTATTAAAGGGAATTCTTTATCCCCAACAATAGGGTTAGTGGAATGTTTTCATGAAAGTGTGTTTGAAAATGTTAAAACTTGTTTTTTTAATATTTTCAAATAAAATAATTAAAATATATTCATATTTGAATTTTTTTTGTCTAAATACACTATGGCACTAATTATTCTTTACTATGATTGTTTGGTAAAAATAAAATAGTAAAGTTATTAAAGTTAAAAATAAAATATTAAAGTTAAAAATACATCTATATTAACCTTGGGTAAATGTAAAACCACCATTTAATTTTGCATAACAAATTTTATTCATTTTAATATATATATATATATATATATATATATATATTAAAATAAAAAACATTTAAAAACATATATTTTAAAAAAACACTCCACTTCTTCAAAGTATTAGTGTAGTAACATGAAATATAATGAAAAAAACGTGTTTTAACTCATAATAAACTTTCTTTCAAATAAATCATTAAAACCATAAACACTGCTATGACGTTAAATAAAACACAACAACGATTATAAAAGGAAATCCCTGTAATCAATTCTTACCTAAATTTTAAATTCTCTACGCATCTTGTCTGCAACTTAGATGTACAGCAGAATAAATAGATGTAATTATGAAAGTCTATTTATATCATATCATGTCATGTATTAATTTTGTGCGTACTTTGACTGCAAAACACCTTTTATCCAACCACGACATAAGACCCAAACAATCCCGCTCATAAATACTTTGATCTCCGCCCTGTTTTCCACATATCATTGCAGCGGCACCGCGATTCTGCCCTCATATGCAAATTGTCTCGGCAGGCTATGCAGATTACCAGTGCCGGATATGGGAGTTCTCACAACCCAATATGCGGATTACGCTACAGAGTATGCGACTTAACGGCCCTCAATATGCCAATTATCACGGGATATGCGCGAGTTATAATCGGATACGCGAGTTCTCAAAGGAAATGCAAGCAATTATGATTTCAAATGCGACACAATACGCGAATTATCACCAACGAATATTGAATTATCATATGATACGCACGAGTTATGGCCACATAAGCGAGTTCTCAAACGATATGCGAGCTACCACTTCTTCAAAAGCGATTTTTCAGTTGATACGCTGATTATCACATCAAGATAAGCGGATCATTACGCTGATATGTGAGGTCTCGGCCGTTTACGCGAGCGATTGCGGATGATATACGAGTAGCGACGATAGAATACGCGGTAATCTCCACCATTATGCGAAGCATCATAAAAGATACGCGACTTATCATCAAGTGATACGCGACATATCATTTAACACGCGATTTATCATAGCATACACGAATTATAACGTGACCCGCACGTTATCACCACGTGTTACGCTAATTATCACTAGAGAAGTCGGTTATCACGATCTCTGAGGTTTTACGAACATTCTTTTAATATAATTTTATATAAACGGTCCGCATAACCACTGCATGTGTGTTGACGCGTGGATTTCGCTGATGTCGACCCCTCTGGCGCGACACTCAATTCGTACCCACAGATGACGGGAGGGAACCGCCGGCGTTATACTTTGTTGTGAAAAAGCATGGTTCCAATCAGGGATTTGTAAGATATGATTTTTATTTTTACCGCGGTCCTCGGTAACTTTTGGGTGGTCCAAATATCCATTGTGTGAAAGGTGACGGGTTCAAGTTCGATTAGCGGCACGAGCAGAAGAAAAGGGGGTAATGTACAACGCTCCAAGATATGATTTTATTTTTGTCTTTGCAATAATAATATTTGTTGTTGTTGGTGGGTGTGTGAGAAAATTTGTAAGATTTTTTTTTTATAAGTTTATTTGTTTATATTAATAATAATTGTTGATAGTTGATTGTTATTCGAAATATTAATTATTTATGAAAAGGTTTTTTTTTAAATCATATAACATAATTTGTTGGTCAATGTTTTTCGAATTACCCAGTATAGTTTGAATTTTTATGTACCATTCTACACACACTTATTTGATTTTACATTGATGTATTTTGTTGTCTTGGTTCATAAAATTTTACTCTTTTAGTAATGCATAGGGTATTAGTTTTTAGTTCTCGATGAGCAGTGATATGACCACTTTGCCATGAGAGCCAATGGCCCCTTCAATTAAATGAGATACTCACCATCAAGATTTCACGAGTCTTGAATATAACTTTGCCTCACATAACCTATCTCTTGATGGATCTCTACATTTCTCTGAGTTAGTGGTCATATCACAACTTCACAGAGAACTAAAACTACTACCCCATGCATTACAAAAAGATTGATAGTTTTTTAATCAAGTCAACAAAATGAATCTCTATAAAATATGTACATGTGTTAATAGTTGTACTTAGAAACCATAATGCTCTATTGGCATGCAATATCCAAACATTTAGATTGACCGTGGGTGACGATTTTGAATCTTCTCAGAATTAAAATGTCATGAAAAATCATAATCCAAACCTGCAACTTGGAAGAGAAACACAAGAAGACAATATCCAACAACAAAATTATAAATTATATGCAAAGAATCAATCATATAATTTAGAAATATTGAATCAATTCCAATGAAGAAAATATTTAAATATCTATGGTCCTAATATTGACATCGTCTATGCCAAAATATACTTTAAACCAATTATAAAACCATTGTCTATACCTCCAATGTTCTGAAGCCAGAAGAGAAGCAAAAAGCCAAGAGAAGTTTGGATTGCAACAATAGACAATAGTGGAAATCTTCTAAGGGGTTGAGTTAGTGTTGCTATTCCACGCTACCGTACTTGTAGTTATTGTGGTTGTTATTAGCGTGAGGTTTGGTAGTAACTTTTCCTGGTGGCCTCTAATGTCCATGTAATCTCCATCACACTCTTTGTGCAAACCCCGACATTTGCTCCTTGTGTCAGTGAGTGAACTTGGTTGTGAACAACTTCTTCCTCCAAGTTTTTGTTAATTTGTTCTTTCACTACTCCTAGGTACAAAGGTAGGCACATATCAAGCACTAGGTAGTAATTCAATGGTTGATTTAGTGACTTTCT
Organism: Pinus tabuliformis; assembly: GCA_031772625.1. Classification (NCBI taxonomy): domain Eukaryota; kingdom Viridiplantae; phylum Streptophyta; class Pinopsida; order Pinales; family Pinaceae; genus Pinus; species Pinus tabuliformis. Next base: position 535,737,566 of record CM062816.1, read on the forward strand.
CTCTTATTTATTTTATTGAATATAAATTTATTTTAATTTAGTGAATAAAATGTAAAGGTAGTAAACCAATCATTGACTTAATTCTAGTGCTTAATATTTGGCACAAACAACATGCTACAAACTTGACATTCAAACTAGACACTAGTCCTCTCATAGTTAACATCCCATGTTATTAAGTGGGCCTCCTCTCCCTAGACTTCTCGCCAATAGAATTTGTAATGGAAACATTTGTAGGGAGTGCATGGAAGGCACTTGACATCCCTCCACCCAATCGGGCATGAATTCACCACACGAGTATAAAATTGTAATAGTAAACTTCTTATGTTTAACAAAAAAATTAAGTGAAAATAAAACATTATAACGTATTAACTGTTGTATGGGGAATATATAATAAGTGATGAAATTAATATAAATATAAATTTACTATAATTTCGAATTAGATAATAATTTATCGAATTTGGATTAATGGTGAGTGATCTTTTGTTCGGGAAAGCACTCCTTACATTAGATTGGAACTTTGAATTCCCTAAAAATTAGCCAACCTAAAAAACCTCCAAATCAAATAAAATTTTAACCAAAATTTTTAGACATTTATCTAAAATTTAAATAATTAATTGGGACAGTTGAATAAGCGTATGACCATGATATAACTTTCCAAGCATAAATGGCCATTTCTTAACACTCTTTTCTAAATAGGTGTTGCTCTAGTTCTTTATTTTAAGCATAGTCTCCACACATCAGGATCATCTTGTGTAGTGGCCCATCCAAGTGAAAATTAATAGGACAAACAGAGGTTACCAAACAATAGGAAAGGTTGCACTGACCAACATACTCTTTAACAACTAATGGAACACTAATCCTTTATAAATTTCTTACGAACATATCATATCATATCATGGTATTTTGAGAACACTTGAAAAATAGTTTGCATGATTAGTAAGAAAATCTATAGGAAACATTGAAGTATATTTACATGCAGTGACATGCAAAATCTGGCACATAAAAGTTGTCATTCTTATTAGCGCTTAAATCTCCCATCATGAATATTTTGGTTTTTGACTGAAATAGATGCATTTTGTTTTAGTGTAGTTGTTGATTTCTAATCCTATTTGATTGTTTGCACTACATGCATTGATTTTAGTGTAGATATTGATTACTAATCCTATTTGATTCCTTTTATTAAATGTTTTTATTTTAGTGAATATGTTTATTTATAATCCTATTTGATTGCTTGCACTAAATGCATTGATTTCACTATAATCACAAAAAAAAAAAATATTGGTAATGTGCATTGGCTTCTATATTATAGTAATTCAGCCATAAATAAAATACTTGAATTTTCATCTTAAATAAATTTTCACTTAACTGAAATGTTTGCTTCTTCAAACCACAAACTATTTGTAGTTGCCTACATTATTATTATTCCTATTCTCCATCATTCAATGTTGTTAGTTACTTTGCATTCAAACCAAGTAATAAAAAACAACTACCCTTGAAAAATTACTTGGGGTTTAACGTAGTCACAATGATTGATTTAGGAGAAAGAATTACTAATATTGGAGAGAGAAAGAAGGTACGATGTTTACTATCATAGATCAAGTTAAAGGTTTGAATGATCTACGATTTCAACCGCTCTTTTCATATGATCAATATGAAGAGATGAAAAAACTAATAGGTGTGACAAAAAGAAGATTAGAAGAAAATATTTTAAGATTGATCACATTAAAGATTATTTTTAATTGACTACATTCTTATTATTCACGTTTTATATCGTTCAACATTATTAAATTGTCAATTTACATCCAAAATTTTTATTCATCATTCAAATTATTAACAGTCTCTATCGTCTCAATAAACTAAGTTACCTGAGCAAATTTAAAATTAAAATGACTAGAATAATCTTATGTGAATTTTCCACTGTTATATGTTTTTGCAAGTGCTTTATCCCAATTATTTTCTTTAATTAGCAATCGTTCAAAACAATATAATCTTGCACTGATCAATAAAAATTGTAGATAGAATGGAAAATGCAATATACAGTACATAATCAAGAATAACGAAAAGAGACACAAGGATTTGGTCAAAGACCTGAGAAAAACCCGACAAGGGGGAAACCATTTCAAATTATTCTTCTTATTAGATTGTCATACAATGTTTAGAGAAAGTACAATATTCAAATTCACCAATCACAATACTATCTAGAAAACCAACCAAATAACATCCAAAATATGAGCCCAACAAACAAGATTGATCAAAGTCATAGTTTCCAAACTTGCAGCCAATGGTCGAAGTCTGCAATCAACAGTCAAAATATCTCGGTCCACAGACGCATGAAACTAGTAACCAACAATGTGGTTGTAACTCTCTAGTTGTTGGAAGCACCCTGTCACGTGAGCGCCTACAATCAAGAATTTCATTTTCCAACCCTGCGACCCCAAATCAATTTCTCCTTTTTACATGAGCAAGCTTGTACCTTGCGATTTTAGACTTGTACGAATCAATTTTGTGAGCCAATCCAAAGAAGAGAGAAGAAGATGCTTGATGATGGTGCCCAAATGAGGCTAACTTGACTTGTATTTATATGCTTCCTCAGAGACCTGACCTGAAATTTTGTGCACATGTGGGTTTTAAAATTAAAAATACATTTTTCCTTAACCAAATTAAATTCTTCCAAGGGCTAGGATGGGTCTTTCTTGATGAGGAAGGTTGTCTAAATGAGAGAATTTTTCCTTGAGCTACCAAATTAACACTCCCTCTCAGCTAGGGATAAATTACCGACTGCAACATCTGTCCCATCTCAAATATCAAATCAAATGCCATCTTTGTTAATCTTTTCTCATATGTTGAACACTCTCGAAACTGAAAGAAGAAGAATTTAACATAGGAGGGGATCTCAAGCTACCAACCTCTATCTAATAACCATCATAGGGGAGTTTCAACTCAACCCACATCATAAGGGAGCCTAGATCAACCCTCTATCATAGGACAATAAGTAGGATACTAATGACCATGGTAGGTAAGGATCACAACTATCCTAATTTTTTTTATCTCCCCATTAGGAGCCTAAATATTCAAGTGGTAGAAAACCTGCATCCACTACCTTCGGAGGAGTTACACACTTACCATACAAGGTAAGGATTAGACACAAACTAAGGCACTTGGGGGAGATACACAGTTACCCTACAAGGCAAGGATCATACATGCCAAAGTCATCTTCTTAACCCATCGGCTAGATGAGGAGGAACAATCCCATCAAGCTCGTCTTGTGGGTAAGATGCATACTAGGGTACACTCGGTATCGGGATACAAACACTTATCGTGAGGTAAGGATCAAAAATCCCCTAAGATTACAATAGGGGAGATACACACTTATCGTGAGGTAAGGATCAGACACTCCTATTGTCCACGAGTTCCCTCAACCCTGAGATCTCTTCGACTCAATTCCTAGCCCTAGGAACTTAAACAGGGGGGAAGAGCATTGCCTAGTGACCCTTAGCTGGGAGGGTCACATCCATCAGTCCCAACTTCTCTCTAAAGACCAAGAACTTCCTTTTGAGTAAAGCCTTGGTGAGTATGTCTGCAATCTTCTCAACAGTCAAAATATGGTAGAGTCCATCGCTCCTCTCTCCACTATATCACATATGTAATTCTATTTTATATGAATATGCTTGGACTTTTCATGAAACACTGAATTCTCTCCCAACTGGATCCCTCCTTTGTTGTCATAATATATCATTGCTGTGTCCAAGAGTTGCTCAAACAGTTCATAAAAGAGCTTCCTCAACCAAACTACTTAACAACTAGCCATGCTAGTAGCACTATACTCTGTATTTTTCGTAATTAAAGCCACATGATTTTGTTTCCTACTTATCCAAGATTTCATGTCAGATCCCAAACTAGAGAAACACTTGTATGTTCTCTTCATGCCAATAATGTTTCCAACCCAATCAACATCTACATATTCATGAAGTCGTACGTCTTTGGAAGTATATCTCAAAACAAAATTGATCATCCCATGCAAATATCTCAGAATGTGTTTTCTAGCAACCCAATGTTAATGAAGTGGCTCGGTCATGAATTGATTCAAGGTGTTAACTAAAAAACATATGTTTGTATGGGTGTTCACACGAAAAATCAATGCTCCAATGAATTAGCGATACTCAAAAGGGTTATAGCCTAATAAGGTCAAGCAACATCTCCACATAACTTCTTGAACTTCATCTCCATCGAGGTGGCTAAGGATTTTCATACTATCATTCCAAATATCTCTAAGAACTTCACGACGTATTTTCCTTGATAAAGGAAAATCTCTCAAAGTCTTTTCCAAACTTCTAATTCCATGAAGTAATGCATCATACCAAGATCCTTCATCTCAAACTCAAAAGATAGTTCCCTCCTGCACTCGATCATCAGAGGCTCACTATCTGTCAAGAATAGAGCATCAACATGTAAAACCAAAATCAAAGGCATACCTTGGATACCTTTGAAGTAGAGGTTGGGGTTAGCACTACTTCTTGTGAATCCAAGCTTCACCAGATAATTATCAACACAGGCATACTGGGATCTGGAGGCTTGTTTCAAACCATATAATGCCCTCTCCAACCTGTAAACATGAGTCTTCCTATCTTGTACTTAAAATACTTAAGGATAATAAACATATACTTCTTCCTATAACATACCATGAATAAATTTTTCCTTTACATTCATCTGATGAAGGGTCCATCCTTGACTAACGACAAGGGAAACAATTCATCTGATGGTGGTGTAGCAGGAAACTGGTGGAAAGATGCCATTTGTTAAATTTGCAAACTAGACCCAAATTTCCCTTTCTATATCTCATTTGATGGATATTATGATTTCATTAAATTCCTCTTTTCAAGAGGACCAAAATCGACCTAAATATCATCAAATTTGGACAAGGGAAAGTGTACTTATGAAGAAAAACCCACATATGCACATTTGAACAGTGCACCCTAACGGTAAATTGGTCACCCTTGGAAGCCTATAAATACAAGTTACCTAAAGCTCATTTGGAGAGCACCAAGCATATTCTTCTTCTCTTCTTCATTGATTGGTTTGCACAGGTCTGAGGCTGGGTCGAAAAAAGAAGTTCACAAAGGTCGAAAATTACAAGTTCTGAGGCTCACATATGTTTTTAGGGTTTTAGGTTACAATCATTGGCTCGTCACAGGACAAATTCGGCCACAATTGCTAGCTTTTAGCCTAGAGGGAGTGACTGAAAGCCTTCAAGCACTCACACAGCTCCTCCTCCAAGCAACCAGAAAGTTTGATTGAAAATTGACCATTGACCAAAGTTGACCGTAGTTGACCACAGATAAGAAATGTTGTCTTGGATATATTCTAATGCTGGAAAAATATTTCTGAATGTTATTGGGTTTTTTTTTTGGATGATATTGTATTGGGATCATTGTACTCTTTGATGATCATTTTATGACAATCTAATAGAAGAATAATTTCAGAGGGCTTTCCCCCTTGTGGGGTTTTTCCCTGGTCTTTGACCAAACCTGGTGTCTCTTATTGATGTGTTGATTGTCTCCTTTGTCATTGCATTTATTGTTCTATATTCAATTATTTTTTATTATTGGAAATATTAATTGGTATTGAAAATATTTCTAATTGAAGTATTGAATTGGGCTAAAGTAATTGATACAACATAAAACAATCTGAAAATTTAACATGGTGTCAGAGATAAGGTGAAGGAAAAGCCTAAAAGGAGACAAGAATTAAATCAATCATCTTTGGAAAGGTTGAAGGAGCCAATCTAGTCAATTCAATATGTCTTCCTTCTTCACAGAAAATGAGAATTTGGGTGACTCGTCTAACTTTGTTGCATGGAAAGTCAAGTTGGAAATCATATATGACAAAAACAATGTTTTGGATTACATTCAAGGAAAGGTACCTGAGCCTTCGGAGAATGCTTGTGTTTTTGTGAAGAACAAGCACAAGAAAGGTGAGTTAAAAGAAAAAAAAATTATAACTGACGGTTTACAAGATAATTTACTTGCATATGTTGGAAATTTGAGGAAGTTTAAGGACATGTTGATAAGATAGCCAGCATGTATGAAGTCAAAAATTTGAATGAAATCATATCCTTGAAATAAAAACTCAAAGAGACAAACATGAAAAAAGGGAAGTTTGTGAAATCCTACATTATTAGGATATCTCGTCTTAGAGATCAATTGCAAAGAGTTGGGGAATCTGTGTCTGAGATGGAATTGGTGATTATGACTCTAAGAGGTCTTCCTCCTATTCAGAAAACCTTCATTACTATTATAACCAACAACAATACCCTCCCATCATTTGATGAAATTGTTGTAAATATCACTCAAGAATAATGAAGAATGATATCAAGAGGAAGGATTCCAAAGCATGAAGAGAGAGAGATCGATGCATTCATCACTCAAAGCAAGAAGAAGAAAGGGAAAGGAGGTCCATCAAATTCAAGAAATTATCCAACTCGATATGCGAAGAGAAGGAATGATATATCATTATATCACATTGAGTGTTATAATTTTCACAAGAAGGGTCATTATGCTTGAGATTTCCTAGAGAAGAACAACGGTCCATGTTGCAACACTGGAAGCAATAATAATAGTTTTGATGATCAAAGAAGAAGAGAAGACCAAAGGAATAGTTACAACGGAAGAGATGGAAGAAGAAGAAGAGATTATCCTAGTGATCATGAAGAATATCCTCATCCCCAAAAGAAGTCAAGATTCTTCAAGTATGAAAGTAATGTTACAAATCAATCTAAATATATTCTTATTTTTTCCCTTACTAGTTCATCTCCTTCGGATTCGTGGGATAGTTGATTGTTTGATAGTAGGGCCACTCATCAATTCATTGGATATAATTAAGTTCTCTCTAATTTGGTAGAGAGGATTCAAATTTGAAAAATTATTCTTGGAGACAACTCCACTCATCCCATCAAAGGATTTGCGTCCATCAAATTTCACTTGAATTTTGGGGTGTCTATTTTGCTCCATGATGTGATGTATGTGTCAGGATTGAAGAAGAATTTGGTATCAATATACTCTTTGGAATACAAAGGGATGAGGCTTCCTTAATCAAGGGAAAGGTTCTTACTTGGTTTGTTGGATCACCTATGAGAGATGCATTCACATTGAGATCAAGATATGAAGTGTTGAAGAATGTAACTAGTGTCGGTCTTCATAATTGTACTTGAGTCATAATAGAATGTATTTACCAAAAGAAAGAAAAAGAAATATTATTATTACATAAATTGACTTATTAAAGCATTGGTTTCATGCTTGGGTCAATTTTTTTTAGGTCAAATCCTCCATTGAATGCTTCTAGGGTTTATGTCAAGTGTCCTTGTCCATGTCATATTGTAAAGAACCCTTCTTGGGATTTATTTGTCAAAGAAGAAATTTATTTTATTGTAAAATATGTCAATTAGGCCTCCTTCATAAAGTCAACCTCCAACTGAGCAACAGAATCACTATATAAAGGCAACAAATCGACGTCATTTGTGACTCATTCTCAGCAAGTTTGATCTAAAGTTTCTAGGAAAATAAATATTGTGAATTTCTACGAAAGAAGAGGAAGGATAGTGAAGCAGAAGGAGGTCTCCCACGGGAATAAGAATTCAAATTTTCTATCTTTTTCCAACATGTGTGAATATTTGAAGCTGCTGGAGGGACCTAAATTTTGTAGTTGTTTGGGAGACCAAAATTCTGAAGCTGGAACGAAATTCTGGTGAAGCTGGGCCGAAATTTCCACATTGATGTTGGGTTGAAGCTATTAGACAAGAAGAGACTATTGAAGATTTTTGTGTCTCACTAGAAGGCTGACTGGATAGAGGAGGAAGGCCTGTTGGTCAAGGGTCTTGGTCTATCTCATTTGAATTACTGAAGGAATATTTCTTGACTGGGTTTTCCCCTATATATAGGGGATTTTCCTTGGTTTTGTGCCTACATCTGGTGTCCTTTCTCTTCGTATTTTGGTTTTGGTAATTGCTTGATGAACTAAGATAAAATAATAGCATAAGAAAGATAATAATAACTCAACTACATTACTAGAAATTATCAACAAGAGAAAACCTTTTTGCCTTTCCAATTTTCTAACATGGTATCAAAGCTGAGGTGAAGAAGAAGGAAAAAGGAAGGTCGAAGATCTATTAAGTAAAATGAGATCAATAAAGGTAATTAAGGAAAAGGATCATATAAAGAGACCATCCTACTATATATAGGAACAATGACAAACTCAATGAATGGATAAAACAAATTAGGAGCCTCCAACTACAGGGCCAGGAAAAAGAGGATAAACATCATTCTCGAAAAGAACAAAGTTTTGGATCTCGTTCAAGGAAAAATCAAGAAGCCTACTAATGAATCAAGTGATGCAGAGAAAGAAAAGTTTAGAGAAATCGAAATTGTGGCTATGAATCTAATAGTGGATAGAGTAAAGGATAACCTAATTCCATACATATCCAACATAAATTATGCTCAAGAAATGTATGAGGCTCTCTCCAAGTTATTCACAATCAAGAACATTGGTGAAATAGAAAGCCTCAAGAATGAACTAAGAATTGTTAAGTTGACAGACAATGATACCATTTCATCATATTTTATAAGGATATCCAGAATTAAAGATGAACTCCAAGCAACAGATGACGTTGTCCCAAAAAAGGAGCTCATAATTACTACCCTTCTAGGACTACCAAAATATTGGAGTGCTTTTGCATTAGGACTTAACGGTTGGAAGGATACTCCAACATTTGAAAAATGTAGAATGCATGTAGTCAAGAATAATACATAATATCATTAGTAAACAACAAGAAGGAGTAAGAAGAAAACACCTAGAATGCCTATTTTTCTCATCACAAGAAGAATGGAACCTTGAAGAAGTTCAAAGGACCAAAGAAGAAAGTGGACCTATGCAAGATTGAATGTTACAACCATCACAATATGGGTCACCACAAAAGCCATTGTCTAGAGAATCTAAGAAATAAGAAGAGAGAAAGGGAACATGTGAATTTTGTTGATTAAGGACCACCAAAGAAGAAGAAGATGGAATAATTTGAAGTCTAAGACTTATTTTCTAGGGATTCTTAAGGACATTATCCCTTGTATATCCTTCAATTATAAGTTTTGAATTATTTTCCTTTATGTTTTGAACTCTATAATTTGTAGGTCTAACAGGTCTTGTTAGAACACCTTTTATTTTGATAAATTTGTAGGTATTCCTCAAGATTGGATTAAGAGGGAGCCCTCACCATTTTACCAAAGTAAATCTTGTTGATTTCTCAAGGGTTATGCAGGATACTTTAAAGGATAGACTTGAAGTATGAAAGAATTTATATTGAATCCCATCAAGATTTGATGTCCTAGAAGGTTTGTTAAGGAACAAATCAAAGGTATGCGTTAGACAATAAACTTTGTTATAAAGTTTTCTTCATAAAAGGTATGTTCATTCTATTTTAAATTTGTTTTACATTACTAACATCGTTATGTCTAGGGTTTTGAATCACAACAGATTCTTGTTAGGGTGTTTGTTATGAAACCAGCTCAAGAAAAGATAGAAAAGATAGATCAACGCCTTAGAATTCAGCCTCTTCGAGGGGGCAACCTCCTTTACATTACATAAATGAACAATTCTTGGATGATTCAAATGACAAAACCTCCTTTCTATATATAGAAGTATTCACAATATAATCCAGCCGACCTAAAAATAATAATATAAAGCCACAAAAATAACAATAGAGGGATTCTATGGGAACATTAATAACAATATGGGGGCAATGGGGCACAACAATATAAATAAGGGGTATAACTACAATAGTAATGGGGTAATCCCTAGTATTATAGGGACCCAACATGCCCCTCTCCTTCAAAAAAGTGTTGTCCTCAACGCTTGAGTAGTTCTGGATATTTCTGCATAAAATTCTCATCCTCCCATGTGGAATCTTCAGCGGATAAGTTCTTCCACTTGATAAGGTACTCTGAAATTGATCGATTTCGTAGCTGTCGAGTTCTTGTTTCTATAACTGCTTCCAGTTCCAATATAATTTTTCCTTCCTCGTCAAGTTCTGGCAATATTGTTTGAACTGGGAGCTTGTCGCCTATAACCTTCTTTAAACATGAAACATGGAAAACTGGGTGCAATCGAGAAGCTGCAGGAAGCTCCAATTTGTATGCCATAGTACCAATCTTTTGCAACACCTTGTACGGACCATAATACTTTGGTGATAATTTATTATCCTTCTTAGCTTGCTTGAGGGACATTTTCTTATATGGTTGTAGCCGTAGGAATACCCAATCACCTACATCAAAACTTCTTTCACTGCGATGTTGATCTGCCTGTTGTTTCATTCTATTCTGTGCCAACACGAGGTTATCCTTTAAGAGTTGGAGGACTTGTTGTTGATGTTCGATGTGATGTTCCACTGCCTGAACCTTAGAATTTTCTCTTAAATATGATGTGATGGATGGTGGTTGATACCCATAAAGTGCCATAAATGGGGTCATTTTTGTTGCTGTATGAAAGGAAGTGTTATACCACCATTCAGCCAGAGGCAACCATTTGACCCATTGTGTCTGTTTATCAGATACAAAGCAACGAAGATATCCTTCCAAACATTTGTTTACTATCTCAGTTTGCCCATCAGATTGAGGATGATAAGATGAGCTATGAGCTAACTGAGTACCAAGACAAGAAAATAATTCTGTCCAAAAATTTCCAGTGAAAATGGGATCTCTGTCACTTACAATAATCTTTGGGTTTCCATGTAGCTTTTGAATTGTTTCCATAAATGCAGTAGAAACTGTACTGGCTTTAAATGGATGTGATAATGCACAAAAGTGTGCATACTTGGTAAGTCTGTCAACTACCACCATGATGACACTCTTTCCCTCAGACTTGGGTAAACCTGTGATAAAATCCATTGAAACCTCCTCCCAACGTTGGCTTGGAATGGATAAAGGTTGTAATAGACCCGGTGTCTTAATTGTTTCAACTTTATTTTGTTGGCAAACCAAACATTCTGCCACAAACTTTTGAATATCTGATTTAAGGCCATCCCAAAAAAATTCCTTCTTAACCCTGTGGTAAGTTTTTAAAAATCCTGAGTGCCCTCCTAAGGGAGAAGTGTGCAATTCCATAAGAATCTTTTGTTTTAGCTGGGAATTCTTACAGAGGTATAAGCGATCTTTGTACCATAACGAATCATTTTTCCAGCTAAATGTATCAGACGTACTGGAATCTTGTTGTAGCTTTCGAATAAGTGCCCACACTTCTTCGTCATTCTTCCATTCCTCCCTTGCTTCATTTATCCAATCTGGTTGGATAATAGAAATAGCGCACAACAATGCTTCCACATCCTCATCCTTTCTTGAGAGTGCATCTGCCACCACATTTTGCTTCCCTTTTTTGTAGATGATTTCAAAGTCATAACCCAACATCTTTGTGACCCACTTTTGTTGCTCTTCAGAGGATAATCTTTGTTCTAAAAAGTATTTAAGGCTATCATGATCCGTTTTTACCTTGAAGTGTCTTCCCATTAGGTAGGGTCGCCATTTCTTAAGTGCATGGAGTATTGCCAACATTTCCTTCTCATAAATAGCTTTTCTTAAAAACTTTCCCTTGATTGGACGACTTTCAAAAGCAATGGGTCTTTCATCTTGCATTAGAACAGCACCAATTCCATTTCCTGAAGCATCACATTCCACAATAAAGGTTTTTGTGAAGTCCGGTGTAGCTAAGACCGGTGCTTGGCACATTGCCTCTTTAAGATGTTCAAAGGCCTTTGTTGCTTCCGGAGTCCATGAAAATGCATCTTTCTTCAATAATGTTGTTAGAGGTGCTGCTATTCTCCCATAATTCTTAACAAACTTGCGATAATACCCTGTCAACCCAAGAAATCCTCGCAGATGCTTTATGGATGTGGGGATTTTCCATTCCTTAATGGCTTTAATTTTGCTAGGGTCTACCTTAACTCCTTCATGAGATACAATATGACCCAAATATTCCACCTCCTGGACTCCAAAGAAACATTTGGATCTTTTTGCATATAATTGTTTCTCCTCCAATAGTTGTAGCACCCTGTCAACATGTTCAACATGATCCTTCCAAGACTTGCTGTAGATTAGTATATCATCAAAAAATACTAACACAAATTTTCTAAGGAATGGTTTGAAAATTGAATTCATCAAACCTTGAAATGTTGAAGGTGCATTGGTAAGGCCAAAAGGCATGACCAAAAATTCATAATGACCCTCATGAGTTCTAAATGTCGTTTTCGGAATGTCTTCAATCTTCATTCTGATTTGATGATATCCTGAACGAAGATCCAACTTGGTGAAGTAAATTGATCCATGCAATTCATCCAGTAATTCATCAATGACAGGAATGGGGAACTTATCTTTAATAGTGAGCTTGTTGAGCTCCCTATAATCCGGACACATGCGCCATGATCCATCCTTCTTGTGCACCAATACTACTGGAGCAGAGAAAGAACTTTGACTCGGTTGAATTATACCAGCCTCTAGCATTTCTGCAACCATACGTTCAATTTCACTTTTTTGGACATAGGGATATCTGTACGGCCTGATGTTTGGAGGAACACTTCCTGGAATCAGATGAATAGCATGATCATGATCACGCATAGGTGGGAGACCTTTGGGAGTCTCAAATACCTTGGAATGATTGTCCAGGACTTTTTGGAGATCTGGAGAAATAGATGATTCTAATGTGGAAACATCTAGCGAACATAATTGTGCAATTACACCCCTTTGCTCCTTTTTTAGAAGCTTTGTCATACCATTAGAGCTGATTATCTTTCCTGGTTTCCCTGCAATACCCCTTAATTCAACTTCCTTTCCTTCCGTAGAAAATTTGATGAAAAGTTCTTGAAAATTAAAAGCTATTGTACCCAAGGATTGTAGCCATTGGACTCCTAGTACAACATCAGCACCTCCCATTGGAATGGAAAGCATTGGGCTAGTCAATACATATTCTCCCATGGATAGCTTGATATTATGGCACTTTCCAGAGCAATTTATTGTTCCTCCATTTGCAATCATCACTTGACACTCTGGTGCTGGATATAGGAAGCAATTCAATTCTTTTGCTACCCTACAATGAATAAAATTGTGGGTGCTTCCTGAATCAATCAACACTATTACCTTTTTCTTCTTGATTTGTCCTTCTATCTTGATGGTTTGAGGAGTGGTAATTCCCGCCAATGCATTACAAGATATGGTCGGATTTATTTGTTCTTCATCTAGGCTTTGTTCCTGGAGTATATCTTCTTCTTTTGACCTTTCTTGCTCCTTTTCTTCTTCCTCTTCACAATCTATGTAGAATAATTTCTTCTCAGCACACTTATGACCTTTAGTGTATTTGCTATCACAACTGTAACAAAGCCCTTTTGCTCTTTTTTCTTCCAATTGTTGTGGTGTCAACCTTATAGGTTGTGGAAGACTAGGGGCAACAACACTTCCGTCTTTATAGTTGTGAGTGGTATGCTTCCTGGTTGCCATAATTTTGCTTTCCATTTTTCTTGCTAACCTGAATGCCTTCTCTAATGAATCAGGTTCCCAAAGGCGAACATCATGTTGGATATTATCCTTTAAAGACCCTATGAACACATCAATCCTATGCTCCTCTGGAATATCTTTTACCCTTATGTTCAATTTTTGGAACTCCTCAATGTGCTCCATTATTGAACCCTTTTGTTTGAGACTTATCAATTGGCTAAAAAAAGTGTTGCTTTTTGTATCCTCATAATGTGCTATCAATTCTTCCGTAAAAATTGCCCAAGTGATAAATTGTTTACGAGAGCAAAGCCATTGATACCATACAAACTGATTTGGTTCCAAATATAAAGTTTCCATACGTACCTTTTGTGTGTTTTGCACATTATTGAGATCGAAGAATTGCTCCATCTGTAATATCCATGTGGCGGGATCCTTGCCATCAAACTTCCTCATATTGATTTTTGGAATATGGTGGGTCTTAGATCCAACATTAGAGTCTATGGAATCATGATTAACATTTCTTTTGTTCATATCATGAGTTTTCTTTACAACCTTTTCACCATTAGTAAGTATTTCTTGTAGGAAATTTGTCAAATCTGTCTTCAAATCTGCCATGTCTGTCTTCAAATTTGTCCTCAAATTTGCCTCCAGATCATCCATCTTAGCTTCCATGCCCTTTATCTTAGATTCCACGCCATTTATTTTAGCATCTGTTAGCTTTTGTGAGCGTGACATTTGTTGCACTTGTTCTTGTAATTTTGATATATCATGTAGCATTTCTTCCTCTTCTTCATGAGTCATGCTAGAGCTTTCAGGTTCCTTACTAGGTGTTTGCATTTTCTTTCCTCGGGGCATCAGTTACCGATAATAATGCTTTACTATGCCCTTTGAATTCCTTCAAACAAATCTTATGCAAAAATTAAAAAAAAAAACTACACACCTTTTTTTTCTTTGTAGAAGTCTGATATTGAATCTGATGTATCTCTGTAATTTCGAATCATCCAGTTCTGAAATTGTGACCTGTAGTAGCCTTCTATGTCCTCTTTCCAATGCCACTAGTCTGATCCAAATTGGATTCTCCAAGAAAGATTTATGCACAATCTCCCGCAGTGACCTGATTATAGACTAGTTCAGTAGAGCGAACTTGTATGAAGTGCCACGTGTCACTGTTTCAACCTTTGACTCTAAAAAATATATAAAAGAAAACTACAGTCCGTCCTCTTTCTGTACCTTCTTACGAAATTTCAATCCGATGCTCAGAAGAAAGTTATGACGATTTTCCCCAGGTCACCTGTTTTGAGTGTAATTCAGGAGTCTGCAAAAAGACCAACTTCCTCAGATCATATCTCCAAAAATATCACGCGAAAAGCTCTGAAATTCGGACCCAAGGTTCAGCGCGATTTCTTCTCAAATGGGTTTTTTTTGCGACTTCTGAAACATCACAGAAAAAAAGTTATAGCGAAAATTCCACGATGACCTGTTTGGAGCAGCGAAACCCTAGAATCCAAAGCTCTGATACCAAATGTTATGAAACCAGCTCAAGAAAAGATAGAAAAGATAGATCAACGCCTTAGAATTCAGCCTCTTCGAGGGGGAAACCTCCTTTACATTACATAAATGAACAATTCTTGGATGATTCAAATGACAAAACCTCCTTCTATATATAGAAGGAGTCACAATATAATCCAGCCGACCTAACAATAATAATATAAAGCCACAAAAATAACAATAGAGGGATTCTATGGGCACATTAATAACAATATGGGGGCAATGGGGGCACAACAATATAAATAAGGGGTATAACTACAATAGTAATGGGGTAATCACTAGTATTATAGGGACCCAACAGTGTTTAATCATTAGATTGAATCTACCATGATTATATTATCATACTTATGGAACCCTAAAAAGGTTCACTATAAAACCCTAACCTAAGGGTATACCAATATTTGTGAAACCCTAGTCTACTTAGGGTTATTGATGAAATCTAAAAAATACTATTCTCTTGATGTTTAGGGTTTTGATGGAAACCCTAGTCCTTGAGGGTTTTTTGTATTGAAGCCCTAGATATTCAAGGTTTGGTAAATTAGGAAGACCCTTATATTAGCTAAGATGATGTCCTAGGAATGAAACCCTAGGTATATATTCATCTGTATGATCGAAACTATAGTCTAAATGAAGTTGTTATTTATCTTTCTTCAATGCTTTGATGTTTGTGTCTTGGATTTACTTAGTAGACATTGATGAGATATCTTAGTGCATGAATTCCTAGATATGTATATGTGAGTATGCTAACCTAATTGTTAATAGTTTGTGAATTCTAGGGTTTGTAACAAAGCCCTAGTAGAAGCTTGATATTCTAGGATATGATGATATTGTTTATGATTTGATGATAAAATCTATTGTTTGCAACAAGCCCTAGTAGAGTATAAAATATATAGTAGAATTGCTTATATCTAAGGATTTGTGTCTCTAAGATGGAATCTAGGGTTTGTAATGGATCATAGTATAATTTGTCACATATCTTTGAAAATAATATTGAGGCCTTGTATAGAATGAGACTGATTTCTTGATCAAGTTTCTTTATGTTGTAGTCTATGGTTTGTAACAAAACCCAAGCAAGAAGTTGAATTTTAGAAGTATGTGTCTCTTGTTAATTATGCACTTAACTAGGTTTAGGTATCTAATGTCTAAAGTTTGAATGTTTTGATGCTTCCATTATAATGACTTGATTTTGATATAGTTAACTTCATGCTTTTGTATTTGGTTGTACTTGTTATTAAAGTTTTGCAGGTACATAATCTTCAAGATGTTGGAGATATTTGTAATTGAAAAATAATGACGAGCATGATGAAGAAAGCTATAAGGATGAGGATGATCAAGACGACCTTAATGAAGTTTTGAAAGGTTGAAGCTTCTCTGATGTTATAGAAAAAGAAAGTTGTTGATCTCTCTAAGTTTAAAAGAAGCATGGTTAGAAGAAAAGAGTACATCTCCCCAGTTAAGAGGGAGGACATATTAAGATAGTTATGATGGATACCTTGAAGAAGAAATTAGAGAATGCATGAATTCACCATAAAGTATTGAGGATGTCTTGGTTTTGCTGAAGAAATGAAAGAAGAAAATCTTCCAACTAGTTTCATATGAATAACTTGATATAAGTGGCATCAGGATGATTAAGGGTTGCAAAGGTTTGTATTTACTTGTATATGTATATTTCAAAATTTACTACTAATTGGGGTTTTTTCTTGTCTCTCCATAAACATGTTAAACACTTGGGAAGCATGCTTGGAAAAATGGATATATCTAGTTTATTAGGGAGAGATGAAGCACCTAATGGCGGATTCTTGGGAGGAAATTTGGCCAACCTATCTATGTTTGATATCTAGGTACTGAAGAGGGAAGGTGGCATCGGTCTTAGAGATCTGGCCTTGGATACACACCTAGATCCCTGGGTTAATGGTTAGTTAGTAATCTTGATGGTACCTAGAGTGGTTGAAAGCTTTAGTCCATCTTCGTCTCACCCGGATAGATAACCCTAGTCAGGTATCTAGTCTGAGGCATTGAGTGTGCTAGAAATCTTCGTAGTTCATTTTGGAGATCTTCCATGTACCTCTATAAATATAGGTAATTATGAATACCTCCCTAGTTAAGAGGGAGTGTTGAATAATGTAACTAGTGTTGGTCTTCATAGCTATACTTGAGTTATAATAAAATGTATTTATCAAAATAAAGAAAAATAATTTTTATTATTATATAAATTGACTTATTAAAGCAAGGTTTTCATGCTTGGGTCAATTGCTTTTAGGTCAAAGCCTCCATTTAAGGTTTCTAGGGTTTATGTCAAGTGTCCTTATCCATGTCATATTGTAAAGAACCCTTATTTGGATTTATTTATCAAAGAAGAAAATTATTTTATTGTCAAATAAGTCAATTTTTCCTCTTCCACCAAGTCGAACTCAAACTGGGCAACATAATCACTATATAAAGGTAGAAACTCGACCTCATTTGTGACTCACTCTCAACAAGTTTGATCTGTAGTTTTTGGGAAAAGAAAAAGTGTGAATTTCTAATGAAGAAGAGGAAAAGGATAGTGAAGGAGAAGGATGTCTCTCACAAGTATAAGAATTCGTAATTATCTCTCTTTTCCCCACAAATGTTAATTTTTGAAGCTGTTGGAGGGGCTGAAATTTTGTAGCCGCTGGCAAGGCAAAAATTTTGGTGAAGTTGGGCCGAAATTTCTGCGTTGATGTTGGGTTGAAGTTGTTGGACAAGAAGAGACTATTGAAGGTTGTTGTACCTCATTGGAAGGCTAACTTGGTAGAGGAGGAAGTTCTATTGGTTTAGGGTCTTGGTTTATCTCATTTGAATTACTGAAGGAAGAGTTCTTGACTGGGTTTTTCCCTATATATAGGAGTTTTTCCCTGTATGTGCACCAACATCTGGTTACCTTGATCTTGAAATTTTAGTTTTGGTAATTTCTTTATGAACTAAGATAAAATAAGAACATAAGAAAGATAATAATAACTCAAGGAAATCACAAGTAATTATCAACAAGAGAAAATATTTTTGTCTTTCCAATTTTCTAACGTGAAGGACTCTAGAGGGTTATTGGAAGACCTCTTCTAGCATTGGTCCATGATTCTAGTCATCTAAGCGAACTATGGTACCGAAGATTGGCCCATCTAAATTATGATTCTCTTCCGAATTTGGAACAATTGGTCTCTGGGATTCCCAAGGTTCAAGCTCAACATGATGGAGTATGTCTAGGTTGTGCTAGTGGAAAGAAGACAAGGAGACCATTCCCCTCTAGCAAGAAGACAAATGACATCCTCCATCTTATTCATTTCGACATATGTGGTCTAATGCCCATGCATTCTTTTGGCGTCAATCTTTGCTACATCACCTTCATTGATGAAGTCTCAAGAAATACATGGATATATTTTTTAAGCATAAGGATGAAGCCTTTTAAATGTTCAACGAGTTCAAAGATTTGATCGAAAATCAAATAGCGAAGAAAATCAAAAATTTCATTTCTAACAATGGTGGAGAATACACATCTAAGGGATTCAATCATTTTTGAAAGAAGGAAGGTATCAAGAAAGAGACAATTGTGCCCTATACTCCTAAAAAAAATGGAGTGGCTAAAAGAAAGAATGGGTCCATTATAAAAGTTGCATGTGCCATGCTCCATGATCAAAAGTTTCCAAAGTTCCTTTGGGGAGAAGCAACGAATGTTGTCATATATGTCCAAAACAAGGTTCCTCACCAAGCATTATACAAAAAGATCCCTAAAAAATTATTCATAGGTGTCAAATCCAATGTTGGTCATCTCCATATCTTTGGTTGCCCCATATACTTTCATGTGCCAAAGGAAAGAAGAAACAAGTTGGAGGCCATTCGAAGAAAAGGTACGTTTATTGGATATTGTGAAAATTATAAATCTTTTAGAATATATATTCCCAGTCAAAGGAAGGTTGATATTAGCATGTATGTAACATTTGATGAAGATGTTGGCCTTGGGAAAGAAAGGTACCTTCCTCTTCCTCCTCCTCCTGAGAAGAATGATGAT
Organism: Pinus tabuliformis; assembly: GCA_031772625.1. Lineage (NCBI taxonomy): Eukaryota > Viridiplantae > Streptophyta > Pinopsida > Pinales > Pinaceae > Pinus > Pinus tabuliformis. The sequence goes on from CM062816.1 coordinate 535,756,658, forward strand.
ATGGATATTTTAGATGATCCTTTCATGCCCAAATTTGAGACAGATATTGTTGATGATCCCATGGAGCCCATGTATCCCTTAGATCCTCCTCCATGTGATCCTCCCATCAGGAAGAGTCCACTTTGGCTCCATGAAAAACTGCAGGATGACGAGAGTCGTATTCTTGTTCAAAGGTCATTAAGAGAAAGTGAGAAGCCTTATAGGTACCAGGGATATGTTATGTCCATGAGCACTATGATTCAAGTTGAACCTCCCACCTTTGAAGAACCTATAAAAGAACAATTTTCAAAAGATGCTGTGTCCAAAGAATATTAATTAATCATGAAAAATGATGTATGGGATGTTGTGATGAGACCAAAGGGGGAATTTGTGGTGAATTCAAAGTGCCTATTCAAGATCAAGCATGGAGTTTATGGTAGCATTGAGAAATATAAAGAAAGGTTTGTGGCCCAAAGATTCTCCCAAAAATAGGGAGAAGATTATGATTATATATTTGCACTTGTGGCTTGAAATACAACCATTCATTCAACAGTTTCCCTTGTCGTAATTCAAACATGGGCCCTTCATCAGATGGATATGAAGATAGACTTCCTTCATGGCATGCTACAAGAATAAGTGTACATTGAGAAACCACAAGGATTTGAAGTAGAGGATCGAAAGACACATGTTTGCAGGTTCAAGAAAGAATTGTATGATTTGAAGCAATCCCCCAGAGCATGGTACGCCCAGATAGATAGTTATTTGGTGAAGATGGGATTCATAAGAAGAAATATCAATCCCAACCTCTACTTCAAGGTAGTCGAAGGTATGCCATTGATTTTGATTTTATATGTTGATGACCTTTTTTTGACAAGTAGTGAGCCCTTGATGATCGAGTGTAAGAGGGAGCTAGCCTCTTAATTTGAGATGAAGGACCTTAGACTCATGCACTACTTTCTAGGCCTTGAGGTGTGGCAGAGGCCTAGTGAGATTTTCCTTTCACAAGGAAAATATGTTGTGCAGATGTTGGAGATATTTGGAATGACAGAATGAAAGTCCCTACACACACCGATGGAAATGAACTTCAAGAAGTTATGTGGAGAGGTTGTAGGGACCAATTTAGAATATCTATCCTAGTATAGATAATTGATTGGGGATTTGATGTTCCTAGTCAACACATATTCGGACATATGCTACACAGTGAATACATTGAGTCAATTCATAACGGAGCCTCTCCATGCACATTGGATCACAGCCAAACACATTTTAAGATATTTGCATGGGATGATCACACTTGGTGTGAGATATTTTTCAGAGATGTTTGACTTCATGGATACACTGATGTTGAATGGGAAGGAAATGTTATCGACATGAAGAGTATGTCTGGATGTTGTTTTAACCTTGGATCTGCCATGATATCTTGGATGACAAGGACGTGTAAGTTCATAGCATCGAGTACCACATAGGAAAAATAAACTTACCCTAGCATGATTAGTTGCAAAGAAATTTGGTTGAGGAAGCTCTTTGGAGAGCTATTTGAGTAGGCCCTAGAGACTATAGTGATATACTGCAACAACAGGAGTGAGATCCTTCTGGGAGAGAACCTTGTATTGCTGGATGTGGAACCTAATTATCTTCCTAATTGTTTAGAGTTTTTTTTTGTTTTAGCTGTGTTGGATCCCTGTTCCTCACAGGGTGACAATGTCATCTATTTAATCACCGTTATGGGGATTTAGGGGAGGTTAAGACAAATTTTATAAGGTCCCCCCTGGTGGGGGTTCGGGGGCAGCATCCCCAAAGCTAAAAATAGATGAAGATTTTCCTTGTAAAATATTGTAATTTTGTAGTCAATCTAGTTTGTTCATTAGGCAAATGATCTAATTGTAGAAGCTATGTTTAATTTAGGGTTTTTTTCCTTAGAAGGTAACCCCTCAGTTTATATGATGGAATTGTATTGCAGATGTGAATCATTGTTCTAAGCAAGAGACAGAGATATGAGGATATGTGAGAGCGAAGAGGAAATTACAGTGGAACTATTGTAGGTTATATCTCTTCATTTTGTTGGATCATAATATAAAAGGAAGGACTGGTTGTTTCTCCATGGACATAGTCCAAATTGGGTGAACCATGTATATCTATGTCTCTCTTGTTTTATGTGTTTCTGTGTTTAATTTTATGTAATATGTTATGTTTCCCATTATCTTGTTAAATAATTTATAACACATTTCATGACAAGTCCAATCATATAGAGATCCAATATCACTTCATTCGAGACATGGTGCAGAGAGGAGGCATTAAAATCCGTCACATATCGAAAAATGGGCATATTAAAGATATTATCACCAAGGCTTTGATGAAAGGGAAGCTCTTGGTCTTCAGAGAGAAACTTGTATTTATGGATGTGACCCCTCCTGATATGGGGCATCACTGATCGAGAACACTAAGCCAACTCTTCCCCCATGTCTGAGCTCCCAGGGCGAGGAATTGAAATGAAGGGCTCCTGGGGTTGAGGGATCTCTAGACAATAGGGTCGTAGATGTTTCTCCCATATTTTTAATCCATAGGGTTGGATACGTTTCTCCCCTATATTGGTCTTTACAGAGTATACCCGAATTGGAATCATACCCACAAGTTGGGCTTGTTGGCATCCCTTTTCTGGCCAACGGGTTTAGAGTGTACTTAAGCGTGTATAACCCAAGATGAATATGTTGTAGGTGCTCTACCACATGACTCTTGAGTGTCATTGTTGGGAAGATTAGTGGGAAATAGGATGGTTTGAGATGTTCTCCCCTATATCACCTATTGTTCGATATGGGGTTGTACATGTTTAGTTCCCCCATGAGATTATGGGTTGAGATGTGCTCCCCGAAGTGGTTTTAGGTTGAGATGTGCTCCCTGATATTTTTTTTGAATTAATATGTGCTCTCTGAAAATGTATAAGGTCATAGCTTTAGCTCCTCAATGATTCTTATTCTTTAGATTCGAAAATCTTTCAACAGATAGAGTTGAGCAAAGATGGTACATGATATGGTGACATGATATACATGCCATGATGCAAGTGGAATTACCCCCTAGTTGAGAGAGAGTGTTAAAGTTGGAAACTAGGTTCAAATTCCATTTTGTACAACTCATTTTATGGAGATGATGATTTCATTATTTCTAATTTTGAGAGGACCAAAATCGACCTAAAGATCATCAAATTTGGACAACATAAAGTGTACTTATGAATAAAAACCCACATATGCACATTTGGACAGGTTGGCTCTAATGGTAAAATGGTCACCCTTGGAAGCCTATAAATAAAAGTGACCTCAAGATAATTTGGAGATAACCAAGCATATCCTTCTTCTCTTTCATTTGTAGGTTTGCACAAGTTTAAAGTTGGGTGAACAAAATAAGTTCACAAAGGTCTGAAATTATAGGGTATGAGGCTTGCATTTGTTTTACGGGTTTTGGGTTAGAGTCACTGGCTTGTCACAAGAAAAATTTGAACACATCCACTAGATTGTAGGCTTGAGGGAGTGACTGGAAGCCTTCATTTGCTCACACAACTTATCCTCCATGCAACCGTAAATTTTGACTGAAATTTGACCGTTGACCAAAGTTGACCACAGATGGGAAAAGTTGTCTCTGATATATTCTGATGTTGGAAACATATTTTTGGATGTTATTGGGTTATTTTTCTGGATGATATTAAATTAGGATCATTGTACTCTTTGTTTGACATTTTATGACAATATAGTGGAAGAACAATTTCAAAGGGTTTCCCCCCTTGTGGGGATTTTCTCCGATCTTTCACCAAACCTGTTGTCTCTTGTTGATGTGTTGATTTTATCCTTTGCCATTGCATTTATTGTTCTATCTTCAATTATTGTTGATTATTGGAAAGATTAATTGAAATTGAAAATATTTCTAATTGAAGTATTGAATTGGGCTAAAGTAAATGATACAACATAGAACAATATCAAAATTTAACATCATCATAATCTTCTCCCTCTTTCTAGGAGAATCCTCTAGCCACAAACCTTGTCATGCACTTTTCAATGCTTCTATCAACTCCATGTTTGATATTGTACAACCATTTTAAGGCCAAGACGAAATTTCCTTTAGGTCTCAGAATAACATCCCATAGGAATCATACTCTTCAACTATAAAATCCTTCCAAACTTGTTCTTTCATTGCTTCTTCAAATGTGGAAGGATCAACCCAAATCATAGTTCTCATAGATACAACATATCCCTGATAGCAGCATGACTTTGTACTTTCTCTAAAGGTCCTTTTGGTAGGAACATATCTCTTAGCATCTTGTAAAGTATCACAAGGCCATAACTGTCTCTTCTTGGCAATGATATCACTTGGAGGAGAATCCAAGGAATCCGTAGGCTCCATGGGATCATCAATTGTCTCAGATTCCAACATAGAAGGACATTCCAATATGTCCATATCATCATCCTTCTTCGGAGGAGGTGGAGGAAGGTCTCTCACTTTTACAAGGGCATGATAATACTTTATAGGATTTGGATTAATGGTGAGTTATATTTTGTTTGGGAAAGCACTCCTTACACTAGATTGGAACTTTGAATTCCCTAAAAATTATCCAACCCAAAAAACCTCCTAATCAAATAAAATTTTAACCAAAATTTTTAGACATTTGTCTAAAATTTAAATAATTAAATGGGATAGTTGAATAAGCGTATGACCATGATATAACTTTCCAAGCATGCATGGCCATTTCTTAACACTCTTTTCTAAATAGGTTTTGCTCTAGTTTTTTATTTTAAGCATAGTCTCCACATATCAGGATCATCTTGTGTAGTGGCCCATCCAAGCGAAAATTAATAGGACAAACAGAGGTTACCAAACAATAGGAAAGGTTGCACTGACCAACATACTCTTTAACAACTAATGGAACACTAATCCTTTATAAATTTCTTACGAACATATCATATCATAACATGGTATTTTGAGAACACTTGAAAAATAGTTTGCAAGATTAGTAAGAAAATCTATAGGAAACATTGAAGTATATGTATGTTATGAAACCAGCTCAAGAAAAGATAGAAAAGATAGATCAACGCCTTAGAATTTAGCCTCTTCGAGGGGGCAACCTCCTTTACATTACATAAATGAACAATTCTTCGATGATACAAATGAAAAAACCTCCTTTCTATATATAGGAGTCTAAGGGGTCATAACATAATCAGAGCCGACATAATAATAATAATGTAAGGGCACAATAATAACAGTAGTGGGCTTCTATGGGGCACAATAGTAACAATGATGGGCACTACATGGGTACATCAATATAATAAGTGGGTTATACTAATAACAATAAGGGGTTACACTAGTATTATAGGGGCCTAACATGCCCCTCTCCTTCAAAAAGCGTTGTCCTCAAGAGTCAACGCTTGAGTAGTTCTTGATGCTTCTGTATAAAATTCTTCTCCTCCCATGTGGAATCTTCAGCGGGTAAGTTCTTCCACTTGATGAGATACTCTAAAATTGATCTATTTCGTAGCTGTGGGGTTCTTGTTTCTGTGACTGCTCCAGGTTCCAATATGATTTTTCCTTCCTCTTCAATTTCTAGCAATATTGTTTGAATTGGGATCTTTTGCAACTTTTGAATAAGTGGCCATACTTCTTCGTCCTTCTTCCATTCATCCCTTGCTTCGTTTATCCAATCTGGTTGGATAATATAAATAGCACAAAACAATGCTTCCACATCCTCATCCTTGAAGAGTCTTCCCATTCGGTAAGGTCGCCATTTTTTAAGTGCATGTAGTATTGCCAACATTTCCTTCTCATAAATAGCTTGCTTGAGATGTAGCAATAAAAATACCCAATCACCTACATCAAAACATTTTTCACTACGATGTTTATCTACCTATTGTTTCATTTGATTTTGCACCGAAGTGGCGTTATCCTTTAAAAGTTGGAGAACTTGTTGTTGATGCTCGATGTGATCTTTCACTGCTTGAACCTTTTTCTTCTTGATATGCCCTTCTATCTCTAGAGTTTGAGGAGTGGTAATTTCTTCCAATCCTTTACAAGATATGGTCGGATTCATTTCTTTATGCTCGATGTGATCTTTCACTTCTTGAACGTTTTTCTTCTTGATATGTCCTTTTATCTTGATAGTTTGAGGAGTGGTAATTTCGAACAATGAATTACAAGATATGGTTGGATTCATTTCTTCTTTCTCGATGTGATCTTTCACTTCTTGCACATTTTTCTTCTTGATATGTCCTTCTATCTTGAGAGTTTAAGGAGTGGTAATTCTTGCCAATGCTTTACAAGATATGGTCTGATTCATTTCTTCTTTCTCTGGGGTCTTGGCTTATATCTTCTTCTTTTGATGTTTCTTGATCCTTTTCTTCCTCCTCTTCATATTCTATGTAAAATAATTTCTTCTCAGCACACTTATGACCTTTAGTGCATTTGCTATCACAATTGTAACAAAGCCCTTTTTCTCTTTTTTCTTCCAATTGTTGTGGTGTAACCATTGTAGGTTGTGGAAGGCTGGGAGAAACAACACTTCCATCTTTATAGTTGTGAGGGGTACGCTTCCTGGTTTCCATAATTTTTCTTTCCACTATGTCACAAAGCCCTTTTACTCTTTCCAGTTGTTGTGGTGTTGCTCTAAAGGAGGTGTTTCTCTTTGTATCCTCATAATGTGCTATTATTTCCTCCGTGAAAATTGACCACGTAACAAGTTGTTTACGAGAACAAAGTCCTTCGTACCATAAAATTGATCTGGTTCTAAATATGAAGATGCAATACATACCGTTTGTGACAGTTGTACACCATGTAGATCAAAATATTGCTCCATCTGAAGTATCCAATTTACCGGATCCTTCCCATCAAACTTCCTCATCTTGCTTTTTCTTGATTTTAGGAGCTCGAACTTGAAACGACTGTAACTCTGTACTTTCAAATCTTTAAGTTCTGAAATTGATATCTATAGTAGCCCTCTGTGTCCTCTTTCCAATGCCACCAGTCTGATCCAAATTGGATTCTCCAAGAGAGAGTTATGCACAATCTCCCAAGATGATCTGATTATAGACCTTTCCAGAAGATCGAACTTGTATGAAGTGCCACGTGTCACTGTTTCGACCTTTGGATCTAAAAAATATATACAAAAAACTACAGTCCGTCCTCTTTCTTTACCTTCTTATGAAATTTCAATCTGATGCTCAGAAAGAAATTTATGACAATTTTCCCCAGGTCACCTGTTTGGAATGTAATTCAGGAGTCTGCAAAAAGACCAACTTCCTCAGATCATATCTCCGCAAATATAGCGCGAAAGGCTCTGAAATTCGGACCCAAGGTTCAGCGTGATTTCTTCTCAAATGGGTTTCTTTTGTGACTTCTGAAACGTCACAGAAAAAAAGTTATAGTGAAAATTCCACGATGACCTGTTTGGAGCAGCGAAACCCTAGAATCCAAAGCTCTGATACCAAATGTTATGAAACCAGCTCAAGAAAAGATAGAAAAGATAGATCAACGCCTTAGAATTCATCCTCTTCGAGGGGGAAACCTCCTTTACATTACATAAATGAACAATTCTTCGATGATACAAATGAAAAGACCTCCTTTCTATATATAGGAGTCTAAGGGGTCATAACATAATCAGAGCCGACATAACAATAATAATGTAAGGGCACAATAATAACAATATGGGCTTCTATGAGGCACAATAGTAATAATATGGGCACTACATGGGTACATCAATATAATAAGTGGGTTATACTAATAACAATAAGGGGTTACACTAGTAGTATAGGGGCCTAACAATGTACATGCAGTGACATGCAAAATCTGGCACATAAAAGTTGCCATTATTATTACCACTTAAATCTCCCATCATGAATATTTTGGTTTTTGATTGAAATAGATGCATTTTGTTTTAGTGTAGTTGTTGATTTCTAATCCTATTTGATTATTTTCACTACATGCATTGATTTTAGTGTAGATATTGATTACAAATCCTATTTGATTGCTTGTATTAAATGTTTTTATTTTAGTGAATATGTTTATTTATAATCCTATTTGATTGCTTTCACTAAATGCATTGATTTCAGTATAATCACAAAAAAAATAATGGTAATGTTCATTGGCTTCTATATTATAGTAATTCAACCATAAATAAAATACTTGAATTTTCATCTTAAATAATTTTTCACTTAACTGAAATGTTTGCTTCTTCAAACTACAAATTATTTGTAGTTGCCTACATTATTATTATTCCTATTCTCCATCATTCAACGTTGTTAGTTACTTTGCATTCAAATAGGTAATAAAAAACAACTACCCTTGAAAAATTACTTGGGGTTTAACGTAGTCACAATGATTGATTTAGGAGAAAGAATTACTAATATTGGAGAGAGAAATAAGGTATGACGTTTACTATGATAGATCAAGTTAAAGGTTTGAATGATCTACGATTTCAACTGCTCTTTTCATATGATCAATATGAAGAGATGAAAAAACTAATAGGTGTGACAAAAAGAAGATTAGAAGAAAATATTTTAAGGTTTATCACATTGAAGATTATTTGTAATTGACTACATTCTTATTATTCACATTTTATATCGTTCAACATTATTACATTGTCAATTTACATCCAAATTTTTATTCATCACTCAAATTATTAACAGTCTCTATCATCTCAATAAATAAGTTACCTGAGCAAATTTAAAATTAAAATGACTAGATTAATCTTATGTGAATTTTCCACTCTTATATATGTTTTTGCAAGTACTTTAGCCCAATTATTTTCTTTAATTAGCAATCTTATAAAACAATATAATCTTGCAATGATCAATAAAAATTGTAGATAGAATGGAAAATGCAATATACATTACACAATCAAGAACAATGAAAAGAGACACAAGGATTTGGTCAAAGACCTGGGAAAAACCCGACAAGGGGGAAAACCCTTTCAAATTATTCTTCTTATTAGATTGTCATACAATGTTTAGAGAAATTACAATATTCAAATTCACCAATTACAATACTATCTAGAAAAACCAACCAAATAACATCCAAAATATGAGCCGAACAAACAAGATTGATCAAAGTCAAAGTTTCCAAACTTGTAGCCAAAGGTCAATGTCTGTAATAAACAGTCAAAATATCTTAGTCCACAGCCACACGAAGCTAGTAACCAACAATGTGGTTGTAACTCTCTAGTTGTAGGAAGCACCCTATCACGTGAGCACCTACAATCAAGAATTTCATTTTCCAACCCTGCGACCCCAAATCAATTTCTCCTTTTTACATGAGCAAGCATGTACCTTGTGATTTCAGACTTGTACGAATCAATTTTGTGAGCCAATCCAAAGAAGAGAGAAGAAGATGCTTGATGATGGTGTCCAAATGAGGCTAACTTGACTTGTATTTATATGCTTCCTTGGAGACTTGACTTGAAATTTTGTGCACATGTGGGTTTTCATATTAAAAATACATTTTTCCTTAACCAAATTAAATTCTTCCAAGGGTTAGGATGGGTCTTTTTTGATGAGGAAGGTTGTCTAAATGAGAGAATTTTTCCTTGAGCTACCAAATTACCACTCCCTCTCAGATAGGGATAAATTACCGACTACAACATCTGTCCCATCTCAAATATCAAATCAAATGCCATCTTTGTTAATCTTTTCTCATATATTGAACACTCTCAAAATTGAAATAAGAATAATTTGACATAGGAGGGTATCTCAAGCTACCACTCTCTATCTAATAATCATCATAGGGGAGTTTCAACTCAACCCACATTATAGGGTAGCCTAGATCAACCCTCTATCATACGACAATAAGTACGATACTAATTACCATGGTAGGTAAGGATCACAACTATCCTATTGTTTGGCATAGGATAGTTGTGATCCATGGTAGAATCCTACTATTGTTTGGCATAGTAGGAATCTAAGGCATCATAATATAATCATAGCCGACAAAACAATAATAATGTAAGGGCATGTAATAATAACAATAGTGGGCTTCTATGGGGCATAATAATAACAATATGGGGACTACATGGGAACTACAATATAATAAGGGGGTTTACGAGAATAAAGCCCTTCATACCATAAAAATTGATTCAGTTCTAAATATAATGATGGAATTCGTACCTTTTGTAACAATTGTACCTCATGTAGATCAAAATATTTCTCCATCTATAGTAGCCATGTTCTGGTATCCTTGCCATCAAACTTCCTCATATCGATTTTTGGAACATGGTGAGTCTTCAATCCAACATTACAGTCTATGAAATCATGATTAACATTTATTTTGTTCTCATCATGAGTTTCCTTTACTACACTTTCACCATTAGTAACCATTTCTTATAGCAGCTTATTCAAATATATCTTCAATTCTTCCATCTTGGCAACCATGCCATTAATGTTATCGTCCATGCCATTCATCTTAGCTTCCATGCAATCCATCTTAGCTTCCATGCCATCCATCTTAACTTACACGACATTCATATTAGATTCCACGCCATTCATCTTGGCTTCAATTACCTTTTATGAGAGTGAAATTTGTTGTACTTTGTTTTGTAATTTGTAGAGCATAAAGATTACAAAATAGGAGATGAAATGATTAATCCTAAAAGTATGTGACATGGAGCTATGACAAAGACATAAACCACTCATAAATATTCTTCAGATGTCAGGGTATTTCCTTATTGAGTATATATTACAACTAATGATTTTATGACAAATAAAATATAGAGTAAATTGAACATACCAAATTGTTAAAATACATTGTGTGGCAAACCAAAAATTATTGGATCATTTCTAGATTTTTCAAAATAATAATATGTGAAAGGTAAATAAATAATCATCATATATCAGCATGTACCATCACGAAAGAGGTTGGAAGCTACATTGGAAATAACAATTTAGGTACGAATGAGAAAGGACATGAAAAGTATTGTGCTTCTATATTGATGTTATCACCAAGGTTTCACCCTTATCATAACATCATATGGTATCAAAAAATGCATGCCCAAAATATTTGATTGAGAATTTTCCAAACACATTCTCTTATAACTATTTTTTTTAGATTTTTTTCATGATGTATATCATTTTGGGTCTGCATATGAAAATGAACACCATATTGTGGGACTTAAGGGTTATGTTGGTAAATATTTCATCAAATGTGCTTAGGTCACCATGAATGTAACAAGCATAGTTTTGATCATTGGCACTAGAAAGAGTGAAATAATGTAATAAAAAATAAAAATCATCCATCAAAATATTTCTTGTCATTTGATTACAATGTGTAATGATGTAATTAAAAAATGATTAGAGGACTATGTAAATACATCAACTTTGCAAATGGGCTAATAAAATATTGTAATGTATAAACCTTAAAACCCTAAGCCAAAATTCTTCGAAGCAAGAAATATTTAGCACAAGAGATAAAGGTGATTCCTTTATATCATGTTTCAACTAGAAGTTTTCAAATGTAATTAGACTCTTTTTAAACATAAGATAGAAACAATATTATGGGATATTGAATAGAAAAATAAAACAAGTCATATGACTTAATATGTGGCCCATTCAACTTGATTTAGCATTGATGAAAATACGAAAAAAAATGTTGTAATTGTTAGCATAAAGTAATTGCATGTGTATTAAAATATATATATCAAATATGTATGTCCAAAAATTACCAACACATAAAAAATGTGAAATAGAATAAGTGACATAGAGCGCATGATATTAAATTATAGCTCATGGCTTGATCAAAGATAAGGTTTTGTAGTATCATGCAATTTGAAAACATGCTATTAAAATTGATGGTATGATATCCAAATAATAGAAGATGTAATTAATGAAGCGTTAATGGATTCAAACAACCTAGATCAATGCATATTTATAAAAAGTTGGGTTTTCAGTTTTCCAAACCATATATATCAATATAATTCGAAACATGATTAAGGAATTGTGTCAGTACTTTGTGATTCCAAAGCAAATAATGAAATAGTTCAATATATGAATATGTAAATCCTTATATAAAATTTCATGAAGCAAAAATATTTATAAAATAGAGGTAGAGGTTCTTGAGCCCTTCTCAATAATCAAATTACAAAGAAAAAATATGTTGAAATGCTCAAATATTCGAAAGAAAGGGAAAAATGAAATATATAGGTATGAATTTTATGCATACCTAATGAAACCTATTTCAAGATTAAAAGTGAAATTTATTTTATGTGAATAAACTTCTTTTAAATATTCTCTATGGTGGATATCATACCATTATTAATTGGAGATATAGAATAACAAGGATAAACCAATAATGACCATAAACTTCTCAACTTAAGTGTAAAAAGAGTTTGACAGAGAAGGCAAGTTTGCAAGTCACAAAGATAGTTAAACTCGAAACTTAAAGGAGGTGTGTATGTATTAAACAAGCTAAATCAAATATCCATGTCCAATATTTCATAACTCATCAATAATCTAAAATAGAGTGAAATAGATTGATGTATTATTCATGACTTGATCAAAGATAGGTTTTCATAGGATCATATAAGATTGAGCCATGCTATTAAAACAGATCATGTGATATCCTCGTATGAAAATATGTAACTAATGAAGAATAATTATATTGAAGCAATCTAGAGCAATGAAAATTTGGAAAAGGTTCAATATATAGAATTAAATATAGATTCTTCTTGAAGAAATAATACTTAAAGAAAGACTTCAAAGATAAACATGGTCCTTTTTCACTTCCCTAGATTTTTTGTTTGTAACAAAACATAATCCTTTTGAACTTTAATACCATGGTTGTATTTAAATACTAAAAATATTAATTATCTCTAAGATGAAATTATTCGACATAAGTAAGTTTACGAACAATAAGAAATTGGTGAATTTGAGAATTATAATATTTAGGAAAATGTGTGGGTTAAATGAATATAGGTTAGTTTTCTATGCCATGATATGTTTTGGAAAAATATGACAATGTCATATAATAAAGGTTTGACAATTCTTCGTAAAGGATACTTTGAAGGTCTGTGAATATCTTTCACACTAAATCATAGTAATTCTTCCTAAAATTCCTTTTGAAGTATAAAAGAAAAATTCCAATCATGTCATAAATTCACATGGATAGTCTCTTTTAGATTTATGTTACACTATCTTCAATTTATACCACACATGTCCATAATCAGGATTAGTCTAGACATGTTCATATTAAGGAACCTCTTACCATTATCCTTATCCTTGCAAAACCAAAAACTAATTTGAGCTCTTATAAAAAGTCCCCTTCTTTTTTGAAAAAGTTGGCCAATTTAAGCTTATCAAAAATACATCTTAAATCATATTCTCCACGATAAATAATAGCATATTATTGATCTTTTAAGAAACCCTCGTGAATGTTTATATCCCATAATGCAACAAAAAAAAAGGGAACGATCGTTTTGATCAATGTTATTTTAATATCAAAAAACGAAACATGGGAATTGGTTTTAAAAAAATGTTTATTTATTGGAGAACTAAAATCTATGTGGGTCACCAAAATTCTCACATCGCAGAGAGGTTCTTCAAAGAAAAAAGATTTATCCCAATAATTAAATGCAGGTGAAATAAATATACATTTCCATACTAAATACAATAATAAATTAATATTAGCTTACACCAAAAATATATATTTGATCATAAACACAATTGAATGCGTTTGACTCGGGTTTTATAATGAGAATTTGTATGACATACAAAAAAATTTTAATGTCATAAAATGGTTAGGGTATACGGTTTATGATTTAGGGTTTAGGGTATGGGGTTTGGGGTTTAGGGTTTAGGGTTTAGGTTACGCCTTCAATTAATATACATTTCCATACTAAATACAATAATAAATTAATATTACCTTACACCAAAAATATATATTTGATCATAAACACAATTGAATGCGGGGTTTTATAATAAACACAATTGAATGCAATAATTAAAATGCAGGTGAAATAAATATACATTTCCATACTAAATACAATAATAAATTAATATTACCTTACACCAAAAATATATATTTGATCATAAACACAATTGAATGTGTTTGACTGGGGTTTTATAATAAGAATTTGTATGACATACAAATTTTTTTTAATGTCATTAAATGGTTAGGGTATACGGTTTACGATTTAGGGTTTAGGGTATGGGGTTTGGGGTTTAGGGTTTAGCGTTTAGGTTACGCCTTCAATAAATATACATTTCCATACTAAATACAATAATAAATTAATATTACCTTACACCAAAAATATATATTTGATCATAAACACAATTGAATGCGTTTGACTCGGGTTTTATAATGAGAAAAAATATATAGCATATATATTTTTTAGTCTCCCTCCCTCTCTCCTTCTCTCTCTTCCTCTCCCTCTCTCCCTCTGTCTCTCTACCTCACTCTCTCTCTCTTTTTTTCTCTCTCTCATTCTCTCTCCCTTTCTCTCTTTCTCTCTCCTTGTCTCACTCTCACTACCTCTCCATCCCCCCTCTCACACTTTCAGTAATTATTTCCCTCTCTCTCATTATAAAACCCCAGTCAAACGCATTCAAATGTGTTTATGATCAAATATATATTTTTGGTGTAAGGTAATATTAATTTATTATTGTATTTAGTATGGAAATGTATATTTATTTCACCTGCATTTAATTATTGCATAGTTATTATTTTAATGTCATAAAATGGTTAGGGTATACGGTTTACGATTTAGGGTTTAGGGTTTAGGTTTTGGCGTTTATGTTTTTTTGTTTTGGGGTTTAGGTTTTTGTGTTTATGATTTAGAGTTTGTAACACTTTATTAAATTCTTTTAATAAACACTTAAGTAAAAGTTACAAAATTAAATGCAATAATTAAATGCAGGTGAAATAAATATACATTTCCATACTAAATACAATAATAAATTAATATTACCTTACACCAAAAATATATATTTGATCATAAACACAATTGAATGTGTTTGACTCGGGTTTTATAATGAGAATTTGTATGACATACAAAAAAAATTTAATGTCATAAAATGGTTAGGGTATACGGTTTACGATTTAGGGTTTAGAGTATGGGGTTTGGGGTTTAGGGTTTAGGTTACGCCTTCAATAAATAATAAATATGGTTTTTATAAAATAATAACTATGCAATAATTAAATGCAGGTGAAATAAATATACATATCCATACTAAATACAATAATAAATTAATATTACCTTACACCAAAAATATATATTTGATCATAAACACAATTGAATGCGTTTGACTGGGGTTTTATAAAGAGAAAAAAATATATAGCATATATATTTTTTTCAGTCTCCCTCCCTCTCTCCTTCTCTCTCTTCCTCTCCCGGTCTCCCTCTATCTCTCTACCTCACTCTCTCTCTCTTTTTTCTCTCTCTCATTCTCTCTCCCTTTCTCTCTTTCTCTCTCCTTGTCTCACTCTCACTACCTCTCCGTCCCCCCGCTCACACTTTCAGTATTTATTTCCCTCACTCTCACTATGCAATAATTAAATGCAGGTGAAATAAATATACATTTCCATACTAGATACAATAATAAATTAATATTACCTTACACCAAAAATATATATTTGATCATAAACACAATTGAATGCGTTTGACTGGGGTTTAATAATGAGAATTTGTATGACATACAAATTGTTTTTAATGTCATAAAATGGTTAGGGTATAAGGTTTACGATTTAGGGTTTAGGGTATGGGGTTTGGGGTTTAGGTTACGCCTTCAATAAATAATAACTATGGTTTTTATAAAATAATAACTATGCAATAATTAAATGCAGGTGAAATAAATATACATTTCCATACTAAATACAATAATAAATTAATATTACCTTACATCAAAAATATATATTTGATCATAAACACAATTGAATGCGTTTGACTGGGGTTTTATAATGAGAATTTGTATGACATATAATTTTTTTTTAATTTCATAAAATGGTTAGGGTATACAGTTTACGATTTAGGGTTTAGGGTATGGGGTTTGGGGTTTAGGGTTTAGGTTTTAGGTTACGCCTTCAATAAATAATAACTATGGTTTTTATAAAATAATAACTATGCAATAATTAAATGCAGGTGAAATAAATATACATTTCCATACTAAATACAATAATAAATTAATATTAACTTACACCAAAAATATATATTTGATCATAAACGCAATTGAATGCGTTTGACTGGGGTTTTATAATGAGAAAAAAACATATAGCATATTTTTTTTCAGTCTCCCTCCCTCTCTCCTTCTCTCTCTTGCTCTCCCTCTCTCCCTCTATCTCTCTACCTCACTCTCTCTCTTTTTTTCTCTCTCTCATTCTCTCTCCCTTTCTCTCTTTCTCTCTCCTTGTCTCACTCTCACTACCTCTCTGTCCCCCCTCTCACACTTTCAATATTTATTTCCCTCTCTCTCCTTGCCCTCTCTTTCCCCCTCCTCCTCGCTCACTCTCCCTCTCTCTCCTACTCTCTCCCTTTGTCTCTCTAAGCCTCTCTCTCTCTATCCCCCCCTCTCTCTCAATATCTCCCCATTCTCTCTCTCCCATTTTACCTCTGAATACTCCTTCCCTCTTTCCTTTTATTCCTCTCTCTCTCTCTCCCCCTCTCTCTTTCCATTTCTCATCCTCTTTCTCATTCTCTCTCCCCCTTGACTCTCTCCCTCTCTTAACATTTGTCTAAGTCTCCCTTTATCTCTCTCTATGTCACCATCACTCCCTCCCTCCTTTCCTCCCTCCCTCGCATAATCCTAAGCCTAAAACTTAAATCTTAAATCTAATTTATAAACTTGACTTCACTTAACATTACTTAGAATTAAGTGAAACTAGTTCTTTTAACAAACATATATGGTCATAATATACATTTTTATAGACATTATAAACTTGAAACCCATTTTACAATATTAATAAAAGAATTACACCCCATTATGCTATTTAAAATGCAATTTAAAAAACTAAAACTAAAAATATACATTCTAGCAATTTTTATAAATAATACATTGTAACATGAGTATTTTTATAAAATAATAACTATGCAATAACTAAATGTAGGTGAAATAAATATACATTTCCATACTAAATACAATAATAAATTATTATTACCTTACACCAAAAATATATATTTGATCATAAACACAGTTGAATGCGTTTGACTGGGGTTTTATAATGAGAATTTGTATGACATACAAATTATTTTTAATGTCATAAAATGGTTAGGGTTTACGGTTTCCAATTTAGGGTCTAGGCTTTAGGTTTTGGGGTTTAGGGTTTAGGGTTTAGGTTTTGGGGTTCATGTTTCTATGTTGGGGTTTAGGGTTTTGTGTTTATGATTTGGATTTTGTAACACTTTATTAAATTCTTTTAATAAACAGTTAAATAAAAGTTACAAAATTATTCTTAAAATGTTATAAAATTCTTAGGGTTTATGGTTTAGGGTTTAGGGTTTGGGGTTTAGGGTTTAGGGTTTAGGTTTTAGGGTGTATGGTTTAAGGTTTATAAAAATTTCGTAAAATCTTTTAATAAACACTTCAATAAAACTTACAAAACGCTTTTAAAAATGTTATAAAAGTCCTATGGTTTAGGGTTTAGTTTATAGGGTTTAGGTTTTAGGGTTTATTGTTTAGGGTTTAGGGTTTAAGGTTTATTGTTTAGGGTTTAGGGTTTAGGGTTTAGATTTTATAATACATTAGTAAATTCTTTTAATAAAAACTTAAATAAAAGTTACAAAATTATTTTTAATAGATCATAAAATGCTTAGGTTTTAAGGTTTAGGGTTTAGGGTTTGGGGTTTAGGGTTTAGTTTTTAGGTTTTAGGGTTTAGGGTTTATAACACTTTAGTAAATTATTTTAATAAACACTTCAATAAAAGTTACAAAACTCTTGTTAAAATGTTATAAAATGCTTAGGGTTTAGGGTTATAACACTTTATTAAATGCTTTTAATAAACACTTAAAAAAGTTACAAAAATGTATTTTAAAACGTTATAAAATTCTTAGTGTTTAGGGATAGGGTTTATGGTTTAGTGTTTGGGATTTATAACACTTTGATAAATTCTTTTAATAAGAACATAAAAAAAAGTTACAAAATGCTTGTTAAAATGTTATAAAATGCTTAGGCTTTAGGGTTTAGGATTTAAAATTCTATAAAATGCTCATGGTTTAGGGTTTATGGTTTATAACACTTTAGTAAATTCTTTTAATAAACACTTTAAAAAAAGTAAGAAATCGCTTGTTAAAATGTTATAAAATACTTAGGGTTTAGAGTTTAGGTTTTAGGGTTTTGGGTTTAAAATGTTATAAAATGCTTACATTTAAGGATTTAGGGTTTATACATTTTAGTAAGTGCTTTTAATAAAAACTTCAGAAAAAATTACAAAAATCTTGTTAAAATGTCATTGAATGCTTAGGGTTTAGGGTTTAGGTCTTATAACACTTCAATAAATTCTTTTAATAAACACTTAAAAAATGGTTACAAAACACTTTTTAAAATGTTATAAAATGCTCAGGGTTTAGGGTTTAAAATGTTATAAAATGCTTAGGGTTTAGAGTTTAGGGTTTAGGGTTTATAAAACTTTAGTAAATCCTTTTAATAAACACTTAGAAAAAAGTTACAAAACACTTGCTAAAAAGTTATAAAATGCTTAGGGTTTAGGTTTGAGGGACACTTTAGTAAATTCTTTTAATAAACACTTTAAAAAAAGTTACAAAACTCTTGTTAAAATTTTATAAAATTCTTTGGGTGTAGGTTTTAGGGTTTAGTGTTTATAACACTTTAGTAAATGATTTTAATAAACACTTTAAAAAAGTTACAAAACGCTTATTAAAATGTTATAAAATGTTTAGGGTTTAGGGCTTTAAAATCTTACAAAACACTTGCTAAATTGTAATAAAATGCTTAGGGTTTAGGGTTTATAACAATTTAGTAAATTCTTTAAATAAACACTTAAAAAAAAGTTACAAACGCTTGTTAAAATGTTATAAAATACTTAGGGTTTAGGGTTTGGGGTTTAAAATGTTATAAAGTGCTTATGGTTTAGGGTTTAGGGTTTCGGTTGAGGGTGTGGGTATTAGGGTTAAGGGTTTATGGTTTATAATGCTTTAATAATTTCTTTTAATAAACACTTATAAAAAAGTTAAAAATGATTTTTAGGGTTTAGGGTTTTTCTAGGGTTTAGGATTTTTTAGGGATTAGGGTTTATGGTTTTTTAGGGTTTAGGGTTTTTTATGGTTTATGGTTTTTTTAGGGTTTAGGGTTTGGGGTTTAAGGTTAAGGGTTTAGGGATTAGGGGTTTAGGGTTTATAGCACTTTAGTAAATGGTTTTAGTAAACACTTAAATAAAAGTTACAAAACACTTTTTAAAATTTTATAAAATCCTTAGGTTTTAGGGTTTGGGTTTTAGGGTTTGGGGTTTAGGGCTTAGGGTTTAAGGTATAGATTTTGGAGTTTAGGGTTTAGAGTTTATAAGACCTTAGTAAATGCTTTCAATATTTAGGCTTTAGGGTTTAGGGTTTATAAGACATTAGTAAATGATTTTAGGGTTTATCCTTTAGGCTTTAAGAATTAGGATATAGGGTTTGGGGTTTGGGGTTTAGGGTTTAGGTTTTATAACACTTTAGTAAATTATTTTAATAAACACTTAAATAAAAGTTACAAAATGCTTTCTAAAATGTTATAAAATTCTTAGTGTTTAGAGTTTGGGATTTAGGGTTTCAGGTTTACGGTTTAGGTTTTAGGGTTTATGGTTTAGGATTTATAACACTAAAGTTACAAAATGATTTTTAAAATATTACAAAAAAATAGTGTTTAGGGTTTAGAGTTTAGGGCTTAGGATTTATAACAATTTAATAAATTATTTTAATAAACACTCAAATAAAAGTTTAAAATTCTTTTTAAAATGTTATAAAATGATTAGGGTTTAGTTTTTATGGTTTGGGGGTTTAGGGTTTAGGGTTTCAGGTTTATGGTTTAAGGTTTATAACACTTTAGTAAATTATCTTAATAAACACTTAAATAAAAGCTACAAAATGATTTTTTAAATGTTATAAAATGGTTAAGGTTTAGGGTTTGGGGTTTACGGTTCATGGCTTAGGTTTTAGGGTTTATAACAATTTAGTAAATTACTAATAAAAAGTTAAATAAAAGTTAGAAAACACTTTTCAAAATGTTATAAAACACTTAGGGTTTTGGGTTTAGGTTTTAGGGTTTAGGGTTTATAACACTTTAGAAAATGTTTATAATATAAGCTTAAATGAAAGTTACAAAACACTTTTTAAAATGTTATAAAATGATTAGTATTTAGGGTTTGGGGTTTGGGGTTTAGGGTTTAGGGTTCATGTTTTAGGATTTAGGGTTTATAAGGATTTAGTAAATTCTTTTAATAAAAACTTAAATAAAAGTTATAAAAAAAAAAAAAAAAACCCTTTTTAAAATGTTATAAAATGCTTAGGGTTTAGGGTTTGGGGTTTAGGGTTTAAGGTTTAGGGTTTATAAGGGTTCAATAAATGATTTTAATAAACACTTAAATAAAAGTTACAAAACACTTTTTAAAATGTTATAAAATGCTTAGAGTTTAGGATTTAAGGTTTAGGGTTTAGGATTTTAGGTTTGGGGTTTAGAGTTTGGTGTTTAGTGCTTAAGGTTTATAAAGCTGTAGTAACTTATTTTAATAAACATTGTAATAAAAGTTACAAAATTATTTTTAAAATGATATAAAATGATTAGGGTTTAGTGTTTACAGTTTGGCATTTGGGATTTAGGGTTTAGGGTTTATAAGACCTTAGTAAATGCTTTTAATAAAGACTTAAATAAAAGTTCCAAAACACTTTTTATATTGTTATAAAATTCTTAGGTTTTTCAGTTTTGATTTTGGGTTTTAGGTTTAGGGTTTAGGTTTTAGATTTTAGGGTTTATAACACTTTAGTAAATGATTTTAATAAACACTTAAATAAAAGTTATAAAACGGTTTTTAAAATGTTATAAAATGCTTAGGATTTAGGCTTTAGGCTTTAGGGTTTAGGGTTTATGGTTTATAACACTTGAGTAAATGCTTTTAATAAACACTGAAATAAAATTTATGGATTGCTTTTTAAAAAGTTATAAAATGCTTAGGGTTTGAGGTTTATTATTTGGGGTTTAGGGTTTAGGGTTTAGAGTTTTGAATTTAGGGTTTATAACACTTTTGTAAAAGGTTTTAATAAACACTTAAATAAAATCTACAAAACACTTTTTAAAATGTTATAAAATGCTTAGCATTTATGGTTTAGGGTTTAGGTTTTGGGGTTTTGGGTTTTGGGTTTTGGGTTTATGGTGTAGGGTTTAGGGTTTGGGGTTCAGGGTTAATGGTTTAGGGTAGAGTGTTTAAGGTTTAGAAAATTCTTAGGGTTTAGGGTTTTGTGGTTTCGGTTTTAGGGTTTAAGGTTTTGGTTTTAAGGTTTATAACACTTTAGTAAATGCTTTTAATAAACACTTAAATAAAAGTTACAAAACACTTTTAAAATGTTATAAAATGATTAGGGTATAGGGTTTAGGGTTTAGGGTTTAGGGTTCAGGGTTTAGGGTTTATGGTTTATAACACTTTAGTAAATTCTTTTAATAAACACTTAAATAAAAGTTACAAAACCATTTTTAAAATGCTATAAAATGTTGAGGGTTTAGGGTTTAGGGATTATAACACTTTAGTAAATTCTTTTAATAAAAATTTAAATAGAAGTTACAAAACACTCTTTAAAAAGTTATAAAATGCTTTGGGTTTGGGGTTTACAATTTAGGGTTTAGGGTTAGGGGTTTATGGTTTAGAGTTTAGGGTTTAGGGTTTATAGCACTTTAGTAAATGTTTTTAGTAAACACTTAAATAAAAGTTACAAAACATTTTTAAAATTGTTATAAAATGCTTAGGGTTTAGGGTTTAGAATTTAGGGTTTAGGATTTAGGGTTTAGGGTTTAGGGTCTAGGGTTTAGGTTAAGCGTTTGTGGTTTAGGCTTTAGGGATTAGGGTTTACGGTTTAGGGTTTATAACACTTTATAAAATTCTTAGGGTTTAAGTTTTAAGATTTTCAATTTAGGGTTTAGGGTTTGGGGTTTAGGGTTCATGGTTTCAGGTTTATAACACCTTAGTAATTGTTTTATAAACACTTAAATAAAAGTTACAAAACACATTTTAAAATGTTATAAAATGCTTAGGGTTTAGTGTTTAGGATTTGGGGTTTAGGGTTTATGGTTTAGGGTTTGGGGTTTAGGGTTAAGGGTTTAGGGTTTAGGGTTTAGGGATGAGCGACCCCACCTTAAAGGGGTATATGCTACACATAATGCATTCATCCCGTTGAGCCTCGAGGAGTTATGAAGAAAAATAAATAAAAGGAAATAGGTTTATGAAGAAGGGTGGAAAAACAAAGGTCGGGGTATCTCATGTACCACAATTTTCTCCCTCCTACACTCACATACCCAAGTGTGGTCTTCCCTTATTATAGATACTCATAAAATTCTTAGGGTTTATGGTTTAGGGATTAGGGTTTAGGGTTTAGGGTTTAGGATTTAGGGTTTATAACATTTTAGTAAATTATTTTAATAAGCACTTAAATAAAAGTTACAAATAGTTTTTAAAATGTTATAAAATTCTTAGGCTTTAGCGTTTAGGGTTTAGGGTTTATAACACTTTAGTAAATGTTTTTAATATACACTTAAATAAAAGTTACAAAACACTCTTTAAAATGTTATAAATTAATTAGGTTTTAGGTTTTAGGGTTTAGGTTTTAGGGATTAGGGTTTAAAGTTTATAACACTTTAGTAAATTCTTTTAATAAACACGTAAAAAAGTTACAAAACACTTTTTAAAATGTTATGAAATGCTTAGGGTTTAGGTTTTAGGGTATAAGGTATAGGGTTTATGGTTTGGGGTTTAGGGTTTAGGGTTTATAACACTTTAGTAAATTGTTTTAATAAACACTTAAATAAAAGTTACAAAACACTTTTTGAAATGTTATAAAAGGCTTAGGGTTTAGCGTTTAGGGTTTAAGTTTTTCATTTTAGGGTTTATAGTTTAGGGTTTAGTTTTTATGGTTTAGGGTTTATAACACCTTAGTAAATTATTTTGATAAAAGCTTAAGTAAAAGTTACAAAACTCTTTTTAGAATGCTATAAAATGCTTAGGGTTTAGGGTTTATAAGACTTTAGTAAATTATTATAATAAACAGTTTAATAAAAGTTAAATGACACTTTTTAAAATGTTATAAATTGCTTAGGGTTTAAGGTTAAGAGTCTATGTTTTAAAAGACTTTTTTAAATCCTCTTAATAAGCACTTAAATAAAAGTTAGAAATTTTTTAAAGATGTTATAAAATGCTTCGGTTTAGGGTTTATGGTTTTGAGTTTGGTGATTAGAGTTTAGGGTTTAGGATTTATAACACTAATAAACACTTAAATACAAGTTCCAATATGTTTTTTAAAATGTTATAAAATTATTAGGGTTTAGCGTTTACGGTTTACATTTTACGGTTTATGGTTTAAACTTTAGGGTTTAGGGTTTAGGGTTTCAGGTTTAGAGTTTATGGTTTAGGGTTTAGGGTTTGTGGTTTACAGTTTAGGGTTGAGGGTTTATAACACTTTAGTAAATTATTTTAATAAACACTTAAATAAAAATTACAAAACACTTTTTAAAATGTTATAAAATGCTTAGGGTTTAGGGTTTAATTTTCACGGTTTGGGGTTTAGGGTTTAAGGTTTAGTGTTTATGATTTAAGGTTTAGGGTTTAGGGTTTAGAGGTTAGGGTTTAGGGTTTATAAGACTTTAGTAAATTATTTTAATAAAAACTTAAATAAAAGTTTCAAAATACTTTTTAAAATGTTATAAAATGATTAGGGTTTAGGGTTTGGGATTTAGGGTTTAGGGTTTAGGGTTTAGGGTTTAAGGTTTGGGGTTTTGGGTTTAGGTTTAGGGTTTAGTGTTTAGGGTCTACAACATTTTGGTAAATTCTTTTAATAAACACTTAAATAAAATTTACAAAACAATTTTAAAATGTTATAAAATGGTTAGGGTTTAGGGTTTACAGTTTAGGGTTTAGGGTTTGGGGTTTGGGGTTTAGGGGTTTAGGGTTTAGGTTTTTTTGGTTTAGGGTTTATCTTTTTGTGTTTAGGGTTTAGGGTTTTGTGTTTATGATTTAGGGTTTGTAACACTTTGGTAAATTCTTTTAATAAACACTTAAATAAAAGTTACAAAATTCTTCTTAAACTATTATAAAATTCTTAGGGTTTATGGTTTAGGGTTTAGGGCTTGGGGTTTAGGGTTTAGGGTTTAGGTTTTGGGTTTTGGGTTTTAGTTTTTAGGGTGTATGGTTTAAGGTTTATAACAATTTAGTAAATTCTTTTAATAAACACTTAAATAAAAGTTACAAAACACTTTTTAAAATGTTATAAAATGCCTACAGTTTAGGGTTTAGTTTATAGGGTTTAGGGTTTAGGGCTTAGTGCTTAGGGTTTTGGCTTTTGGGTTTTGGGTTTAGGGTTTATTAAACATTATTAAGATATTTTAATAAACAATTAAAAAAGGTTACAAAACACCTTTTAAAATGTTATTAAATGATTAGGGTTTAGGGTTTAGGGTTTAGGTTTTATAACACCTTAGTAAATTATTTTAATAAACACTTAAATAAAAGTTACAAAATTATTTTTAATAGATCATAAAATGCTTAGGTTTTAGGTTTTAGGGTTTGGGGTTTGGGTTTTAGAGTTTAGTGTTTAGGGTTTAGGGTTTATGTTTCATAACACTTTAGTAAATTATTTTAATAAACACTTAAATAAAATTTACAAAACACTTGTTAAAATGTTATAAAATGCTTAGGGTTTAGGGTTTAGGGTTATAACACTTTATTAAATGCTTTTAATAAACACTTTAAAAAGTTACAAAAATGTATTTTAAAACATTATAAAATTCTTAGTGTTTAGGGATAGGGTTTATGGTTTAGGGTTTGGGATTTATAACACTTTGATAAATTCTTTTAATAAGAACATAAAAAAAAAATGTTACAAAACACTTGTTAAAATGTTATAAAATGCTTAGGCTTTAGGGTTTAGGATTTAAAATTCTATAAAATTCTCATGGTTTAGGGTTTAGGGTTTATAACACTTTAGTAAATGCTTTTAATAAACACTTTAAAAAAAAGTAAGAAAACACTTGTTAAAATGTTATAAAATACTTAGGGTTTAGAGTTTAGGCTTTAGGGTTTATGGTTTTGGGTTTAAAATGTTATAAAATGCTTACGGTTTAGGATTTAGGGTTTATAACATTTTAGTAAATGCTTTTAATAAACACTTCAAAAAAAGTTACAAAAAGCTTGTTAAAATGTCATTGAATGCTTAGGGTTTAGGTTTAGGGTTTAAAATGTTATAAAATACTTAAGGTTTAGGGTTTATGGTTCACAAGAATTTAGTAAATTATTTTTATAAACACTTAAAAAAAGTTACAAAACACTTTTTAAAATGTTATAAAATGCTTAGTGTTTAGGGTTTAGGGTTTAGGTCTTATAACACTTCAATAAATTATTTTAATAAACACTTAAAAAAAGGTTACAAAACACTTTTTAAAATGTTATAAAATGCTCAGGGTTTAGGGTTTAAAATGTTATAAAATGCTTAGGGTTTATAAAACTTTAGTAAATTCTTTTAATAAACACTTAGAAAAAAATTACAAAACACTTGCTAAAAAGTTATAAAATGCTTAGGATTTAGGTTTGCGTGACACTTTAGTATATTCTTTTAATTAACACTTGAAAATAAGTTACAAAACTCTTGTTAAAATTTTATAAAATTCTTAGGGTGTAGGTTTTAGGGTTTATGGTTTATAACACTTTAGTAAATGCTTTTAATAAACACTTAAAAAAGTTACAAAACGCTTA
This sequence comes from Pinus tabuliformis, assembly GCA_031772625.1. NCBI lineage: Eukaryota > Viridiplantae > Streptophyta > Pinopsida > Pinales > Pinaceae > Pinus > Pinus tabuliformis. The sequence continues at coordinate 535,782,522 of CM062816.1, forward strand.
TTAAAATGTTATAAAAATTTTAGGATTTAGGGTTTTAAAATGTTACAAAATGCTTGCTAAATTGTAATAAAATGCTTAGGGTTTAGGGTTTATAAAAATTTAGTAAATTCTTTAAATAAACACTTAAAAAAAAAGTTACAAATGCTTGTTAAAATGTTATAAAATACTTAGGGTTTAGGGTTTAAAATGTTATAAAGTGCTTATGGTTTAGGGTTTAGGGTTTAGGTTGGGGGTGTGGGTATTAGGGTTTAGGGTTTATGGTTTATAATGCTTTAATAAATTCTTTTAATAAACACTTATAAAAAAGTTATAAAAAAAAAAAAAAAAAAAGGTTTTTAGGGTTTAGGCTTTTTTTAGTGTTTAGGGTTTTTTATGGTTTATGGTTTTTTAGGGTTTTTAGGGTTTAGAGTGTTTGGGGTTTAAGGTTAAGGGTTTAGGGATTAGGGGTTTATGGTTTATAGCACTTTAGTAAATGGTTTTAGTAAACACTTAAATAAAAGTTACAAAACACTTTTTAAAATGTTATAAAATCCTTAGGTTTTAGGACTTGGGGTCTAGGGATTAGGGTTTAGGGTTTAGGGTTTAGGTTTTGAGTTTAGGGTTTAGAGTTTATAAGACCTTAGTAAATGGTCTCAAGATTTTGGCTTTATCATTTATGGTTTATAAGACCTTAGTAAATGATTTTAGGGTTTATCCTTTAGGCTTTAAGCATTAGGATATAGGGTTTGGGGTTTGGGTTTTTGGGTTTAGGTTTTATAACACTTTAGTAAATTCTTTTAATAAACACTTAAATAAAAGTTACAGAACGCTTTCCAAAATGTTATAAAATTTTTAGTGTTTAGGATTTATCGTTTGACATTTATGGCTTGGGATTTAGGGTTTCGGGTTTAGGGTTTATGGTTTAGGATTTATAACACTAAATTTACAAAACGATTTTTTAAATGTTATAAAATGATTAAGGTTTAAGGTATAGGGTATAGGGTTTAGCGTTTAGGGTTTGGAGTTTATGGTTCAGGGCTTAGGTTTTAGGGTTTATAACAATTTACTAAATTATTTTAATAAAAATTTAAATAAAAGTTACAAAACACTTTTTGAAATGTTATAAAGTACTTAGGGTGTTGGTTTTAGTTTTTAGGGTTTAGGGTTTAAGGTTTATAACACTTTAGAAAATGCTTTTAATAAACACTTAAATGAAAGTTACAAAATGCTTTTTAAAATGTTATAAAATGATTAGTATTTAGGGTTTGGGGTTTAGGGTTTAGGGTTCATGTTTTAGGATTTAGGGTTTATAAGGATTTAGTAAATTCTTTTAATAAACACTTAAATAAAAGTTTAAAAACTCTTTTTAAAATGTTATAAAATGCTTAGGGTTTAGGGTTTGGGGTTTAGGATTTAACGTTTAGGGTTTATAAGGGTTCAATAAATTATTTTAATAAACACTTAAATAAAAGTTACAAAACACTTTTTAGAATGTTATAAAATGCTTAGAGTTTAGGATTTAAGGTTTAGGGTTTAGGGTTTCAGGTTTGGGGTTTAGAGTTTAGGGTTTATAACGCTTTAGTAAATTAGTTTAATAAACATTGTAATAAAAGTTACAAAATGATTTTTAAAATGTTATAAAATGATTAGGGTTTAGGGTTTAGCATTTAGGGTTTAGGGTTTAGGGTTTAGGGTTTAGGGTTTAGGGTGGTTTAGCATTTAGGGTTTATGGTTTATAAGACTTTAGTAAATGGTTTTAATCAAGGCTTAAATAAAGGTTACAAAATTCTTTTTAAAATGATATAAAATGCTTAGGGTTTAGTGTTTACAGTTTGGCCTTTGGGATTTAGGGTTTAGGGTTTATAAGACCTTAGTAAATGATTTTAATAAAGACTTAAATAAAAGTTCCAAAACACTTTTTAAATTGTTATAAAATGCTTAGGGTTTAGGGTTTTGGGTTTTGATTTTGGGTTTTAGGTTTAGGGTTTAGGTTTAGGTTTAAGGTTTATAACACTTTAGTAAATGCTTTTAATAAACACTTAAATAAAAGTTACAAAACATTTTTTTTAAACTGCTATAAAATGTTTAGGATTTAGGGTTTAGGGTTTCGGGTTCCAAATTTAGAGTTTAGGGTTTAGGGTTTATAACACTTGAGTAAATGCTTTTAATAAACACTTAAATAAAAGTTACGGACTGCTTTTTAAAATGTTATAAAATGCTTAGTGTTTATGGTTTAGAGTTAAGGGTTTGAGGTTTATTGTTTGGGGTTTAGGGTTTAGGGTTTAGGGTTTTGAATTTAGGGTTTATAACACTTTCGTAAAAGCTTTTAATAAACACTTAAATAAAATTTACAAAACGTTTTTAAAATGTTATAAAATGCTTAGCATTTATGGTTTAGGGTTTAGGGTTTAGGGTTTAGGGTTTAGGGTGTAGGGTTTAGGGTTTGTGGTTTAAGGTTTAGGATTTAGGGTAGAGTGTTTAAAGTTTATAAAGTGCTTAGGGTTTAAGGTTTATGGTATAAGGTTTAGGGTTTAGGGTTTAAGATTTAGGTTTACGTTTCTAACACTTTAGTAAATGCTTTCAATAAACATTTAAATAGAAGTTACAAAAGACTTTTTAAAATGTTATAAAATGATTAGGGTATAGGGTTTAGGGTTTAGGTGTCATGGTTTACAACACTTTAGTAAATTATTTTAATAAACACTTAAATAAAAGTTACAAAACCATTTTTAAAATGCTATAAAATGTTGAGGGTTTAGGGTTTGGGTTTTAGGGTTTAGGGTTTAGGGTTTTAAGTCTAGGGTTTAGGGTTTGGAGTTTAGGGTTTTAAGTATAGGGTTTAGGGTTTAGAGTTTAGGGTTTAGGGATTATAACACTTTAGTAAATGCTTTTAATAAAACATTTAAATAAAAGTTACAAAACACTTTTTAAAATGTTATAAAATACTTAGGGTTTAGGGTTTACAGTTTAGGGTTTAGGGTTAGGGGTTTATGGTTTAGAGTTTAGGGTTTAGGGTTTATAGCACTTTAGTAAATGTTTTTAGTAAACACTTAAATAAAAGTTACAAAAAATTTTTAAAATTTTTATAAAATTATTAACGCTTAGGGTTTAGAATTTAGGGTTTAGGATTTAGAGTTTGGGGTTTACGATCTAGGGTTTAGGGTTAAGCATTTGTGATTTAGGCTTTATGGATTAGGGTTTAGGGTTTATAACACTTTATAAAATGCTTAGGGTTTATGTTTTAAGATTTTTGGTTTAGGGTTTGGGGTTTGGTTTATAACATTTAAGTAAATTCTCTTAATAAGCCCTTAAATAAAAGTTACAAATAGTTTTTAAAATGTTATAAAATTCTTAGGCTTTAGTGTTTAGGGTTTAGGGTTTATAACACTTTAGTTATTTTTTTAATATACGTTTAAATAAAAGTTACAGAACACCCTTTAAAATTTTATAAATTAATTAGCGTGTAGGTTTTAGGGTTTAGGTTTTAGTGATTAGGGTTTAAAGTTTATAACACTTTAGTAAAAAAAAGTTACAAGACAATTTTTAAAATGTTATGAAATGCTTAGGGTTTAGGTTTTATGGTATAAGGTATAGGGTTTGGGGTTTGGGGTTTAGGGTTTAGGGTTTAGGGTTTATAACACTTTAGTAAATTGTTTTAATAAACACTTAAATAAAAGTTACAAAATGTTTTTTGAAATGTTATAAAAGGCTTAGGGTTTAGCATTTAGGGTTTAGGTTTTTCGGTTTAGGGTTTATAGTTTAGTGTTTAGTTTTTATGGTTTAGGGTTTATAACACCTTAGTAAATTATTTTGATAAAAACTTAAGTAAAAGTTACAAAACTCTTTTTAGAATGCTATAAAATTCTTAGGGTTTAGGGTTTATAAGACTTTAGTTAATTCTTATAATAAACACTTAAATAAAAGTTAAAAAACACTTTTTAAAATGTTATAAATTGGTTAGGGTTTATGGTTAAGAGTCTAGGGTTTATAAGACTTTAGTAAATCCTCTTAATAAACACTTAATTAAAAGTTAGAAATTTTTTTAAGATGTTATAAAATGCTTAGGGTTCATGGTTTAGGGTTTATGGTTTTGGGTTTGGTGTTTAGAGTTTAGGGTTTAGGGTTTATAACACTTTAGTAAATGATTTTAATAAACACTTAAATATAAGTTACAATATGTTTTTTAAAATGTTATAAAATTATTAGGGTTTAGTGTTTAGGGTTTAGGGTTTAGAGTTTAGGGTTTAGGGTTTCAGGTTTATAGTTTAGGGTTTAGGGTTTAATGTTCACGGTTTGAGGATTTAGGGTTTAGGGTTTATGATTTAGGGTTTAGGGTTTGGGGTTTAGAGGTTAGGGTTTAGGGTTTATAAGACTTTAGTAAATGCTTTTAATAAACACTTAAATAAAAGTTTCAAAATACTTTTTAAAATGTTATAAAATGATTAGGGTTTAGGGTTTAGAGTTTGGGATTTAGGGTTTAGGGTTTAGGGTTTAAGGTTTGGGGTTTTGGGTTTATGTTTAGGGTTTAGTGTTTAGGGTCTACAACATTTTGGTAAATGCTTTTAATAAACACTTAAATAAAAGTTACAATTTTTTTTAAATGTTATAAAATGGTTAGGGTTTATGGTTTACGATTTAGGGTTTAGGGTTTGGGGTTTAGGGTTTAGGGTTTAGGTTTTGGGGTTTAGGGTTTATGTTTTTGTGTTTAGGGTTTAGGGTTTTGTGTTTATGGTTTAGAGTTTGTAACACTTTAGTAAATTCTTTTAATAAACACTTAAATAAAAGTTACAAAATTCTTCTTAAAATGTTATAAAATTCTTAGGGTTTATGGTTTAGGTTTAGGGCTTGGGGTTTAGGGTTTAGGTTTTGGGGTTTAGGTTTTAGGGTGTATGGTTTAAGGTTTATAACAATTAGTAAATTCTTTTAATAAACACTTAAATAAAAGTTACAAAATTCTTTTAAAAATGTTATAAAATGCCTACGGTTTAGGGCTTAGTTTATAGGGTTTAGGGTTTAGTGTTTAGCTTTTATAACACCCTAGTAAATTCTTTTAATAAACACTTAAATAAAAGTTACAAAATTATTTTTAATAGATCATAAAATGCTTAGGTTTTATGGTTTAGGGTTTATAACACTTTACTAAATTATTTTAATAAACACTTCAATAAGAGTTATAAAGCGCTTGTTAAAATGTTACAAAACAGAGTAGAAATAAGTTTTATATGTTATTGTCTATATTCCTTTCCATTATCCTCTTTATAAATGCCATCATGCGTGCACATCACCATTTTTTGTAGTGACTAACATAGAGAAATGGATTCCATGGAATTCTTTTCCTTTATGATAATGGACCATCAATGGAGAAGGATTTTATTTATGATGTATCCAGGTTGAATAAGAATTATTTCATTTTTTTCACATTTCTAGCTACATATATATAGCATGGATGTAGGTTATGCATTTTGGCAAGAGAGTGGGTGTTTAGGTCAAGAAAAGAGCATGTGATCAAGTAGCTTAATGGCCTATAAGTGGTCAATCAAGCTTCTTGAGTGCTAAGAAAATAGATTTACTAATACATTTGAATTTAAAATTTATGCCTAGCATTTAAGCTCTCAACGCTGGACGCTCGATTGGGATTTTGAGGTCTTAAAATACACATTTCTGGTAGCCCTTATGCAAAATTTTTGCCCCAGCTTTCTGTACTGTAGTGAAATTAGGGAAAAAATTGTCCTTAGGTGTTGGATTGGATCATGTTTGATTGACGAAGGAATATTCTATCCAATGGAATATGAGTTTGAAATTTTCTAATTCATATGATATTTTTCATCTATTTTCTCTTAAACATAATGCTTCATTTTTTTGACAAATTTAAAGAGGCTCAGTGAAAAAACAATAACAAAATATTTTCAAAACAAAAAAAAAATATAAAAATTACCACTATTCAAAAATTCAAAAATTACCACTATCTTAGTGTAGGGTTGAGGGTTTATAACACTTTAGTAAATTATTTTAATAAACACTTAAATAAAAATTACAAAATTCTTTTTAAAATGTTATAAAATGCTTAGGGTTTAGGGTTTAATGTTCACAGTTTGGGGTTTAGGGTTTAAGGTTTAGGGTTTAGGGTTTATGATTTAGGGTTTAGGGTTTGGGGTTTAGAGGTTAGGGTTTAAGGTTTATAAGACTTTAGTAAATTATTTTAATAAACACTTAAATAAAAGTTTCAAAATGTTATAAAATGATTAGGGTTTAGGGTTTAGGGTTTAGGGTTTGGGATTTAGGGTTTAGGGTTTAGGGTTTAGGGTTTAAGGTTTGGGGTTTTGGGTTTAGGTTTAGGGTTTAGTGTTTAGGGTCTACAACATTTTGGTAAATGCTTTTAATAAACACTTAAATAAAAGTTACAAAACAATTTTTAAAATGTTATAAAATGGTTAGGGTTTACAGTTTACGGTTTAGGGTTTAGGGTTTGGATTTTGGGGTTTAGGGTTTAGGGTTTATGTTTTACAACACCTTAGTAAATTATTTTAATAAACACTTAAAAGTTACAAAATTATTTTTAATAGATCATAAAATGCTTAGGTTTTAGGGTTTAGGGTTTGGGGTTTGGGGTTTAGGGTTTAGTGTTTAGGGTTTATAACTTTAGTAAATTATTTTAATAAACACTTAAATAAAATTTACAAAACGCTTGTTAAAATGTTATAAAATTCTTAGGGTTTAGGGTTTAGGGTTATAACACTTTATTAAATGCTTTTAATAAACACTTTAAAAAGTTACAAAAATGTATTTTAAAACATTATAAAATTCTTAGTGTTTAGGGATAGGGTTTATGGTTTAGGGTTTGGGATTTATAACACTTTGATAAATTCTTTTAATAAGAACATAAAAATGTTATAAAATGCTTAGTCTTTAGGGTTTAGGATTAAAAATAATATTAAAATGCTCACGGTTTAGGGTTTACAGTTTCTAACACTTTAGTAAATGCTTTTAATAAACACTTAAAAAAAGTAAGAAAATGCTTGTTAAAATGTTATAAAATACTTAGGGTTTAGAGTTTAGGCTTTAGGGTTTAGGGTTTAAAATGTTATAAAATGCTTACTTTTAGAATTTAGGGTTTATAAACACTTAAAAAAAGGTTAAAAAATTCTTTTTAAAATGTTATAAAATTATTAGTGTTTAGGGTTTAGGGTTTAGGGTTTAGGTCTTATAAAACTTAAATAAATTCTTTTAATAAAAACATAAAAAAAGGTTACAAAACACTTTTTAAAATTTCATAAAATGCTCAGGGTTTAGGGTTTAGGGTTTATAAAACTTTAGTAAATACTTTTAATAAACAGTTAGAAAAAAGTTACAAAACACTTGCTAAAATGTTATAAAATGCTTAGGGTTTAGGTTTGAGGGACACTTTAGTAAATTCTTTCAACAAACACTTTTTAAAAAGTTACAAAACTCATGTTAAAATTTTATAAAATTCTTAGGGTGTAGGTTTTTGGGTTTAGGGTTTATAACACTTTAGTAAATGCTTTTAATAAACATTGAAAAAGTTACAAAATGCTTATTAAAACGTTATAAAATGTTTATGGTTTAGGGTTTTAAAATGTTACAAAACGCTTGCTAAAATGTAATAAAACACTTAGGGTTTAGGGTTTATAACAATTTAGTAAATTCTTTAAATAAACAATTAAAAAAAAGTTACAAACACTTCTTAAAATGTTATAAAATACTTAGGGTTTAGGGTTTGGGGTTTAAAATGTTATAAAGTTTTAGGGTTTATGGTTTAGGTTGGGGGTGTGGGTATTAGGGTTCAGGGTTTATGGTTTATGGTTTATAATGCTTTAATAAATTATTTTAATAAACTATAAAAGAGTAAAAAATGGTTTTTAGGATTTAGGATCTTTTGGGGTTTTTAGGGTTTAGGGTTTTTTTAGGGTTTAGGGTCTTTTAGGGTTTAGGGTTTAGGGTTTTGTAGGGTTTTGTAGGGTTTAGGGTATTTAGGGTTTGGGGTTTTGGGTTTAAGGTTAAGGGTTTACGCATTATGGGTTTATGTTTTATAGCACTTTAGTAAATGGTTTTAGTAAACACTTAAATAAAAGTTACAAAACACTTTTTAAAATGTTATAAAATCCTTAGGTTTTAGGGTTTGGGGTTTAGGGCTTAGGGTTTAGGTTTTGGAGTTTAGGGTTTAGAGTTTATAAGACCTTAGTAAATGCTTTCAAGCTTTAGGCTTTAGGGTTTAGGATTTATAAGACCTTAGTAAATGATTTTAGGGTTTATCCTTTAGGCTTTAAGCATTAGGATATAGGGTTTGGGGTTTGGGTTTAGGTTTTATAACACTTTAGTAAATTATTTTAATAAACACTTAAATAAAAGTTACAGAACGCTTTCTAAAATGTTATAAAATTCTTAGTGTTTAGGGTTTACCATTTGGGGTTTACGGTTTGGGATTTAGGGTTTCGGGTTTAGGGTTTAGGTTTTAGGGTTTATGGTTTAGGGTTTATGGTTTAGGATTTATAACACTAAAGTTACAAAATGATTTTTAAAATATTAAAAAAAATAGTGTTTAGGGTTTAGGGTTTAGTATTTATAACACTTTAGTAAATTCTTTTAATAAACACTTAAATAAAAGTTTAAAATGCTTTTTAAAATGTTATAAAATGATTAGGGTTTTGGGTTTATGGTTTAAGGCTTATAACACTTTAGTAAATGCTTTTAATAAACACTTAAATAAAAGTTACAAAACACTTTTTAAAATGTTGTAAAATGCTTAGGGTTTAGGTTTTAGGGTTTATAACACTTTAGTAAATTCTTTTAATAAACACCTAAATAAAATTTAGAAAACGCTTTTTAAAATGTTATAAAATACATAGGGTTTAGGTTTTAGGGTTTCAGGTGTAGTGTTTGGGGCTTAGGGTTTAGGTTTTATAACACTTTATTAAATTATTTTAATAAAAACTTAAATAAAAGCTACAAAACAATTTTTAAAATGTTATAAAATGATTAGGGTATAGGGTTTAGGGTTTGGGGTTTACGATTTAGGGCTTAGGTTTTAGGGTTTATAACAATTTAGTAAGTTATTTTAATAAAATGTTAAATAAAAGTTACAAAACACTTTTCAAAATGTTATAAAATACATAGGGTTTAGGGTTTAGGGTTTTGGGTTTAGTTTTTAGGGCTTAGTGTTTAGGTTTTATAACACTTTAGAAAATGCTTTTAATAAACACTTAAATGAAAGTTACAAAACACTTTTTAAAATGTTATAAAATGATTAGTATTTAGGGTTTGGGATTTGGGGTTTAGGGTTTAGGGTTCATGTTTTAGGATTTAGGGTTTATAAGGATTTAGTAAATTCTTTTAATAAACACTTAAATAAAAGTTAAAAAACTCTTTTTAAAATGTTATAAAATGCTTAGGGTTTAGGGTTTGGGGTTTACGATTTAAGGTTTAGGGTTTATAAGGGTTCAGTAAATGATTTTAATAAACACTTAAATAAAAGTTACAAAACACTTTTTAAAATGTTATAAAATGCTTAGAGTTTAGGATTTAAGGTTTAGGGTTTAGAGTTTCAGGTTTGGGGTTTAGAGTTTAGGGTTTAGGGTTTATAACGCTTTAGTAAATTAGTTAAATAAAAACTGTAATAAAATTTACAAAATGATTTTTAAAATGATTAGGGTTTAGGGTTTAGCGTTTAGGGTTTATGGTTTATAAGACTTTAGTAAATGGTTTTAATCAAGGCTTAAATAAAAGTTACAAAATTCTTTTTAAAATGATATAAAATGCTTAGGGTTTAGTGTTTACGGTTTGGCCTTTGGGATTTAGGGTTTAGGGTTTATAAGACCTTAGTAAATGCTTTTAATAAAGACTTAAATAAAAGTTCCAAAACACTTTTTAAACTATTATAAAATTCTTAGGGTTTAGGGTTTTGGGTTTTGATTTTGGGTTTTAGGTTTAGGGTTTAGGGTTTAGGTTTTAGGGTTTATAACACTTTAGTAAATTCTTTTAATAAACACTTAAATAAAAGTTACAAAATGGTTTTTAAAATGTTATAAAATGCTTAGGATTTAGGGTTTAGGTTTTCAGTTTTCAGGTTTAGAGTTTAGGGTTTAGGGTTTATAACACTTGAGCAAATGATTTTAATAAAGACTTAAATAAAAGTTATGGACTGCTTTTTAAAATGCTATAAAATGCATAGTGTTTATGGTTTAGAGCTAAGGGTTTGATGTTTATTTTTTTGGGGTTTAGGGTTTAGGGTTTAGGTTTTATAACACTTTCATAAAAGCTTTTAATAAACACTTAAATAAAATTTACAAAACACTTTTTAAAATGTTATAAAATGCTTAGCATTTACGGTTTAGGGTTTAGGTTTTGGGGTTTAGGGTGTAGGGTTTAGGGTGTGGGGTTTAGTGTTGAGGGTAGAGTGTTTAAGGTTTACAAAATTCTTAGGTTTTAGGGTTTATGGTTTTGTGGTTTAGGGTTTAGGGTTTAAGGTTTAGGTTTTAAGGTTTATAACACTTTAGTAAATGATTTTAATAAACACTTAAATAAAAGTTACAAAACACTTTTAAAATGTTATAAAATGATTAGGGTATAGGGTTTAGGCTATAGGGTTCAGGGTTCAGGGTTTAGGGTTTAGGGTTTAGGGTTTATGGTTTATAACACTTTAGTAAATTCTTTTAATAAACACTTAAATAAAAGTTACAAAACCGTTTTTAAAATGCTATAAAATGTTGAGGGTTTAGGGTTTGTGTTTTAGGGTTTAGGGTTTAGGGTTTTAAGTCTAGGGTTTAGGGTTTAGAGTTTAGGGTTTATGGATTATAACACTTTAGTAAATGATTTTAATAAACATTTAAATAAAAGTTACAAAACACTTTTTAAAATGTTATAAAATACTTAGGGTTTAGGGTTTACAGTTTAGGGTTAGGGGTTTATGGTTTAGAGTTTAGGGTTTAGGGTTTATAGCACTTTAGTAAAAAAATTAGTAAACACTTAAATAAAAGTTACAAAATTTTTTTAAAATTGTTATAAAATGCTTATGGTTTAGGGTTTAGAATTTAGGGTTTAGGATTTAGGGTTTGGGGTTTAAGGTCTAGGGTTTAGGGTTAAGCGTTTGCAGTTTAGGCTTTAGGGATTAGGGTTTATAACACTTTATAAAATGCTTAGGGTTTAAGTTTAATATTTTTGGTTTAGGGTTTATGGTTTGGAGTATAGTGTTCATGGTTTCGGGTTTACAGAACCTTAGTATTTGTTTTAATAAACACTTAAATAAATTACAAAACACTTTTTAAAATGTTATAAAATGCTTAGGGTTTAGTGTTTAGGATTTGGGGTTTAGGGTTTATGGTTTAGGGTTTGGGGTTTAGGGTTTAGGGTTTAGGGTTTAGGGTGTAGGGATGAACCACCCCACCTTAAGGGGGTATCCGCTGCTACATATTACACGTAATGCATTCATCTCATGGAGCCTTGAGGAGCTATGAAGAAAAATAAATAAAATGAAAAAGGTTTATGAAGAAGGGTGGAAAAACAAAGGTTGGGGTATCTCATGTACCACAATTTTCTCCCTCCTACACTCACATACCCAAGTGTGGTCTTCCCTTATTATAGATACTCATAAAATTCTTAGGGTTTATGGTTTAGGGATTAGGATTTGGGGTTTAGGGTTTAGGATTTAGGGTTTATAACATTTTAGTAAATTCTTTTAATAAGCACTTAAATAAAAGTTACAAATAGTTTTTAAAATGTTATAAAATTCTTAGGCTTTAGAATTTAGGGTTTAGGGTTTATAACACTTTAGTAAATGTTTTTAATATATACTTAAATAAAAGTTACAAAACACTCTTTAAAATGTTATAAATTAATTAGGGTTTAGGTTTTAGGGATTAGGGTTTAAATTTTATAACACTTTAGTAAATTATTTTAATAAGCACGTAAAAAAAGTTACAAAAAACTTTTTAAAATGTTATGAAATGCTTAGGGTTTAGGTTTTAGGGTATAACGTATAGGGTTTAGGGTTTGGGGTTTAGGGTTTAGGGTTTAGGGTTTATAACACTTTAGTAAATTATTTTAATAAACACTTAAATAAAAGTTACAAAATGCTTTTTGAAATATTATAAAAGGCTTAGGGTTTAGGTTTTTCGGTTTAGGGTTTAGTTTTTATGGTTTAGGGTTTATAACACCTTAGTAAATTATTTTGATAAAAGCTTAAGTAAAATTTACAAAACTCTTTTTAGAATGCTATAAAATTCTTAGGGTTTAGGGTTTATAAGACTTTAGTAAATTCTTATAATAAACACTTAAATAAAAGTTAAAAAACACTTTTTAAAATGTTATAAATTGCTTAGGGTTTAGGGTTAAGAGTCTAGGGTTTATAAGGCTTTAGTAAATCCTCTTAATAAACACTTAAATAAAAGTTAGAAATTTTTTTAAGATGTTATAAAATGCTTAGGGTTTAGGGTTTAGGGTTTATGGTTTGGGGTTTGGTGTTTAGAGTTTACAGTTTATGGTTTATAACACTTTAGTAAATGATTTTAATAAACACTTAAATAGAAGTTACAATATGTTTTTTAAAATGTTATAAAATTATTAGGGTTTAGAATTTAGGGTTTAGGGTTTAGGGTTTAGAGTTTAGGGTTTAGGGTTTAGGGTTTCAGGTTTAGAGTTTAGGGTTTAGGGTTTAGGGTTTAGGGTTGACAGTTTAGGGTTAGATTTATAACACTTTAGTAAATTCTTTAATAAACACTTAAATAAAAATTACAAAACACTTTTTAAAATGTTATAAAATGATTAGGGTTTAGGTTTTAATGTTGACGGTTTGGGGTTTATGGTTTAGGGTTTATGATTTAGGGTTTAGGTTTGGAGTTTAGAGGTTAGGGTTTAGGGTTTAGGGTTTGGGATTTAGTGTTTAGGGTTTAGGATTTAGGGTTTAGCGTTTAAGGTTTGGAGTTTGGGGTTTTGGGTTTAGGTTTAGGGTTTACTATTTAGGGTATACAACATTTTGGTAAATGCTTTTGATAAACACTTAAATAAAAGTTACAAAACAATTTTTAAAATGTTATAAAATGGTTAGGGTTTACGGTTTACGGTTTAGGGTTTGGGGTTTGGGGTTTAGGGTTTAGGGTTTGGGTTTTGGGGTTTAGGGTTTATGTTTTTGTGTTTAGGGTTTAGGGTTTTTTCTTTATGGTTTAGGGTTTATAACACTTTGGTAAATTCTTTTAATAAACACTTAAAAATTCTTCTTAAACTCTTAAAAAATTCTTAGGGTTTATGGTTTAGGGTTTAGGGCTTGGGGTTTAGGATTTAGAGTTTAGGTTTTCAGGTTTAGGTTTTAGGGTGTATGTTTTAAGGTTTATAAAAATTTAGTAAATTCCTTTAATAAACACTTAAATAAAAGTTACAAAATGCTTTGAAAAATGTTATAAAATGCCTATGGTTTAGGGTTTAGTTTATAGGGTTTAGGGTTTAGTGTTTATTGCCTATAAACTAGTTGTGCATACAACCTTTCTTCTCAATAAAATTATGAATTTCTTCAATATGGATCGTAGACTTTAGTAAGAGTATTTAAATTTTTCTTTTTGAAATCTTTATATTTTGGTGTATGTTGTCAATGGAGATACTTTGTTCTCTATCTTTAAGTTGAATATGACAATGAAATTTATCAAGTAAAAGGGTTTAGTTGGTACCAATTAGTTAAACTTTGAATAGAATATTGATGGGAACATAAATAAATTTTCTACTTCAAATTATATTCTTGTTTCAATAATTGTAATGCTTAAGATGGACCAACTAATCTCCAAAATTTGTTGTTCTCAAGTATTACTATGGAGGTGTGAATCATTTATTTTTTGTCTAACCTAGAAATGATTACTTATCTTCAATTTATTCCTAGACATGTCCATATTGAAACAATCCTTGCAATTATCATTATCTTGCATAACCAAATCCTAATTCAAATTATTAGAGAAAGTTTATATTACATGGTCTATTAAAAAAATATAAAATGGTATGCATAATATTTTTATGCATGATATTCTCTGTACATGACTAATTCTTAAAATTATAACAATTATTGAGGCTATTTAATAATAATATAAAAAATTATATATTCGTAGTTGTTTTCAACTAGGTTTAAGACTTCGCATCAACACTAAAAATATTTTACACTAATAATAAATAAATAATATTTTTGTTTTTATTAATTATCAATAAGATTATAATAATAAACTATATTAGTTAATATAAATATAGAATCTACCATTTTTTATTTAGCCGAATCTAATTTATAATTTAATATTATTGTATTATGAATCACCCTTAACGATGGAAAGGAATATTGAAGGAATATAATATTTTGCAGAGACCATCATGAAAAATAAAACACTAAATATAAATAATATTATTTAAAAATTATTTGAAAAAAAAGTTACAGTCTTACTTATAGAGGAATTGGCTTTTTCATTAGAATCCATCAATACAATTCCAAGAAATATTGTGATCTTTTATTGTTTCAAATTAGCTAGAAAAAATTCAGTGAAAAGGCCATTTTTTCTATTAGTTAGACTACATGAAAAAAAAAAACTTTATTATCAAATTTTCAAAAATATTTATTTTATATGTTTTCAATTTTTTCTAACTTTAGCGATAATGCTAATTGAATATTCAATCCATACCTACTTTGACATCATAAAATAGAGTAGAAATAAGTTTTATATGTTATTGTCTATATGCCTTTCCATTATCCTCTTTATAAACACCATCATGCATGCACATTACCATTTTTTGTAGTGACTAACTCAGAGAAATGGATTCCATGGAATGCTTTTCCGTTATGATAATGGACCATCAATGGAGAAGGATTTTATTTTGATGTAGCTATATATATATATATATATATATATATATATATATATATATCCTCTTTATAAACACCATCATGAATGCACGTTACCATTTTTGTAGTGAATAACTCAGAGAAATGGATTCCATGGAATGCTTTTCCGTTATGATAATGGACCATCAATAGAGAAGGATTTTATTTTTGATGTAGCTATATATCTATATATATATATATATATATATATATATATATATATATATATATATATATATATATATATATAGCATGGATCTAGGTTACACATTTTGGCAAGAGAGGGAGTGTTTAGGTGAAAAAAAGAGCACACGATCAAGCAGTTTAATGGCGTGTAAGTGGTTGATCAAGCTTCTAGATCACTAAGAAAATAGATTTATTAATACATTTGAATTGAAAATTTATGCCTAGCATTTAAGCTCTCAACGCTTGATGCTCGATTGGGCTTTCGAGGTCTTAAAATACACATTTCCAGCACCCCTTATCCAAAATTTTCTCCACCGGCTTTCTTTACCCTAGTGAAATTAGGGAAAAATTTGTCTTTAGGTGGTGGATTGGATCATGTTTGATTAAATAAGGAATATTCTATCCAATGGCATATAAATTTGAAATTTTCTAATTCATATAACATTTTTCATTTATTTTCTCTCAAACATATGCTTCATTTTATTTTATTTTGACAAATTTAAAGAGGCTCGATGAAAAAGAAATAACAAAAAATTTCAAAAATAAACCAAATTCAAAAATTACCACTATCTTAGTTTACTGTTCATGTAATAGTTGAAAAAAAACTTGCGGGAATACATGTGTCCGCAAAAGCCAATCAAAATATTGCTTCGTAAACATAAAAAATAATAATAATAATAATAATAATAAAATATATATATTTTTTCATAAACAAATAATTTTTTGATATGAAAAACATAGTTCTCTCATATCAAGGAAATCTTCTCCTCCATTATCAACACAATCTGGTCCTCCTCTTCTCCTCTTAAATTGGGTTCACGAGAATGAGAATTGATTCATCAATGGTATAGTCCTTTAGAAATGATGTAATTAATGTAAGAGGTATGGATATAAAGTTTATTGAATTACCTTTTGTACATAAATAACCATAAAACCATGAATGTCTATGGAGGATGTTGTGGGTGAATTTTTTTCTACAAAACTGAAGGAAATACATTGGAGAAATTGAAATTCTATGGGAGATTGAAAAATAGTTCCATGATCAAAACACATGTGTGAAACCATTTCCATAAAACCCTAATTTTATGATGTCCAAGGAAATTAGTTTAAATAACAACCTTTTTTGAGAAATTAAGGCAAATCACTTACAAAAATTACGGACTCTAAACATAAAGGGTAATTGAGCGTTTGGTCATTGTATAGGGATGGGAACTCTTGTTTCTATGAATTTTCTTTTTATTTTATGGGGAGATAATGGTATAACATATAAACATTTTAACTTAATATTTGGGATAATGATCCTTAATCACTATTTCGATAAAAAATCAACCCCCAAAGTTTTGAAACCTCGAATTTCAACTCTCGTAAAAAAATCTCCCCTAAATGAAGACTATAAATGAATTCCAAAGAGTAATTTACAAGAGAAAGGTTTTGTAGAAAAGTGTAGACTTCAAGGCATGGCTGCCACAAATTAAAAATTAAACTGTATTTTTAATTAAAGTGTATTTTTCTCCAACCATTAGATACAAAAATTGTAATAACGGAAGTGTAATTTTTAAATCATAAGACCAAATTTTGGGGATTTTCCAAACAAAAAATTATTACAGTTCCCAAAAATTAAGCAAAAAAATTCAAGAGGGAAAGGAGAGCATGCTCGAGGTATTGGGATGTAAAGCAAATACACAAGCCTCATCTATTAGATATGACAATCATTATTCATATGAAAACTTAGAAAATGGAAAGGAGACTATTGAATACTTAAATGTGGGTTGTTCTTTGCAAATTAATCTCAATACCATGATATAAGGGCTAGTGAAATAAAGATCTCATTTTCAACCAAATGAGAAGGGAGAAGTGGCTACCATAAATCCTTGTCCTTGAAAATTGGGGTAAATGGAAATTAGTAGCTCAAGCTATTTTATTTTTTGTAGATCTACCTTGAAATAAGGCAATGCTAACCTATATACCAAAATTTATAATAAAATAATTTTGGGGCTACCATTAATAATGCGCTATGATAAAAAAAAGTATTCCATTCAAAATTTGGAACCCTTAATTTTTGTCCAAGGGCTAAATTTCACCGCTAAAATTTTCCACTAAGATTATTTTTTTTGAAATATGCATGCCAAAAAATATTACTATAGATAATCACAATATAACTTGTAATAAAGTTATAATTTAGTTAATTTCTATGTATTTTTAATTTATATGGCTTCCCTAGTTTGTTAATTTAATGTTAATATTTTCTTTTAACTTAAATTGAAAACAAATTCCAAAATAGATATGCCTATAATTATGCTAATCGGAAGAATAGATCTTCCATAGTTATAATTTAATTATTAAGTTGATGGAATATATTTCAACTTGATGGAATATGTTGGAACATTCATAGTAATATTTTAATCTTTAAAAATGCTTCAAATTCTTGGCCAAGGTATCAGATTTAAATGTTAAAGAAATTTCATGTACTTGAATGACTATATTTGTGCATGGAGGAAATCTTCCTAAATGTATTACTTATCATTTAATAGTAGGATATTATGTATGTGAAGAGATATGTTCTTGATTCATGAGATTGTAGCTTTCATTTCCAACAGTGGAGAAGAGAGTGACAATTTAATATTTTAATTTAAGACATGAATCTTAAATTAAATTGCTTATCTCCACCTCCAACTCCATCACCTCCTCCTCCTCCTCCACCTTCACCTCCTCCACCTCAACCTCCACCTCCACCTCCTCCTCCTCTCCTCCACCTCAACCTCCACCATCTCCTCCTCCTCCTCCTCCTCCTCCACCTCAACATCCACCACCACCTCCACCTCCTCCTCCTCCACCACCTCAACCTCGACCCCTCCTCCACCTCCCCCTCCTCCTCTTCCCCCACCTCCACATCTACCTCCTCCTCTCCTCCACCTCAACCTCCACCACCATCTCCTCCTCCTCCTCCTCCTCCTCCACCTCAACATCCACCACCACCTCCACCTCCTCCTCCTCCACCACCTCCACCTTTTCTTCCCCCACCTCCACCCCCACCTTTTCCACCAACTACACCTACACCTCTCCCTCTGCCTCCACCTCCACTATCTCATCCTCTTCGTCCACCTCCACCACCACTTCCTCTACATCTACCTCCAACTCCACCTTCATCTCCTCCACCTCCACCTCTGCATCCACCACCACCTCCACTACCTCCTTCTCAACCCCCTCCTCCTCCTCCACCTCCTCCTGCTAATCCACCTCAACCTCCACCTCCAACTCCACATCCACCTCCTCCTCCTCCTCCTCCTCCACCTCCTTCTCCACCACCTCCATCTTCTCCTCCTCCTCCACCACCTATATCTCCACCACCTCCTACTCCACCACCACCTCCACCTCCACCACCTCAACCTCCACCCTCTCAACCGCCTCCTCCTCCTCCACCTCCACCTCCTCCTCCTCCTCCTCCTCCTAATCCACCTCAACCTCCACCTCCACCTTCACCTCCTCCTCCACCTCCAACTCCACATCCACCTACTCCTCCTCCTCCTACTCCACCTCCATCTTCTCCTCCTCCTCCACCACCTCCTACTCCACCACCACCTCTACCTCTACCTCCACCTCAACCTCTACTCTCTCATCCACCTCCTCCTCCTCCTCCTCCACCTCAACCTCATCCACCTCCTCCTCCACCTCTCCTTCCTCCTCCTCCACCACCACCTCCACCTCCACTTTCACCTCCTGCACCTCTTCTTCCAGCTACACATTCACCTCCACCGCCTCCACCTCCACCTCCTCCTCCACCATATCCACCTACACCACCTCCTCCTCCACCACCTCCACCTCCACCTCCTCCACCACCTCTTCCTCCTCCTCATCCTCCCTATTCTCCTCCTCCACCTACATCTCCTCATCATCCTCCACGTCCACCTCCTCCTTCTCCACCTCCTGCTCGACCACTACCACCACCACCACCTCCTCCTCCACCTCCACATCCACTAACTCCTCCTCTTCCTCCTCCATCTCCTTCTCTACCACATCTACCTCCTCCACCATGACATCCTCCTCCTCCACCTCGTCTTCCTCCACCTCCTCCTCCTTCACTGCCACCTCCACCTCCGCCTCGTCCTCATCCTCCTCCACCACCACCACTAAGCCCTCCTCCTCCACCTCCACCTGCACCCACTCCTCCACCAACTCCACCAACACCTCCTCCACCTCCAGGCTAGCCTCCTCCTCCTCCACGTCCTCCTCCACCACCTCCACATCCGCATCCTCCTCCTCCTCCTCCACCTCCAGGCTGGCCTCCTCCTCCTCCACGTCCTCCTCCACCACCTCCACATCCGCATCCGCCTCCTCCTCCTCCACCTACACCTCCACCACCAACTCCACCTCCTCCTCCACCTCCAACTCCACCACCTCCACCTCCACCTCCTCCTCCATCACCTCAACCTCCACCACCTCCTCCACCAACACCACCACCTCCCCCTCCACCTCTGCCACCTCCTCCTCCTACTCCACCTCCACTGCCACCACCACCTCCACCTCCTCCTCAACCACCTTCGCCTCCTCCTCCTCCACCTCCACCTCCACCTCTCTCGCCTCCTCAAAAAACCTAAAAAAAAAATCAAAATTACATATCATTTCATTCTCTTTATTTATAATACTTATTGATTCATTTTTTACAGTGATAATTCATATATCAATATATACATGATAATATAACAAATAATATGTATAAAAAATTGCAATATAAATAAGTAATTATGAGAACAACAATTTAATTAAAAATGTAAAATTTATATAAATAGTATCAAAAGCTATTGAGAAAAATCACACCCAACTCAATATTTATTCTTAATGTCGAGAACTTTTTAAAATCAATAAATTAATTATATAAAAAAAACACAATTACCATAAATTAATTATATAAAATCTTTAAAACAATTAAAAAAACAAAAACCAAAAAAAAACAAAAAAACAAAAACACACAATTATCGTAGACATAAATCATGGAAACCCCCCAACTAACATACAAAGGCAAAACACAAAGAATCTTCATAAAACCTACACTGGTCATTAGCTTTATTGTTATGTTATTGTGGTGTTCAATCGTACTTAGCAGAGGTTATTGTTATGTGTTGTGTTCTATTTTCCTCCCGGATGCCCATGCAGCTTGATCTAACAGTTGTTTGCAACATATGGAGCGTTTTTTTCTCGACAGTATATATATATATATATATATATATATATATATATATATATATATATATATATATATATATTATAATTTTTATTTTTTCATGAACTAATGTTGTTGCATTTATATACTGAATAAATTGATTTTCCTTGTATTGTCGAAAATAATAATTTAGTTTCTTGATAATCACTCCATTGATTGGAAATAAGAAATTACAAGCTTCCATGGGATCTTCCTCCCGCAAACTTCATACAAATCTTCAATAATTTCTTCTGAGAATGTAGAAGCCCGTGCAATCTTTTTATTAGAAAATCGATCCGCATGATTACGTCCTCGGCAGATATGTTCAGACACAGGTGGTCTCTCGCATATTTATTCCTCTTGCCAGCGATTGTCATGGATCACCATCTGTCGGACATGGGATTGCGCGAGTATAACCACTCACCGCCTTTGCAGAAACCACAAATTGAACGTGTTGAAGCGAACAGGCTCCCAAGATACAGAAGCAACAACATTGTGTATCGAACACACGACCTTCATATATTCAGCCTGATGCTCTCCCGACAAAGATACAGAGGAGCGTGGATCGAACACACGACCTTCATATATTCAGTCTGACAATACATAGGCGACAACATTGTGGATCGATTTGGGCACATCTTGAAACAATTGGGAGAGATTGCTATTTTGAAATCCGCCTTTAAGAATGAGGAAACGGCTATGAAGGAAACGGATCGAATTCCTCCGTCATCTCTTAACTAAATGCTCAGGTTGAAGAGATTCCCATTGTGAAATCCGCCGAAACGGCTGCAATTCCTCTACACACCGTTAACTAAATGTTAGGGTTGAATTCAAAAAATATTAAAAAGCAAAAAGTTACCTAAATTTAGAAAAGGGAATATTAATTACATTTTTGAAAGCTCCACAAAAAAAAGTTAAATTAAAAAAATAACAAACCAAAATAATTAACTTTTAAATTTTAAAAAATGGAAAATAAAAAAAAAAAAAAAAAAAAAAAAAAAAAAAAAAAAAAAAAAAACATTTAATTGTTTTTGAGATAAAAGATTGGCAATTTCAAAGTTAGAATGACTGAAGTGTTGATGGAAAAACAAAAAAAAAAATAAATTAAATTTTAAAATAACATTTATTTGTTTTTAAAGTAAAAAATTGGAAGTTTCAAAGTAAAACATAAAATATAGAACCCATTTCTACATAAATTGTAGCTTGAAATTCACATATAGTAACTTTTTTATAATTAATAATTTAGAACATAACTTAAATGTGGAAGAACAATAAATTCAATAAAATGTACTTCACATATAACCCTATAAACTTGTTGTGCATAGACTTTAGTCATAGTATTTAAATTTTTCTTTTTGACATCTTTATATTTTGGTATATTTTGTCAATGTAGATACCTCCTTCTCTATCTTTAAGTTCAATATGACAACCAAATTTATCAATTAAAAGGGTTTAGTTGGTACCAATAGTTAAACTTTGGATAGAATATTAAAGGGAACATAAATAAATTTTCCACTTCAAATTATATTCTTGTTTCAATAATTGTAATGCTTAAGATGGACCAACTAATCTCCAAAATTTGTTGTTCTCAAGCATTACTATGGAGGTGTGAATCACTTATTTTTTTGTCTAACCTAGAAATGATTACTTATCTTCAATTTATTCCTAGACATGTCCATATTGAAACAATCCTTGCAATTATCATTATCTTCCTTACTCAAATCCTAATTCAAATTATTAGAGAAAGTCTATTATTACATGGTCTATTAACAAAATATAAAATGGTGTGCATAATATTTTTATGCATGATATTCTCTATACATATAGACTAATTCTTAAAATATTATAATGATTATCTACGTTAATTAATAATAATACAAAAAAATATATTGGGAGTTGTTTTCAACTAGGATTAAGACTTTGCATCAACACTAAAAATATTTTACAATAATAATAAATAAATAATATTTTTGTTTTTATTAATTATCAATAAGATTATAACAATAAATTATATTAGTTAATATAAATATAGAATATATCATTTTGTATTTAGCCGAATCTAATTTATAATTTAATATTATTGTATTATGAATCACCCTTCACAATGGAAAGCAATATTGATGGAATAGAATATTTCAGAGAGACCATCATGAAAAATAAAACACTAAATATAAATAATATTATTTCTAATAGAATAAATATTATTTGAAAATTATTTGAACAAAAAAAGGTACAATCTTACTTATAGAGGTATTGGCTTTTTCATTAGAATCCATCAATACAATTTCAAGAAATGTTGTCATCTTTCATTGTTTCAAATTATGTTGACAACTAATCATCAAGATTGGGTGAATAACTAAAATTGATGTAAATAAATAATGGAGAATATGAATAGTCACCGGGAGATGAAATGAACAGCCTCTCCCTCATGTATATAATTGTTGGGCATTGGATAATCTAGCACTCCCTGTGTGTTTCGTGACATGTCCTTAACCGCCTTTCAAGGACCAATTAACTCTGGCAATGCATCCGTTTACTAACACCTGTGGGTTTTGGTGTAACAGCAATCGTGATTCCAACAAGTGGTATCAGAGCCATAGGTCTCAAGTTCGAATCACACCCAGCTCACGCTAGGGGGGAGATTGTTGGGCATTGGATAATCCAGTGCTCCCTATGTGTTTCGTGACATGTGCTTAACCGCTTCTTGAGGATCCGTTAACTCTGGAAATGCGTCCATTTACTAACACCTTTGGGTTTTGGTGTAACGGCAATCATGATTCCAACAATAATAAACACCAACCTAAATGAAATCAATGAATTGAATTTTGTGGAGTTACTACCTGGCCTGACATGGTATCAAAGCCAGCTCCATTTTTAGCATCTACTTCCAGTCTTATAACTCCCTTCTGCCATTTTCTTCCTTCTGCCAATTTCTTGCAGTCTTCCCACTATCCCCTGAGGAGTCAATCCACTGCCCTCTCCACAGTCGCTGCTGCAAATCTCTGACATTATCTCTGGATGGATTGCAGCTTATGCAGGAGCGTTTCTGAAACCTTATGTGTGGTCTCTTAGTCATTGAAGAAAACATAAGGCACTAATTTTTTTACATTTTTAATCGTTGCACGAGACACGAAAAGAATAAGAAGTCGTCAGCTTGAACAGCCAATGCTTAATCTAGCAGCGGAACGATTATGGAGATGCGAACTAGGGTTGTGTGTTGTAGCATGGATAGCGTAACCTTTGTGGAGCAACCAATTGACAAGCCAGGAGGCCACGAAACTTGTCCCTCCCGTCACACAAAAAGTAGATGCTCGACGGGCTTTATCATCGATGGTTTTAGCGGCCATTTTGAGGTTTAATGGGTGGCCCCTTTTTCCTTCCAATATTAATTTTGCAATGAGAGATAGAGTTTCTCTGAACCTTGACAATCAGAATCGAAGTGCCTCCATGAGGAACTATCTGGTGGCTGTGTGATATGGTTGAATTTTAAAAAAAAAATTGTATGTGCATTTTGAGACTCACTGACTGATTTCTTGAACGCTGCTATCGAAGTCTGAAGTCCGTTGAATGCTGCCCATATATATTAAATTCTGTTGTATTTACACTTCCCATATATATTGAAGTCTGTTGTATTTACGCTGCATTAATACACAGTCTTGGTGTATTACATTGATCTCTGGTCCGACCATATGCTGGTATCACCATATGCCGCCCCACTTGTGTATGCATTGAAGTTTTTTTGGCATATAAAAATAGTTGAATGCCATGTGTTGAATAGAGTTTTTTAAAATGAGGACGTGGGTCAAAGCACTGTGGCGTGAAGTGTTGAATGCGTTGTACAGTTTTGTGTATTTACAGTCGTGGGTATTAACATTTGCTGTCCAGTTGAATTGCTATCCAGTCATATCAGAATTATATTTTTTTCCCATTAAGAGTAAAATTTTGCAGCAAAAGTTTTTTTTACAGTATGCATTCATTCATATCCATTGTGGGAATAGTTCTCACTGGCAAGGAGAACTATCTTGAGTGGTCCCGAATGATAAAACACACCCTCATTTTCAATGAGTTGTGGAAAGGAGTGTGCATTGGAGACGGATACAAACAGCTAGAACAACCTACCTCAGACAAAGAGCTCACCATTTGGGAAAATAAGAATAGCAAAGCCTATGCATTAATTGTAGCATCTATAAGTGAAGAGGTGAATCGCCATATTTCACCATTTTCAACTTCTTTCTAAGCCTTACAAAAGCTGAAAGAACTTTATGACTCACATTTTGCACTTGAAGTTGTTCAACTCATGATTAAACTCTTCACTCTTGAATTGAAAAATAATGATCCTCTTGCTCTTGCATCCGAAGTAAAGTATATAATACATGATATCCAAGCCACTAAAATTGATTTCGATATACCCAGATGCGGGTGTTCATCAAGGCATTCAATGATAGAGCACGCCTCACAGCCACCTGGCATGATGGATGGCAGGAGGAAGCCCTAAACGGTACGCATCGTAGGAGGTTATATCAGGTTCATGGCAGGCGAAGTTATTGCAGTTCAGTCTCGAAGCGAGTCTGATATCAATGCGAGAATGGCTCCTCGATCCTCGATTCGGCTCATTAAAATGGTTCGGCTCCACTTCTCTCTGGCAGTTAACGGATCTGCTCTATATGAAATCAAGCTGCTTCAGCTCTCCAGTCTGGTCTGCCCTGTCGACCTTCTTGCTCGGCTCTGGAATCATCGGGATTTCAGCAGCTCCTCCACAGTTTCGGGTCTATTTTGCATTACTCAAGCTCCCAGGTCTTCTGTCTCTGTTTCAATGCCTCGCAGTCGTGGTATCCCGCGTCGTGGGGGTCGGTCTGGGATCAGAGGTAGCCCCTCCCATTCAGCTCCTCAGCAGATAGCCCCAATTGCCTTAATCCCTCCATCTTCTCCGCTTTCAGACCAAGAGAGGCTGATTCCAAATAACTCCTACCAGACCTCCAGATTCATATTCCAGAGTCGGCTCAATAGGCCTGTGGTGACGGTGAATTTTACTGTTTTTATCTCAGAGGAGGAGCGCACCCAGACCAGCTCAATTCCGTCTGCTTCCGCTCATTCTCAGGATGATAGCATTCTTCTTGGAGATATGACCGGGTTGGTGTTTCATGTTGACCGCATGAATATGGACGCCCTTGTCCTGGATGTGCCGCAGCAGCCCAAACCAGTGCAGGAAGATGACATTCCCTGTGAGTCATCACACAGAGCAACTGGTTGTTTACATCCGGTTACTGATTCTGCTGGAGAGCCGGTTCTAGACGAAGAGGGGTTCGTGACATGGGTCGCCTCTCCGAGCCAGGCAAAGGAGGACATCCCAGCTTCTCCAAGTCATGTGGGTTAATTTCTTCTACAGTCCGTCGGGTCGCCTTCTGGTCCACATGCTTGCTTTTTTTTATCCTATGTCTTTGAATATGCAGTTAAATACTCTTGTCTGTTTTAGTCCCAAGCTTTTTGTAGATATTCTAAGAGCTACCGTGTGTTAGAGGTCACTGAAAGTTATGATATCTGTAGCTCTGATAAATTTTGGCAGTCTGTTAGGGACCGAAATCACTTCTCTGAGGTCTATATTGTAAATTTGTTTAACAGTTTAAACTGTACCGTCCCTGAGTTTTTGATTGAGGAATGGCCTCAGCCTCCTCGAAGGGCATGACCCTTTTGTACATATTTTTTCACCTTTATTAATAGAAGTAGTTTTTACAGAGAAAAAAAAAATTGATTTGGATACTCCTCTTATTGATTTTCTCAAGGCACTTTATCCTACTTACTCCAATTATCTTGAGTCATTGCAAGAAAATGGAAATCTTAAAGACATTACCTTTGACTCTCTTGTGAAAAAATTTGCTAAAAGAGAGAAAGCTTTTGGAAAGAAGACAGCCCCTGAATCTTCTGAAGGGGTTGTGTGCCTTGCTCATAAAGAAAAGCATCCTGCTCAAGATTCTTCAAGAGGAAGAGGTGGTCAAAGAGGAAGAGGAAGATATTTTAGAGGCAGGGGGACAAATACTCTCAAGGAGAAAAGGCAGATTCGCACTGCATACACTGCAAAAGAAATGGATCACATGATGCCTCTACATGCAAGCTACCATGGGACAAAATTCAGTAGAAAATAAATCAACAAAAAGGTAAAATTGATGATACAGACAAAGGTAAAGCACCTGAATCCGCTCACTATGTTGTGGCACAATGTAATATTGGAGTAAATGAAGATTTATTTAATGCTTCACTTGCTTCTTGGAAAAATGATTGGTTGCTTGATTCAGGAGCAACTTGCCACATGACTCATAGAAAATATTTTTTGAATAATTTACTGACAATATTGATGGAGCAGTATACTTTGTAAACCAATCAAAAATCAAGCCATCAGGACTTGGCACAATCAAGCTTAAATTGCCTGGTCTTCCAAACTTTCTTCTGCATCATGTTCTCTATCTCCCACAACTGAAGAGAAACTTGTTGTCCTTGGTCCACATCTGCTATCAAGGTCACTCCATTCATATGTTTGATGGCAAGCTTGAGGTGAGAAAAGCATTTGACCACTCACTTGTCATGAGGGGAATAGAAGAAGAAAGGCTTCTCAAGCTGCAAGGTACCTCTGCTCGTGCACAACATTTCTCATACAGTTCTCATTATGAAGAAGGTACACTTCCATCAAGTTTATTATGGCATGTTAGATTTGTACATTTGAACTATGACAGTCTCCGCTTGCTGAAGAAAAAAGGTGTTGCTAGTTTGCCTACAATTCCTAGGAAATTTAAGCAATGTGATGCTTGCATTCTAGGAAAGCATAGCAAATAGTCTTTTCATGATTCACATTCAAGAGCGCATAGAAAACTTGAACTCATTCATTCAGATTTATGTGGTCCAATTCCTATTCCTTCTACAAATGGAAACAAATATATGATGACATTTATTTATGACTACACCAGAATGTGTTGGGTTTATTTATTGAAGGACAAATCTAATGCTTTTCAAACATTCAAGAACTTTCATAAACGGATTGAAAATGATGCACAATCTCATATTGGGTCTATTTGCACTGATAATGGAAAATAATACACATCAAATGAATTTGAAAACTATCTTCACCAACATGGGATCAAACATCAAACAACTATGCCTTATAATCCCCAATAGAATGGTGTAGCTAAAAGAATGAATAGGAAAATCTTAAATATGGTACGATCCATGCTCTTCTTCAAAAATGTAAAGATAATGTTTTGGGCTGATGTTGTTCTATGTGCTGCATATATAAAGAATAGGTTTCCATCTAATGCTATTAGAAACAAGACTCCATATGAAATGTGATATGGAAATGTTCCTTCAATAAAGCATCTCAGGGTCTTTGGTTCCACCTGTTATGCCTTGATACCAAAGGTACATAGAAACAAACTTGGTGCTAGAAGTCGTAAGGTGTATCTTCCTAGGGTATTCAAACACCTCCAAAGCATTGTTCTATGTGGAGCATGATTGTTCAGAGGTCTTTGTTTCAGTCAGATGTATACCCCAGGAAGTTTGTACAACCCTCCACGCGAGGGGGTGCGGGGGGGACTTGTCCCCCCCGTGGGGGTCCGAGGGGGTTGATCCCCCCCAGCTGGGGGGTCCGAGGGCCAGCGGTCCCCCGGCGGGGGCTCGAGGGCAGCGCCCCCAAAGCTAAAAATAGATGTAAAATTGCCTTGTAAAAGTATAGTAATTTCAAGTCAATCTGGGCCGTTCATTAGGCAGATGATCTGACTGTAGAACATATGTTTAGTTTAGGGTTTTTTGCCTAGAAGGCAACCCCTCTCTTTGTATGAGGGCATTGTATTGGAGGCTGAGATATAGATGTGTATTCTGTGAGCGAGAAATAGATAGGTGAGACTGTGAGAGAAAACAGAGGATATTACAGCGGATTTGTTGTAGGTTGTGTCTCTTCATTTTTCTGGATAATAGAAAGGAAGGACTGGCTGTTCGGGGTGGACGTAGCCCAAACTGGGTGAACCACGTATATCTGTGTCTCTCTTGTTTTGTTCGTTTTCTGTGTTTATATTTCTGCAATATTTTATGTGTTCCATTGCTCCGTAATATATAATTTTCTAACAACTGGTATCAGAGCCGAAGGTCTATTTGGTTGATAAACTCGCAGGAAAGAAGGGTGTCTAGTCAATTTAACGTCTTAAATTGCTCTACATAAATTATCAATCCGGGTATCGTAAACTGATGAAGTGTGGTGCACTATATGTGCTTAGTTAACCTTTCTCTTACTTCGTTGTTTTATAGTTTATGTTGTTTTTGGGGTTTTGTTCTAACATGCAATAATCAAATAATGAGAAAATGACTATGAGACCAAGTATCCTTGCTGCAGCAAAAGGACAAGATGATTCTATCACGTCATTAGTTCATTAGAAGGCTATGTGCATCACTAATCTACAATCAACTTGAAAGCATGCAGTAATTCAAACTGTACATTAAACTTGCAAAGAAAGAGCTTGAAAGAAATAACTTGAAATGAAACTGAAAGCAAAGCATAAAAACCACTTTCTAATGGCACTAGTCACTACTCATGCTGCTGCAATAAAAAAGGTAAGAAAAACCACTTTAAAGACCAATTATAATGTTCATCTCTTCCTAACACTCTGCTTCCAACATATAGTACTATGTGAAACACGATTAAGAAGTAGTTAGATATAAGTCTAAAAAGTAATCAAGCTCTAAGATGACAAATTATAACACCACTTTGCCTTTCTCCAACATTCTGCTTCCAACATACATTGTAATGTGTAACAAGTGAAGAAAGAGTTAGTGATATAAGTCAAAAACTACTCAAAGCAAGCTGTGATTTATTAGTATTCTGATCTCTTAAAGATGAACAACTTATGATAAGGAGACCATCAATATGTTAGCATACAACTTGAGAAACTAAACTTAGAAATCAAGCTAGTAAAATAAAATAAAGGCAGCAACTTATGAATATGACAACTGAAAATACCATTAGAGATAAAGAAAATACAACAAAGACACACAATCCCGGGAGAAAATAACTTGCATAAATTAAAATTGCATGAATGAAAATCTAATCTACCTTACATTCTACAAAGCAATATTTACAAAATGACATCTAATCTACTTACATCCTAATATGCTCCATGACATCTACTTCACATCTCCTTCCATGTTGAGAACATCAAAGCTTTATTCAATTTCTTCAAAAGTGCAAAGTACAACAAAGCTCTCCAAAGCTTTCAAAAGCCATGGGACTAACAAACTAAAAGGACTAAGAAAAGACTAAAGGAAAGACTAACAAATGAAGGAGAGAGGTCTCCTATTTATACAAAAAGATGAGAGCCATCTCATTAATGATAGTCCATGAATCTCTCCCTCTACCTCTAGAGTCCTAATCAAAATAGGAACTGATAAGACACATGTCTTTTTAGAGTTACAATAGAATTAGGAGATGTGACACATATCCTCATGGTCCCATGATTCTTTCCAACCAAATTCGAATTTGGCCTTAGAGTGCCACATAAGGGTCTTCTAGAAGCCTCCTTTCAACCTACACATGTCAACAAACTCAACCCATTTGTTAGGTATAAGCATATGCACATTATTTTCTAATGTTTAACCACAAATTCACTTAAAAGGCTTAGAAATAATAAAGATTGGAAAAACATAAAGGTGGCCCAATGATAATGAAAGTGGGATGAATGTGGTGACATAGTAGTGAAATGGAGGTGAAATGGAAGTGATATAATGGACATAATAGTGAAAGTGTAATGCAAATGAATGACATTTTCAAGACTCAACAAAGGGTTCCTTGTTCGAGTGGGACCAATGGCAGAAGATGGTAAGTTTAGGGTCGAGAAATTTAACGGGCAAAACTTCTCGCTGTGGAAGATGTAGATGGAAGATTATCTGTATCAGAAAGATCTATACCTACCATTGGGCGGAAAAACAAAGATGCCGATGGGTATGAAAGACGAAGAATGGAACCTTCTCGATAGAAAGGCACTCGGAACAATACGGTTGTGCCTTGCTGCGTCAGTTGCCTTCAACATTTCGAAGGAAACCATGAAAAAGGGTTTGATGCAGACATTGTCGAAACTATATGAAAAACCCTCGCCCTCAAACAAGGTATTTCTTATGAAACGGTTATTTAATATGAATATGTCAGAAGGTGGATCTATTGCAAACCATTTAAATGATTTTAATACAGTTACAAGTCAGTTAAGTTCTATAGGGGTAAACTTTGATGATGAAGTTAGAGCTTTGTTATTCTTGTGCTCATTACCAGAAAGTTGGAATGGTTTGGTAATGGCCATTAGTAACTCCGTTTCTGGATCTAGTACTTTAAAGTTTGATGATGTTGTCGGTGCTATCCTTAGCGAGGAAATACGACGGAAAAGCTCTGGTGAGCCATCGGGAAATGCTTTGAGTGCAGAGTCTAGAGGAAGAAAAATGGAAAGAGGAAAGAGCTCAGGATATCACAGTAAATCAAGGAAAGGCAGATCCAAGTCCAGATCGGGGATAGTGTGCTGGAAATGTGGAAAGAAAGACTGCAGATCTCGGAAGGAAAAAGAAGGAGATGCACAGCAAGAAAACAATCATGAAGCAAATGTGACAGGTGAGGTGTTACAAGATGCTTTGATTCTTTCTTTCGAAAAATATTACTGATTCTTGGGTGGTAGATTTAGGGGCTTCATTCCATGCCACACCTGATAAGAAATACTTTCATGACTATGTTCAAGGAGATTTTGGACAAGTTCGTCTGGGTGATGATAAACCCTATAAAATCGTTGGAATGGGTAAGGTTCTTGTAAAACAGCAGAATGGAAACCAATGGCTATTAAAGGAGGTAAGGCATGTTCCAGATCTAAAGAAAAATCTGATTTCAACATGGCAGTTAGGTGGTGAAGGTTGTGTGACAACTTTCACAGATAAAGCTTGGAAGGTCACTAAAGGAGCCCTGGTAATAGCAAAAGGCAAAAAGGTTGGTACATTGTATTTATGCAATGGTATTTCTAACTCTGTTAATGCTTTAACTTCCAAAAGAGCAGATGCAGCATTATGGCATCATAGGCTCGGACACATGAGTGAAAAGGGGATGAAGATTCTTCACTCAAGGAATTTGTTGCCGGGTTTGAAGAATGTTGATTTGGACTTCTGTGAGAATTGCATTTATGGAAAACAGAAGAGAGTTAGATTTCTCAGAGTTGGGAAAGAAAAGAAGAATGAAAAATTAGAGCTTATGCATACAGATGTATGGGGACCTGCTCAGGTATCATCTCTCGGTGGCTCTCGTTATTATGTTACTTTTATTGATGATGCAACTAGAAAAACTTGGATTTATTGTATTAAGAATAAATCTGATGTATTTGATACTTTCAAGAAATGGAAAGCTTTGGTTGAGATTGAGACAAGAAAGAAATTGAAGTGTCTTAGATCAGACAATGGAGGTGAATATTGCAGCAAAGAGTTTGATAGGTACTGTTCAGAGCATGGAATTTGCAGAGAGAAGACAGTTCCAAGAACACCACAAGAAAATAGTGTGTCATAAAGGATGAACAGAACAATCATGGAGCGTGTAAGGTGCATGAGATTGCATGCAGAATTGCCTTTACAGTTTTGGGCAGATGCTGTAGATACTGCTGTTTATCTAATAAACAGAGGGCCTTCAAGTTCCTTGGATGGTGGTGTTCCAGAGGAAGCATGGACATGTAAAAAGGTAAACTACTCCTTTTTAAAGCCTTTTGGTTGTGAGGCCTTTGTCCATATTGATAAAGAAAATAGAACAAAGCTTGAGGCAAAGTCAAAGAAATGTACCTTTATTGGATATGGTGTTAATGATTTTGGTTATCGCTTATATGATTATGAAAATCACAAAATCATTAGGAGCAGAGATGTAATATTCAATGAAAAGGTCTTGTATAAGAATCAGTTGCAGGAAAAGGAACAGGAAAAAGAAAACAAGGAATACGCAGTTCTTGATGAAATCAGTGAAAAGGTAAAGGTGCCTGAAAATAATAATAATCAACAACCACAACAACAACAACCACCACAACAACAACAGGCACCCAAACACCTGAAAGTGGTGTTAGAAGATCTACCAAGATAAGTAGACCCCCTGAACGATACTCTCCTTCATTATATTATTTATTGATTGATTCCGGTGAACCCGAATGTTATGAAGAAGCAATGCAGGTTGAAAGCAGGAAGAAGCGGGAGGTAGCCATGGAAGAAGAGATGGACTCCTTAATGCATAACCAGACTTGGGATTTAGTCAGGTTGCCTGTAGGAAAAACTACATTGAAGAATAAATGGGTTTACAGGCTGAAGGAAGAAGATGGAGGAAAATAGAGATATAAAGCTAGACTTGTGGTGAAGGGGTTTGCACAGAAGAAAGGTATTGACTTTGATGAAATATTTTCTCCTATTGTTAAAATGACTTCAATCAGAACCATTTTAAGTCTTGTAGCAGCTGAAGATTTGCATCTTGAGCAGTTAGATGTAAAGACAACCTTTCTCCATGGGGATTTGGAGGAAGAGATATATATGCAGCAGCCACAAGGATATGAGGTGAAAGGGAAGGAGAAACTAGTGTGCAGGTTGAAGAAGAGCTTATATGGCTTAAAACAAGCTCCAAGGCAGTGGTATCTAAAATTTGACAAGTTTATGTCTGAACAAGGTTATACTAGATGTCACTCTGATCATTGTGTTTATTTGAAAAAACAAAATGATGGCAGCTATATTATATTGTTATTGTATGTAGATGACATGCTTGTTGCAGGATCTAACATGCAGGAAATAAATGTGCTCAAAAGAAAATTGGCAAATTCATTTGCAATGAAGGATTTAGGAGCTGAAAAACAAATCCTTGGTATGAGAATAACTAGAGGCAGGAAAAATCGTAAATTAACATTGTCTCAGAATGAGTACATACAAAAGGTGTTGAAAAGATTTAACATGCACAATGCAAAACCAGTTAGTACACCTTTTGCTAGCCATTTCAAACTTAGCAAGGAAATGTGCCCAAAGACCCAAGAAGACATGGATTATATGTCTAAAGTTCCATATGCATCAGCAATTGGAAGCTTAATGTATGCAATGGTCTGCACAAGGCCTGATATTGCACATGCAGTGGGAGTTGTAAGCAGGTACATGAACAATTCAGGAAAATAACATTGGATTGCAGTGAAATGGATTCTCAGATATTTGAAAGGTGCCACAAATCAAGCATTATGCTTTGGTGGTGCAAACATTTCTCTACATGGATACGTTGATGCAGATATGGCAGGTGATAGAGATAACAGGAGGAGCACTACAGGATATGTATTTACTGTTGGAGGAACAGCTGTCAGTTGGGTTTCAAAAATCCAAAGTGTTGTTGCACTTTCAACAACAGAAGCAGAGTATGTTGCTGCTACAGAGGCTAGTAAAGAAATGATTTGGTTACAAAGGTTTATGGGTGAATTGGGTAAGGAGCATGATATGGGCACGTTATACAGTGATAGCCAAAGTGCCATTCATCTTGCAAATAACTCAGCATTTCATTCTAGGACTAAACACATACAGCTCAAGTACCATTTCATACGATCAGTGTTGGAAGATGGAGAGTTGAAGCTGGAAAAGATACACACTAGCCAGAATCCTACATATATGCTAACAAAAGTTGTAACCAGGGAGAAACTGAGAATATGCTCAGTTTTAATTGGTCTTCAAGGATGACGATGAAGATGAGAAATAGCCAAGTCCAAAGAGGAGTCATTGTCCAGCAAATGAAGCAGCAGTGGAGTTTCTACAATCATTCTCCAAGTGGGAGATTGTTGTGTGTGGAGCATGATTGTTCAGAGGTCTTTGTTTCAGCCGGATGTATACCCCAGGAAGTTTGTACACCCCTCCATGCGAGGGGGTGCGGGGGGGACTTGTCCCCCCTGCGGGGGCCCAGGTGGGCCAATCCCCCCCGGCTGGGGGGTCCGGGGGCCAGCGTCCCCCGGCGGGGGCTCGGGGGTAGCGCCCCCAAAGCTAAAAACAGATGTAAAATTGCCTTGTAAAAGTATAGTAATTTCTAGTCAATCTAGGCTGTTCATTAGGCAGATGATCTAACGGTAGAACTTATGTTTAGTTTAGGGTTTTTTGCCCTAGAAGGCAACCCCTCTCTTTGTATGAGGGCATTGTATTGGAAGCTGAGATATAGATGTGTATTATGTGAGCGAGAAACAGAGAGGGGAGACTGTGAGAGAAAACAGAGGATATTACAGCGGATTTGTTGTAGGTTGTGTCTCTTCATTTTTCTGGATAATAGAAAGGAAGGACTGGCTGTTCGGGGTGGACGTAGCCCAAACTGGGTGAACCATGTATATCTGTGTCTCTCTTGTTTTGTTCGTTTTCTATGTTTATATTTCTGCAATATTTTATGTGTTCCATTGCTCCGTAATATATAATTTTCTAACAAGCATACCATCTCTATGATGAAGTCAATAAAAAGATTTTTGTATCTAGAGATGTAATTTTTCTTGAATCATCGAAAATTGACAATGTTGTTGAGCAACAACTTGATCACTTGGATAGATTTGCAAATGCAAAATCATTTCAAGAATTTGATAATCAAATTCCACATCTTGAAGGGGGGATTCCTATACTAGATCAACATGTGGAATCTTCTTCTGAAGAACACTCTCCCCTGCATGAAACTCCAACAATGGATGATGCTTAAAGTGATGTGATTGATAGAATTGGGAGACTCAACCTTGATTCAGTCCCAACTCAACAACAGAGCAACCTGGACCATCTGAGAAATGTCCCCCAAAGTGGCTGACAAAGACACTTTAAAGTGTTCATCCTGATGAGGTTGGAAAGACAGGAACTAGAAATTCAAACTGGCAAAATGGAGGTGATGTAGATGACTCTAATTCACCTGTTGATATGGATGTTTCTTATGATTTCAAATTGAACTTGTCTATAGATTTTGAACCAACTTCCTTCAAAGAAGCTGCTTCTCATGATGAATGGAAAGAAGCGATGCAAAAGGAGTATGATGCCCTCTTAAAGAATGGCACTTGGAAACTAGTTGATCCTCCATTAGGAACCAAACCAATTGGCTGCATGTGGGTCTACAAGAACAAGTATAAAGCTAATGGCTCACTTAACAAGCACAAAGCCAAGCTTGTGGCAAAAGGTTTTGCACAGAAAGAAGGGGTCAATTATGAGGAGACTTTTTCCCCACAACAAAATGGGCTACCATCCGGACACTCTTTGCCTTAGCAGCTTAGAACGGTTCGAAAGTCCATCAAATGGATGTAAAAACTGCTTTCTTGAATGGAGATCTAAAAGAAAATGTTTTTATGTCCCAGCCTGAAGGATTTGCAATGAAATGACATGACCATAAAGTATGAAAACTTGTGAAATCCTTGTATGGCCTCAAACAAGCACCGCGAGCCTGGTATGAAAAACTAACTCAGCATCTTCTAAAACTCAATTTCAAACATTATGATCTTGATGATGCAACTTTATGTGTCAAGAAAGTTGGAAAAATATTTATAGATCTTGTGGTATATGTAGATGATATTTTGATGATAGGGAACAATGAAAGCTACATTGCATCCATAAATAAGGAATTGGGGAAAAGTTTTGAAATTACTGATTTGGGCTATGTTCATTACTATCTTGGTATTGAAGTAAATCAACATCCGAAAT
Source organism: Pinus tabuliformis (assembly GCA_031772625.1). Classification (NCBI taxonomy): domain Eukaryota; kingdom Viridiplantae; phylum Streptophyta; class Pinopsida; order Pinales; family Pinaceae; genus Pinus; species Pinus tabuliformis. The sequence continues at coordinate 535,818,437 of CM062816.1, forward strand.
CCATATTTCTTTCTCAAAAGAAATTGGAGATCTGTTGAATAGGTTTGGCATGACAGAATGCAATCCTCTTACTACTTCAATTGAACAAAACTTAAATCTCACATCTATTGAAGGAAAATAATTTGAGGATGCAACAAAGTATAGACAGCTTGTAGGAAATCTCAACTACCTAACTACTACCAAACCAGACATTTCGTTTGTTGTTGGAATCCTCTCCAAGTTTATGCAAAAGCCTTGGGAGGGACATTGGTCTACTGCAAAAAGAGTTCTAAGGTACTTGAAGGGAACTCAAGACTTCGGAATCAAGTATACATAGGTGGACGACTTTAGCTTGATTGGATACTCTGATTCAGACTTCTATGGAGACAAAGAAACTGGGGTATCTGCTTCAAGATATGATATGAGTCTTGGATCAGGAGTTGTCTCCTGGAGATCACACAAACAATCAGTTCCAGCAGATTCCACAACAGAAGTAGAATACGTGGCAACAGCTGAGGCAACAAAAGAAATTGTGTGGCTCAGGAAAATTCTTGAAGATTTGTAGGTTAAACAAGTACAATCAACTCCACTCATGATTAATAATATCTCTACAATAAAGATGGCCAAGAACCCAAAGTTACATGATCGAACAAAGCACATCAATACTAAATATCATCTGATTTGACATCATGTTGAGGCCAAAACAATCCATCTCCACCATTATTCCACGAACGAGAAAATTTCAGACATCTTCACCAAAGCACTTGGAAGAGAAAAGCTTGAAAGATTCAGAACAATGCTTGGGCTCACAAACATCCCTTCAGATTAAGGGGGGGAATGTTGACACCTAATCATCAAGATTGGGTGAATAACTGAAATTGATGTAAATAAATAATGGAGAATATGAATAGTCACTGGGAGATGAAATGAGCAGCCTCTCCCTAATGTATATAATAAACACCAACCTAAATGAAATCAATGAATTGAATTTTGTGGAGTTACTACCTGGCCTGACAAATTAGCTAGAAAAAATTTAGTGAAAAGGCCTTTTTTTTCAATTAGTTAGACTACGTGGAAAGCAAAAAAAACTTTATTATCAAATTTTCAAAAATAATTATTTTATATATTGTCAATTTTTCTAACTTTAATGATAATGCTAATTGAATATTCAATCCATACCTACTTTGAAATGATAAAATAGAGTAGAAATAAGTGTTATATGTTATTGTCTATATGCCTTTCCATTATCCTCTTTATAAACACCATCATGCATGCACATTACCATTTTTTGTAGTGACTAACTCAGAGAAATGGATTCCATGGAATGCTTTTCAGTTATGATGATGGACCATCAATGGAGAAGGATTTTCTTTATGATGTAGCACAGCTGAATAAGAATTTTACCATATATATATATATATATATATATATATATATATATATATATATATACATATATACATATATATATATATGTATATATATATATGTATATACATATATATATATGTATATACATATATATATATATATATATATACATATATATATATATATATATATATATATATAGCATGGATCTAGGTTACACATTTTGGCAAGAGAGGGAGTGTTTAGGTGAAAAAAAGAGCATGTAATCAAGTAGTTTAACCACCCAATCCAGCCATCCATTTGTAAGTGGTTGATCAAGCTTCTTGAGTGCTAAGAAAATAGATTTATTAATATATTTGAATTGAAAATTTATGAGCTTGATCTAGCGTTTAAGCTCTCCAAGCTCGATTGGGCTTTCGAGGTCTTAAAATACACATTTCCAGTACCTCTTATGCAATTTTTTTTGCACCAACTTTTTGTACCCTAGTGAAATTAGGGAAAAATTTGTCCTTAGATGTTGGATTAACGAAGGAATATTCTATCCAATGGCATATGATTTTGAAATTTTCTAATTCATATGATATTTTTCATCTATTTTTCTCTTAAACAAAATGCTTCATTTCTTGACAAATTTAAAACAAAAAAAATTCAAAAATTACCACTATCTTAGTTTACTATTCATGTAATAGTTGAAAACATGCTTATATATATTTATATATATTTATATATCTATATCTATCTATATATATATATATATATATATATATATATATATATATATATATATATATATATATATCAACACAATCTTCTCCTCCTCTTCTCCTCTTGAATTGGTTGCACAAAAATGAAAATTGATTCATCAATGGTATAACCCTTTAGAAATGATGTAATTGATGAAAGATATATGTCTATAAAGTTTATTTAAGTTACCTTTTGTACATAAATAACCATAAAACCATGAATCTATGGAGGATGTCGTGGGTGAATTTTTTCCTACAAAACGAGAAGGAAATACATTGGAGAAATTGAAATTCTATGGGAGATTGAAAAATAGTTCCATGATCAAAGCACATGTGTGAAACCATTGCCATAATACCCTAATTTTATGATGTACAAGCAAAATTAACTTGAATAACAACATTTTTTGATAAATTAAGGAAAATCACTAACAAAAATTACGGACTCTAAACATAAAGGTTAATTGAGTGTTTGGTCATTGTATAGGGATGGGAACTCTTCTTTCCTTGAATTTTCTTTTTATTTTATGGGGAGATAATGGTATAACATATAAGAATTTTAACTTAATATTTTGGATAATCATCCTTAATCACTATTTCGATAATAAAAAAATCAACCCCCAATTTTGAACCCTCGAATTTCAACTCTCGAAAAAACAATCTCCCCTAAATTATTATATGCATTAATGAAGACTATAAATGAATTCCAAGGAGTAATTTACAAGATAAAGGTGTTGTAGAAAAGTGTAGACTTCAAGAAAAAAATAAAAATATTGTTGGGTTATTCAATGAACTTAAAGACAACCCGACCAACATGGCTGCCACAAATTAGAAATTAAACTATATTTTTAATAAAAGTGTATTTTTCTCCAACCATTAGATACAAAAATTGTAATAAGAGAACTGTAATTTTTAAATCATAAGACCAAATTGTGGGGATTTTCCAGAAAAAAAAAAAAAAAAATATATATATATATATATATATATATATATATATATATATATATATATATATATATATATATATATATATATATATATATATATATATATAGATATATATATATATATATATATATATATATATATATATATATATAATAAAATAAAATATATATATATATATAAAATAAAATAAAATAAAATAAAAATTATTACATCTCCCAAAAATTAAGCAAAAAAATTCAGGAGGGAAAGGAGAGAATGCTCGAGGTATTGGAATGTAAAGAAAATACACAAGCCTCCTGTATTAGATATGACAATCATTAATCGTATGAAAACTTAGAAAATGGAAAGAAGACTATTGAATACTTAAATGTGGGTTGTTCTCTTCAAATTAATCTCAATACCATGATATAAGGGCCAGTGAAATAAAGAGCTCATTTAAAATCAAATGAGAAGGGAGAAATGGGTACCATAAATCCCTGTCCTTGAAAATTGGGGTAAATGGAAATTAGTAGCTCCTCCATTGAAATAAGGCTATGCTAACCTCCATACCTATTTTTCTTATAAAATAATCTTGGGGCTACTATTAATAATGCAATATGATACAAAACCGTTTTCCATTCAAAATTTGAAACCCTTTAATTTAGACCAAGGGCTAAATTTCACCGCTAAAATTTTCCACTAAGATTATTTTTTGTTGAAATATGCATGAAAAAAATTATTATAAATAATCACAATATAACTTGTAATAAAGTTATAATTTTGTTAATTTATATCGCTTCCCTAGTTTGTTAATTTAATGTTAATATTTTCTTTTAACTTAAATTGAAAATAAATTCCAAAATAGATATGCCTATAATTGTGCTAATCAGAAGAATATATCTTTCATAGTTATAATTTAATTATTAAGTTGATGGCATATATTTAAACCCCATGGAATATGTTGGAACATTCATAGTAATATTGACATATTTCACCACTAAAATTTTCCACTAAGATTTTTTGTTGTTGTTGAAATATGCATGCAATTTTGTTTTCTTATAGATAATAACAATATAATTTTTAATAAAGTTATAATGTTAGTATTTTCTTTTAACTTAAATTTAAAATAAATTCCAAAATATATATGCCTATAATTATGTTAATCAAAGAATAGATTTTCCCCACTGAGCAGTGGGCAAAGCAAAACGCAGAAGGGGGATAAAGACCACGGAAAGACAGAGTATGAGGAAGGGGAAAATTCTGGCAGGCGTCAGCAGAGACAAACGAAACCGAAAAGGACCGTCATACATCAAATTCAAGCGGCGGAAAAAGCCTTTCAAAACAACGCTGACCCCGATATTCGCAGGATTATGCAATTTCTTGAAGAGGAGGCCAAACAGGAGCAATCGACAGACGAGATGGAGGAATGGGCTACAATCCTCCACGACCCGGGCCACACTCGTGGCCGCAGGACCCTTTTCAAGCAATCCCTTCACATGTATTGGGTAATGAAAGGCCTGATGGCGAAGGCCCTGGAACAGGTTGCCAAAGAAATGGCGGATTTGCTCCAGAAGAAACCTGAGATGAGCAGGGAGCTAAGCTATATCCGCACAACCTTGTCAAAGCAGGAGGATAAACTGGATGAGATCCTCTGCCTGTTGAAGGGTGAACGTCAGGATCCTGTTCAAGAAGACAGACAGCCGAATCCCGCGCAAGGAGCCCGCCGACCGGTGGACGAGGAAAATGCATGAAGGCAGATATGTTTAGCTATGCTACTGTTGGTCCTGATTTTGCTTGCGTCTTTTTAAATGAATAGTAGAAATAATAATGTAGTTATGAATAGGATTTACTGTAAGTTTCAAAACTGCTATGCTGTGTTAGCTACTTTGGTTAGACGGAGAGCCTATTACTTCTGGGCTGGACTGAAAAATTACAGATGGTTTTTGACCCGGTTTCCCCTTGAGGGCGGGCATCTATGTTTGGATCGATGTATCTTTTTGAAAAATTTTCAGTAATAGAATGAGTACTACCTGAGCTTACAAAAAAAAAAAGAATAGATTTTCCATAGTTATAAATTAATTATTAGGCTCATGGTAGATACTTAACCACATGGAATATGTTGGAATATTCATGGAAATATTGACATATCAATGATAAAAAAATTTCCAAGTTAGGTATACTATATTAATTAAATTATCTCAAATTAATTAATTTAATCATATCAACACATCATATTGGGCATGTGGTATTCCTAAGCCATGGTAATATAAGAAGAATTGTTTCCAAATAAAGGATTTCTATAATAATAATGAGGGTGAATCTCGCTCTCCCGAGGTACGCCCCCCCACCCAATAAGTAACTTAGGCGTTTTGGTGAATTCATTTCAAAGCGATCAAATTGTCTGCTCCGATCTGGGTAGCCAAGCCCGAGTATCCGAGTCGAGGCATAGATAAACATATTTTTATATATTATATAACTCCAATAATAATAATAATAATAATAATATATTTTAGTTAAATTTTATGAATTTATTAATTTGGTTAATGTAGTATGTATAATGGGGTTAGTGTTTTGATTCTTACATAGAGTGATGGCTATAGAAATTTTCAATCCATTTAATTTTATGGTCACAATATTTATAATAAAACTAATAAATCATTCAAAATATTCTATATACAGTGTATTTTAAATTAATTTTGAAATGATGTTTTTAATTAAATTAAGAAGGAATGGAGATCATAACTACATTTTAAATAAATCTCAATCTTCTTTTCATGACTAATATTAAAAACATTAATTATTGATTATTGAATCTCTAGCATCAACCTATTGATTATTGATAATTGAATTAAAAAGATAAATCTTGAGGTTGTGTATTGAAATAAAAGGCATTTTTTTAAAACAATTTAAAGGATACAAATAATCATATGCACGAATCCATTATACATAGAATGGTACTACAATATAAAAATATAGTTTTTGGTGGTTATTGAAAAATTAATAAATATATTTTACGAAAAAGATTAAAATCTATGGAAATCTAATAAAATAGATATACACTCAATGGGAAAGGTAATACTTTTTATTAAGAAGTAGATAATTGTTCAACAATACACATTGTTTAGGATAGGTAACATCTACATCAACTCTTATTGTGACTCTTCTACTAAAAATGTTCATATTTTTATTATATATGTAAAATTACAAATTCCTTAGTTCTCCTTGTGATCAAAAGAAGCCATGAAGGTAAAATAAACTTGGACATGCATAAAAAAATTTAACGAAATAAAATATGCATCCATTGTTTCTTTCACTAAATTGTAATATAATTACATTTATGCATCCTAAATTGTATTTCATCATTTCAAATAAAAAATATCATGAAATGTACACATCCTTCCAATTGAGGATTTTCATCAGTACTATGTCACAAAGGCTCAAAACATGCAAACATTAAATGACCCACAACTTTATTCCTTGTTAGTTATTCCCCATATGTTAGTTTTATTCAACAATGTATCATGTTATTATTCTCAATGGGAAAGGTAATAATTTTCATTAACAAGGAGATAATTGTTCAACAATACACATTTTTTAGGATAGGTAACACCGACATCAGCTCCTATTGCAACTCTTCTATGAAAAATGATCATATTTTTATTATATATGTACAATGAAAAATTCCTTAGTTCTCCTTTTGATCAAAAGAATCCATCTATGTGAAATAAACTTGGACATGCACAAAAAAATTTAACGAAATAAAAGAAGCATCAAATTTTTATTTCCCTAAATTGTAATATAATTACATTTATGTATCCTAAATTGTCTTTCATCATTTCAAAGAAAAAATATCATGAAATGTACACACCCTTCACATTGAGGATTTTCATCAATACTATGTCACAAAGGTTGACAACATGCAAACATTAAATGACCCACAACTTTATTCCTTGTTAGTTATTCCCCATATGTTAGTTTTATTCAACAATGTATCATGTTCTTCTTCTATTTTACTCACTTAATCCTTTTATATATTTTCCACAACTGTAACTAAAGTCATGTTTTTAAACCCCCGATCGGGGTGACAAAGGCGACGAGACGAGCAGGCAATAAAAGGACAAGGGGTGGCAATTATAAGCCACCTTGCATTAAGAGATCACAGCAGGTGGACAGGACGTTAGGTAGACTGGGCATCATTACAAATAGCAGAAGGAAGGAAATTTTGAAAGCCAGAGGTGGTGTAGGTGACGGCGGAATGGTGATGGGACAAGGACCAGCTCGCATAAGGGCAAGCCGAGGAGGAGTGGGTTATTATGGCGAGTGCAGGAGACACAGAAAGATGGTGCAGCAACACAAGAGAGGGTGGCAAGTAAGAGGAAGTGGGTACAGGTGGAGGCATAAGCGCAGGTATGAAGTTAATGCCCTCGAGGTGAGCAAAGATAAGAGTGAAAAGGTGGCAATCAGAGCAGGAGTTAACACAGAGAGCAAGCAGTAGAGGGGTCAACCTCCTGGTTTAAGGAAAATTCGGAGTAAGAGCACTAAGGGCGGAAGGAGGAAGACTAACTTTTGAGAGCAGGGGAGGAGGACCTTCACGTACTGAAGGAATTAAGTCGGAACATTGGGAAGGAAAGGAACAAACTCTGGCTAACATGGAGGAGATGTATGACTCAGAGCGTGATAGTCAATTGCAGACTAGGAGAAGCGAAAGAGGGAAAGGGAGAACTGTAGAGGATATACGAACGGTAAAGGTTGACATTAGAGATAAGGAAATCAGAGGCAGTGAAGAGGATAAAATGAAGGGATCACCTTCAAGTGCAATTGGACAGGGAAGCAGGGTAGGGGTAGGAAATGTAGGCGGTGTAGTACGAGGAAGAGGGCGCAGAGGAAGAGGATGGCGCCGTCAAGCGGGCAATCAGGAACGGAGTCACCCCCAACTGGCAGGGAGCAAACGCGGCAGGAGGACGATGAAGCGCCAGGTTCAGTATGCGGAGAGGGCATACAATAAGGATACGCAGGCAGATATCAGGAGGATAATACAGCACTTGGAGGAGGCGACCCAGGAGCAGTCGGAATCTGAAATGGAAGACTGGGAGTATTTGCTGCCAGACCCGGGAAATACTAGAGGACGTATGTCTTTGTATAAACAGGCTCTCCATGTGTATTGGGTAATGAAGCGGCTGTTAGCTAAAGCCATGGAACAGGTGGCTATGGAGATGGCAGAACTGGCCCAAGGCATTCCAAACTTGAAGAAAGAGATGAATAACCTTCAGATAACCCTTATGATGCAGGATGGCAAGCTTGATGAGATTCAGCAGCAGCTTAAGAAGCTCACTCTGGAAGCAAAAGAGGAAAAGTACCAGCCGAGTGCAATGGAAGAATGATTTCTCAAGATATGTTTATTATCTCCCTAGTTAGGAAGCTAAAGAGCATGTTTCTTTTTGTTATATCTCATAATGCAGCTAGCAAACAGTGACAGTTTCTTTGAATGGTTAGTTTATATAGCATGGATAAGTAGACTCAGTAAATTTTGCTTTTGGATGGCAATTAAAAACTTCAGACGGCCAATAAACCCGGTTTCCCTTCGGGGCAGGTTGAGGCCTTCGTATGTATGTACAGGATTTAACTCATTTTTAATATGAATGGTTCCATCTTAGCCCAAAAAAAAAAAAAAAAAAAAAATCATGTTTTTAAAATTTAAAGGATGGAAATTTATTTTAAAGCTTATAAACCTTGGCTATTAGTGCTCCCTAATATGCATTACGTAAAAAAATAAATGATATATTTGTAAAAATATTGAGAGTTATAATGATTTTAAGTTAAAATAATTTTAAAGTATAAACATTGAGAAAATAAATTTTAAAAAATGCAAAAATTGACAACTATTTTTTGTTTTTAATTTTATTTTCAAAAACCATGGAATATTAACCCACTCTAAATATTACCCCCAAAAAATTACTCTACTACGTGGAAAACTATCGACCTTATTTACATTGGAACATTATTTGTTCTACCAAGAGCTCATAGACTATCCTACTCATAGAATATCTGTCAATATTCTCTCATTTTTTTCTCTACTTAGTCATGCCCCTTACTCTTCAAGGGTTATTTAATTACCAAAGAATGAGAACTCAACACGTTTCTTTTGTTATACCTAACTACTTTAAGCATTATATATGTTAATTGAGTACCCTACTAAATATATGTGGGATTTTCCACTTCCTTATTTGTATGGGTCTATAGCTATGCATAATCATTTCTAACTTCTTCTTCTTTGTCTCCTATTATTGTTGGGATAACTTTCTCCTTGTTCACATTCACTAGCAATCTAATAAATCTATTGTTCCTTGTTCACATTCGCTAGGAAGGCCCCTTTATTCATGTAGAAAAGTTGGACATATATATTTTGATTTGTGTGGTTGTATGCATTTTCCTTATGCTAATGAAATTAAATGTACGAAGAATTATGTTGATGATTACACTGGAATGTGTTGGGTGAACTTATTGAAAAGTAGATCTCAAGCTTTCAAAACTTTTAAGGATTTTCACGTATGGATTGGATATGAAGCATAATCATATATTGGATCTCTTCATAATGTCAATGGAAGATAACGTACTCTAACAAATATCAAATATATCTCCCCAAGCATGGGATTCAACATTAGAGCATGGTTCCATACAATTATCAACAAAATTATGTAGTTGAAATAATGAACCTTACTATATTGAATATAGTTCGTTTAATGAGGTTTTTCAAAAACACAACATTGATGTTTTGGGATGATACAATTCTATTTGCAATGTATGTGAAAAATATATGTCCATATCACACTCTTAGAAAAAGACTCCTTGTAAAATGTGGTATGGATGCAATACTTCGGTAAGCCATCACAAGGTATTTGGTTCCTATAAATTCACTTATCTTTGTTATAGTATAGCCATTCTTGCATATTACATATTATTGTAAGTTTGGACTTCTAAATTTGTGGTTGTAATGTATCATAGGTTGGTTATTGTTCCCTCAAAGGATTTAAGCATAATTTCTATTTTTCTCAATGATTTCAAAATTAATTGCCCTTCATACATGGATTTCCTTCCAATATTGTACAATATTTCCATAATTTTCATTCTATGATCTGACCATAACTCGATTCTCATCTCGATATAATTTTTTTTTGTACAAGCATATATGTACAATACTATTGTTATTCCCTTTACTACAGAGCATCAGATTAAAGGATGTCATCTATATTACTAAGGTTAGACTCTACTTATCTCAAAACCCTCTGTAACATTCTTTTGACTAATTAATTTAAAGTGATTCCAATCCAAACTAAGGCATTCCTTTCTTATGTGTGTAGGTTCGTCTACGACCAACTTGGGTTATCTTGCAACATTCTCTTGGGGTTAAAATTAGTGCAAGCTTTTTCACCTACATTTTGGCCTTCAATTACTTATCCAATGCTTCTTCTTTACTGGGATTCAATGTCGATTGCGATTTTCACTTGATGTTGGCTGCACGGAAATTTGATGTTGTTTGACTATAACGAAAACCCATATATAACTAGGGATTTTCCCAAAAGGCCTGACATTCAAAACAAGCCATGTATATTGATTTCAATTGAAGGGGTTTACCCTCTCTTTGTTAATAAAAATATTTAATTGTGAGAAAATAGTTTATGCCTTCTTATAGCCCCAACAATGTAAATATTTATTTTTATTTGTAAGAATAATTTATACAATTTATTTACTTGTTACTGCTCGTAATGAAGTGATACCATCAAAAGTTTAAAATACTATAATATTTGTTCTATTTATATTCTATGAGTATACATTAGATATTTGTGTCAACTCTATATATTTTGTTTCTACATAATGATTGTATATAATTTACTATTATTATAATTTTATTTGAAGAGAATAGACAAATTAGGCAAGAGCTATGCTAAATCCTTGTCATGGGAGTTTGCAAAGGTTTTAGATTAGGCCCTAGTATTACTTTACCCAAAACTACTTGGTCCATGGTCAATTGATATGATTCTAGTCCTTTGGCCTATAGCAATCTAAACTAGGTATACATTTATTTTTCTACAAGTTAAACTGTGTATAAATTTATTTTTCTTACCTGCAATAGTTCTTTTTTATAGTAGCTTACAACAAATTATATTTTTACAGGTGAATAAGGGTTAATGTGCATGTTTATATATTTATCTATCCAATCAAGCTTCTTTAATTTATTATATAATATCCTTTTGTATCTTTGCACACATTCAAGTGTATTCTTTTTTTGTTGAAAAATCCATCTAGACTAGGATATACTTATCTAAGATTTTCTTTTCATAAATAAATTAAAGGCTATTTCATTCCTCCAAACCAAGTACTATGTTTCCAAGTAGTACCCCGAAATCTCTAACTCCTACTTCCCATGAGAACAAATAGTAGTCCTTTTCCAATTTACATTTCCTTGACCCTTACCAGCATCTTGCTACTTTTATTTAATCAAGACTTCAATAAAAGTTACAAAATTCTTTTTAAAATTATATAAAATGATTAGGGCTTTTTGTTTATGTTTTGGCCTTTGGGATTTTGTGTTTAGGGTTTATAAGACCTTAGTAGATGCTTTTAATAAAGACTTAAATAAAAGATCTAAAACACTTTTTAAACTATTATAAAATGCTTAGGGTTTTGGGTTTTTATTTTGGGTTTTAGGTTTATGGTTTAGGTTTTAGGGTTTATAACACTTTAGTAAATGATTTTAATAAAAACTTAAATAAAAGTTACAAAAACAGTTTTTAAAATGTTATAAAATGCTTTGGATTTAGGGTTTGGGGTTTGGGGTTTCAAGTTTAGAGTTTAGGGTTTATGGTTTATAACACTTGAATAAATGCTTTTAATTAAATAAAATTTATGGACTGCTTTTTAAAATGTTATAAAATGCTTAGTGTTTATGGTTTAGGGTTAAGGGTTTGATGTTTATTTTTTGGGGTTTAGGGTTTTGAATTTAGGGTTTATAGCACTTTTGTAAAAGCTTTTAATAAACACTTAAATAAAATTTACAAAACACTTCTTAAAATTATATAAAATGCTTAGCATTTATGGTTTAGGGTTTAGGGTTTCCGGTTTAGGGTTTAGGGTTTGGGGTTTACGGTGTAGGGTTTAGGATTTGGGGTTTAGGGTTTATGGTTTATGGTTTAAGGTTTAGGTTTTAAGGTTTATAACACTTTAGTAAATGTTGTCAATAAACACTTAAATTAAAGTTACAAAACACTTTTTAAAATGTTATAAATTGATTAGGGTATAGTGTTTAGGGTTTAGGGTTCAAGGTTTAGGGTTTAGGGTTTATGGTTTATAACACTTTAGTAAATTCTTTTATTAAACACTTAAATAAAAGTTACAAAACCATTTTAAAAATGCTATAAAATGTTGAGGGTTTAGGGTTTAAAGTTTACGGCTTATGGATTATAATACTTTAGTAAATGCTTTTAACAAACATTTAAATAAAATTTACAAAACACCTTTTAAAATATTATAAAATACTTTGGGTTTAGGGTTTAGGGTTTATAGCACTTTAGTAAATGTTTTTAGTAAACACTTAAATAAAAGTTACAAAACGTTTTTAAAATTGTTATAAAATGCTTAGGGTTTAGGTTTTAGGGTTTAGAATTTAGGGTTTAGGATTTATGGTTTGGTGTTTAGTGTCTAGGGTTTATGGTTAAGCATTTGCGGTTTAGGCTTTAAGGATTAGGATTTACAGTTTAGGGTTTATAACACTTTATAAAATGCTTAGGGTTTAAGTTTTAAGATTTTTGGTTTAGGGTTTAGGGTTTGGAGTTTAGGGTTCATGGTTTCAGGTTTATAACACCTTAGTAATTATTTTAATAAACACTTAAATAATTGTTTTAATAAACACTTAAACCTTAGTAATTGTTTTAATTCACTAAGGCCAACAACAATTCACTTACTTAGGAACATCCAACATAAGAAGCATAATCTTATGGGTTTAATTTTTGTTTGAATCTACTGAACAATATCCTTCTCCTTCAGCCATATGTCCATGAACTTACAGATCAATGAATGATCCTTAATGAACTCTCTTGACTTCTCTAGGTGGTTTTTTGGGATTGCAAATCTTAGATTTTTGGTTGCTTTTGGAAGGAAGCGCCCTTTTCTTTTCTTATGCCATCGAGCTCCCACGACTGGGGATTCCTCTCTGATTTTGCTTCCAAACAAAGATCCAACATGAACTCTTGTGAACCTTTGTGATACAATCACCGCATTATGGTAAGAGGAAGTCCCACACCTGGTGAGGGGTCATTGTTGTTGGGAAAAGTATCCATTACGGAATGACCCTATCCCACTCTAAGGGTGATAGTACCTCAGCAACAAGCAAGACAAAACTATCTAAGATTTCTTCTTTATGAAATGTAAAGAGAGGAAAAAGAGATTAACTAACCGATGTCTTCCGCTAATTGTTGATCCAATCTCACTCCTTGATGCTTGCTCCCAGCTCCTTGCTCTTTCACTGGCCCAACTACACCAAGTTCCTGCAAAATGGCAAGAGAGGGAAACTACAAGAAGCATACATTCATAACTAGTTTAAGGATTAGAATAAACTAAATACACAAGTATAACAAAACATCATTGAGATACATGCATATAGAAGAAACTCAAATGGCTTTATTGATGGAAGAAGTAAAGTTCAGGAAGTGATACAACCATAAGAGGCCCAATCCAGCATCACCTTCCCAACAGAAAGGAATCTCCTCTTCACCTCCTTCAAAGCAAATCACCCAATAGTTCTAACCTCAAACCAACAGCAATTCTTTGCATTCACAAAATTCCAGCCTCTAGATCTCATGGGAGAGAGATCCATATATAGATGTTTGGAGAGAGGATGAGTTAGCCTGAGATGTGACTAGTGTCCTCTCCCTCTTTCAGTTCTTGATTCCACTTGGAGGTTCTTGCTTCCACTTGGAGATTTGGAACCTCTTACTCATCACCAGTCGAATTCCTTGATACAAGTGTCATTTTGGAAGCTTCCTGGGCATTGACACGTTGAGGAATGAGCATGCCACTTGTCCAAACTCGCTCAGCGCAGGTAGCCTTTGTTGGAGTTGACATTCAACGCAGGTGGATAGTGGAGTAGTTGACATTCAGCGCAGATGCTCAGTGGAGCAGTTGACATGATCCAGAATTGGCTTGTTTTTGAGTAGTTTCAGGTGGAGAGCTTCTCTGAATTGCTGTGGTTTCTTGGCCTTGTTCCTCTAGGGGTAGGAACAACATGTTTAGGGACTTTGGATCCCTTAGATTATCGACATTTCATGCTCAATGCTGTAAGGCACAAAAATGTTTATAACAGTTGCCCCCTAAAGTATGAGGCCGTTTATCGGGTGAAATTCTTTATCAGGAGGATCCGAAGTTCATCCAATGCTGGGGGGTGACCTGTAATAAGATACAATACAATACATTTTTTTCATACTGCTTTCATGATCTAGCTGAGGCAGGCATTCCCATGCTCAGCTTTATAAATACATTTTTCTGTACATAGAACAGACAATCGTCTGATGGTAGACCGATAATTTTTTATGAAATTATCATCCTTTGAGTAGGATGATCATCTGCTGCACATGTCAATGTCTTTATTTCCTGAATATATATCGCAGCCCGAATGGATGAAACTAGATCCAGGGTCTTCAATCTCGTCCGATCTTCACTCTAAGTACAAGTCTATCCACGTGAGAATTTCTTGAAGTCGAACGTGGAAAGACATCGCTTGATTACCAGTCAATGATGTAAACTGTTAACAAGCACGAGAGTAATCACCGATAATGATGATGACCCTCAAGGTACTGCAGTACAATTCACGTGGTGTGAATAGAGGACTTGGCATCGAACACCACGCAAAATCTTTCGGTCGAAGGTCATTGATGTATACCTGTCGCCGGAAGTGAGAAACTTGCCATTGTGGCATGCAAGCTTCAAAGTACTGAGGGGGGGTGTTCCTAGATCAACTTCTTGGATAATGAGCTGATGTCGACAAGAAGCGATCTGTCAAAGGAGGGCCTTAATGAATCCCACATCAGTGACACGGAACGGAGCTAATGATTGTGATGAAGGTGAAAACGATTTGTGACATATGATTTAGGGTGGCGGTCATGAAAGGATGAAAGATGATGTATGGCAGTGGATGGGACACGATTGACTCTTTCTGAACAACATCTCTTGAACGTATAACGACACTGATGCAATGGATCGGTAGCATTACCCCAAATATGCATGGTATGGCGAGACCATGGTGAAGTGACCGGTGAATGAAACAACCCAACCCGAAGTGGTACGGAGGAAAAGTGTCATGTTCAAGAGCGACTTGCTACCATCAAAGCTTTGAGTTTCTCCCAATTTTTCCCCAGTCATTTCTGACCAGTACCTCTTTATTTTTGTCAAGATTGAGGAGGATAACATATGCTTGTTCTATAACCTGCCCTTCGGGCAAGCCCATCGCTATGTTTTAACGAGCCTAGCGATAGGGAAACTCGTTCTCGTCTAAAGACAAGTTTGTCGCTATTTAATGCATTTAACGAGTCTAGCGACAAAGACAACTCGGTCCTTTTCATTTTTAGAGAGTCTGAAAAGGTACGTAAAGTTAACTCCAAAGGTCCTTTTTCGTCATCTAATCCCTTAAGTCCGGAAAAGTATAAAACAATACAGAAGGGATGAATGTTCGATAGTTTTATCGAGCCGAACTAGACAAGCGCTCGATCTTTTTGTGCAATAATCCCTCAGGTCCAAAAAGATTAAAATCTAGAGGAGGGATAGCTCTTCCGGTCGCTTTAACGAGCTGGAAGGCCAAAAGTCGGCAAACTTTTCATATTTTACGACTCAGATGAAAAGAGCTCAAAGAAGACTCGTATTTTGAGGAACGAGTGATAAACAGGGATAGCAGCAGATTCCAGGTACAGGTTGGAATTTTCCAATCACGGCAGTGTCACAAGGATGGCTAGGTGAAATCACTCTTCGCAGCTGTTCCTCAAAATAGGTAAACAATCAAATGGAGGTGAATGATCGGGCAAATGAAAAGTGGAGGTGACGGTGCAAACACGACCAAGGCTTTTATGGCTGATGAATTTACGATCTCAAATGGTTATTTATTGGTTCATTTTTTCTGGATGAGCTTGAACTCTAGGGGAAAGCTTGCTCACAGTTGCGTTTATTTTTTAACGAGCATGAACTCTGTGCTTAAACTACTCGATCTTTGCGTTTATTTTTTAACGAGCATGAACTTTGCTAAAACTGCTCGATTATACCAGTCATGAGATAAGAATGTCTCCTATAAAAACGGCAACTTTTAGATTTTTGCCCCACATCCTTTCTTTATGCAAGTTCGGCTACGACTAATCCTACGAGTTTAAAGGGTTAGACCTACAAGTTTAAAGGGAGGACCTAAAAATTTAAAAAAATAAATAGCCGCCCTTGCTTGCATTCCAAAAGGTTTGCATGCCCCCAGGTATAAAATACAATTTCAAGGTTACCTCTCAATTTTCAAGTAGAACATTTGTCCTACCAGGAAAGGCATACCTCTTTCAGGTTACCCAAAGATTGTCTCGTTCGCGGCTACGAATAAAACATTTCTTCGACGATGTCTACCGAAATAGACAAAGGTGAATGACCCTGTTCCGCCAAACACATAACTTTAACAAAAGAATCTTGTTCTAGAACAACCCCTCTTCCTAGACGGACGGGGTACGGACTAGTCATATTCTCCCACGGAAACCTACCTTATACCCAAGGTTTTCTCTGCCCGAAGCAGGCCAGGATGCATGCCCCTTGGGTTCCAGTCCTATTTTTCCGAATCACTCGCACTCATCGGGAAGAAGGACTGGAGGTGGAGACATTTCTTGAGTGAATAGACCATTCAGGGTTGGTATGTGACTATTTGCGATGCGTGATCCCGGAAATGAAAGTTGGTCTACGAGCTTGACCATTCTTCCTTCGTGTGGAAAACACATTACTCTAAAGAGTGAGGAGACTATTGCTCCCATGCAATATATATAGTCTCGTCCAAGGAGTAGGTTATAATCCAAGGGTCCTTGAACGACCATCACGTTCATTTGAACGGCCTTTCCTTTCAATGTAATGGGCACATTGGGGAGGATCCCTAATGGTCGACTGGTTCCTTTATCAAAGCCCGAGAGATTTCTTATCTCAGGCAAAAGCGCTGGGGAACCCATTGCTTTCCAAGCAACAGAGGAAAGGATACTCACAGATGCCCCTTCATCAATGATAGTGCCAGCCATTACCATTCTGTATATTTGGACTATAATTCTGAATGGTATACTGGCTGGCAACCGGGGCCTGCCTAGTTGGTTCCAATCAAAGGACACAACCAGGTTGCTTGGTGGTGGGACCGAATATACGGCCGGATATGACCCTGACGAAGTTCCTTCCTGCCGATAAAGGAATGTGCGCATTGCCCTGATGCTCGTCAGAGTCTGTACTGATGAAAAGAATCTGGACGGTGTCATCCTTATTCTCTTCAGTGAGAGTGTCATTTGAAGATGAATCTTCAGTGACGGTGTCATTTGAAGATGAAACCTCTGAAGGCAGAACCGGGTCAACTGCCGTTTTGACCTTTGGACTTTCATCCGGTCTGGATTCAGCAGGTTCATTTTCAATGACTGACGCTTCAGCTGACCACTTGAGCGGTCCAGCTGTGTTCTCAACCAACGAAGGACTTGGCACGAGTTTATTATATCCAGGAGGAAGTCGTAACGGTGAAACCGGACGATCTTCCAAAACTCTCTTCGCCTCGTCTAAGAAGGGACAACGGTGGATGGCGTGATCGCCTTCACACAGTCTACAGGGGGATCTTGCTCCCCCTCTTTGTCTTGAACCTTCACTTTCGTTGGTTGAAGGTAAGCATTCAACATGGCTGTCAGAGGTTGATGCTCCCGAATTGTGCAAACGAGGGCACCAGTCCCTTAGTATCCGGGGAATATAGGGACAATCTCTATGGAAGTGGTCTCCTCTACATATGACACATGGCGATTTAGGCCCGGTCTGTGCTGTGTGTGGATTTTTGTCAAATGTCTTTTGCTTGCCCCCAGTCGCCTTTGGCTCCTTCTTCTTCTTCTCTCTCTTCTTCTTCTCTGTCTTCTTCTTCTCCTTCTTCTCTTGGGAGCTTGGCTTTTGCCGGCTCTACCTTGCGAGGAGGAAGGAGGAGAGGAAGAGTTATAGGAAGTAGAAGGCTGGTGGGCAGCTCTAGACTGATCTGACTGTTGACTCGACTGTTCAGGAACCGTGGTGTTCTGAAGTACATTGGTTGATAATAGCCAGACTGGCAGGCCAATTGTCAGTCCTGGAAGCGACAATGTGGCCATGTGGGGCGCACCAACATCTCCCCAAGAGGAGAAAGGACTAGGATTTCCATCATGGGGAATTCCTTGGTTGGTGTGTTCCATGTTCTCAACCTAAAGATCAACGCAGGAATAGGAGGTGATTATGTTTCGTTTAAAATAAATTTATAACGGCGCTTTAGAAACAACTTGCTTTTTCACTTTTTAAGAGTCGAGAAAAAGCTAAAGATGACTCTAGTCTCCTTCGATGTTTTAACGAGCCCGAAGTGAAAAATGCTCGGATGGACTTTTTCCGTTATAGAGTCTGAAAAAGGCCAAAAGGAACTGCTCTGGAGTTCTAGGCAGAGGGTGTGCCAAACTTTTCGCAAAACCGCAGAATACGTTTTAAGGTACGGGCGGTCGATCTTCGTGAATGCTGTGTTCACTGCATTGCGATCAGTAGGGCGGCCGACACGGCTTCCTATGGATAAAGGCTTTATTCCTATAGGGGTCTCCCAATATATACGCGACGGTACGTGGGAGCACAAGTCCGTATTGATACTTAACGCTTCACCGTGGAGGAATCACCCAACCACTCAACGGTAAGATATCACGTTTAACGACGCCGGAACATGTCTCTAGCTTAGACCTCTATGTGTTTGCGTTATGTTTCAAAGCGTTGTTATGTTCATTCAATTTATTTTAGGTTGATCTTGTTTAGAAGTTTTCCTTTATGGATCACCACGAGATGTATGGTACAACTCCTAAATGCAGTCTAAAGATGAGAAGCAAGATTTTCTATCTTTTCAACATATGAAAATCTTAACTACTGAGGGAAAAGAAAGACATCATCTTTTCACACAGATCATAGAGCACACACTAATGCACTTTTTCCTAAATCAACATGCAAGCTGTCAAAATGCAAATGCACAATGCAGGTATTTCTTTTCTCTTTCTTAATATTGATGTTTATAAAAAGAAAGCTGTTGTATAACTTTGAATTCGATTTCAAGTGAAAACAAACAAGATTTTTGTCCAAAATCAAAAGACACCTTATGATTTACTTGTTTCAACACTAGAAATACACCAATTCAAACCATATGACGAAAGTAAAAGCTCAATCAGCTGTGAATAGCAAACAAACTTACTCCTAAGATCAAAACGACACTTATGACAGGTCTAGATCTAAGAGGCCACAGTAAGACTAGTTCACTTTCGTAATGGGAAACTGCAAATGATGTAAGAAATACACAAAGAACAAATACAGTTTCTTTATACAACCGAGGTGGAATAGAGGCAAAGAAAGGTGGTTTCAGATAGGTACATTGACTGATAACAGGCTGCAAAAACAGGGATGAAAACTAAGCAAAAGACACAAGGAACCACAGCTGCACAAGGCAAGGACTGTTTCAGCGCAGGTGTAACACAGAGGTTTTGACATTCAGCGCAGGTAGCCTTCACGGGACCTGCGTTGAAATGTAGAACCTCTTCACTGGGTCTGCGTTGAAACCAGAACGAGAATTGTTCCGGGGTTTTGAGCTACGGTTTGCAGTTAAAATCACAGTTTTTGGCCAAATCAAAGCTATCAATCAAGCACACACTAAGAGATGATTCAAAGGAGGATGAAGATCTATCACTAAGAGCTGTTAGAGCACTTGTGGATCAGCTCTTCAGATCATAAACAGGTCCATTTACTGGACTAGAGTAGCTGCCCTCTACTTTGCATTTGAAAGATCCAAATGCAGTTCGATTCGGTACTCCCTGAGTTTATGAAATGAATAGAAAAAACACAAACAAACCAACAAGATACGATCCCCAATGGAGTCGCCAATTTGTTGTTGGGAAAAGTATCCAATACGGAATGACCCTATCCCACTCTAAGGGTGATAGTACCTCAGCAACAAGCAAGACAAAACTATCTAAGATTTCTTCTTTATGAAATGTAAAGAGAGGAGAAAGAGATTAACTAACCGATGCCTTCCGCTAATTGTTGATCCAATCTCACTCCTTGCTGCTTGCTCCCAGCTCCTTGCTCTTTCACTGGCCCAGCTACACCAAGTTCCTGCAAAATGGCAAGAGAGGGAAACTACAAGAAGCATACATTCATAACTAGTTTAAGGATTAGAATAAACTAAATACACAAGTATAACAAAACATCATTGAGATACATGCATATAGAAGAAACTCAAATGGCTTTATTGATGGAAGAAGTAAAGTTCAGGAAGTGATACAACCATAAGAGGCCCAATCCAGCATCACCTTCCCTGCAGAAAGGAATCTCCTCTTCACCTCCTTCAAAGCAAATCACCCAATAGTTCTAACCTCAAACCAACAGCAATTCTTTGCATTCACAAAATTCCAGCCTCTAGATCTCATGGGAGAGAGATCCATATATAGATGTTTGGAGAGAGGATGAGTCAGCCTGAGATGTGACTAGTGTCCTCTCCCTCTTTCAGTTCTTGATTCCACTTGGAGGTTCTTGCTTCCACTTGGAGATTTGGAACCTCTTACTCATCACCAGTCGAATTCCTTGATACAAGTGTCATTTTGGAAGCTTCCTGGGCATTGACACATTGAGGAATGAGCCTGCCACTTGTCCAAACTCACTCAGCGCAGGTAGCCTTTGTTGGAGTTGACATTCAATGCAGGTGGATAGTGGAGCAGTTGACATT
This sequence comes from Pinus tabuliformis, assembly GCA_031772625.1. NCBI lineage: Eukaryota > Viridiplantae > Streptophyta > Pinopsida > Pinales > Pinaceae > Pinus > Pinus tabuliformis. Next base: position 535,839,455 of record CM062816.1, read on the forward strand.
CAGTGCAGATGCTCAATGGAGCAGTTGACATGATCCAGAATTGGCTTGTTTTTGAGTAGTTTCAGGTGGAGAACTTCTCTGAATTGTTGTGGTTTCTTGGCCTTGTTCCTCTAGGGGTAGGAACAACATGTTTAGGGACTTTGGATCCCTTAGATTATCGACATTTCATGCTCAATGCTGTAAGGCACAAAAATGTCTATAACAGTCATTTATTGGATTTGTCAACCTAACCACTACAAAAGGTTATCTGAACAACCCAGGCCAAGCCTGACATCAACGTGGATGACAACTTCAGATGGTTTACCACAAAATCCAAACCCTAGTAGTCACTTAGCTCTTTTTCACTTATCCTTTTATGTTTATTTAAGTATTAATCAATGATACATGAATATATTAAAAATCCTAACTTCATAATATTAATTTTATGATTGTTTTTTTTACTTTTCAAAAAATTGAAAATTTCATTATAAAAAACATTGCAAAGAAAAAACAAAACAAAAAAACTTGAAAACCCTTTAAAAATAAACATCTAAAGAAGGAAAAAAATAAGAAAAAGAAGACAATTTTTCAAAATCAGCGTGAAAATCACCAAATTTTAAAAAACATTATCCATACTTAATACATAAGAAAAGTTAAAGTGTCAAAACTAAGCCCCCCCAAAACAAGAGATTGATGTTGTGTAAACACTTTTCAAAAGTGACATGAATATAAATATCATTAAAAAAATATCCATTCTTCAGAAAATTTAAAGCGTCAAATTTATGCTCCAAAACAAAGTTTTATTTTGCATCAGCGCTTTTTAAAATCAACATGAAAATCATGTTTTTTTGCGACCTCTAAAAAATTGAGAACTTGGTACGATTCTCGTTAAGTTAGTAACTTTGTTTTGAAAACAAATTTCCTATTTCATCCAAGTTTGAGACACTTATAATTCCACTAATGCAGTACCAATGCTCATAGGTAAAATTATCTAGCGACATGGATGGCCCACAAAATCTATTTTTGATAGACACTCTCAATTTACATCTAGGTTTTGGATAAGTTTGTGATTAGTGTTGAGGACACATTTGAACCTAAGCATTGCATCATATCTTTATGCTTGTCCTGCAAAATTTTTGAAGAATTATTTTACGCATGACCTGATCGTAAAGAAGAGGTGCTTCTAGGTTGCAACTTAGGGAAGCTAAAGGTAGGCCAAGTTGAGGACTAGTTAGGAAACATCAATGGAGCTAAGTGAGGCTTGTGTAAGGGATTGTTCAAGAAACTATAAGGGCTTCGTAAAAAGTATGAGTTAAAATCCTTATTTTGTTATTGGACTATATATCCTTGAATAATTCTACATATTACATCTTAAAATTCAAAGTTATGACAACATGAAAGTTGAACATGGAAAAGGGGTAGACTTGAAGTTGAAGTTGAATATGAATTAATAGAATTATCAGTGATTGAGTGTTGTTGTAATTATTTCACTATCCATAGTACGAGAGCCCAAAATATGTTATTATATATTTTATTATTAAGGGTGGGAGGGTAGAGCTAGTAAAGGAAGTTTTAGCTTCTTTGAGGAGGTTTTTAGCTCCTTCCAGAGGGCCCTAGTAAACTAGGGGTTGTAGCTCCTTTCAGTTTTGGTTGGTAAAACCAAAACTTGTAGCTTCCTTCAAGTTATAAATAAATTTTCAATATAAAACTTGTTTAATTTTGATTTGATGTGATTGGTTAATTCTTTGAGTTATTAAATTGTAAGAAAAGATGAAATATTGATTCACTGCCCTCTCATTATTTGCATCAATTGGTATGATATTTGGTTACTTCATCACAGTCTAACAACTAGAATGTATATCTCAGGAACAAAAATGGGAAAGGAAAAAATACTAGCCTCCAAATGCTCCAAGAAAAAGGAAAATGAAGTATCCTTCATTGCAATGATTCCAAAACATACTAAAGGAATTAATGATGATCAAGGTGACCCAATATCATGTTTCCACCTCCTGTGTTTGATGGATTATACTATGAATTATTTAACGTGACTATTGATACCTATTTGAAAGCCCTAGATTGTATATGGTTTGTAGTTGTTACTGAAGATACAACCACAAATAAGTCAAAATAATATGATACAATAGAAACAGATAACATACTAAGAAGATTGTCAGATCCTGTAAAATACGAGGAACAACACTCCTTAGCTAAAGATATTTGGAAAAGCTAGAAGATATTTATGCAAAACAAGATGAAAAGGAAATTGCTTGCTTAAATACAGGGGTAAAAGAGGTAAAAAGGAGAGAATAAAATTTGATGAGTCATCTTAAAGAATAAATTTGAGAACAAAATAAATTTGATCAAAAGGGAGAAGGCTTAAAGAATAAATTATATCCTTGAAGTCCCATCTTAAAGAAGCAAGAAGAATTGAATAAGTGACCAAATTCTAGCTAAATAAGAAGGAAGAAGATTGCGAGAATCATGAAGAATAAATTGTATCATTAAGGGTTGAAGTCAACAAGTTGAATAAAAAGTTGGAAAGCATGCAAGGGATAGATAACATTTTCAGTTGCAGAAAATCATTTCTAGGTGGACCTTCATGCAAAAGATGCAAGCATAGAGTCCCCAAAGGATAAATTTGAAGAAAAACTTGAATGTAAAATATTTTTCCTTAAAAGGTTAAGTGAAAACCAAAATAAGGGTGAATTTGCTAATCCAATAAGTTCTTCTAATGTTCTTAAGAAGACACCTTACTAATAAGAGAAGTAGAAGACTGGACCTCCTCCAAGGTATAACAACTTAAGAAGACCATTATGGCAATCCAACTCACCAAGGTACCCAAGTATCTTTCTTGGTTATTATTATTCATGTACAAATCTTGGGCATAAGTCCAGGAATTGAAAATATTATAATAGGGTTAGCTACGAAGGTTATCATTAAGACTCCACAAGCGTGTTTATGAGTAGACAAGTTAGAAACCATAATGTATTCTGTAGCAAAAGGTCCACAATAGTTGCCCCATCATTTAGGTTCAACATAGAATGCTTTAAATTCCATAACTTTTGACATAAGGCATGAGACTATATGTGTGACATGAATTGGACTCCTACGTAGATTAGGAAAGAAAGAAAACCCACTAGTGTTTGAAGAAGAAAACATGTCAAGCAAGAATAAGATATTCCATCAAGGGAAGTATCATCATAAAAGAAAGACACCCTTTTCCATTGATTTCAAAGGGCGAGAGAAAGGAAGAGAAGCATGGAGACAATAGGAGCATGATGACTGATGAGCCCAAATTTTTGGTAACAATTTGGGCTCATTTGGCCCACTTACCTTGCTCAACCCTTCATCTTTTATCACTTATGCATCATTTCTTAGTATATTCGTGTTATTTGTAGGAAGAAGGGCAGGCATTATTCCTATGTGACTAATACATGATGATTTCAGGTTTTTTGACATTAAATGGAGCAAAGACCACGCAAATGGAGACAAGGAGACAGCAAAGGTGGCATTGCGGGTTTATAGGGAGGTTGTCTACAGCCTTGAATGACCTCCCTCGTGATCTCCACCCTAACTCCGAGCTCCAACAGCTATCCCCACCGAGCTAAAAGGCAGCCAACGGATTCTACAGGAACAGCAGTTTACTTTTAGTTGGACAGCCAAGCTCCACTAATTGAGGAAGCCAGCTTGGCCCTCATCATGTATAAATATTGAGGCCGTAGCCTTTGATAGGAGCTTTTTGAACTCTTGAACTATTGTTGCAATTTCTAAGCACGAGCTACAGCTCGATTTTTGCTTTTTTGTAAGCCAGTTTTGGCATGATGTTAGACTCATGGTTATGATATTTTAATAAAGGCAGGCAGATTTGGATTCAATCCTGAGTTCTTAAGAGGAGCTATAGCTCTCAGGTTAGGGCCCAACCTGAGAGCAATAGACCTCCTTTTCCTTATATTGTTACTTGTCTTTCCTTTCAGCACTTCATTTCGTTGCTTTGTCATGCATTTGGAAAACACAGCCTGCTGATTTAATTTCTTTGATGTGATTGAGTAGGATTAGTTTATGGTTAAAGTGCTTTCAGTAACTTAGATTAGAGTAGGAGGATTATAATTCATTAGAGCTCCAAAAAAAAGGTTGATAGTGCACTCACTACCAACTCTGCTTAGAGATTGGGGGTGTAGAACGTACCAACCACCAAAAAACGCAGTCTTATACGTTCATGCAAGCTGCAACACAATCATTTCAGTCATAGAACCATCCATGCATTCTGATCTTAAGCAATACTTTTTCGTTCCAACACCATGCACGCTTTCTCTCCAAAGTTTACATTGTTGTTCGTTGGTTTAATAACACAGTTAGAATAGGTGGATGAATTCTCGATTTTGTGCAGGATATAGAGGATTTGTTTCATTTACACTGCGCAGCATTACTCTGTTATCTTCTTCTTCTTCTCAACCGCGCCTAAGCCACCTGCTCAACCTCTGTTTAGCTCGTTTGCCTTCCAACTCTTCTATTGTTCACGTAGCTCCATCTTTTTTACTTTTCATTGCTTCCACCCTTCTATCCACCAACCAACTTTACCCATTCTTTCTCCACCTCATCTCTCTGCCCCCTGAGCCATCACAAGCTCCCTTTTCATCCTACCTATTGACCCATACAGCTCCTCCACTCCTCCATCAACCAAAACTCCAACTGCAGAACATCCTGTAGGAGTTAGCAGACTTCCTATAGAAATCCCGAGCTTCCTGTAGGATCCCCTGCAGACATCCTGTAGAAGCCTGCAAACTCGGTTGCCAAGCACCTGAACATTGTGGAATTCTGTGGAATGATGTTAGGGATCCCCTGGAACCTCTCCTAGCCCTACTGACCTTTTCCAAGCCTTCCTTCCCTTCAAACTACCCCTGCACAGTCAAAACCTAATAAGAAACAAAGTCATAATAACTCCAACCACTTAAGCAAAAATATAAAAACAATGTTCTTTTCAATGGAAGTAGTTTAAATTCATGCATCTCTTATCACTAGAAGTAATGGCATCATTTTTAGGAGTTACATTCCCATCGTTGCATTGTAAGGATTAAGCTAGTCAGATTAGGGTTTACTAGGGTTTCCATGTTTGGTTGGCTTTCAGTTCATTCTTGCAAAGTAGGTTAATTTCCTTTGAGATAGTCTTCGTTCATCATTTAGAAAAGCTTCTTCTGAGAAAATATAGAAGTTGGCTTGAGCCCTAATGGACTTGTGCCAGCTGACCAAGTGACAGCTGCGACAAGAGCTAGTACTTGTGCATACAGCACCGTCGCTTCCAAGTTTGTTACAAACTACCGGGTTGATAAAATTAGAGAAGGAAGCTCCAGGAGTTGTAGCATTATTGCTACAATACTGGAGCCCACCATCTTTTTGGCGCCATTGCCGGGGAAGTGTCGGAGTATTAGTAATTGTTGCTTTTCTTCTACTTTCCTACTCTTGCTTTCTGCCAAGTAGTTTATTTCATTTCCATTCTGCAAAAGTAGCATAGACATTTCCTGCTTTCATAGATTAGCCTTTCAATTCCGCAATTTCAATTTTGCAAGCGTAGAGTAGTATTTTCAATTCTGCAAGCGTAGACTAGCATTTCCCTTCCTGCAATTTCGTTTGAGCAAAGTAGATTAGTTCTTTCCTACTTTCAATTCAATTCTGCATCTTTATTTCAGTAAGATAGTTAGTTGTAGATCAATCTGTTTCAGTTTTGCAGGTACCAAAGAAAAAGCAAAAGCAATCAAAAAAGTCTTTCCATTTCATGCCTCGTAGGAATCGAGATAAAACAGGCAAATTCTTACCCAACACCCCCACCACATCACTGAGTCACCCTTCTCTCTTCTTCGGTGACAGTGATCCAGAAGAACCTATAGGTGAACCTCCTGAGATATACGAAGATCCTATAGCAGAAGAAGAATTAGAAACCATCCCATCTGAAGCTATGGTTGACAATAGAGGAGAAGATGAGAGAATAGAAGGTGCCTTCCCCATCTGAGAGACCAATGGAGACATGAAAATGAAAAACATTAGTCCCTCCGCCCTACCTCACTTCCATGGACTAACCACTGAAGATCCTGATACCTTCCTGTTTGAGTTTGTTGTCCTTTGTAGAACCTATGATTATACTGAAGATGAGCAGAAGCTGAAACTCTTCCCTTCCACTCTTAAGGATGCAGCATTACACTGGTTCATGGGCTTACCTGGGAATAGTATCACTACTTGGGCTCAGATGCAGCAAGCTTTCAATACCAAGTACTGGGATTACTGTAGGTCCAAGGAAACCAAGGGAGAAATCTTTCGAATGACCATGGGAAATGATGAGTCCTTAGAGGATTATGAGGAGAGGTTCCAACTTAGCTATAAGCGGGCCAGGTGCACACTTGACCCTGAATCCCTCAAGTTGGTCCTGCTCTGAGGAATCCCTGAAGACCTCTTAGATACCCTTCACATGTTAGCTGGGGGGGATATTTACCAACTGCCTTATGAGGACATCAAGACTGTGTTTAGAAACCACTCCAGGGCAGCTCGGAAACGAGGTAGAGGAAACCTCCTCTCAGCTGGTGTCCCTTTCTCCAAACATGAGTTTGCAAATCAATTAGAAGATCTTAAGAGTGAGGTGAGACAGACCATTGCCATGCAACTGGACACATTCAGGATCCAGCAGAAGAAGGAAGAAGCTGAGAGAGCCTTGGCTATCTTCTGCCCTAGATTTACAAGGAGACACCCTAAGAACGAATGCCCATTGCATTCAGTTGAAGTGTGTTTCGTTTGTGAGGAGGACCATCCCACAAACCAATGTCCAACCTTACCTGGACTTAAAGCCATGTACCAAGGGACAGAAGCTCCCACTGAGCCTCTCTATTTCCTCAACCAAAGAAGGCCACAAGGACCTAGACCTTACCAACAGGGGATGCAAGGGGCACCCCAAGCTTATTACAGCCCCAACCAATCGACTCCTATGCCTTCCTGGGGTCCCCCTGCTCATTCGTCTTGGTCTATGCCTCCTCCATGGTCTTATCCACCTCAGTACCCTACTCAACCCACTACTCATTCCTATCACTCACATGCCCAGCCACAGCCTCAGTGGAATGCACCTCAGTCGGGGTGGAGGCCCCAGTACAACACTCCTCCCACCATTTTGCCTCCACCACCAGTTCAACCTCAACCATTACCTCCTGCTCCTCCAAGGAAACCTCAAATACCTACTCAACCGAACCCGAACCCCAACAATAGACAGGCCCAGCAGGTATACACTGGGGAAACATCATGCCCTACTTATTCTGTGGAGATCCAGGAGATCAATCTTCGATCTGGAAAGACTCTTCTGGATCGCCAACCTCCTCCCCAGAGGATGAGGAAGATAAACAGGAAAGTGAACCAAAGGTTATTCCACCCTTTCCTGAGAGACTAACAGCCACCACACAACCCAACCCAGAGGAGGATGAGCTTCTGGGTGAGCTCAAGCAGTTGTGTGTGAAAATACCACTTCTCCAAGCCATCAAGGATGTGCCAATATACAACAAACTGGTTAAGGAAAAGTGTTTCAAACACCCAGGCAGGCGAAAGAGAGATGCTTCAACCATCAATGTCTTAGGACAACTGTCTGACCTTATGTTAGGACAAGTCATCTGCCCAAAGTATCTAGATCCTGGGAGTCCTGTAGTAGATGTCCACATCAATGGCACCATCATACCTCACACCTTGATTGATTTGGGGGCTGCCATTAATGTGATGACCAGGGATACCATGCTCAAACTCAATCTTCAGGGTTCCTTGAGGAAGACCTCGACAGTCCTGCAACTGGCAGATCGCTCCACTGTGACTTTCGAAGGGATTGTGGAGGATGTCTTGGTCTCTGTCGACTCTTGGGAATACCCTGCAGATTTCTTGGTTCTGCAACCCAAGGCAAAGCTTACTGGATATCCTCTTATTTTGGGAAGGCCTTGGTTAGCCACTGCAGATGCTTACATAAGTTGTCGTGCAGGAAACATGACCATCAAAAATGGTCCTATGTCCAAGCAGCTAGTCCTATACCCTCCTGCCCAACCTTCCTTAGAGCATGACTTACCACTTTGGTTGGAGGAAGGAGAAGAGGATGAAGTGTACTCAGCACCTTTGTGCACCCTAGATACCACTAGAAGAGACCCCCCAACCGAGGATGACTTGATTGAGACCTTGATCCAGAATCCACCTTCCAGTGCACTATCCCTAGAGAAATTGGTGGAGGATGCCCAAGCCAGCACCTTAGTGGATCTTTGTACAACAAACCATGTCACTCCCAGAGTCAAGAATGTGGAGTTCGGCCCTGAGAGAACGTTAAAGATCAGCTCCTCCCTATCTCCTTCCCAGGAAAAGGAGTTGTGTAGCCTGTTGGCTAGCCATCTAGATGCTTTTGCTTGGAGCTATAAGGAGATGAAAGGAGTCCATCCTTCGGTCTGTACCCATCACATATACATCAAAGACGATTGTAAACCGGTTAGACAACCTCAGAGGAGAATGAATCCAGCCCTTAAGGACATTGTCAAGGAAGAATTGCAAAAACTGTTGGATGCCGGATTCATTTACCCCATCTCAGATAGTGAATGGGTGTCCCCTCTAGTGCTGGTTCCCAAGAAAAATGGGAAATGGAGAATCTGTGTGGACTACCGAGAACTGAACAAAGCTACCAAGAAAGACCATTTCCCTCTACCTTTCATAGATCAAGTGTTGGATGGACTGGCAGGAAAGAAGTTCTTCTCTTTCCTGGACGGGTTTAGCGAGTACAACCAGATCCAAATCATCCCGGAAGACCAAGATAAGACCACCTTCACTTGTCCTTGGGGTACCTTTGCCTACCGAGTTCTTCCCTTTAGGCTATGCAATGCTCCTGCTACCTTCCAGAGAGCTGTCTTGAGCATCTTCTCGGAGCTGGTCCATGATGCAGTGGAAATCTATATGGATGACTTCACTCCTTATGGGGCCAACTTCCAGGAAGCATTGTCCAATATGGGAAAAGTCCTAACCAAATGCATTGAGATGAACTTGTCCCTTAGTCCTGAAAAATGTGAATTCCTGATGAATGAAGGGACCGTGCTAGGCCATACCATTTCTTGCCAAAGGTTACAGGTGGATCCTAACAAAATTTCTCTCATCAAGAAGGTTCCACCTCCTCAAAAGGTAAGGGATGTTCAGAGTTTCTTAGGATTAGCAGGGTATTACAGGAGATTCATTAAAGACTTCAGCAAGCTAGCCTCGCCATTGTTTGGCCTGTTGGCAAAAGATGTGGAGTTTAAATGGACTGACGATTGTCAAAGGGCTTTGAATGAATTGAAGGACAAGTTGGTGTCAGCCCCAATCTTGAGAGGTCCAAACTGGGCCCTACCTTTCCACATCCACACTGATGCCTCGAACAAAGCCATAGCTGCAGCTTTAGGACAAGTTGAACAAAAACTTCCATATGCCATTTACTTTGTTAGCAAAAACTTGTCCAAAGCTGAACTGAATTACACTGTAACCGAGAAAGAGTTTTTGGCTGTGGTCCATGCACTGAACAAGTTCCGACATTATATCACTGGCTATCAAACCTTTGTACATACGGACCATGCTGCAATTAGATATTTGATGAATAAACCAGATGTGAATGCTCGTATTATTAGATGGTTACTTTTGTTGCAGCAGTTTGATTTGACCATTGTTGACAAACCAGGTAAAGAAAATGTTGTTGCTGATTTTTTATCTAGATTGGATTTGTCTGCAGATGAGGATGGAACAGTGGATGACCGGATGCCCGATGAACATATGTTTGCTATCTCAGCACTCTCTCCATGGTTTGTTGATATAGAAAACTACCTTGTTTCAGCACAGTTCCCTCCGCACCTATCCTCAAGAGAGAAGAGCAGAATCATCAGAAAAAGTGCCTCATTTACTTGGATCGGGGGCAATCTGTTCAAGCTTGGCCCCGATCAGATCTTAAGGCGTTGTGTAAGGGAGGAGGAAGTCTTTGATATCCTCCTCACCTGTCATGATGGGCCTTGTGGAGGACATTTTGCAGCAAAAAGAACTGCCTTCAAAATCCTGCAGGCAGGCTACTATTAGCCCACACTTCATCAAGATGTCAGAAGATATATCAGCCAATGTGACCAATGCCAAAGAATGGGGAAACCGACTCAAAGGGATGAGATGCCTCTCCAACCTCAAGTGACTCTTGAGCCATTTGAGAAATGGGGTATGGACTTTGTGGGTCCAATCAACCCTCCTTCGAGGCAAAGGTCTTACATCATTGTGTGTACTGACTACCTGACAAAGTGGGCAGAGACTAAAGCAATCAAAGCAGCAACAGAAGAAAAGGTGGCCGAGTTCTTAAGAGAAAACATCTTCTACAAGTTTGGCTACCCAAGAGAGCTGGTCACCGATCAAGGGAGCCAGTTCACATCCAACCTAGTTGAAGACCTACTAGCTCATCACAAGATCAAGCATAGGACTTCCACCCCCTATCACCCTCAAGCAAATGGGCAGGTGGAAGTCACCAATAGAGCATTGGAAGGGATCTTGACTAAGGTGGTGAGCAGCAGCAGAAAAGATTGGGCAGATCGCCTGGTTGAGGCCACAAGGGCTTACAACACAACCTGGAAGACCACCACCGGCTTCACACCTTATGAGCTGGTCTATGGGAAGAAAGCTTTGTTGTCCATTGAATTTGAATACAACACTTTGAGGATGGCAGCTCAGCTAGACCTAGATCTCAGCCATGCACAACAAGAAAGGTTATTGCAGCTGAATGGACTGGACGAGCACCGAATGCAGGCCCTCCTTCACTCGGAAGTGGTTCAACTTCAGAGAAAGGTGTGGCATGACCAACACCTCAATGACAAGCAATTCCAGCCAGGAGATTGGGCACTGTTATATGACTCCAGGTACAAAGATTTCAAGGGGAGGCTGAGAACCAGATGGCTGGGGCCATATGCAGTGGAAAAATGTCATGAAAATGGATCTGTTCTTATTCGGACCATTGATGAGGAAGCCATCCCCATGCTTGTCAATGGGCATCGATTGAAGATCTACAGGAAACCTCTCTCAAGACAAGAGTTCATCAAAACTATGGAGGAATCAGTGTTGGTCATAGAGAAGGGTTCTGCCTCTGCTTTGGGCATACCCTGAAAGATTTATGAAAAAAATAATAATAATAGTAATAAATAATAAAGATCCTTGGGTGAAAACCTTTCTGAGGCGCCCAAGGCATGTGGTATGGGTGAAAACCTCATTGAGGCGCCCCTATTGTCTTTCAAAAAAAAAAAGAGATTTGAAAAAGATCCTTGAGTGAAAACCTCTCTGAGGCGCTTAAGGCAGATGGCAAAGGGTGAAAACCTCATTGAGGCGCCCCTGTTATCTTTCAAAAAAAAAAAAAAAAAAAAAAACAATAAGAAAAATACAAGGACAACAAGTTCATAATGTAAAATTGCATGCAGGTTGCAGGTGTTCTATGGAGGAGAGGAAGCCTCTCAGCTCAAAGCCAAGGATCCTTATCATGCTGTCAGGAGACCTCACCAGCACCTCCTCCAAGAAAACTCATTTTCTCCAAGGTATGTGCACAATTTCATCACGGCTTGAGTCTTCTACAGGAAGATGCAAATTTTCTACAGGAAGGTGCAGACTCTCTACAGGAAACGCAAACTTTCTACAGGAAGCTCTGTATTTCTACAGGAAACTTCCTGTAGAAGTTTGGGACAGCCCAGAATTCATTTTATGAGGAGATCTAACAACTAAGGATCGGTTTGGACGCATGCAAGCTACTGTTGTCACCCTTGCACACTACTGTCACCTCATTCTACCATCCTTATCGACATGCAATGAAGTTACCTGCACCAGCAAAGCAGATCGTTGAGTTATCAAAGAGAAAGCAATTTTCAAGATAAAAAAATGCTGAGATGTCATACCATATCCATCCCAGCCATCCATGAGCTCTGGGAGCGTGATCGTGAGGCCAAATCCTTCGTCGTGCGGCATGCACCCAAGGAGGAAGAACTGTTACAAGACATCCTGCGGGAGTCCTGTAACAGTTAAGCCCGCTAGAGTGTACACCAACCACAGCGCTGACCATATGCAATGAAAACGCGGGCGCATGCAGCCAAAGCATCCAATCTATCGTTGGCAGCCTGTAAACATGAACCTCCGGGCCTGTGAAAATTCATCAACGGCAAACGAATCCACTCATCATCGTCCAAAAACCGAAAAATCGTGTTGCGGCCGCACAGGTAAGTGTCTCGACCCTTTCTTCCGTCAGATTGCATGAATTTTACTTTGAATTATTTGCAAAGTGTGAAGTGAATGGGTTGAGCGGCTGTATGGCCATTTGACTGGCCACGTCGACCAGTTAATGGTCTAGTCGGATGTTTGGGTGGCGGCCATGGAAAAAGGAACGGGCAGTACACACGTGAGAGCAATCCCGTCGGGAAAAACGTATTTAGCAGAAGAGACAACGGCGGATCTGTGGGGGGATGATGCGGCAGTAAGGGAACTCGTAGGCAAATGATGGGACAACGTCATCCAACGGTCCGGCAGGGACAGCTCACCCCCGCGCCACGGATTCCGCCGATTCAAATCTAATTGGCTAGATTGCACCCCATGCATTTATCATTCACCGTTTGAAACTCGAGTGATCATCCGGATCCCTCTGCAGTTCGAAACTCCGAGCCTTTGGCCATCAGAATGCCTGTGAAGCAACACCGAGAGCGCAGACCAACTGCAGTCTTTCCCAAAAATCGCGCGCTGCTCCTACAGGAAAGCTGTTTCTACAGGAAGGCGGGTTCCTCACGTCAAAAGGTGGCAGATTAAAAAGGTAAACCTGAACTCTCCATGCAATTGGTTTTTAAATGTGACAGAATCATCGTCTACAGTCTGGTCGTAGAAAGTTGTTGCAAGTGTTGTTTGCTGTGCATAGACTGTCGTCCTACAGGATGACAGTGTAATTAAACTGTGTTAAGGTCCTCAGAAATAAGCTTCATGGATTATATGCATGACAGAAGCATAATCCTACGCTCTGTCTCAGTAGGCCAAATTTCTTCCGCATTCGCCACCTCTAGCAACAGTTTTTACCATGCCGGGTGGGTTCATTAGAAGAGAACCCACTGATTCAACAAAGTTAAGAGAAAACCAGGAGGTGGTGGAGCTCTTCACACGGGTGCAATGGATATCCTTCTGTGACAAATTGCAGGGTTATGACGACGAAGTGGCAGAAGAGTTTTTACAAGCTCTGAGGCCGAAATCCAAAACATTGGCCACCGTGAACTTCAGGGGCCTAAGCCTCAAGCTCACCCCGCAATATATCAGTCGAATTACTGAACTTCCAATGGGTTTGCCATGGGATAAGGAAGAAAGGAAGTTGAGCCAACAGGCCAAGAAAGAATTCTTTCCCCAGAGGAGGAATTCTCGGAGGACAAAAATGGGGCGCGTAGAACCAGTTCACTGCCACCATGGAATGAAGTTAGCCTGCAAATCATGAAGTATATAACCTGTGAAGGCCGTTTTAGCATTGTGTATGGGTATCACTTTAGGTTGCTCACTGAATTGAGGCACCAGATTGATCTTCCTGTAGAAAATAAACTGAGCATCCCTTATTTCCTGCTACAGCCTCTAATTGAGTGTGCCACAAAATTGAAAGAAGGCATACCAGACCAGGTAGCCCACCATGGATTGATCAAACTTCTCATGGAGGATGCGCTTCATTCATACAAGGTTCCCCTCTCATGGGAAGCATTCAGAAATTTGACAAGAGATGGAGACATAAGGATGTTGACCGAAGAAAGTGGTTCCTCCAGCAGCGAGGAAAAAGAATCAGTGGCCGCGGGAAAGAAAGAAACAGGCCAGAAGACCCCGACCATAGTGCAGAAGAAAGAGCAAAGGAAGAAGCATGAGAAAAAGGATGCCAAGGAGAAAGATGACGCACCCATCTTGACAGCAAGAGAGAAAAGGTTGCAAGGCAGAACGGACAAAGCTGAGAAGGTCCACATCAGCAAAAGTACCTCATCAGCACCCGCAACCAAACAAAAAAGCAAAACTCATGCAGCAAAGCAAACCAAGGCGGTGACACATGTGTCTACAGGAAAGCCGAAACAGGCTTCTACAGGAAGCCCGAAATTAACAGAAAAAAGGTCTTCTACACGAAGCCCGAAATTGACTAAAACAGGGTCTTCTACAGGAAGCCCCAAAAAAGTGAAACCCAAGGAGAAGAAGGTGGACATTCTAGCAAGGGAGGCAGCAGCTGTGCTGGCCGCCCTCAGCATGCCACCTAAGCCAAAGGAGAAGAGAAAGAGGGAGACCCCTCTATACTTTAAAGCTCGAAGAAGTGTCAGAATAAAGACGGGCAAACCACAGCCTCCGTCCAGCAGCCCGATTGTTATTGAAGATACCCCTACTTCGCCCAAGGAAAAGTCCCCCTCGAGGATAACAGTCACCTATGAGAAGGGGAGCCCAAAGAAAACTACGTGGCAAGAAAAGTTAGACCTGTTGACTGAAAAAGCTCGGCTACAGGAGGCTGAAAATGTTCTACAGGAAACTCTGGCCCGGCTACAGGAAACAGAGAGGAGGGAAGGAGAAGGACCCTCATCACCACCAAGGGAGGGCAAGGTAGAGCCACCTAAAGAGGTAGAAAAAGAACATATACCAGAGCCCAGCCCTCAGCCTAGTCTGAGTTTATACTACACCTTTTTAGAGGCGGGCAAAATCATACCTCAGAAATTTACTGTGCCCCTGTTTTTTGCATTAGAGGAAGAAAGAGTCCGTACACACATGTGGATGAAGATCGCCAAGTCAAAGGGTGTGGCGGACATAGGTCCTTTACAAGAGCAACTCAAGGAGGCCAGGAGTGAATTAGCCATGGCTAAACATGTGGCCAATTGCCAAAGAGTGTACCTACAGGAAGAAAACCAGAAGCTAAGATTGCAGCTACAGGAGCTGAGGGCAGGGACAGGTACATCCTCCAAAGACACCACAGAAGAGCAGCAAGGCAAAAAGGAACTGACCACCGGTCTTGGGGAGCCAATGACACTTCTACAGGAAGCAGAACAGCAAGCGCAAATTGAAGTGCAAGCTCTAAAAGAACAGCTGCAGCAAAAAGAGGCACAATTGGCCTGCATGGCCAGTTGGGCCATGGAGGCAATACAGTGCAAACAACCTGCCAAATCCTATGGTTTGTACTTGAAAGACCAATGGCTGCAGTTCCAAATAAATACCTTGGCACAAAGAGGTATTTCTCAGATCCAATACCCACATCAATTTTCTGAGTTGTGCAGTACTAGTTCGTCAGAAGATAAAGCCAAATTAGCGGAGTTTTACCTCCATAATTTGGCCTTGCCTAATATAGTTTCCTGGGATCCCAATACTGCCTTGGGTGATATGCAATTGATGGCGTTCGCTTCATGGTTGAACCATGAGGATCAAAGAGCAGCAGAAGCAAAATCGGTCATGAACCGAGAATTGAATGAGCCATTGCTCATTTGAGCAGAACCAGAGGATCCAGTTGCACTCATCTCAGCACACCAACACTTGTCTACTGATCCTACAGCTTCATTAAGATATATGGATCAACAGGCCCAAGCCATAGCTCATTTTGAAGACATGGAAAGACTGTTAGGAGAAAATGCTGCCCAAGCATGCACACGCAGATGGAATACATTGGCACACAGTTTGAAAATCCGAGAGTACCATACCCCAACTTGGATGAGGGAAGCTTTGGTAAGGGTAGCCCTTTACAAGAAGTCCATGCAAAACCTCCAGGCCAGCTGGATTGGCCTTAAACTCAGCCCACCACTGCTGCTAGGATTGATTGAAGGCAGCACAGAGAAGGATGAGAGTGAACAATGGGAAGAGGTGAACAGGAAAGCTGGGTTTCATATCAGCAAGGAGGACACTACTACAGAGGCTTGGGATGTAAGGGTAGCAGTAAAAGCAATGAAGGATGAAGAGTTGGACTAGTTGCTCAAGGATGAGCAAATATTTTAGCTGGGGGGTGATGATGAGCCCCAATTTTTGGTAACAATTTGGGCTCATTTGGCCTACTTACCTTGCTCAACCCTTCATCTTTTATCACTTATGCATCATTTCTTAGTATATCCGTGTTATTTGTAGGAAGAAGGGCAGGCATTATTCCTATGTGACTAATACATGATGATTTCAGGATTTTTGACATTAAATGGAGCAAAGACCACGCAAATGGAGACAAGGAGACAGCAAAGGTGGCATTGCGAGTTTATAGGGAGGTTGTCTACAGCCTTGAATGACCTCCCTCGTGATCTCCACCCTAACTCCGAGCTCCAACAGCTATCCCCACCGAGCTAAAAGGCAGCCAACGGATTCTACAGGAACAACAGTTTACTTTTAGTTGGACAGCCAAGCTCCACTAATTGAGGAAGCCAGCTTGGCCCTCATCATGTATAAATATTGAGGCCGTAGCCTTTGATAGGAGCTTTTTGAACTCTTGAACTATTGTTGCAATTTCTAAGCACGAGCTACAGCTCGGTTTTTGCTTTTTGTAAGCCAGTTTTGGCATGATGTTAGACTCATGGTTATGATCTTTTAATAAAGGCAGGCAGATTTGGATTCAATCCTGAGTTCTTAAGAGGAGCTATAGCTCTCAGGTTAGGGCCCAACCTGAGAGCAATAGACCTCCTTTTCCTTATATTGTTACTTGTCTTTCCTTTCATCACTTCATTTCGTTGCTTTGTCATGCATTTGGAAAACACAGCCTGCTGATTTAATTTCTTTGATGTGATTGAGTAGGATTAGTTTATGGTTAAAGTGCTTTCAGTAACTTAGATTAGAGTAGGAGGATTATAATTCATTAGATCTCCAAAAATAAGGTTGATAGTGCACTCACTGCCAACTCTGCTTAGAGATTGGGGGTGTAGACCGTACCAACCACCAAAAAACGCAGTCTTATACGTTCATGCAAGCTGCAACACAATCATTTCAGTCATAGAACCGTCCATGCATTCTGATCTTAAGCAATACTTTTTCGTTCCAACACCATGCACGCTTTCTCTCCAAAGTTTACATTGTTGTTCGTTGGTTTAATAACACAGTTAGAATAGGTGGATGAATTCTCGGTTTTGTGCAAGATATAGAGGATTTGTTTCATTTACACTGCGCAGCATTACTCTGTTATCTTCTTCTTCTTCTCAACCGCGCCTAAGCCACCTGCTCAACCTCTGTTCAACTCGTTTGCCTTCCAACTCTTCTACTGTTCACGTAGCTCCATCTTTTTGACTTTTCATTGCTTCCACCCTTCTATCCACCAACCAACTTTACCCATTCTTTCTCCACCTCATCTCTCTGCCCCCTGAGCCATCACAAGCTCCCTTTTTATCCTACCTATTCACCCATACAGCTCCTCCACTCCTCCATCAACCAAAACTCCAACTGCAGAACATCCTGTAGGAGTTAGCAGTCTTCCTGTAGAAATCCCGAGTTTCCTGTAGGATCCCCTGCAGACATCCTGTAGAAGCCTGCAAACTCGGTTGCCAAGCACCTGAACGTTGTGAACTTCTGTGGAATGATGTTAGGGATCCCCTGGAACCTCTCCTAGCCCTCCTGACCTTTTCCAAGCCTTCCTTCCCTTCAAACTACCCCTGCACAGTCAAAACCTAATAAGAAACAAAGTCATAATAACTCCAACCACTTAAGCAAAAATATAAAAACAATGTTCTTTTCAATGGAAGTAGTTTAAATTCATGCATCTCATATCACTAGAAGTAATGGCATCATTTTTAGGAGTTACATTCCCATCGTTGCATTGTAAGGATTAAGCTAGTCAGATTAGGGTTTACTAGGGTTTCCATGTTTGGTTGGCTTTCAGTTCATTCTTGCAAAGTAGGTTAATTTCCTTTGAGATAGTCTTCGTTCATCATTTAGAAAAGCTTCTTCTGAGAACATATAGAAGTTGGCTTGAGCCCTAGCGGACTTGTGCCAGCTGACCAAGTGACAGCTGCGACAAGAGCTAGTACTTGTGCATACAGCACCGTCGCTTCCAAGTTTGTTACGAACTACCGGGTTGATAAAATTAGAGAAGGAAGCTCCAGGAGTTGTAGCATTATTGCTACAATACTGGAGCCCACCAATGACAAGGGGAGCATGAGTATTGACATCAATGACAAAGGAGGAAATTAATGGAAGAAACTTATCATTGATGTCAAAGGGACATAAGTATTTGATCTAATTGAGAAAATTAGTTTTGTTGTGCTAAAATTCCTTTTCAAATTATGTTAAATATGCTTGAGGATTTATGAAATTATTTGCAATTTTAAACATGGGTTTTTGAGTGTTTTTATGTTATTTTTATTGACAAATTAACATAAACAAATGACTAAACAACAACCTATAACAAACATAAACATCACCATAAACAATAACACAGTAGCACATGATGAAGAAGTTCACCCCTCTTGGGCTATTTCTCCTTCGCCCAACTTCCAATGGTTTTCCCCTTTCTATTGTGCTCAAAAGTGTGAATACATAAATTTACAATGCTCAAAAAGCTCTGAACCTATTCCAGTGGCTCCAAAATGCCAAAAAATTCCTGTGTAGCCTCTTTTTTTCCTAATCCAGTCAAAAACTCATTAAGTTATGATTTTCCCAAGTTTGGCTGCTATTCGCTCTACAAACTCCCCAAAATCCGGCACCTAACCCACAATTTTGCCCCATAACACGCTAATAGAGCATTGTTTTACACAAATTCTGGCACAAATTGTGGGCACCTTAATTTGGCCTTTAAGGCCTTAAGTCCTAAAAATAGGGCCACGTGCCCGAGGCTAAGGCCAACAGCCCACCCCAACCAATCAGAACCCCACTTCTCTTTTCCAGTGTTTGTATCAATGCATGTGCCCAAGGGCTAGACCACACATAGGCTAGCCCTTTCCCCAAATGTGCAACAGTTAATGTTTAAATATAAGCCGCCACCATAGTCCATTAAGACTCATGGTAATGGCGTAATGGTAGGAGGCTTTGATATGTGTTGTGAATTCGCAGCTTTGACCCCTGCTACCACCACCTGGACTCAACCCAAAATTTTGGTGGCCTCCCAGGCTACCATGTGGTAGCCTCCGACTAGGCCATGTGGTAGCCTCCGACTAGGCCATGTGTCATCCTATGGTTGACCATCAACCACCCAATAATATTACACCAAATTCCACCCAGACAGACATGCCACTTGGCACATTGTGATTCGCTAATAAATGTTGACCAAATCAAACTACCACATACACCTGCCCAGTCAGCACCACATCAGCAGTAAGGACTATTAACTGAGCTATCAATTTTTTAAAAAAGTTTGCATGTTTGGGAAAGTGAACATAAATTTATTCTGGGAGCATACGGTGTCCATTTCGCATGAAACGAGTTGAATCAAATTCAATATGATGAGAGCTACGTGGTCATCTAGGTTGCACACCAGTCAGATAACTTTGAATTTTGAGCTATTTTTTAAGCACCTAATCATTCCTCCCCAATGGAAGCCTTTTGGACCCCAAAAGATCACTTTCGTTTTTCCAACAGCTGAGGGTACATTTCCCTCACCTTTCCAATCTTGATCCATTTGACCTTTGAAGGATTTGTTCCCTTCAACCCCACTCGAAGTTAATCCACATTCCCTCGTTTTCAAGACCTTGTTCTTCTGTCAAAAATGGTGTATTTTTGTAGATCATCAAGGTATTCAAGAGAAAAAATTCTCTATGGAATGAATTTGGACATTTTCTCCTTGATCTTCAATCAAAGGAGGTTCATACAACCTTAAGTTCTCTGTTTAGTCAATTTAGTGTTCCTAAATTGATGTCATTAATTGTCAACCCAGGGCTCGTAAGCTGATGAAGTGAAGGTGTACTATATGTACTTAAGCAACCTCTTAGAGCTTTTTGTCGTTTAGGGGTGTTGTTTGTGATTAATTTATCTTCCTAAGATGGAATGGAGTTTTATAAATAGATGAGTGATAGTGTGTGTAAGGTGAATTCTAAATGAGTGAGTGTGTGTTACTGGTGGTTTCTAACTACCTTCTAACTTGCAAAGAAAAAAGCTTGAAAGAAATAACTTGAAATGAAACCGAAAGCAAAGCATAAAAACCACTTTCTAATGGCACTAGTCACTACTCAGGCTGCTGCAAATAAAAAGGTAAGAAAACCACTTTAAAGACCAATGATAATGTTCAAACACTCTGCTTCCAACATATAGTACTATGTGAAACACGATTAAGAAGTAGCTAGATGTAAGTCTAAAAAGTAATCAAGCTAAGATGACAAATTATAACATCACTTTGCCTCTCTTCAACATTCTGCTTCCAACATACATTGTAATGTGTAACAAGTGAAGAAAGAGTTAGTGATATAAGTCAAAAACTACTCAAAGCAAGCTATAATTCATTAGTATTCTGATCTCTTAAAGATAAACAGCTTATGATAAGGAGATCATCAATCTGTTAGCATACAACTTGAGAAATTAAACTAGAAATTAAGCTAGAAAACAGAGTAAAGGCAGCAACTATGAATATGACAACTGAAAATACCACTAGAGATAAAGCAAATTCACAAAGACACACAATCCCGGGCTAACACCTGCAGAAAACAATCATGATCAGTCAAAGTAAATGCTGGAAATGAAATGACAGTGAAAGTAAATCAAACTGTACATGTTTCAAAGAAAAGGAAAATTGCTGAATTCAAAAGAAGGAAATGGCAAGAGCATGAACGTAAATTTACTGTACAAGGGTTGTTATGAACGGGGGCCCTCCATCCACAAAACCCAAAGAAAGCTCAGCTACTTGAAAAAGTCAGAACAACACTGTCTTCTATTAATTCATATGCAGAAAATTACAGTAAAAAGTGCTAAAACAACACCTTCAAAACAGAGTTTCTGAATGCACTAAAATTGTAGCAATAACATAAACACATCAACTAAATATTAATCCTTAAGCGTACGCAGACGCTGGATTTTATAGGCGTCTGAACAACTGCCTAATGCATAACTGAAGATTAACTAGCTGTCATGCTTATTAAAGCTACAGCAACACGTAAACAGGCCCGTGTATGATCTGGAGGGTACGGTCGTCATGGAGGTTGAATCCAAGGTTGGATCATGTCTCCCATAACCTGCATAGCGTGGAGGAATCACCATCTGGAGTGACGTGACCTATCAGCTCACGCAGCACCGTTTGAGCTGTCTTTGTTGATCGTGGTTTGATCCTCATTGACCGGAGGTGTGGGTGACGTTGCTGACCGAACCAATAGCATAGGAACCTTTAACACCTTCATTCCCACGTGCCCATGTGATTCGTTTTGCAAAATGACACGTGGAACATAGAGATCAATGAAAAGGCTGCGGAATGACTAGATAGCTGTGGAATTGCTGAATGGCTGCGGAATCCAGACAGCTGCAGAATCTCTGTGCATATGTCAAAAATCTAGACAAACAGTCAAACATTAGCAAAGTTCACTAATCATGCTTAAAGACATCAAATGTAATGATCTGGGTAGGTTTATGAGGAAAATAAGGCAAAAGAGAGAGATAAGTGAGGAAAAGTTGTAGGTAATAATGGATGATTAGGTGCAAGTTAGAGGCTCTACATACCCCCACTACGAGGGTATTGCATGTCCTCATGCAATCAAAAACACTGTTTAATCCACCTGCTGAGATACCTCTGCTAAGACATCTAGTCTTCTCCTCTTCCTCTGTGTGGCCACATTGACTCTTGGTTTCCTCACCAAGCATCTGAACTTTAGATTGACCAAGGCTCTACTTAGCTTCCTACATTTCTTCTTTAGCTTTTTGTTTTTCCTTTGCCAAAGGCCCAGATGAAGCATGGTATTATCGTGGACCATCTTGTCCACTTTAGCTTGCTCTTTCAATTTTTCATTCTCTTGTATGATATGGCGATTTAAAACTTCAAGCTCAAAAATTTCCTGTTTGAGTGAGTGAACTTGCTGCTCCAAAGGTAGAACAGTGCTTGGACCAGCAGCAGCTTGTTCTAATGTCTCCAGGTAGTTATAAACTTTTTGTTGTTCTGGGTCAATCTCTGGTGACTTCTTTGGACTAGGCTCATGCTCAAATTCAGATTCATGCTCAAAAGGACTTTCCTCACGTGGAGGACTAGTCTCAACATACTCAACATGTGGAGGGCTTTTCTCAAAGTCAAGTCTTGTAGCAACCTTTTCAGGTGTGCTCAAGTCAATAATGAGTGACTCTTTACCCTTTGTGGCCCCCACTTTGTCTTGTAGCCTTCTGCTCCTTCTCACAGTGGTGATGCTCTGTTTTTCCTTTTGTGGCTTTTGCTTTTGTTTTTGCATCTTCTTGGAAAGGGCAGCCTCATGGAGTTGGGCCAATCTATGTGCTAATGGCTGAGTGTCCTCTTCACTGGAATTTTCAGGAGTAAGGTAGGTTTCTTGAGCTATATCTTTGCCTTTATCTTTCTTTTGTCTCTTCCTATTCTCCTTTCTCTTTTGAGCAGCTTCTTGGACAAGTTCTGAAAGGGTTTCTATAATGATTTCTTGGGTTGTTTGGTCAGTATCTTCAGCAAGCCCAGTGTCAATTTCTTCTTCAGAATGATGTGCAGCAATTTCTTCTTCAATCAGGTCTTGGACAGTTTCAAGGACAGCAGTTTTAGGGACAGTAGTTTCTACTTGGGCAACAATTTCTGGGGTAATTTCCTCTCCTCTTTTCCTTCTACTCTTTTTAGGCACTTGAGGTGAACCACCAGAGGCTTCCCCTATCTCTTGGAAATGATTTCTTACAAGAAATCTTTCCCATGTATCTCCTTTTGCTTTCAACTGTTCTTCAACTAGTATCTTGACAAGCCCATGATGATACAGATGTGGCTCAATGTTTCTTGGGTTCCTTTGGACTATTGAGCACATTTTTCTAAGGCTTGAGAGTAAAAAATATGGAAGGTTAATGTCATGCTCTCCTAAGAAATGCATCATGACTTTGGCATGGTAAACATATAGAATTCCAAACCTTCCCTCACAAGTAAAGAATTTTTGTACTAGTAGAAGTAAGACTGTCCATTCTTCTTTGACAAGATTAACAGGGATTCCTTTTGTAAAAATGCTAGTGTCCATACCTGGATTCTTCAGAATTTGCTTCCATTGCTGGTCTTGTACTGATTAGTTTTTGAACCATCTCTCTCCAGTTTGTGGTAGTGAAGTGGCCTGTGATAGACTGCTTTCAGTGACTGTAAACTTCAGATCTCCTATCTCCACTTGGTTGTCTTTGTCTCTGAAAGAACGTGCAAAAGCCTTTGTAACCTCTCTGTGGTAACCCTTGAATTTTTGGATGCACTGGAGCCAATTTGCTTTCTGTAAAGCGTCTTTGACTTGGGGATATCCTTCCAGAAATTTGGAGCCCTCTGGCTCTGCCCTTAAAAGTTTACCCATCAGCTCTCTGACTTGTTTTACAGCTCTGTGTTAATACTTTGGAAAAAGGGTTACACGGCTTCAACAGTGGTCTCAACACAGTAGATTTACGGCTTTAACGTAACAGCCGTAATACACTCTCAACAGTGATCAAAGTTTAGCAGAGAGAAAAGAGTGAAACAGGGTATGGTTACGGTGGCAGCGTAGTGAATAAGGCAGAACAAGGGAAATGCGGAAGTGAATCAGCGTGAATGAGATTATACAGGCGTAGGAGGGTTATGAATGATGGGAGGAAACGGTTAAGTCCCTTAGGCATCGGTCATGAGTATACACTTGGCTGCGGAATCATAACGCAGAGAGCCGTAGTACAATTGTCTACGTCACTCAGGTACAAAAGCTTTAATGGAAGAGCAGCCGTGATTGAGTTTCAAAATCGTGATGAACAGGGACCGTTAAGTCTGAGGGATACGTGGATTTTTGGTCGAATAATGGGAAGGATTGGTAATCATTACATTAAATGGCTAAAAACACAATCCGGAAACTATGCAAAATGTTATAACCGTAGGTTTAGAAATTAGATCATACCTCATAACCGCGCTTTGATTCCTTTTGCTCATCTGCCACTAACCTTTCATTGTTTATTGCTGCTACATGACCCTTTTTTCAATTATTGTTGATGACTTCTGGACTGCAAATTCCTTCTTAAAACAGACTGTGTTTTTTATGCAGGTGCAGAAAGTGTATCGGCTGCGGAATTGGGATGTTGGCTGCGGAATTGCTCCTCAGCTGCGGAAACTGCAGTGATACCCTCTGGCTGCACAGAACAACTTTAGCTGTGTGAAATAAATCTGAAAAATGACTTTATTGGTGGGATGGAATGTAATGAATGGATGGATGAAAAGAAATGAGGTGGAGTGAGAGTAATTGGATGAATGAGATGGTGAATGAAGTGGATGAAATGGCTAAATGAGATGGAATAAGGAGGAGAAAGAGATTTTTTTTTTTTAGAAAATGTGAGGTGTCAGGTGACCCTGATTTTCACCTCAGATTTTCTGCATAGGACTGCCAATCAGAGACTGGTTTTCAGGCCTATACATTTATTTTTTTCTTTTTTTTTTTTTTTTCTTTTTTTTTTTTTCAAAAACCAAAGATTAGGCTGATGGAGGAGAAGAATTCTTCTCCACCAACCTGATTGCAGAATCTTCTTTAAACAACTTGACAAATTCCTCTTTTGAAAGTGGATTTTGGTAGATCTTCAAGCGATGGCCATTCAAAATAAGAGGAGTATGAAATTCATCAATAGTTTTCACTCGAACTGCTCCATTGCTAAAGACTTCATCAATCTCATATGGCCCAAGCCAATGAGTTTGAAATTTTCCTTTGAAGTCTTTAAACTTTGAATCAAACAATAGAGCCCAATCTCCTTTCTGAAACTTCTTCTCCTTGATGTATCTATCATGCCATTTTGTTCTTTGATGCTGAACTAGATCGGTTCTTAAAATGGCATCTTGTCTTATCTCATCTAGTTCATTTAACTGCTCCATTCTGTGCTTCTGGGCTTCTGAAAGATTCATCCCCAACTGGACTGCCATCTTGAAAGTTTTGACTTGGAACTCAATGGGGAGCAGGACTTCTTTCCCATAAACAAGTTCATAGGGAGAATATGTTGTGGTACTCCTCCATGTAGTTCTATAGGCCCATAAAGCTTCAGGTAGCCTTTCAGCCCAATCTCTTCTATGCAGATTAACAGTCTTGGTGATGATATTCTCAAGGACTTTATTTGTGGATTCCACTTGACCATTTGCTTGCGGATGGTAAGGAGTAGATGTTCTATGCTTGATCTTGTACTCCTCCATCAGCTTCTCCATCAGATTAGATGTAAATTGGCTTCCTTGATATGTTACAATTTCTCTTGGGACACCAAAACAAGTGAAAATATCCTCAAAAAGAAATTGAACAACTGAATTTTCAGTGGCAGAAGGCAAAGCTTTTGCTTCTACCCACTTAGTAACATAGTCAGTACAAACCAATATATACCTCTTTTGTTTAGATGGCGGATTAATGGGTCCAACGAAATCTAAAGCCCATTTTTCAAAAGGTTCGATGAGTACCTGTGGCTGTAATGGCATCTCACTTGAAAGAGTTGGTCTTCCAATTCTTTGGCAGTTGTCACACCTTCTGACATATTGCTTTGCATCTTTGAAAAGAGTAGGCCAATAATATCCCAAAGAAAGGATTTTATAGGCTGTTCTCTTGTCAGCAAAGTGTCCACCGCATGGCTCATCATGGCATGCCTTAAGGATGTCAGGCATCTCATCTTCCCGAACACATCTTCTAATCACACAGTCTAGCCCTGTTTTGAACAATTCATTAGAAATCCATGAATAACTTGAACTCTGCTGAATAATCTTTCTCTTTTCATTAGGAAAAAGATGTGGAGGTAGCTTTCCTGTAACCAAATAATTAGCAATATCTGCATACCAAGGGGTTTTAGTGGTTATTGCAAACAAATACTCATCAGGAAACTTATCCTCTACAGGAGAATCTTCGTTAGCATTTTGGATTCTAGACAAGAAATCAGCTACTGTATTTTGTTTTCCTGGTCTATCTAACACAGTAATATTGAATTCTTGCAAAAGTAAGAGCCATCTGGTGACTCTGCCATTAGTAACAGGTTTGTTCATTAAATATCTTATGGCAGAATGATCAGTATGAACGAAAGTTTCATAGCCGGTTATATAGTGTCTAAACTTATTGATCGCATGTACCACAGCTAAGAACTCTTTTTCTGTCACAGTATAATTTAACTCAGTGGGAGTCAAATTTTTACTGGTGTAATAAATGGCATAAGGGATCAAGTCTTTTTGTCCCAAAACAGCTCCTAGAGCTGTATCTGAAGCATCTGTGGAAATATGGAAAGGAAGTTTCCAATTTGGCCCTCTTAGAATGGGTGCTTCAGATATTCTCGTTTTTAAAGCTTCAAATGCAGATTGGCATTCAGGATCCCATTTGAATTCACAGTCCTTGGTAAGTAATTTGAAGAGAGGAGATGCTATCTTGGTGAAGTTTTCAATAAATCTTCTATAATACCCAGTAAACCGAAGAAAACTTCTAACATCCTTTTGGCAGTTTGGAATAGGTAACTTGGAGATGACCTCAACTTTGGATCTATCAACCTTAATTCCATCTCCTGAAATATGATGTCCTAAAACAATCCCTTTAGTAAACATCATAAAACATTTTTCATGACTTAAAGAAAGATTTGTTTCCTTACATCTTATCAGTACTTTTTCCAAATTTTCCAAAGCTTCTTCAAATGTATTACCATAGACTGTAAAATCATCCATATAGACCTCTACACAATCATGGATTAGATCTGAAAAGATACCTAATACATCCCTTTGAAAAGTAGCAGGTGCATTGCATAATCCAAAAGGGAGTACTCGGTAGGCAAAAGTTCCCCAAGGACAGGTGAATGTGGTCTTATCTTGATCTTCAGGTGCTACCTGAATTTGGTTATACCGACTAAAACCATCCAAGAATGAGAAATACTTTTTACCTGCTAAAGTGTCTAGTACCTGATCAATAAAAGGTAGAGGAAAATGATCCTTTAAGGTTGCCTTGTTCAATTCACGATAGTCAATGCAAACTCTCCATTTACCATTCTTTTTGGGCACTATAACCAAGGGAGAAACCCATTGGCTATCTGAAATGGGGTAAATGAAGTTTACCTTGAGCAATTTCTGAAGTTCTTCTTTCACGATTTCCCTAAGGTTTGGATTCATCCGTCTCTGTGGTTGCCTAATAGGTCTGTTGTTTTCTTCAATATAGATGTGATGAATACAAGTCTTAGGATCGATTCCTTTCATGTCAGTGTATTCCCATGCAAATGTTGTAGAATGTTTTTGCAAAATTTTGGTTAATTCTTCTTGTTGTAGTCTTTCCAAGTTTTTATTAATGTTCAATGTTTTCCCTGGAAGGATTTCAACTGTAGAACTACCAAACTCTTCCATTGAGAAGAGAGACATTTGTCTAGAGGAAAGATATTCAATGTCTGCATCTAACTGAAATTGTGTAGAGTCATATTCTAAAGATATTTCAAAATTTTCTAATGTATTTAGGATTTGACTGTCTTCACTAATTTCAGAGATGGTTAGAACAGGTTGTATAGTATCCTCATCATCGACCCACTCATCTTCTCCTATTTCTGTTATTGCTCTTGCTGGGGGATACAAGTTGAATTTCTTGGTGGAATTACCATCTGATATATACATGTCTCCAGACCTACAACTGATGAAAGCATCATCTGTTGCTAGCCAAGGTCTTCCTAAGATAAGAGGATGTCCTCCTAGATTGTTCTTGGGAGTTAAAATCATAAAATCAACTGGATATTCCCAAGAGTCTAGAGAGACTGGAATGTCTTCCAATACACCATCAGGTTTAATGATTGATCGATCTGCAAGTTGCAGTAAAGTAGGTGTAAAGAGAAGGTTAGGAAGCTTTAACTGATCCATGGTCTGTCTACTCATGATGTTGATAGCGGCTCCTAAGTCAATCAAAGTATTTGGGATTTCAACCCCATTAATATGAGTTTTGACAATAGGACTACCGGGATCCACATACTTTTGCATGGTAATCTTACCCATCATAATGTCTACAATTTTTCCAACCAGATGTATCCTTTTGGTATCTCTGGTTCTCTTTCCTGTTTTCTTCAAACTCAACTCCTTTATTGTCTTTACTAGAATGGGAATTTCCTTAATGGCTTGTAACAAGGGGATCTTGATACAGACATTTTTCAATTCATCTAGAAAGTTATAGTCAGGCAACCAAATTTGCTTTTCCACTCCTTTGTCAATTTGTAATCTTTCAGGAAAAGGAGGTGTAGCTAAAGATGTAGGTTGCTCAACTATGGGAGTTATGGAGGTTGATTCTTTTTCTTTTTCTTTTTGGATATTTTGGTTTTGAAGTGAAACTTCAGAACCCTTATTGACTTTAAGAGATTCTTCCTTAGAAATGCTTGGCACATTTATAGAAGGTTGATCTAGGATTCTACCTGATCTGAGTTGTACTTCATTGAGAGGAACAATCATATAGGTAGGGAATGGTTGACCTTCCATCATGTAAGCATTTTGAGGGTTCCTATTATTGGGATTTGGTAATGGCTGAGAAGGAAGTTGATTTGACTTCTGTTGGGATTGAAGCAAGAGTTGAGAATTTTGGTTTTGTGGAGGAGGTTGTTGTTGTTGAGGGTATGGCAATGATAGTTGTTGACCTTGATTTGGAAGTTGTGGAGCTTGCTAGTTCTGAAAAGGTGGAGGATATTGATAGAACTGAGCAAGTCTCCCATAGGGATTTTGCATGCTTTGCATCCATGACTGAAAAGGATTTTGAGGTTGAGACCAGGGTTGTTGCCAAGGATTCCAATTTGGTTGGGGTTGAAAATTCATAGAGTTGTTAAACCCTTGATTTTGTTGCCCTTGCCAAGGTCTCCTTGCAACAAAACAGAGAGATTCAAGTGTGTTTGGATCCTCTTGAAAGACTACTTTGAGGCCAGGAATTGAAGGACAATCCTTGGTCTCATGAGTTTCTGAGCAAATTACGCATGTTTCTACAACGTGTGCATCCAAGGGACATTCCCTTAAAGCATGTTTCTTTCTACATTTCGGGCAAAAAATGGCCAAAGCCTCAGCTTCTGCTTTTTGTTTGTTGTGGATCTTAAGGGTATCTAATTGTTCACTAAGACTCCCTAAGATGTCATTTTTAAATTCATCAAGCATACTGCCGATTTCAGCCCTACTTATTGATCCTGTTGCAGATTTATTTGCTCTAAGGAGAGAAGGATCTCTAGGCCCTTTTTGAGTTTTTGATTTGCCCCTTGAGAGATGGATACATAGTTCTGCTATATCACTGAGTGAAAGTTGAGATATATCCCCTGTCCCCATCATGTTTAAGATATCTATCCATTCATCTCTAATGGCTTTTAATAAGAGGGCTTTTAAGGTCTCTTCATCCAAGTTACTCATTTTTGCTCTTTTCAAATTATATTGAAATCTTTCAAGTAAATCTTCTAAACTCTCATCTTCTCTTTGTATCATTTTAAATACCTCGTCCTTGTGATTAGTAGGCGTACAATAGTCCTGATACCTATCCAAAAAGGTTTGTTTCATTTCATCCCAAGACCTAATGGATTGAGTGAGTAACCCCATGAACCATTTCAAAGCTTGATCTTTTAATGTTGAGGGGAACAATTTGAGTTTCTGAGTATCATCCAGATAGTCATAAGTTCGACACACAACTTCAAATTCAAATAAAAATGTTTCAGGGTCCTCAGTTCTTAACCCATGGAAGTTTGGGAGGACAGATGGCGATATGTTTTTCATAGTAGCTCAGGAATCCTCATTAACAATAGGAAACCCAAATGAGTTATCCCCATCTCTATTTCCTCCTCCAAAGGGACCTCTACCTCCTCCATTGTTGTCACCTCCTCCTCCTCTACCCCTACCTCTACCACCTCCTTCTTCCTCTGCCATGATGGTTCCGCTAGGGATTTCAAGATCCTCTGGTTCTTCTACAAAGGGTGAATGAGAAGATATTTCTCCTTCTTCTTCAGATGATTCTAATTCCTCAATTACAATTGGCCTTTCTGTAGGAGAAAGAGAAGGGTCTCCTTCTGGTTCAAATTCAATAGAAGGTGTGGGAGAGTCAATTCTTGGCTCTTGAATTCCAGGAATTCTAGGGCTAAGAGTGTCGGTTGGAGATGAGGGAGGTGTCTCTTGTCTATTCCTTGAAGCAGATGGACTTGTGAAAATTGAACTTCGAGCTCTAGCTAAAAACCTTCCCCTAGAATCTCTAGCTCTATGCATGTCATTTTTTATTTTTTCTTCAAGTCAAGTTAATAGTTCTTTTTCTGATCTTCCAGGTCACTCTAGGTGCAAGAAGAGAGCATACTCAAGAAACTACTAAATCAATAAATTTCTCTTTTCTGATCCTCCAGATCACCTTACAGTGCAAGAGGAGAGCATACTTTGATAGGTTATCAACTTCTTTTCTTGAAATTTTTATGTTTTTTTTTTCCTAAGAATTTGGCTACTTAATTTCACTTCCCCGGCAACGACGCCAAAATGTTTAGTCAATTTAGTGTTCCTAAATTGATGTCATTAATTGTCAACCCGGGCTCGTAAGCTGATGAAGTGAAGGTGTACTATATGTACTTAAGCAACCTCTTAGAACTTTTTGTCGTTTAGGGGTGTTGTTTGTGATTAATTTATCTTCCTAAGATGGAATGGAGTTTTATAAACAGATGAGTGATAGTGTGTGTAAGGTGAATTCTAAATGAGTGAGTGTGTGTTACTGGTGGTTTCTAACTACCTTCTAACTTGCAAAGAAAAAAGCTTGAAAGAAATAACTTGAAATGAAACCGAAAGCAAAGCATAAAAACCACTTTCTAATGGCACTAGTCACTACTCAGGCTGCTGCAAATAAAAAGGTAAGAAAACCACTTTAAAGACCAATGATAATGTTCATCTCTTCCTAACACTCTGCTTCCAACATATAGTACTATGTGAAACACGATTAAGAAGTAGCTAGATGTAAGTCTAAAAAGTAATCAAGCTAAGATGACAAATTATAACACCACTTTGCCTCTCTTCAACATTCTGCTTCCAACATACATTGTAATGTGTAACAAGTGAAGAAAGAGTTAGTGATATAAGTCAAAAACTACTCAAAGCAAGCTGTAATTCATTAGTATTCTGATCTCTTAAAGATAAACAGCTTATGATAAGGAGATCATCAATCTGTTAGCATACAACTTGAGAAATTAAACTAGAAATTAAGCTAGAAAACAGAGTAAAGGCAACAACTATGAATATGACAACTGAAAATACCGCTAGAGATAAAGCAAATTCACAAAGACACACAATCCTGGGCTAACACCTGCAGAAAACAATCATGATCAGTCAAAATAAATGCTGGGAATGAAATGACAGTGAAAGTAAATCAAACTGTACATGTTTCAAAGAAAAGGAAAATTGCTGAATTCAAAAGAAGGAAATGGCAAGAGCATGAACGTAAATTTACTGTACAAGGGCTGTTATGAACGGGGGCCCTCCATCCACAAAACCCAAAGAAAGCTCAGCTACTTGAAAAAGTCAGAACAGCACTGTCTTCTATTAATTCATATGCAGAAAATTACAGTAAAAAGTGCTAAAACAGCACCTTCAAAACAGAGTTTCTGAATGCACTAAAATTGTAGCAATAACATAAACACAACAACTAAAGATTAATCCTTAAGCGTACGCAGACGCTGGATTTTATAGGCGTCTGAACAACTGCCTAATGCGTAAAACAAGAAACTGAAAATTAACTAACTGTCATGCTTATTAAAGGTACAGCAACACGTAAACAGGCCCGTGTATGATCTGGAGGGTACGGTCGTCATGGAGGTTGAATCCAAGGTTGGATCCTGTCTCCCATAACCTGCATAGCGTGGAGGAATCACCATCTGGAGTGACGTGACCTATCAGCTCATGCAGCACCGTTTGAGCTGTCTTTGTTGACCGTGGTTTGATCCTCGTTGACCGGAGGTGTGGGTGACGTTGCTGACCGAACCAATAGCATAGGAACCTTTAACACCTTCATTCCCACGTGCCCATGTGATTCGTTTTGCAAAATGACACGTGGAACATAGAGATCAATGAAAAGGCTGCGGAATGACTAGATAGCTGCGGAATTGCTGAATGGCTGCGGAATTGCCAGACAGCTGCGGAATCTCTGTGCATATGTCAAAAATCTAGACAAACAGTCAAACATTAGCAAATTTCACTAATCATGCTTAAAGACATCAAATGTAATGATCTGGGTAGGTTTATGAGGAAAATAAGGCAAAAGAGAGAGATAAGTGAGGAAAAGTTGTAGGTAATAATGGATGATTAGGTGCAAGTTAGAGGCTCTACATTCTCAACATTAACAACAACATAAATTTGCGTATATGAAGGCAAATCCAACCTGAAGGCATTGTTACCAATATTTTCCAAAATTCTAAATGGGCCATATCTAATTGGTTTTATCTTTTTACCTTCTCCTTGGAGCCTCTCTTTTCTAATGTGAAGCCAATATTCATCACCTACTTGGAACTTGTGATCTACATGATTCTTGTCATGCCTTGCTTTGTACTTTCCTTGGCTCTTTTCAAGTTTTTCTTGAACTCTTTAGTGTACCAATTGGATTTTTTCAATGAACCTTCTTTCTTTGTCTATGTCACTATGACCATCAATGGAAACATATTTTCCAAAAATGAAATCCAAAGGAGACTTACGCAAGTATCCAAAACATGCCTCAAATGGCGATGTTTTAGTTGAAGAGTGCTTGGCCGAGTTGTAAGCATGTTGAGTGTAGTGCAAATGTTCATCTGAAAACTTAGGATTCTTGCTGCAATACCCACAAAGAAGATGTATCATTGTCCTGTTCACCACCTCTGTTCAACCATATGTTTGCGGATGAAAATTTGTACTCTTTTTCAATTGGTGTCCATGAATCCCCACAAGCTTGACTAAAAATTCCCAACAAAGAGAGAATCTCGATCACTAACAATGGATGTGGGTAATACAAAATGCACCCATACATTCTAAAAGAATAACTTAGTAGTTTGTTCAGCGATAATTTTCTTTTTACATGGCATAAAAATACACATTTTGTTGAACCTATCCACAACTACATAAGAATAATCATGACCTCTTTTTGACAATGGAAGACCTCCTACAAAATCCATAGAAACACTCTCCTAGGGTCGTGAAGGAACCAGAAGCGGTGTGTACAATCCTAACTTCCTATTTCTAGGCTTATTAACTGCACATAATGAACATCCTTTAATAAAATATGGCACACTTTCAAGCATACGAGGCCAATAACAATGCCTCTATAGGTGTACCACCATCTTACTTAAACAGAAATCACCAACAATAAGAGAATTATGTCCCTCTCTTATAAGGTTGATTCTTTCTCCCTGTGGGATACAAAGCTTTCCAAGATGGTACAACAAGTTATCATGCAAATGATAATCAAATTCCTCTACTTGGTTACCTTGACTCAAGCTTGCATAAACATCCTAAAAGCCATTGTCTAGAACATACTACTCAATATAACTTTCATGCAAAATAGAATTATACTTGAGTAAAGTAGCTACACTAATAATACGCCTGGGAAGCATATCAAAAACTTTATTGTAGATACCTTTTTTATAACTTATTACCAAGTGGAATTGTTGAAGGAAACCCATCCATCATAAGTGCCTTGATTGCTGCAACTTTGATTGAGATTACAAGTATTGCAATGGTTGATGATTAGTGTGAATGGTTGTTTCCTTACCCATCAAGTATTGTTTCCATTTCTTCACATGTTGCACCAATGCATACAATTCCTTGCCATATGTAGTATAATTAATCATTGCACCACTAAAAGTTTCTGAATGAAAACAAATATGCTTACCATGTTGCAAAAGGACTACACCCATGGCGTAGTCACTAGCATCAGCTTGAATATCAAATGACTATCTCAAGTCTAGAAGTGCAAGTACTAGAGCTGAATTAATATTTTTCTTCAATGCATCAAAGGCCTTTTTTTTTTCCTCCCCATTAAAAAAACCTTTTTCACACTTATCATTGCATGCAAAGGAGCTACTATAGAAGAAAAGTTAGCAATAAATTTCCCCCAATATTGGGTTACTCCCAAAAAACTTCTTACCTCAGTAGTTGTCTTGGGCCTTGGCCAATTCAAAATGAAATCAACCTTGGAGGGATCTATTTTCAACTCACCTCCTCCAACAATATGACCCAGTAAACTAAAGAAGTTTTTCCAAACTCACACTTTGACATCTTTAGATACAATTGTTCTTTCTTTAAGACATCAAGTACTTTTCTCACATGCATGACATGTTCATCACAACATTTATTGAAAATTAAGATGTCATCTAATTAGACTACAACAAACTCATCGAGAAATGGCTTCAACACATCATTCATCACATGCATGAAGGTAGAAGGAGCATTACATAAACCAAAAGGCATAACTAGCCATTCAAACAAACCTTGTTTTCTTTTGAATGTTGTCTTCCAAATGTCTCCTTCAATGATTCTAATTTGATGGTAACCACTCCTTAAGTCCAACTTAGTAAAATACTTTTCATATTTCAATTGATCAAGTAAATCATGTATTATAGGCAGTGGTTAATGGTTCTTTACCATAATCTTGTTCAATACGTAGAAGTCCACACACATGCACCATGTTCCATCCTTCTTTGGCACCAAAACAATATGTGAACCACATGGCGAAGAAGATGACCTGATGATCCCTTTATCCAACAAATCTTGAATTTTCTTTTTAATTTCTCCACTTTCCGTCACTGACATCCTGTACATGTCAATTTTAGGAAGATGACTATCTTGTTGCAACTGTATCTCATGTTGGATTCCTCTCTTGGGAAGAAATCCTTTTGGTTCCTGAAACATCTCATCATATTGCTTAACAACATCAACCAATTAAGATTTCAATCTTCAATCACAACCTTTAAAATCTTCATTATCAACATCATTCTTTGGTTTGATCATTAGAAGCACAAAATTCTTACTTGAATTCACTAGTCTTTTCATCTGCCCCATATTAACAAGTGAAATATTTAATTTCTTTCTATGAGCTCTCACAATATATTCTACTCCATCTTTCAACAAATTGTATTTTTTTCATGTCTATGGAAGATAGCTTTTCTGTCATAGAGATACGGGCTGCCCAAAACTATACCACATATGTCTAATGGCACAACATCAAGCTCCACTTCATCTCTGAAGTTTGCAGTAATGGAAAATTTTAGTTTACACTTTCTAGTTACCTACAACTGTGCATTGTCGCACACCCATCCAAGTGGATATGGTTTATGATGTAAAATGGTTTCCAAGTTTAAACTTTTGACAATGTTTTCAGAGATAGGATTGGCTTGAGAGCCACCGTCAAAAAGAGTATCAATTTTACTATGTTTTGAGATCACCGCTATGTAAAAAACTTCTATCCTCTTCTTTTCATTTGGAGTTTCATTGTGTGGATTTGAAGTACTAGTGCTAGCAATGAATTCTTTTCCTTTCATACCCATGGATGTAATTTTAGTTTCATTACTTGAATTGGATCCGAAATCATGTTGAGTGGTTTTAGTTGTCTTTTGTTTTCCCTTCTTGTTGAATTTCTTTGGTTTCATTTTGGGATGAAGCTTCCAACAATGAGCTTCATCGTGACCCTCCTTGAAATAATGCTTGCATGTTAATTTCTCTCCTTCCTTCTTAATAGATGCATTTTTCTTTCCCTTCCATTTTAAACCCTTTTATTTTCCTTTACCCTTGAACAGATTTTTACTACCCTCTTCTTGAGTGTTTTTCCCTCTTCCCTCAAGATGAGTGGCTTGGACACACACCTCATCTAGATTATTGGGATTAAACATAAGGATAGTATGCCTAAGGTAACTGTGTAATCCCCCTATGTACTTCAACAACGTGTCTTGTGATTGCAAATCTACACCTAAAATTAGAGACCTTTTTCTAAATTATTAGGTGTAATCTTGCACATTTTGACCTTTAAGTTGTCTAAAGTTCTACCAATTCATGACAGATTTTTTCATATAAGCTAGAGGGTAGAATTGTCTTTTAATTGTAGCAATGAAATCATACCAAGAAATTGAGATCTTACCATGTTTTTTAATCTCTTCTTGTGTCTTTGATTCCCACCATATTAGTGTTGCACCCTCCATCCTTAAGGAAGCTAATTAAATCTTTATGTCATCCTCTTGAAGGTTTTAAATTCTGTAATAGACCTCCAACTAACAAACCCAATTTTCAAGCTTCTCTGCTTTCGCTTCACCATTCTACATGGGCAGTTCAAATTTAACATCATTATTTAATAAGGGCAATTTACCAGTTTCATTTGAGGTATGTTGATGAGTATGAGTAAGGGTTGTGTTAGTGGAAGAGGGTGAAGATGCCTGTGAAGAAGAATATGAAGAAGATGATGGAGAGGGTGGAGGTTTACCTCCGTTTCCATTACCTCA
Source organism: Pinus tabuliformis (assembly GCA_031772625.1). Taxonomy (NCBI): domain Eukaryota; kingdom Viridiplantae; phylum Streptophyta; class Pinopsida; order Pinales; family Pinaceae; genus Pinus; species Pinus tabuliformis. The sequence continues at coordinate 535,875,893 of CM062816.1, forward strand.
TCCTAAAGAACCTTATCCTTTGGGAGGTTTGGAGCTTTCACCCTGCATTCTTGTATTCCTCTCTTCATAGAGGACCTTCACCATATCTTTCATATCAAATAAATCCTTCCTAAAAACCTTCTTATCCTCTACCATTGTAAGTTCTCCTTCATGAGACATGCTCACTGGAGTCTCAATCGCAACTTGAGGAAGAAATGACGATGGAGATTGTGGCAACCTTGTCCTCCTTCCCTTTGATCCAACTTCAGGGATTTCAACCAGCTTCCCTTCTCCTCTCTTTAGTTTTAACCTTGTAAGCATGGAATTCACTTGCAAACAGTTAAATCCTTCTTGCACAAATAAAACCAAGAGCTCTAATACCTAAATTTATCTAATTGAGAAAATTAGTTTTGTTGTGCTAAAATTTATTTTTAGATTATATTAAATATGCTTGAGGATTTATGAAATTATTTGCACCTTTAAACATGGGTTTTTGAGTGTTTTTATGTAATTTTTATGTGCAAATTAACATAAACAGATGACTGAACAACATCATATAATAAACATAAACATCACCATAAACAGTATCACAACAACATATGATGGAGTTCACCCCTCCTGGGCTACGTCTCCTTGGTCCAACTTCCATTAGCTTAGCCCTCTCTATTATGCTCAAAAGTGTGAATACATCAGCTTACAATGCTCAGAAAGCTCAAAAGTGTTCCAATGGCTATAGAATGCCCTAAAATTCTTGTGTAAAAAAGTTTCTACTCCTGATTTGGTAAAAAAACTCATCAAGTTATGATTTTCCCAAGTTTGGTTGTTATTCAATCTACAAACTCCCCAAAATTCGACACGTAACCCACAATTTCACCACATAAAGTGCTAACAGAGCTTCTTTTTTCCCGAATTCGGGTGCAAATTGTGGGCGCCTTAATTTGGCCTCTAAGGCCATAAGTCCAAACAATAGGGACACGTGGGGGCTACATGCCCAGGTCTAAGACCAACAACCTACCCCCACCATCTGGGCCCTCACTTCTATCTGTTGATGCTCGTATCGGTGTGTTTGCCCAAGGGTTGGACCCCACACGGGCTGGCCCAATCCCCAACTGCGCAATAGTTAATGTTTAAATATAAGTCGCCACCATAGTCTATTAAGACTCATGGTAATGGCGTAATGGTAGCAGGCTTTGTTATGTGTTGTGAAGTCGTGGGTTCAACCCCCGCTGCCTTCACCCGAAATCAACCAAAAATTTTGGTGGCCTCCCGAGTTGCCACATGGTAGCCTTCGACTGGGCCACGTGTCATCTTGTGGTTGGCCATCAACCACCCAATAAGATTACGCCAAATTTCACCCATACGAATGTTCCACTTAACACATTGTGATTCGCCGATAAATTTTGACCAAGTCAAGCTGCCACATACACCTACCCAGTCAGCGCCACGTCAGCAGTACAGAGTGCTGATTGGGCTATCAATTTTTTTGAAAAATTCGCATGTATGGGAAAGTGAACAGAACTTTGATTCTGGGAACATATGATGTTAGTTTTGCACGAAACGAGTTGCATCGGATTTAAGATGATGATCACTACGCAGTCGTCTAGTTTCCACACCAATCCGACAACTTTGAATTTTGAGCTATTTTTTAAGCACCTCATCAATATCCCATGAAGTAAATAAATATTTTAGTGGATTCAATCAAGGAAAACACAAGAATGGATTACACCATATTTTATTTCTCACTAAGACCTTTCTAATGAGCTATGGATCGCCTTCTCACTCCTCTACATTGAGGAGATATGCATTTTTTAAGGGAAACATTGAGTTTATTTGACTCCTATTCAATCAATCATTAAGAAGTAATTCAAACCTATAGTCAATCACTGCTTGAATGTAACAATTCCTAGAGTAAGACCATCATATGAATGAAGGTGTGAATTGATGAAGACTAGCAATTCAACTCCTACTCTCTAAACCATGGAAAAGGAAACATAGGTGTGGGGATAGGCTATACAATATTGAGCATGCTTTTGGGGATAAAACATCAAAAGAAACATATACCACTAAACCCAAACTCTAAAAACCATGAAGTAGATAATGCCTAAAATATATAGAAATTACCAAGGCGTTTTTGTTTTACAACTACTATTTTTCTTTACAGTGCAGCCAAATGATGTAGACATTAGGGGCTATTTTTCTTTACAGTGCAGCCAAATGATGTAGACATTAGGGGACTTCTTCCTGGACAATCAAAACACATTGAGTAAATGAGGTCTTGCAATGCAACTAGCAAGGAGTCAAGGATGGTCCTTGATTTTTCTATGATTTTTTTGCCCCTATGACTATTGTGTCAAGGATGGGAGGTTATGACACTTGAGAAAATCACCACAAAAACTCCCGATTCCCATTGGCATGATTTATACTAAGTAGATTTTACCACTAAATACATATCCATATGTGTTGCATGACTAATGTTCCTATAATGTGTCATTTGGCACCAGTTTTTAATTCTTCTTTAATGAAGAGGTCGATGTTCATTAGATTATGGGATGGGTATGAATTGCTCATTATCATTAGTCATAATTAATCCTTGCGCTAACGATGCACTTGAGTTAGACAAACAATTAGCTAATTAATTGTGTTGTCCTAGACTATGATTAAGATTTGAATTTATTTAATGTTCTCAAAATTTTCTTTAGGATACCCTTTTAAAATCATATCTTTGGACGATGTTTTCTTCACCAAGAGTTAAGGTCTTTTATGAAAGATAGGCTAGGGATACACTTTTCATGAGCTATCAGTAGGCCTTGAAGAAGAACCTAAACCTCATACTAATTATTAAAGGGAATTCTTTATCCCCAACAATAGGGTTAGTGGAATGTTTTTTTCATGAAAGTGTGTTTGAAAATGTTAAAACTTGTTTTTTTAATATTTTCAAATAAAATAATTAAAATATATTCATATTTGAATTTTTTTGTCTAAATACACTGTGGCACTAATTATTCTTTACTATGATTGTTTGGTAAAAATAAAATATTAAAGTTATTAAAACTTTATATTTTTTGAAATATGTGAATAAAATTATTAAAATATAATTCTTTTTGAACATGTGAAAAAAATTAAATGACAAAAGTTAAAAATACATCTATATTAACCTTTGGTAAATGTAAAACCGCCATTTAATTTTGCATAACAAATTTTATTCATTTTAATATATATATATTAAAATAAAAGACATTTAAAAACATATATTTTAAAAAAACACTCCACTTCTTCAAAGTATTAGTGTAGTAAAAATTATAATGCACATGAAATATAATGAAAAAAACGTGTTTTAACTCATGATAAACTTTCTTTCAAATAAATCATTAAAACCATAAACACTGCTATGACCTTAAATAAAACACAACCATGATTATAAAAGGAAATCCCTGTAATCAATTCTTACCTAAATTTTAAATTCTCTACGCATCTTGTCTGCAACTTAGATGTACAGCAGAATAAATAGATGTAATTGTGAAAGTCTATTTATATCATATCATGTATTAATTTTGTGCGTACTTTGACTGCAAAACAATCCCGCTCATAAGACCCAAACAATCCCGCTCATAAATACTTTGATCTCTGCCCTGTTTTCCGCAGATCATTGCAGCGGCACCGCGATTCTGCCCTCATATGCAAATTGTCTCGGCAGGCTATGCAGATTACCAGTGCCGGATATGGGAGTTCTCACAACCCAATATGCGGATTACGCTACAGAGTATGCGACTTAACGGCCCTCATTATGCCAATTATCACTGGATATGCGCGAGTTATAATCGGATACGCGAGTTCTCAAAGGAAATGCAACCAATTACGATTTCAAATGCGACACAATACGCGAATTATCACCAACGAATATTGAATTATCATATGATACGCGCGAGTTATGGCCACATACGCGAGTTCTCAAACGATATGCGAGCTACCACTTCTTCAAAAACGATTTTTCAGTTGATATGCTGATTATCACAGCAAGATAAGCGGATTGTTACACTGATAAGTGAGGTCTCCACCGTTTACGCGAGCGATTGCGGATGATATACGAGTAGCGACGATAGAATACGTGGTAATCTCCACCATTATGCGAAGCATCATAAAGGATACGCGATTTATCATAGCATACACGAATTATAACGTGACCCGCACGTTATCACAACGTGTTACGCTAATTATCAATAGAGAAGTCGGTTATCACGATCTCTGAGGTTTTACGAACATTCTTTTAATATAATTTTATATAAACAGTCTGCATAACCACTGCATGTGTTTTGACGCGTGGATTGGGATAGTTGAATAAGCGTAAGACCATGATATAACTTTCCAAGCATAAATGGCCATTCCTTAACGCTCTTTTATAAATAGGTGTTGCTCTAGTTCTTTATTTTAAGCATAGTCTCCACACATCAGGATTATCTTGTGTAGTGGCCCATCCAAGTGAAAATTAATAGGACAAACAGAGGTTACCAAACAATAGGAAAGGTTTCACTAACCAACATACTCTTTAACAAATAATGGAACACTAATCCTTTATAAATTTCTTACGAACATATCATATCATATCATGGTATTTTGAGAACACTTGAAAAATAGTTTGCATGATTAGTAAGAAAATCTATAGGAAACATTGAATTATATTTACATGCAGTGACATGCAAAGTCTGGCACATAAAAGATGTCATTCTTATTAGCGCTTAAATCTCCCATCATGAATATTTTGGTTTTTGACTGAAATAGATGCATTTTGTTTTAGTGTAGTTGTTGATTTCTAATCCTATTTGATTGTTTGCACTACATGCATTGATTTTAGTGTAGATATTGATTACTAATCCTATTTGATTCCTTTTATTAAATGTTTTTATTTTAGTGAATATGTTTATTTATAATCCTATTTGATTGCTTGCACTAAATGCATTGATTTCACTATAATCACAAAAAAAATATTGGTAATGTGCATTGGCTTCTATATTATAATAATTCAACCATAAATAAAATACTTGAATTTTCATCTTAAATAAATTTTCACTTAACTGAAATGTTTGCTTCTTCAAACCACAAACTATTTGTAGTTGCCTACATTATTATTATTCATATTCTCCATCATTCAATGTTGTTAGTTACTTTGCATTCAAACCAAGTAATAAAAAACAACTACCCTTGAAAAATTACTTGGGGTTTAACGTAGTCACAATGATTGATTTAGGAGAAAGAATTACTAATATTAGAGAGAGAAAGAAGGTATGATGTTTACTATGATAGATCAAGTTAAAGGTTTGAATGATCTACGATTTCAACCGCTCTTTTCATATGATCAATATGAAGAGATGAAAAAACTAATAGGTGTGACAAAAAGAAGATTAGAAGAAAATATTTTAAGATTGATCACATTGAAGATTATTTGTAAGTGACTACATTCTTATTATTCACATTTTATATCGTTCAACATTATTACATTGTCAATTTACATCCAAATTTTTTATTCATCACTCAAATTATTAACAGTCTCTATCGTCTCAATAAACTAAGTTACCTGAGCAAATTTAAAATTAAAATGACTAGATTAATCTTATGTGAATTTTCCACTGTTATATGTTTTTGCAAGTGCTTTAGCCCAATTATTTTCTTTAATTAGCAATCTTTCAAAACAATATAATCTTGCAATGATCAATAAAAATTGTAGATAGAATGGAAAATGCAATATACAGTACACAATCAAGAATAATGAAAAGAGGCACAAGGATTTGGTCAAAGACCTGGGAAAAACCCGACAAGGGGGAAAACCATTTCAAATTATTCTTCTTATTAGATTGTCATACAATGTTTAGAGAAAGTACAATATTAAAATTCACCAATCACAATACTATCTAGAAAAACCAACCAAATAACATCCAAAATATGAGCCCAACAAACAAGATTGATCAAAGTCATAGTTTCCAAACTTGCAGCCAATAGTCGAAGTCTGCAATCAACAGTGAAAATATCTCGGTCCACAGCCGCACGAAACTAGTAACCAACAATGTGGTTGTAACTCTCTAGTTGTTGGAAGCACCCTGTCACGTGAGCGCCTACAATCAAGAATTTCATTTTCCAACCCTGCGACCCCAAATCAATTTCTCCTTTTTACATGAGCAAGCTCGTACCTTGCGATTTTAGACTTGTACGAATCAATTTTGTGAGCCAATCCAAAGAAGAGAGAAGAAGATGCTTGATGATGGTGTCCAAATGAGGCTAACTTGACTTGTATTTATACGCTTCCTCAGAGACCTTACCTGAAATTTTATGCACATGTGGGTTTTAAAATTAAAAATACATTTTTCCTTAACCAAATTAAATTCTTCCAAGGGCTAGGATGGGTCTTTCTTGATGAGGAAGGTTGTCTAAATGAGAGAATTTTTCCTTGAGCTACCAAATTAACACTCCCTCTCAGCCAGGGATAAATTACCGACTACAACATCTATCCCATCTCAAATATCAAATCAATGCCATATTTGTTAATCTTTTCTCATATGTTGAACACTCTCGAAACTGAAAGAAGAAGAATTTCACATAGGAGGGGATCTCAAGCTACCACCCTCTATCTAATAATCATCATAGGTGAGTTTCAACTCAACCCACATCATAAGGGAGCCTAGATCAACCCTCTATCATAGGACAATAAGTAGGATACTAATGACCATGGTAGGTAAGGATCACAACTATCCTAAACTTTTTTTATCTCCCCATTAGGACCCTAAATATTCAAGTGGTAGAAAACCTGCATCCACTACCTTGGGAGGAGTTACACACTTACTGTTGAGCTAATTTATGTTCCTAGATTAACACAATTATTTACTATCAATCCGGGTTTGTTTATTCTTGGAGGAAAATTCACTATGTATGAAGATCTAACAAATCTTGAAAGATAAATGATTAAAATCTAAAGAAAATACACCTCATCACTCCAATTCAATTAGCTTAAAAGAGAAAGCATTGAAAGGGTTCTTGAACTCAAGAAGTCCTCCTTCACCTCAATTAGTACTTAAGGAATTAGAGATTGAAACTAAACTCAAGATGCATAAATTAGAAGTGAAATAAGCTCTTAACTTAAGAGACATATAAAATATTCCATCATAATTTATTCATCTCAATTTCTGAATCTAAATGGAAACAAAACTATTTGCATGTAAACAAAAGACTAGTTCTGATTCACCATTTCATAGAGGGAATGCCCAACTTGAACACTTGTTTTCCAACTTAATTAGATGATGAATAAACCATTAACAAATGAAATAAATCACTATTCATAACCATGAAGCAATCTGAAATAAGACTTGGAAAAACTAAAGCTACAATCAACCAGATTTGCAATGAAATAAAACTAGTTTAACTTGGAAGTGCACTTAGCTTGGAGTGGGGGTCCTCCACCCTTGCCTTGCACACTTTTGAAGATGATATCAAAGCTTTATATCAGTCACACATCCATGTATTGAGCAGCAAAAATGAGAGTAACACAAGTCTTCAAATTAATTCTTCAAACCAAAAATATTACAGCATAATAGTATCATAAGTCAATGTCTTGAGCCATCAAAGTTGTGGCTCTTAAATAAGGAGTTTCATGAACAAACTGATCTCCATTTACTCTAACAATCTTATCTACTCTAAGCCACCTATCCAAGTCGAATCCACTCTCCTAATCCCAAGAAATATGACTAATATCATGGAAACTCAAAACTGCCCTACTTAGATGGGATTTCTGGATGACTAGTCATGATAGACTAGCTCCAAATAGGCATAAGAAAGCTCATTCTGTTGAAACCAAGCATAGGTGGCTTGGTCCTAGTTCCTAAGCTTTCCATTCATGTATCTCATTCGTGCTGAAGTGGCCTGCATCCATATCAACCATGAAGTGATTACGGGAATTTCTGAAATTGCCAAAATTGCACTTAAAATCAAACTTTCATAAAAACTTTAGAAATTGACAAATTAAAGCTAAATACCTGATTAGACATCAAATATTCATTAAAATGGAATGAATGGAGTGGAAAATGAAGGATAAATAGGTGGTTAGGTAAGTTTCTCAAAGCAAAATAAGATCAAAACTGAGGCCCAACATCTCTCTCATGCTTATGATCAAGCATGTCCCCATGCTTGCTTGCTCCTCTTGGACCTTCTACCCTCTGAAGTAGATGTTGTACCTGTAGCTGTTTCCCTGTTCACACAATCAGATTCTGTTTCCTGCTGTACCTTCAACATTGCTGCTTTGACCTTCTGTTTTTCATATTTGGCCTGCCACATATTTTTGTCTTTGAACCATTTAAATGCTTGTTTGGAAAGCAATTCATTTCTCCTTTTCAACCTGCTTATTTCTTCTTGTAACTTCTCATTTGTTTTCATCAGCTTTGCATTGTCCTTTTTATGTGCCTTATTCTCTGTTTTTAATTGCTTTTCCACAATTTTACTTATTTCTATCTGATCAGTTAAGTCTTGGATTTTGGCCAAATTAATCTCTTTCTCAAAGTCCTGGGTTGTTTTTATTGCATCATCCTCATATGTGGAATCTCTGTCAAGGGGTTCTTGTGTCATATCATGTTCTTCTGGTTTCCTAGGAGAATATGCTTCTACTTCTTTCTCCAAATCAATAGAATTCCTATTCCTAGGAACAGACATAACAGATGTCTCAATCTCATGCATGGCCATATTTCTAGCTCTGGTTCTTGGATATAGGGGAGAATTCATCACACTCCTGTTTTCCTCTTCTACCCTGTTCTGTATCTCAAGAAGCTGTTCAGTAAAATGATTTTTGTTCAGGAATTCTTTCCATTCTAGGCCCTTTGATCTCACCTGGTGTTCCACTAAGATTTTGATTAACCCCTGGTGATATATCTGTGCTGCCCTTGGCCTATGCTCTTGTTTCACTGTTTCAATCATTTTTACAAGACTTTTGTACAGGAAATATGGTAAGTTAATTCTATCATCCCCTTTGATATGCTGTAGTAATCTAACATGATATAAATGAGCAATGTTGTATCCACGATCACATGTCAAGAATTTTTGAATAACCAAGACCAGTTCCCCCCATGGTTCATTAAACCATTCCCTGGGTATCCCTTTCGTCCTATCAAATGTCCCTTTTCGGTTTTTCTCAAGGAAGAAAGTCCAAGCTTTTTCCTTGAAGTGTAAACCTTTATAATACTTCTCCCCTATCATTGGTAACTCTAAGGCTTTGGACAAGTACTCCTGAGTTACGGGGACAATGATTTCTCCTACTTGAGTTTGGTCTTGACTGAAATTATTGATGAAATCTTTAGTTATCTGATCAGAATAGCCATTAAACTTCTGTAGAAACCCTATCATTCCTGACTGATATAGTTTTTCTACAGTTTCTTTACTCCAGCTCTCTATTTGAAATCTTGGTTCTACCCGGTTTGTCATGATTTCTGTGAACCAATCAATATAATCCTCTGCTGTTACTAACTTCATTTTAACAAAAATTATGACTATTGTTTTTAAATGAAAGTTTAGTAGCAACGAGGCTTACCTTCCTCCTCTGACTCAACTTTACTCTGTTTGATTCTGGCCTCTTTAACCTCTGCTGTCTTTCCTCTGCACAAACTCTATTTCAATTCCCTGTTTAAGGCAAACAACACCTGAATATCCTCTATCAATACATTGCTTTCTGTTTGTTTTTGAAAATTAAATACACATGCAGCAATAACCATGTTTTCTTGACTCAAATTAACATGTGTTACTGTGTATTTAAACAAACAAAAAAACTTGAAAAATTTTGCTCTCGGCCTCTCAACAGATCTTCAAAACATTCTCTGCCTATTCACACAAAAAAAATGACTGTGTAATGCAACAAATTGCTCTCGGCCTTTCAACAAATTCTCAAAAAATGACTGTATAATGTGGCAAATCACTCTCGGCCTCAACAAATACTCCAGAACATTCTCGGCCTATCCATTTCATCATTTTTTTCACAAAAATATGACTGCGTTTTATATAGCAAATACTGCACATGGATTCAATTGACAGAGTTACAAGCCTAGAGGACTAATCACATTCGCTCGGCCTCATCATATTCATTGCTTATAACAAATGTCAAACAAAAATTTTTAAAACGCATACTATAAAACTTTCGGCTTCAAGGCACAACAATGCAAATTTCAATATTCAACTCAGTTCTGCAGTCAACATCAGGCATTCCTACGCATTTCAATCCTCTGTATATGGCACAAATACATTAAAATTTCGATACACAGGGTGCATTAAGGCATGAATGAATTTGACTGGTTTTGAATATGCACAATCTACAGCATTCCTCTGTTCTTTTATTTAACAATCCACCCTTCTCGGCATATACCAATGCGTTCTTGGTTTGGCAGTCCATACAATGCTTCAACAATCTGATTTAATGCGTTCTACAACACATATGACAACACTCTGTGATTTAATGTGTTCTCTGTTCTGAGCAATCCACATATTCACATGCATATGACAGAGACTTAGCGCGCAGCAAAATGAAGGTTAAATGCAACAATGGTTGTAACAAGCAGCGCTCATATATAACAACCCTTAACAATCTGTTTCAATGCGTTCAACACCCATATGACAAACACTCCATGATTTATGCGTTCCTCTGTTGGCAGCCAATGACAATTGCGCACAGCAAAAAGGAATATGAAACAATAGTAAACAAGCAGTGCGTACATAAATAACCTTTAACGCTTCCTGCTTCTTCTACTCAAACTGACTCTCCGGGTTTACAGCTTCATATTCCATATTTAACTCAAAATGACTATCGTGTTATGCATGCAATGTTTAAAACTTAAATGATGAGCGATTGACCACCGTTTCCACACCATTATTTACGCATACAAATCCGTTTTAGTCTATCCATACGTGCTGCAAACTTGGAGTTATCCCGGTTTTAGTGTTACCTGACTGTCGCTGGCTGCGTGGGATGCAAACAAACTCTTCAAATCCCTCCTTCTTCGGTCAATCGAACTGGTGGCAAAGCAACAAAATCTGTGAGTTAATGGCGAAACTCATACCTATCTACAGTCACCGAGCGAAATAAACTCGAGTCTTACCTTGTTTGCTTGCAAAACTCGGCTTCCTCTACTCATACGACTCAGATTTTGCCTTTAAAATCTCACTCAACACACTCCTTTCTCCTTTTACTATGTTTCGGCTTCAAACTCGACTTTCTGAGCTCTGGCAATGAGGAATTGTGGTTTGAACAGCGCAGGGAAGGTTGGCTTATGACCGTTTCCTCACTGTACCCTGCGTTTCATTTGTTGGTATGCGTGGTTACATGGCCGTCCTCATTGACTCAGTCGCCCGACTGAGTCATGAGGATGGCCGTATGGTTGTTTCTTATGCATATCTTCCACCGCTCCATCCTCCAATACGCATGAACTGCCATAACACCGTGTCATCACCGTACCTGTGTGTTGGCCTGCGTGGCGCTTATGGTCTATCGTTTGATTATGGCCACCGTCGTGCCCTTCATTGTAATGATATTTGATTATTATCATTTCCTTACCTGGCCGCAGCACTGCTGTTTGATTATTATCATATGGCTGGTGTAATAATGTGCCAAATATATACCTTATGATATGCGCCCAAAGCTTATGGTTTAACTTTATAACCTTTGCATTTGAAACGTTATACCATCATATATATGCCATAGCTTGTTTAAATACCATCCTTTCTCATCATTGTATTTGAATGCCTACGGTTTAGTGCTTTTGAAATATATATACCATAACTTGTTTAAACATCATCCTCTCTCACCATCGAATGTGAATGCTTACGGCCTCCGCTTGTATCATTACATCCTCCACTTGTATCATTACATTGCTCTTTATAACTATGTTATATGCGCGTTTTGATTTGTGTATATAAGCATTTCCATATGGCTAAAGTATATTTGGAAAATAACTTTAGCGCTCATATATAAACTTTATAAGCATTTCCATAAACTTATGTTTAATGCTTTTTTACTTATATAACACATACTTACGGCCTCCACTAACTTATGTTTAATGATCTTTCTTTGTTCCTTTTGACTTATATAGCGCATTCCTTTTATAACATAGCTTTATAATTTTAAAATGACCATTGGGGTCATGTTTAAAATTATAATCATTCTAATGCTCTGAGTTCATGTGCAGGTGAAAAGAGTTGTCCTAGCTTGATCTTTTTGCGTTTAAGGAAAATACCTAGGGAAATGTATGTGAATGAAATGGAATATGAATAGGGAATGTGGGGTATATATTGGGAATGAATATCAATGAATATTTGCAGATACTAACTTCAATTAGATCAAAACTAGAAGTTTCTAAAAAAAAAATTGAATTTCAAGCACAAAATGGCTATGAATATACTCCCTTGTTGTTGTTTGTACAGGTGGAATGTTGAATGCTGTGGATAGATAGATGAAAAGTAGTTTTATTACTGCTCCTTGTTTACTATGCTCCATTTCTTGAATTGTTCAGGTCCCTTTGAATAATGTTTTCCTTTCAGGTCCCTCTGCAATGCTTCTGGTATATTGTGTCGGCTCTAATCTGGTTCTGCTGCAACTAAGTTTGCTTCAGGTCCCACTACAATAATATTTCATCTCAGGTCCTTCTGCAATGCTTCTGTAATGATTTGATCTGCTGCAACTAAGTTTGCTTCAGGTCCCTTCTGTAATAATGTTTCAGTTCAGGTCCCTTCAGGTTCTGCTGCAACAAATTTGCTTCAGGTCCAGAGTGGACAACACAATCCCTTAGCTGAGACAGCTAAAAGCTTGCTACAAGACTCTCCCTTGCTGAAAGTTTGACTTGTCCTCAAGTCAATTGTGGAAAGGTCCTGCATTGAAATTATGTGAGAATAGTAAAACAAGAATTTAGAATTCATAGAGTCCAGGTTTCCCTGTTTTTCCCCTATGAATTCAAGTTTGCATGGTGCCAGTTGCCTGGTTTTCACCAGCAAACCAATTATTTTTTATGTTTTGTTTTTTTTCATATATCTTTTTCTCTTTTTTTTTATGTTTTTTTTCATGTATATATTTTTATTTTTCCGAACTGGAAGATGGCTGAGCCATAATTTCCAGTCCTATTTCTTCGACCAGTTGTTTCATGAATGTCTCTTTACTAATAGGCTGATGATAAACTTTCAGCCTATGACCATTTACAACAAATGAGGTGGGGTCCTGGTCAATGGTCTTTATCTTCACTGCTCCATTATCAAAGATCTCCTCTATTTCATATGGCCCTAGCCAGTGTGTTGTAAACTTTGCTTTGAAATCCTTGAATTTGGAGTCAAATAATAAAGCCCAGTCTTCCTTCTGAAATGTCTTTGTCTTTATGTATCTATCATGCCATTTGATTCTCTGTTGCTGTACTAATGCTGTCTGTTCAATTGCTTGTTGACGATGTTCATCTAATTGGTTAAGTTTCATGATCCTTTGTTGTTGTGCTTCAGTCAGGTCCATACCCAACTCTGCTGTTAGTCTATATGTTTGTATCTGAAATTCAATAGGCAATAAGGCTTCTTTCCCATAGACCAACTGGTATGGACTGAAACCAGTTGTGTTTTTCCATGTAATCCGGTATGCCCATAATGCATCTTTTAACTTTTCAGACCAATCTTTTCTATTCTGCTGCACTGTCTTAGTCATGATATTTTCTAAGACCTTGTTTGTGGATTCTACCTGACCATTTGCTTGAGGGTGATATGGAGTAGACTTCCTATGCTTTATCTTATATTTCTCTGTCAGATCCCGCACTAACTTTGATGTAAACTGTGTTCCTTGATCTGTCACTATTTGTCTTGGTACTCCATATCTCACAAAAATTTCTTCAAAGAGGAAGGTAACCACTGTGTCCTCTGTCGCTCTGCTCACTGCTTTGGCTTCCACCCATTTTGTTACATAATCTGTACACACCAGTATGTACCTTTTTCCATTTGATGGTGGATTTATGGGTCCAACAAAATCAAGTGCCTACTGTTCAAATGGCTCAATGAGGACTTGCGGCTTGAGTGGCATTTCATCTGACATAATGGGTCTCCCTATTCTTTGGCAACTGTCACACTGCCTGACATATGCCTTAGAATCCTTGAAGACTGATGGCCAGTAATAGCCCAGTTGCAGCACTTTATATGATGTTCGTTTGTCTGCAAAATGACCACCACATGGTTCGTCATGACATGCCCTGAGTATATCTAGTATTTCATCTTCACGCACACACTTTCTAATCATTAGATCTGAACCAGTATAAAACAAATCACCATTCACCCAGCTATACCTAGAACTTTCTCTGACAATTTTCTTTCTTTGCTTGCTAGTGAATTGAGTTGGAAATTTTCCAGATGACAAATAATTAGCAACATCTGCAAACCAAGGTGTTTTAACTGTTATGGCAAACAGATGTTCATCAGGGAAAGTGTCTATAACTGGATTTGGATCTTCAGGTGATTGTATGCGGGACAGAAAGTCAGCCACCTGGTTTTCTTTACCTGGCCGGTCTTGGATTGTGATGTTAAATTCTTGCAATAACAGGAGCCATCTTGTAATTCGTCCATTAGTGATGGGTTTATTCATCAAGTATTTTATGGCTGAATGATCTGTGTGAATAAAAACTTGATATCCTGTTATATAATGCCTGAATTTATTTACTGCATATATGACGGCTAACATTTCCTTTTCGGTGACTGTATAGTTTGTTTCTGCAGGTGTTAAATTTTTACTGATAAAGTATATTGCATAATTGAACAAATTTTCTTTCTGTCCAAGGGAGGCACCTATTGCAGTATCTGATGCATCAGTGGAAATATGGAATGGCAAGGACCAGTTTGGCCCACGAAGTATGGGTGCCACTGACAGCTTATCTTTTAAAATTTGAAAAGCATTCTGACAGCTATTTGTCCATTGGAATTCAACATCTTTTGCTAATAGTTTAAATAGGGGTTGAGCTATTTTACTAAAGTTTTCTATGAATCTTCTGTAATAGCCTGCATAGCCCAAGAAACTTCTGACCTCCTTTGGAGTTGTAGGTGGCATCAGGTTAACTAGGACTTGGATTTTGGCTGGATCCACCTTAATTCCGGAACCGGAAATATGGTGTCCCATAACTATACCCTCTGTTAACATCATATAACATTTTTCATTACTTAATGACAGATTTGTTTCGATACATCTCTTCAAGACTTTCTCAAGATTGTTCAGACAATCATCATATGTGTTTCCATACATTGTGAAGTCATCCATATAAACTTCTACACATTCATGGACTAGATCAGCAAATATTGCAAGCACTACTCTTTGAAAAGTTGCAGGTGCATTACATAAACCAAATGGCAAAACATTATATGCATAGGTTCCCCATGGGCAAGTAAATGTAGTTTTGTCTTGGTCTTCTGTTGCTATTCTAATCTGGTTATACCCGCTAAACCCATCCAAGAAAGAGAAATACTTCTTTCCAGCCAAAGAGTCTAGCACCTGGTCAATGAATGGTAGAGGAAAATGATCTTTTAATGTAGCTTTGTTTAACTCCCGATAGTCTACACATACCCTCCACTTTCCATTTTTCTTTGGTACAACAACCAATGGTGAAACCCATTGACTATCTGAAATAGGATAGATGAATCCAACATTTAACAGTTTTTGCAGTTCTTCTTTCACTATTTCTTTCATCATTGGATTCATTCGTCTTTGAGGTTGTCTAACAGGTTTAAGTTTATCATCTGTATAGATGTGGTGGATACATGTGCTAGGATGGATTCCTTGCATATCAGTGTAATCCCAAGCAAATGCTTTTGAATATTTCTGTAGTAATGCAGTTACTTGTTGTTCTTGTTTTGATTGCAGCTGGTTTCCAATATTTAAATGTTTTCCAGGATGTATCTCAATTGTTTTGATTGTTGGATTGCTAATTGTGTTTACAGGAAAGATGTCTATCAAAGAATTCTGCAAAGTTCGAATAGTACATGTTTCCTAAAAACATTGATTCAAAAGTTCATTTGCAGCTTCATATTGAACTTTCCTAAGCTGCTCTGAAATACTTGGTTCTGAGATAAAAAGATCCATCAAATCTTCATTCTCCTCCTCTTCTCTCAAATCAAAGAATTGATTGATACTTAAAACTGCTTTTGTCTGTTGTTTTTCCTGGGTTTCAAGTATTGATTCTAAAGAAGTGGTTTGTGCCGGTGAATAGAGAGTGATATGTTTCTTTTCATCTCCATGTGAGATTATCATACTTCCAGATCTGCATCCTATGAAGGCATCAACAGTGGCTAACCATGGTCTGCCTAATATCAGAGGATGTCCTCCCAAGTTTGTCTTTGGTTGCAAGATCAAGAAGTCAACAGGATATTCCCATGAATCCAAGGAGACTATGATGTCTTCTAACATTCCTTCAGGAACAACTTTAGATCTATCTGCTAATTCCAAGACTGTTGAAGTTGATCTAATGTTGTTTAATTGCAAAGTTTTCATTGTCTCCATTGTCATTACGTTTATAGCTGCTCCCAAGTCTATTAATGTATTAGGTACAGAGAAATTATTTATTGATATGGTAACCATTGGGATACCAGGATCAATATATTTTTCTATTACAGTTTGAGTAGACATGAGACTTGCTAATTTACCAATGACTTGGACTGTTGTAGGATCCTTTTTCTTTCTTTCTTTCCGAATGCATAATTCCTTTATTGTTTTTGCATATATTGGTATTTCTTTAATGGCTTTTAATAAAGGAATCTTAACATATGCATTCTTTAACTCATCTAAGATATCAAATTCAGGAAGGGTTATTTGATTTTGAGTTTGTTTTTCTACCAACCTTTCAGGATAAGGTGGTGTTTGCGTTGTAATATTTGTTCCTTTCTGATTTTGTACCTTAGTTTGTGATGTTTCAGATGATTCTCCTTGTTCAATTGGTTCTTCTATAATTGGAGGAGAATCCTGTTTAAGTATTTTTCCAGACCTTAGATGGACATCATCTAGAGGAACAATTGAATATGTAGGATAATATGCTGCTTCCTCTACAGTATATGCAGGTTTGTCCACTTTGTTATTTGGATTAGCCACCGGTTGGGATGGCAATTGTGTTGGTCTGGGTTGATTTGAAGGTAACTGTAACTGTTGTGGTTGTGTTAACAATGGTGGTGGATTCTGCTGTTGGAATGGATATGTAGAATTTTGTTGCGGAAATGGCATGGATGGAGGATATGGTGGGTATGAAAATGGCTGTTGGTACTGTTGCTGGTAATGTTGTTGATACTGTTGAGTCTGCTGAGGTTGTTGGTTTCCATAACCATATCCCCTCCAACCTTGTGCAGGTTGTTGTGGATATTGTTGTGGAGGCCAAACTTTCCATGGCATTGGAGGGGTCCAAGGATTATAAGATGGATAAGCATAATTTTGTTGAGGGATTTGTGGCTGATTTGGTTGAGGCATTCTAGGTGGCCATGGTCTTCTTGGTGCAACATAATAGAAACCTTCTGCTCCTTGCATTTCTTCCATTGAATTAGTTTGTAAATCTTTCAATGTTACACAGTTTTCAGTGGAATGATTGCCTGTACAAAGACCACACATTTGAATGCTATCTAAAGGACAGTCTCTCAAAGGATGTTTCTTCTTACATTTTGAACAAAATATTGCTAAGGCTTGTTCCTGTTCTTCTTTTCTTTTGTTTGCCTTTAGCACATCTACTTGCGTTCCTAATGTACTCAAAAGATCTATTTTGAAATTTTCCAATAGACTTCCTATTTCAGCCCTTGTTATCCCTCCTGCAGCGGATTTTGCCGCTTTAGAACTTACTTCCCTTCTTCTGGTTTTTGATCTTCCTCTAGAATATTTTTGACATAACTCGACAATTTCATCGAATGGAAGGTTTGAAATATCTCCTTTACCCATTACGTTCAAAATGTCAAGGTACTCATCTCTTATACCTTTGAGGAAGATTGTGCGAATAGTTTCTTGATTTAGGGAATGTTGTTTAGATTTCTGAAGATTATATGCAAATCTTTCTAAATATTCTTCTAGATTTTCATCTTCTTGTTGTGTCATTCTAAATATATCTTCCTTTGAATCTCTAGATCTACAGTAAGGCTGATATTTCTTAAGGAAGACAGTTCGCATATCATCCCAGGAGGCTATTGTTTGTTCTCCTAAACCCATAAACCATTTTAAAGCTGCTGCCTTTAATGTTGCAGGAAAAAGACGGAGCTTATGAACATCATCAGTATAACCATATGTTATACATAAGATATCGAATTCAAACATGAATGAATCCGGATCTTCTGTAGACATTCCATAGAAGTTTGGCAACACAGAAGGTGGTATGTTTTTCATTTTTACTTCTTCTCCTAGTATTGCACTTGTATCGATTATTGGAAAACCGAAAGTGGATTCTTGATCAAGTCCATCTTCTTGTCTTTTCCTATCGTTTTCTTGCTTCCTATCATTTTCTTGTTTCATCTCTTCCTCTCTCTTCCTTCTCCATTCCCTAAATTGTCTTTCATTTTCAGCTCTTTGTTCTTCATCATTAAGATGAACGGATCCATGTCCTTCTGCCATTGTTTGAGTTGTTTCAATTTCAGGTGGAGGTTCAAGTTGTGGGAAGATAGGAGGATCGATGGATGGAAAGACAATTTGTTTTCCTTTCTCTTTTGGTTTTCCGTAAGTGGAGAATTTTTGCTTTGCTTCCCAAGCTGACAAAGTTTGCCTTTCTATCAAGGTTAATCTTTGGCCACTTCTTTGCTTTTCTATCAACTCTTCAATGATTGGATTACCAGTAACAGGTGTATGTGATGATCCTAATTCTACTTGTGGGGGGTTTTTGATGAATCTACCTTGAGGATCCCTAACTCTAGGCATAAAGAAGCATAATTAAAGAAATGAAATGTAACTAATGTTTTTGTGTATTTTGGATTTTATCTCTCTATTGACTATGACGATATTTGCCTCCCCGGCAACGGCGCCAAAATGTTGAGCTAATTTATGTTCCTAAATTAACACAATTATTTACTATCAATCCGGGTTTGTTTATTCTTGGAGGCAAATTCACTATGTATGAAGATCTAACAAATCTTGAAAGATAAATGATTAAAAGCTAAAGAAAATACATCTCATCACTCCAATTCAATTAGCTTAAAAGAGAAAGCATTGAAAGGGTTCTTGAACTCAAGAAGTCCTCCTTCACCTCAATTAGTACTTAAGGAATTAGAGATTGAAACTAAACTCAAGATGCATAAATTAGAAGTGAAATAAGCTCTTAACTTAAGAGACATATAAAATATCCCATCATAATTTATTCATCTCAATTTCTGAATCTAAATGGAAACAAAACTATTTGCATGTAAACAAAAGACTAGTTCTGATTCACCATTTCATAGAGGGAATGCCCAACTTGAACACTTGTTTTCCAACTTAATTAGATGATGAATAAACCATTAACAAATGAAATAAATCACTATTCATAACCATGAAGCAATCTGAAATAAGACTTGGAAAAACTAAAGCTACAATCAACCAGATTTGCAATGAAATAAAACTAGTTTAACTTGGAAGTGCACTTAGCTTGGAGTGGGGGCCCTCCACCCTTGCCTTGCACACTTTTGAAGATGATATCAAAGCTTTATATCAGTCACACATCCATGTATTGAGCAGCAAAAATGAGAGTAACGCAAGTCTTCAAATTAATTCTTCAAACCAAAAATATTACAGCATAATAGTATCATAAGTCAATGTCTTGAGCTATCAAAGTTGTGGCTCTTAAATAAGGAGTTTCATGAACAAACTGATCTCCATTTACTCTAACAATCTTATCTACTCTAATCCACCTATCCAAGTCGAATCCACTCTCCTAATCCCAAGAAATATGACTAATATCATGGAAACTCAAAACTGCCCTACTTAGATGGGATTTCTGGATGACTAGTCATGATAGACTAGCTCCAAATAGGCATAAGAAAGCTCGTTCTGTTGAAACCAAGCATAGGTGGCTTGGTCCTAGTTCCCAAGCTTTCCATTCATGTATCCCATTCGTGCTGAAGTGGCCTGCATCCATATCAACCATGAAGTGATTACGGGAATTTCTGAAATTGCCAAAATTGCACTTAAAATCAAACTTTTATAAAAACTTTAGAAATTGACAAATTAAAGCTAAATACCTGATTAGACATCAAATATTCATTAAAATGGAATGAATGGAGTGGAAAATGAAGGATAAATAGGTGGTTAGGTAAATTTCTCAAAGCAAAATAAGATCAAAACTGAGGCCCAACACTTACCATACAAGGTAAGGATTAGACACAAACTAAGGCACTTGGGGGAGATACACAGTTACCCTACAAGGCAAGGATCATACATGCCAAAGTCATCTTCTTAACCCATCGACTAGATGAGGAGGAATAATCCCATCAAGCTCGTCTTGTGGGTAGGATGCATACTAGGGTACACTCGGTATGGGGATACAAACACTTATCGTGAGGTAAGGATCAAAAATCCCCTAAGATTACAATAGGGGAGATACACACTTATCGTGAGGTAAGGATCAGACACACCTATTGTCCACGAGTTCCCTCAACCCTGAGATCTCTTCGACTCAATTCCTAGCCCTGGGAACTTAAACAGGGGGGAAGAGCATTGCCTAGTGACCCTTAGCTGGGAGGGTCACATCCATCAGTCCCAACTTCTCTCTAAAGACCAAGAACTTCCTTTTGAGTAAAGCCTTGGTGAGTATGTCTGCAATCTTCTCAACAGTCAAAATATGGTAGAGTCCATCGCTCCTCTCTCCACCATATCACATATGTAATGCTATTTTATATGAATATGCTTGGACTTTTCATGAAACACTGAATTCTCTCCCAACTGGATCCCTCCTTTGTTGTCATAATATATCATTGCCGTGTCCAAGAGTTGCTCAAACAGTTCATAAAAGAGCTTCCTCAACCAAACTACTTAACAACTAGCCATGCTAGTAGCACTATACTCTGTATTTTTCGTAATTAAAGCCACATAATATTGTTTCCTTCTTATCCAAGATATCATGTCAGATCCCAAACTAGAGAAACACTTGTATGTTCTCTTCATGCCAATAATGTTTCCAACCCAATCAACATCTACATATTCATGCAGTCGTACGTCTTTGGAAGTATATCTCAAAACAAAATTGATCATCCCATGCAAATATCTCAGAATGTGTTTGGTAGCAACCCAATGTTAATGAAGTGGCTCGGTCATGAATTGATTCAAGGTGTTAACTAAAAAACATATGTTTGTATGGGTGTTCACACGAAAAATCAATGCTCCAATGAATTAGCGATACTCAGAAGGGTTATAGCCCAATCAGGTCAAGCAACATCTCCACATAACTTCTTGAACATCATCTCCATCGAGGTGGCCAAGGATTTTCATACTATCATTCCAAATATCTCTAATAACTTCACGACATATTTTCCTTGATAAAGGAAAATCTCTCAAAGTCTTTTCCAAACTTCTAATTCCATGAAGTAATGCATCATACCAAGATCCTTCATCTCAAACTCAAAAGATAGTTCCCTCCTACACTCGATCATCAGAGGCTCACTATCTGTCAAGAATAAAGCATCAACATATAAAACCAAAATCAAAGGCATACCTTGGATACCTTTGAAGTAGAGGTTGGGGTTAGCACTACTTCTTGTGAATCCAAGCTTCACCAGATAACTATCAACACAGGCATACTGGGATCTAGAGGCTTGTTTCAAACCATATAATGCCCTCTCCAACCTGTAAACACGAGTCTTCCTATCTTGTACTTAAAATAATTAAGGATAATAAACATATACTTCTTCCTATAACATACCATGAATAAATTTTGCCTTTACATTCATCTGATGAAGGGTCCATCCTTGACTGACGACAAGGGAAACAATTCATCTGATGGTGGTGTAGCAGGAAACTGGTGGAAAGATGCCATTTGTTAAATTTGCAAACTAGACCCAAATTTCCCTTTCTATAGCTCATTTGATGGATATTATGATTTCATTAAATTCCTCTTTTCAATAGGACCAAAATCGACCTAAATATCATCAAATTTGGACAAGGGAAAGTGTACTTATGAAGAAAAACCCACATATGCACATTTGAATAGTGCACCCTAACGGTAAATTGGTCACCCTTGGAAGCCTATAAATACAAGTTACCTAAAGCTCATTTAGAGAGCACCAAGCATATTCTTCTTCTCTTCTTCATTGATTGATTTGCACAGGTCTGAGGCTGGGTCGAAAAAAGAAGTTCACAAAGGTCGAAAATTACAAGTTCTGAGGCTCACATATGTTTTTATGGTTTTAGGTTACAATCATTGGCTCGTCACAGGACAAATTCGACCACAATTGCTAGCTTTTAGCCTAGAGGGAGTGACTGAAAGCCTTCAAGCACTCACACAGCTCCTCCTCCAAGCAACCAGAAAGTTTGATTGAAAATTGACCATTGACCAAAGTTGACCGTAGTTGACCGCAGATAAGAAATGTTGTCTTGGATATATTCTAATGCTGGAAACATATTTCTGAATGTTATTGGGTTTTTTTTTTTGGATGATATTGTATTGGGATCATTGTACTCTTTGATGATCATTTTATGAAAATCTAATAGAAGAATAATTTCAAAGGGTTTTCCCCCTTGTGGGGTTTTTCCCTGGTCTTTGACCAAACCTGGTGTCTCTTATTGATGTGTTGATTGTCTCCTTTGTCAATGCATTTATTGTTCTATATTTAATAATTTTTTATTATTGGAAATATTAATTGGTATTGAAAATATTTCTAATTGAAGTATTAGATTGGGCTAAAGTAATTGATACAACATAAAACAATCTGAAAATTTAACATGGTGTCAGAGATAAGGTGAAGGAAAAGCCTAAAAGGAGACAAGAATTAAATCAATCATCTTTGGAAAGGTTGAAGGAGCCAATCTAATCAATTCAATATGTCTTCCTTCTTCACGGAAAATAAGAATTTGGGTGACTCGTCTAACTTTGTTGCATGGAAAGTCAAGTTGGAAATCATATATGACAACAACAATGTTTTGGATTACATTCAAGGAAAGGTACCTGAGCCTTCGGAGAATGCTTGTGTTTTTGTGAAGAACAAGCACAAGAAAGGTGAGTTAAAAGAAAAACAAATTATAACTGATGGTTTACAAGATAATTTACTTGTATAAGTTGGAAATTTGAGGAAGTTTAAGGACATGTTGATAAGATAGCCAGCATGTATGAAGTCAAAAATTTGAATGAAATCATATCCTTGAAATAAAAACTCAAAGAGACAAACATGAAAAAAGGGAAGTTTGTGAAATCCTACATTATTAGGATATCTCGTCTTAGAGATCAATTGCAAAGAGTTGGGGAATCTGTGGCTGAGAGGGAATTGGTGATTATGACTCTAAGAGGTCTTCCTCCTATTCAGAAAACCTTCATTACTATTATAACCAACAACAATACCCTCCCATCATTTGATGAAATTGTTGTAAATATCACTCAAGAATAATGAAGAATGATATCAAGAGGAAGGATTCAAAAGCATGAAGAGAGAGAGATCGATGCATTCATCACTCAAAGCAAGAAGAAGAAAGGGAAAGGAGGTCCATCAAATTCAAGAAATTATCCACCTCGAAATGTGAAGAGAAGGAATGATATATCACTATATCACATTGAGTGTTATAATTTTCACAAGAAGGGTCATTATGCTTGAGATTTCCTAGAGAAGAACAATGGTCCATGTTGCAACACTGGAAGCAATAATAATAGTTTTGATTATCAAAGAAGAAGAGAAGACCAAAGGAATAGTTACAACGGAAGAGATGGAAGAAGAAGAAGAAGAGATGGAAGAAGAAGAAGAGATTATCCTAGTGATCATGAAGAATATCCTCATCCCCAAAAGAAGTCAAGATTCTTCAAGTATGAAAGTAATGTTACAAATCAATCTAAATATATTCTTATTTTTTCCCTTACTAGTTCATCTCCTTCGGATTCGTGGGATAGTTGGTTGTTTGATAGTAGGGCCACTCATCAATTCATTGGATATAATTAAGTTCTCTCTAATTTGGTAGAGAGGATTCAAATTTGAAAAATTATTCTTGGAGACAACTCCACTCATCCCTTCAAAGGATTTGCGTCCATCAAATTTCACTTGAATTTTGGGGAGTCTATTTTGCTCCATGATGTGATGTATGTGTCAGGATTGAAGAAGAATTTGGTATCAATATACTCTTTGGAATACAAAGGGATGAGGGCTTCCTTAATCAAGGGAAAGGTTCTTACTTGGTTTGTTGGATCACCTATGAGAGACGCATTCACATTGAGATCAAGATATGAAGTGTTGAAGAATGTAACTAGTGTCGGTCTTCATAATTGTACTTGAGTCATAATAGAATGTATTTACCAAAAGAAAGAAAAATAAATATTATTATTACATAAATTGACTTATTAAAGCATTGGTTTCATGCTTGGGTCAATTTTTTTTAGGTCAAATCCTCCATTGAATGCTTCTAGGGTTTATGTCAAGTGTCCTTGTCCATGTCATATTGTAAAGAACCCTTCTTGGGATTTATTTGTCAAAGAAGAAATTTATTTTATTGTAAAATATGTCAATTAGGCCTCCTTCATAAAGTCAACCTCCAACTGAGCAGCAAAATCACTATATAAAGGCAACAACTCGACGTCATTTGTGATTCATTCTCAGCAAGTTCGATATAAAGTTTATAGGAAAAGAAATATTGTGAATTTCTACGAAAGAAGAGGAAGGATAGTGAAGAAGAAGGAGGTCTCCCACAGGAATAAGAATTCAAATTCTCTATCTTTTTCCAACATGTGTGAATATTTGAAGCTGCTGGAGGGACCTAAATTTTGTAGTTGTTTGGGAGACCAAAATTCTGAAGCTGGAACGAAATTCTGGTGAAGCTGGGCCGAAATTTCCACGTTGATGTTGGGTTGAAGCTACTAGACAAGAAGAGACTATTGAAGGTTTTTTTGTCTCACTAGAAGGCTGACTGGGTAGAGGAGGAAGGCCTGTTGGTCAAGGGTCTTGGTCTATCTCATTTGAATTACTAAAGGAATATTTCTTGACTGGGTTTTCCCCTATATATAGGGGATTTTCCTTGGTTTTGCGCCTACATCTGGTGTCCTTTATCTTCGTATTTTGGTTTTGGTAATTTCTTGATGAACTAAGATAAAATAATAGCATAAGAAAGATAATAATAACTCAACGAAATCACAAGAAATTATCAACAAGAGAAAATATTTTTATCTTTCCAATTTCTAACATAGTATCAAAGCTGAGGTGAAGAAGAAGGAAAAAGGAAGGTCGAAGATCTATTAAGTAAAATGAGATCAAATAAAGGTAATTAAGGAAAAGGATCATATAAAGAGACCATCCTACTATATATAGGAACAATGACAAACTCAATGAATGGATAAAACAAATTAGGAGCCTCCAACTACAGGGCCAGGAAAAAGAGGATAAACATCATTCTCGAAAAGAACAAAGTTTTGGATCTCGTTCAAGGAAAAATCAAGAAGCCTACTAATGAATCAAGTGATGCAGAGAAAGAAAAGTTTAGAGAAATCGAAATTGTGGCTATGAATCTAATAGTGGATAGAATTAAGGATAACCTAATTCCATACATATCCAACATAAATTATGCTCAAGAAATGTATGAGGCCCTATCCAAGTTATTCACAATCAAGAACATTGGTGAAATAGAAAGCCTCAAGAATGAACTAAGAATTGTTAAGTTGACAAACGATGATACCATTTCATCATATTTTATATAAGGATATCCAGAATTAAAGATGAACTCCAAGCAACAGATGACGTTGTCCCAAAAAAGGAGCTCACAATTACTACCCTTCTAGGACTACCAAAATATTGGAGTGCTTTTGCATTAGGACTTAACGGTTGGAAGGATACTCCAACATTTGAAAAATGTAGAATGCATGTAGTCAAGAATAATACATAATATCATTAGTAAACAACAAGAAGGAGGAAGAAGAAAACACCTAGAAAGCCTATTTTGCTCATCACAAGAAGAATGGAACTTTGAAGAAGTTCAAAGGACCAAAAAAGAAAGTGGACCTATGCAAGATTGAATGTTACAACCATCACAATATGGGTCACCACAAAAGCCATTGTCTAGAGAATCTAAGAAAGAAGAAGAGAGAAAGGGAACATGTGAATTTTGTTGATTAAGGACCACCAAAGAAGAAGAAGATGGAATAATTTGAAGTCTAAGACTTATTTTCTAGGGATTCTTAAGGACATTATCCCTTGTATATCCTTCAATTATAAGTTTTGAATTATTTTCCTTTATGTTTTGATCTCTATAATTTGTAGGTATAACAGGTCTTGTTAGAACACCTTTCATTTTGATAAATTTGTAGGTATTCCTCAAGATTGGATTAAGAGGGAGCCCTCACCATTTTACCAAAGTAAATCTTTTTTATTTCTCAAGGGTTATGCAGGAGACTTTAAAGGATAGACTTGAAGTATGAAAGAATTTATATTGAATCCCATCAAGATTTGATGTCCTAGAAGGTTTGTTAAGGAACAAATCAAAGGTATGCATTAGACTATAAACTTTGTTATAAAGTTTTCTTCATAAAAGATATGTTCATTCTATTTTAAATTTGTTTTACATTACTAACATCGTTATGTCTAGGGTTTTGAATCACAACAGATTCTTGTTAGGGTGTTTAATCATTAGATTGAATCTACCATGATTATATTATCATACTTATGTAACCCTAAAAAGGTTCACTATAAAACCCTAACCTAAGGGTATATCAATATTTGTGAAACCCTAGTCTACTTAGGGTTATTGATGAAATCTAAAAAATACTATTCTCTTGATGTTTAGGGTTTTGATGGAAACCCTAGTCCTTTAGGGTTTTTTGTATTGAAGCCCTAGATATTCAAGGTTTGGTAAATTAGGAAGACCCTTATATTAGCTAAGATGATGTCCTAGGAATGAAACCCTAGGTATATATTCATCTGTATGATCGAAACTCTAGTCTAAATGAAATTGTTATTTATATTTCTTCAATGCTTTGATGTTTGTGTCTTGGATTTACTTAGTAGACATTGATGAGATATCTTAGTGCATGAATTCCTAGATATGTATATGTGAGTATGCTAACCTAATTGTTAATAGTTTGTGAATTATAGGGTTTGTAACAAAGCCCTAGTAGAAGCTTGATATTCTAGGATATGATGATATTGTTTATGATTTGATGATAAAATCTATTGTTTGCAACAAGCCCTAGTAGAGTATAAAATATATAGTAGAATTGCTTATATCTAAGGATTTGTGTCTCTAAGATGGAATCTAGGGTTTGTAATGGATCATAGTATAATTTGTCACATATCTTTGAAAATAATATTGAGGCCTTGTATAGAATGAGATTGATTTCTTGATCAAGTTGCTTTATGTTGTAGTCTATGGTTTGTAACAAAACCCAAGCAAGAAGTTGAATTTTAGAAGTATGTGTCTCTTGTTAATTATGCACTTAACTAGGTTTAGGTATCTAATGTCTAAAGTTTGAATGTTTTGATGCTTCCATTATAATGACTTGATTTTGATATAGTTAACTTCTTGCTTTTGTATTTGGTTGTACTTGTTATTAAAGTTTTGCAGGGACATAATCTTCAAGATGTTGGAGATATTTGTAATTGAAAAATAATGACGAGCATGATGAAGAAAGCTATAAGGATGAGGATGATCAAGACGGCATTAATGAAGTTTTGAAAGGTTGAAGCTTCTCTGATGTTATAGAAAAAGAAAGTTGTTGATCTCTCTAAGTTTAAAAGAAGCATGGTTAGAAGAAAAGAGTACATCTCCCCAGTTAAGAGGGAGGACATATTAAGATAGTTATGATGGATACCTTGAAGAAGAAATTAGAGAATGCATGAATTCACCATAAAGTATTGAGGATGTCTTGGTTTTGCTGAAGAAATGAAAGAAGAAAATCTTCCAACTAGTTTCACATGAATAACTTGATATAAGTGGCATCAGGATGATTAAGGGCTGCAAAGGTTTGTATTTACTTGTATATGTATATTTCAAAATTTACTACTAATTGGGGTTTTTTCTTGTCTCTCCATAAACATGTTAAACACTTGGGAAGCATGCTTGGACAAATGGATATATCTAGTTTATTAGGGAGAGATGAAGCACCTAATAGTGGATTCTTGGGAGGACATTTAGCCAACCTATCTATGTTTGATATATAGGTACTGAAGAGGGAACCCGGAAGGTGGCATTGGTCTTAGAGATCTGGCCTTAGATACACACCTAGATCCCTGGGTTAATGGTTAGTTAGTAATCTTGATGGTACCTAGAGTGGTTGAAAGCTTTAGTCCATCTTCGTCTCACCCGGATAGATAACCCTGGTCAGGTATCTAGTCTGAGGCATTGAGTGTGCCAGAAATCTTCGTAGTTCATTTTGGAGATCTTCCATGTACCTCTATAAATATAGGCAATTATGAATACCTCCCTAGTTAAGGGGGAGTGTTGAATAATGTAACTAGTGTTGGTCTTCATAGCTGTACTTGAGTTATAATAAAATGTATTTATCAAAATAAAGAAAAATAAATTTTATTATTATATAAATTGACTTATTAAAGCAAGGTTTTCATGCTTGGGTCAATTGCTTTTAGGTCAAAGCCTCCATTGAAGGTTCCTAGGGTTTATGTCAAGTGTCCTTATCCATGTCATATTGTAAAGAACCCTTATTTGGATTTATTTATCAAAGAAGAAAATTATTTTATTGTCAAATAAGTCAATTTTGCCTCTTCCACCAAGTCGAACTCAAACTGGGCAACATAATCACTATATAAAGGTAGAAACTCGACCTCATTTGTGACTCACTCTCAACAAGTTTGATCTGTAGTTTTTGGGAAAAGAAAAAGTGTGAATTTCTAAGGAAGAAGAGGAAAAGGATAGTGAAGGAGAAGGATGTCTCTCACAAGTATAAGAATTCGTAATTATCTCTCTTTTCCCCACAAATGTTAATTTTTGAAGTTGTTGGAGGGGCTGAAATTTTGTAGCCGCTGGCAAGGCCAAAATTTTGGTGAAGTTGGCCCGAAATTTCTGCGTTGATGTTGGGTTGAAGTTGTTGGACAAGAAGAGACTATTGAAGGTTGTTGTATCTCATTGGAAGGCTAACTTGGTGGAGGAGGAAGTTCTATTGGTTTAGGGTCTTGGTTTATCTCATTTGAATTACTGAAGGAAGAGTTCTTGACTGGGTTTTTCCCTATATATAGGAGTTTTTCCCTGTATGTGCACCAACATCTGGTTTCCTTGATCTTCATATTTTAGTTTTGGTAATTTCTTTATGAACTAAGATAAAATAAGAACATAAGAAAGATAATAATAACTCAAGGAAATCACAAGTAATTATCAACAAGAGAAAATATTTTTGTCTTTCTAATTTTCTAACGTGAAGGACTCTAGAGGGTTATTGGAAGACCTCTTCTAGCATTGATCCATGATTCTAGTCATCTAAGCGAACTATGGTACTAAAGATTGGCCCATCTAAATTATGACTCTCTTCCGAATTTGGAACAATTGGTCTCTGGGATTCCCAAGGTTCAAGCTCAACATGATGGAGTATGTCTAGGTTGTGCTAGTGGAAAGAAGACAAGGGGACCATTCCCCTCTAGCAAGAAGACAAATGACATCCTCCATCTTATTCATTTCGACATATGTGGTCTAATGCCCATGCATTCTTTTGGCGTCAATCTTTGCTACATCACCTTCATTGATGAAGTCTCAAGAAATACATGGATATATTTCTTTAAGCATAAGGATGAAGCCTTTTAAATGTTCAACGAGTTCAAAAACTTGATCGAAAATCAAATAGCGAAGAAAATCAAAAATTTCATTTCTAACAATGGTGGAGAATACACATCTAAGGGATTCAATCATTTTTGAAAGAAGGAAGGTATCAAGAAAGAGACAATTGTGCCCTATACTCCTAAAAAAATGGAGTGGCTAAAAGAAAGAATGGGTCCATTATAAAAGTTGCATGTGCCATGCTCCATGATCAAAAGTTTCCAAAGTTCCTTTGGGGAGAAGCAACGAATGTTGTCATATATGTCCAAAACAAGGTTCCTCACCAAGAATTATACAAAAAGATCCCTAAAAAATTATTCATAGGTGTCAAACCCAATGTTGGTCATCTCCATATCTTTGGTTGCCCCATATACTTTCATGTGCCAAAGGAAAAAAGAAACAAGTTGGAGGCCATTCGAAGAAAAGGTACGTTTATTAGATATTGTGAAAATTATAAATCTTTTAGAATATATATTCCCAGTCAAAGGAAGGCTGATATTAGCATGTATGTAACATTTGATGAAGATGTTGGCCTTGGGAAAGAAAGGTACCTTCCTCTTCCTCCTCCTCCTGAGAAGAATGATGATATGGATATTTTAGATGATCCTTTCATGCCCAAATTTGAGACAGATATTGTTGATGATCCCATGGAGCCCATGTATCCATTAGATCCTCCTCCATGTGATCCTCCCATCAGGAAGAGTCCACTTTGGCTCCATGAAAAACTACAGGATGACGAGAGTCGTATTCTTGTTCAAAGGTCATTAAGAGAAAGTGAGAAGCCTTATAAGTACCAGGGATATGTTATGTCCATGAGCACTATGATTCAAGTTGAACCTCCCACCTTTGAAGAAGCTATAAAAGGACAATTTTCAAAAGATGCTATGTCCAAAGAATATTAATTAATCATCAAAAATGATGTATGGGATGTTGTGATGAGACCAAAGGGGGAATTTGTGGTGAATTCAAAGTACCTATTCAAGATCAAGCATGGAGTTTATGGTAGCATTGAGAAATATAAAGAAAGGTTTGTGGCCCGAAGATTCTCCCAAAAATAGGGAGAAGATTATGATTATATATTTGCACTTATGGCTTGAAATACAACCATTCATTCAACAGTTTCCCTTGTCGTAAGTCAAACATGGGCCCTTCATCAGATGGATGTGAAGATAGACTTCCTTCATGGCATGCTACAAGAATAAGTGTACATTGAGAAACCACAAGGATTTGAAGTAGAGGATCGGAAGACACATGTTTGCAGGTTCAAGAAAGAATTGTATGATTTGAAGCAAGCCCCCAGAGCATGGTACGCCCAGATAGATAGTTATTTGGTGAAGATGGGATTCATAAGAAGAAATATCAATCCCAACCTCTACTTCAAGGTAGTCGAAGGTATGCCATTGATTTTGATTTTATATGTTGATGACCTTTTTTTGACAAGTAGTGAGCCCCTGATGATCGAGTGTAAGAGGGAGCTAGCCTCTTAATTTGAGATGAAGTACCTTAGACTCATGCACTACTTTCTAGGCCTTGAGGTGTAGCAGAGGCCTAGTGAGATTTTCCTTTCACAAGGAAAATATGTTGTGCAGATGTTGGAGATATTTGGAATGAAAGAATGAAAGTCCCTACGCACACCGATGGAAATGAACTTCAAGAAGTTATGTGGAGAGGTTGTAGGGCCCAATTTAGAATATCTATCCTAGTATAGATAATTGATTGGGGATTTGATGTTCCTAGTCAACACCTATTCAGACATATGCTACACAGTGAATACATTGAGTCAATTCATGACGGATCCTCTCCATGCACATTGGATCACAGCCAAACATATTTTAAGATATTTGCATGGGATGATCACACTTGGTATGAGATATTTTTTAGAAATGTTTGACTTCATGGATACACTAATGTTGAATGGGAAGGAAATGTTATCCACAGGAAGAGTATGTATGGATGTTGTTTTAACCTTGGATCTGCCATGATATCTTGGATGAGAAGGACGTGTAAGTTCATAGCATTGAGTACCACATAGGAAAAATAAACTTACCCTAGCATGATTAGTTGCAAAGAAATTTGGCTGAGGAAGCTCTTTGGAGAGCTATTTGAGTAGGCCCTAGAGACTATAGTGATATACTGCAACAACAGGAGTGAGATCCTTCTAGGAGAGAACCTTGTATTGTTGGATGTGGAACCTAATTATCTTCCTAATTGTTTAGAGTTTTTTTTTGTTTTAGCTGTGTTGGATCCCTGTTCCTCACGGGGTGACAATGTCATCTATTTAATCACCGTTATGGGGATTTAGGGGAGGTTACTTTTCTTAGTATTATCTATTCAATGAACGTGACCCTAAAACCCAAGGAGTTGAATAAGGTTAACTTATATTAATTTTATTAGTATTATCTATTAAACGAACGTGGCCCTAAAAGGTAGGCGTTGAATAAGGTCAAATTAATATTAGATGCATGTTGCCATTGAGCGAGTGTTAAGTGTAACATTTTATGGACAAATTACATGGTATTTTTTTATAAAATCATACTCATATACTAAAAATTCAAATATTATAATAATGTGATTGCTATAGTGTTTTATATTTCAAATTGAGTTTCAACTTCACATTTCTTTATTTTCCAATTGCTTATTCGGTCATATGAAAGAAATTAGTATGATATAATTAATTAAAACAAATCAAGATTAAATTTTTTGTTTGGTAAAGGACATGAAGTATTATAATCCTCTATGCTCAATAACCTTTCTACTCTTAGTGGAGAAGGTTTAAAGCTACTTGCAGGTTGTGTGCCAGCGAGAAAGAATGGTATACAACCAGCATAGATCCATCTTAAATACGGATCTAATATGAGCCGAGAGGGATCCAATTTGTAAGTTAAAAAGCAACAAGCACTTCACTTACATTGAGAACTTTCATTTTAACTTGGTAAGGGCACTTCCTAGTCGAGGTTCAATTCTCTGCCAATTACTAGGGAACCTTCCAATTTGTAAGTTGAAAAACAAAAACACTTCAATTTCAATGGGATCCTACATTGGGATTGATCTTGCGTTGGTATATTTCATTTTTAAGCCATGCTTCATTGCATTGGTAAAGAATTATATGTCATTTCCATTGGCAAGAACTTCAATATAATGAATTGATTCACATTTTCTTGTGTTGTTGGTTATGGTACGTGTGTATACCAGGAAACATAGTGTACAATTCACCTTCATATCTTTTTCAAAGCTCAATGGAGAAGCATATTAGCATCATCATTGGCTAATATTTAGGATATAATTTATTTAATTTAATTGTGTTATATAGTACTTGTAATCAGGAACAATTATAAAGTTGCAAAATTAAGATTATAGTGGACCATCATTAGGGCTTTTTTTGAGCAGTTTTCTAATTTATTTATATACCATTTGCCTTCACATTTTCTAGTGATGAGTGATGTGGGTGTTATTGATGAATATTAAAGATATTCTTTATGGATGTAAGGTTGTGCTGTGAATCAAAACTTTCCACATTTTATAATATTTTCCAAATTTAGCGTACTTTTAATGGTATCTATCAGTAGGTGTGCAACATGTAAGCCCGTTTTCGAAGAGTCAAATATTCATAGTAAAAAATTACTTGTTTAATTTTATTTTAGAAAATGTTGTGGAGAATTACCCAAAACACAAATGTTCTGGGTATGATGATGGGTGAGGTAAAATTTCCCAAATATCTTGTGATTGAGACCCATCTTCAACTCTATTACAGTTACAGTTGAGACCCATGTTCGAATCCCAAGCTTATACAAACACATTTGATAGCATGTTTACTATAATTAACTCAAAAGAAAAAACTCGCCCACCTTAGGAAGAACAAATTATGTTTCTTTTTCCAGACATGTAAGTTAGTATATTACAGATTAATGAATATTCTTTCCTATTATTATATATGGTTTTATACTTTATCAAAAAAATCGCCAAGATTTCACAATGCTTTATAACTTAGTGAAAGATTCACAAAAAGTTTATTCAGTGAAAGATTCGCCAAGATCTTACAAGATTTTATAATTCAATGAAAGGTTTGCAATGATTTTACAAGATAATATAACCTGGTGAGAGATTCACCCAAAAAATTATATCTACATATTATATTATTGATAAAATTGCCTTCCATTTTTCCTATATATCATGGGGATTCGCCCATTTATTATACATATAAATTTAGGGGGTTTCTTAAAATTTTCCCTGACTTGGACACAAGCAAGGAAAGCAATCATTAGAAGAGGAGATCAAGTGGTAGCCAAGAATAAGACTTGAATAATAGTAAGCAAGGGGAGAAAAGAACAGAGAAAAGGGGCAGCTAGCAGTTGGATTTTGCAGTAACAGTGTGCATGTTTGATTTTCATTTTGGGTTTTGGATGTATGGTCCATGCATTGTCATTTTGTTGTCATTGGCATGGAGATTTTCCCGGATTGACAGTCATGTACAACCTTGCCTTATGTCATTTCCTGGATAGCCATGATGTAGTGGGTTCCCTATTTGGTTGAGATTTGGATTGCCGATAGATTTTGGATCCTAGTTGAGCTGGTATTAGGGAAATCCCAAGGGTTGAGGGTGGAGATGGTTTTCGCTGGGTGAGCCCTTGACAGGTGGGTGGAGACAAGAAAACTCCTCTGGGTATAGTGAAGAAATTTTGATGCATCCTAGATTGTATTGGTTTTGGTGATTTATGGACCGATTTAGGTGAAATCATTGTGGCTTGAGGATGGAGGTGAGTTTCCTCTGGACTCCCCATTTGGTTATGTTTTGGTTTATCCCATGTAATCCCACATTAAGGCTTGGAATATGGCACATGTATGATTGGTTGAAAAAAAGAAAATTGTTTCAACCCAATCTATGGTTGGGTGGTACATGAAAGTCCCTGACTTGATTGATACTATGCATATGCTATTATGCGTCATTCTTTAATGAAGATCAATAAGCACAAGTTTTGTTTCAATGTGTTGATTATGTGACTGGTTTGTCATGGCTTCATTTTGGTTAAGTGTATGATACAAGCATGATATATTTCTTGTTATATGAAGTGCTTTTGTTATTGATCTCGCTCATGGTTGACATGCTTATGGATATTTTATATGGATGCATGTGCTAACCTGTGAGTTATTGCAGCTAGTATGAGAAGGAAACAAACCTTCTTGATGATCATCTTGTGAAACTAATGAAATAGTGAAAAAACTATGAATTCAAACCTAGAGGCATCTTGATGACAATATGTTTGTAAAAATGAATAATTTGTACCAGGCAAGCATAAGCAAGATCAAAACTTGGCAATAGAGAATGAAGACTCAAGAATCTTGTTGACAAAGTTCTAGGTAGTTCTGGTTAGTTCGCCTGAAGGTTGGCCATAAATCTTTAGGACAAAGTCCTTGCCCACTCCATCTGAACTGGGAAATTTCAACCATAGTCTCACTGAGGATGGGTTGTACGTGAGGCTGGAAGCCTCTGGGCACACTCATAGGTATGCATGCATGTGGTTGAGATTTAAATTTGGGTAAATAAGTGGTCTAGACTTAGGGAAACTGAATACCAAGGAAAGATACTCTGATGGTTGTGTGATCATGTTTCTCTAAGTGTTTGCAGTAAGTTTTGGACAAGTGGACACCATAATTTCATCTTGGAAGTTGGGTCATGCATAGTAACTCTCAACTCATATTTACCATGGAAAGTAGGTGAAAGTGGGTAAATGTGGAGTGGGGTGTTACAGATATCAACATTTATTTCATTGGAGCAAATCCACTCACACAACATATAAGTTGGACCACTTAAGAGACAACACACAAGCATGGTTATAATAGGTAGTTTCCCAATCTCATAACAACAGGAGATGACTTAGAGTGCATAAAATAACGAGAGTTTCTAGCTGCTTTAAGGCCACTAGGCATAAAAACATCATAGCTCTTGCAATGAATTAATAAGGCTACAATGACACAACTCAGGCAACTTATATTCACCATAAATACGCTAGATAGTTGGTCCACCATGGCTATATAATAAACCAAACATTCTTACTTAGATATTATAGGAATACGCATTAGTCATCCCTGCTACAAATATATACAATATTAAACACTTATCTTATTAGTTTTCAAATGGATTGCAACTAGAGGAGGGACTTCAACTTTCCATCCAACCAGAGGCCAATTGTGCAACAATATTTCTTGTAACTAACCACCCCCAAGCAAAATTCAGAGTATGAGGAGGTAAGTGCTCAGGGGTATTCACACCATTAATTAGTCAAACAAGTAGCCAATAGGAGGAGTTCACTTCTCAGGTGGTTTATTCACTACTCCTAGGCAATAAATACCATAATGTATCTCTAAGGAAAACAATCACAAAACCCAACCAAGACTTAGGGATGGTTCTCTCATTCCAGGAGCCTAATCTCACTCTAGAGGGTGTTTTCTCATCCCCAAGGCAATCACCCAAGTGAATCAATATTTCCATGAACTCTCTTGGTCATATTAACGCTAGTAGGAAGATAAGGTATCACTAGAATAGTGGAAGCAATGTCCCATTCTCCAAGATTTATTTATTTTTTTTTTTTTTTTTTTTTTTCTGCAATGTGCTCCTTTAGAACCCTCTTACTTCTACACATAAGCCTCACTTTTCTCCTTCGGGATTCCTCAAGCAATGGCCCAACTTCCCCTCATGTCGTTAGTAAAACTAAACAATCATCAATTCTCCTTCTACCCAATCACTCCCCTTCCATACTAGCTCGTTTCCTTTATTTTCTAATAATCGCCATCCACCCCTTCCCTGCTCCCCCTTATTCATGTCGCTCTCTTGTGTATTGAATTCATCAACACGTCCCACAAGATTAAGGATAGTATGGGAACGTCCTTTGTCGCAGGATGCCCACACTCAACTTCAATATCTACTCCAACAAATCATTTAATTTTCCTGGGAGCTGGGTAGGTAAATAAATGAAGTAGGTTGTGTTTGGGTTTAAAACACCGCACAAGCAATTCCTCCTCCTAAATATATGAGTCATGTCCACTAATCCATCTCATCCATATATTACATTTTCCGTATTATTACATAAGTTACAATTCATAAGGACATTTATGAGATGATTAGAAAAAGAGTTGTTACACTATTTCTGTGAGAATGGATTGGAAGTGATTATGTGATTGCTTCATGAAGCAACCTGTGAAGGGCCCCCTCGTTGGTTGTTCCAAGTGAAGAGACCATAGCAGGTGTCAAGGTCAATGAGATTGGAAGCATTGATAGAATCAACAAGCAATGAGCTTTCTTCCTCAAGTCTTCTAATGCCACCTTTCTTTTCATGGAGATTTTTTATAAAGTTGAAGTCTCCTCCTAAAATCTAGAAGCTTGCCCTTGTAAACTTGGAGACTTTATGGAGGTTCTAAATGAAGAGTTGATTGTCAATAGGTATGTTGGGCCCATATACATTTTAGATGAAACCCATTTTTGTTGAACCTATCAGTTGAAAAATAACTATTAGAAATTTTGGAAAAGAGAAATAGTGTCGTAGAGAGACTGATAAGCGATTCCATATGATAGCAAGTCCTTTGGATGCTCCAGAAGCATCTTGAGCTATGTGGTCATTGTTTTCCAAATCAATTTTAATATTTTTTTGAGAGATTCTGAGGAAAATGTTGTTTCCTATAATAGTAATATGTCTAGATTTTCCTATAGCAACTTATTTTTAAGGAGGCTTTGCTTTGATTCACCATCGAGACCCATTGCGTTCCATGATATGACTTGCATGGTGAGCATTGAGAAGAGGGGTGAAGATTGCATTCATAGGCAAGACCCTTCATGTGTTTACCAAATAATCTCCCAGATCTTCCAATAATTAACTATTATTTTCTCCGCCTCTCCTTTCTAGTTCATTTGGAAGACTTAGCTTGTCTTTGGGAGCATTTATTTTTTCTCCATAGGAAGAAAGAAAAAATTCTTTGGAGGGGATCTTACCTTAGTGCTCAACATGGCATAAGGTTAGGAATTGGTGTTTGAGATAGTCTTGAGTAATTATTTGGACTTGCTCCTTTGGAATAATCATTTGATCTTTGATTTTCTATTCTTCTACTAGGGTTTGAAGATTAATGTTGTGTAACTCCACGTCCCTTGGGTATTTTGGATTTGAGGGCTCTAGTGCATCATGCATCTTCTTCCATTTCTACATCTTCCCGTGTGGCTTTAATGGGTGGATCTTGTTTTGCAGGTTCCAATGACAAAGGGTCTTTTTTATTCTTGTTTATTTTTAGGCCTATATGTTGAGTATGGGTATGCCTCTCACAACAATGATATCATGATGATAACATGTATTATAACATATGATGATCTCAACCAATCTATTCTTGATCCAAACTTATCACAAGGTAAAGCACTTCAATCCTTAGCCATTGTTTCTGACATTGTACTTTAGGGGGCAATTTATTATAGGTCATTTTGTCGCATCCAATCAAATGAACTGAAAACTAGATCAATTAACATCCTTGACACTTTTCCATCATCCCTTGCAAAGCCTTGAACATGATCTATCCAACAAGTCAGAATTTCTGGGTCAATCAGTTAAAAAATTATGTTTTTGGCCCCATCGCACCTTGCACTTTATTCCACCTACAATTGTTGCAAGTTGCATAACTGAGCACCTGCATTGACCAGTGCAGGTTACTCTACTTTGTAGGTGTGATGGTTCTAGAATTGCGGGAAAATAAAAAAAAATTTCCGAATCTTCTCCTTCCATAAGCTTCTAAGGTGGATTTAACTATTTACCTTGGATAGAGATCTCAAATTCCTACCCTTGAGGTCTTATCTCTTGTCCCTAGATCTTATCCTCCTCCATATGTGGATCCAAGTCCTAGATTGGTAAATCCTAAACTACCAATTTTACCCTATAAATCTACTGCCTTCCATAGAGTGTGGGTTGGCTTTTATAGATTACTAGTGCCCTCATACTGCTACTTTGAGCTTAAGGTTTCATTCATTGATGTATTAGGGTTGAGGTTGAAGGTTTTCTTTGTGGAAAGGAAGGACACGACAATTGGGGAGACATCTACAAGGTCAATAATCTATAAATGGTTGTAACTCTCCCCTTTATCTATTAACGCAAAAAGTACTATGTATCCAAGTCCTAGATTGGTAAATCCTAAACTACCAATTTTACCCTATAAATCTACTGCCTTCCATAGAGTGTGGGTTGGCTTTTATAGATTACTAGTGCCCTCATACTGCTACTTTGAGCTTAAGGTTTCATTCATTGATGTATTAGGGTTGAGGTTGAAGGTTTTATTTGTGGAAAGGAAGGACACGACAATTGGGGAGACATCTACAAGGTCAATAATCTATAAATGGTTGTAACTCTCCCCTTTATCTATTAACACAAAAAGTACTATGTTTTCCTATACTTCTGTCTAATTCAATGCACATGTGGCCCATTTATTAGAGTGATTAGTTTATGCTATGTGGATATTGTAGTTCTCTTGCTTGTTTTGGTCATTGTGCAGGTTCCATTTATAGAGATTGGAGCTAAAGTTGGAGCTTGCAAGAATAAGAGAAGGTCTTGCTATAGATTCCAGGTAGGTCTTTTCTTGCATAAGCTAATTTCTCTAAGGAATTCATAGATATTTTTTCCCCTTTGTTTCTAGATCAAACCACTAGATCTAGGGAGTTCCCTTTTGTCTGTAGAAGAGAATTTTTCACATAACAACAATTGTCCCCTACCATCACCTTTATTAGGTTGCTCTCTAGGCTAAGGTCCATGTCCCTTATTCACTGCATTAAACTTGTTGTAAGGAGCAACATTTTCCTTCTCACTTGCATCCTGAGGTCTTGCTTGCTTCGGTGGCCACTTTCCTTTAGCTTTTGTTAGATGATCCAAAAATAAAATATTATCATAGGTTATAAAGTTGGAATAAAATAATTATTAATTTAAGATATTAAATTAATAATTATTATTCTATAATACTTAATTATTTAATGGAGACATTTAGAATTAGTATATTGTTGTAGCAAGATATGACTCTACAAATGTGTCGTATCTTAGGCTTTATTTTTGGAGATTTGTTAGCAAGTTGTTTGAATAGCATTTATTGTAAGTGGACACTTGTTATTTAATAAGTGATCCATAATTAGAGGTAGTTAGGACATTTTAGCTTATAAATAGCTCATTGCAAGAGTGTTTTGTAGTTCGGGTGTAAACTCTTGCAAAATCAATATGTAATTGTTTTTTTCTGATTAATAAAATTACGTGTCTGAGGACACTTCTGCCATTATTGTGGTATCAGAGCTCCATTAATGCTGCAGTGGATGTGAGGAGGAGATTCCAGCTCTACAAGTTTTTTGAAAACTCCATTGAATTCATCAGCGAATGATTGGTATGGAATTTGTCTAGTTTTTTTGTTTAAAAGGAACATAAATTTTATTTTTGATTTTAGATTTGTAAATTCTAAAATCATTTTTATTATTAAGAAAAACAAAAACAAAAAAATGCAAACTCTGTGTGACTTTTCTGCAAAATCTGTGTGGCTATTGTGATGCAACGGATGTGGATTTACATCTATTGAGTGATGGTGTCAGCGTCGGCATTCAGACTTTGACGAAGACCCTTGCGCCTGGCGGAACCTCCAGTTTCCATCATGAGACTGTTTGATTTCTTCAGACTTCTTTGATTCCTGTCTTCTCACACTTGAGCTTCTGATATTCCACTGCTTACTTCATTTTTGCTGTATCTTTGAACATCCCATGGTTTTCCTTTTGTAACTCATTTAAACGTGTTTCCAGATAGATTCTCCAGCCGTTGATTTGCTTTTCTAGGGTTTGAGTAACCTCTATAAGCTTTTGCATGCTTTCATTAGAGTTCTCCACCTCTTCGTCATACTTCTTTCTCCATTCAGCTGCTTCATCCAATGCTTCGCTTTGCGCCTACTCGAACATAAACCTATCTATTCATCCAACGCTTCACTTTGCGACTGCTCAAACATAAACCTGTCTATTCTTGTTTGTATCAGTGGGATCAAGATTAGCTTCCACAGTCCACAATCTGAGATAAACGATGGTACCAATGACCATCATCGATAGTAATACCAAGAAGATTGTCGAGCTAAGCATGGCCATTGTACTCACTGGATTTTTACCAATTGAGACAAATAATTGGTAAAATGTGTGGCACTCTGTATTACCAGCATGGAGGACAACCTAAAAAAATATTCAGCCTCTTAAAGATTTTTTATTTGGAAGTTTAAAGTTGAATTAGTGAAGATGTATTACCTGCGTGGATAAACAAAAAAGACAATCGACCAGAGAGAAGTGTCGAAGCGTTCGCCTGCATGGATAAACAAAACAAGCCAACCAGCATGGATTGCTAAAAGCATGCACTTGTTTTTTTTGCAGTGAAACCAGCAGCAAGAAGCCATCCAGTGTGGATTGCTAAACCATGAGTTATTTTAAATGGTCAAAGGATGTGGTTTTTTAAAAGCATGATGTATGCTTTAAAGTTTACGTGAAATTCACTTACGTTTTTTAATGGGAGTTTTAAATAAAAGATGGAGGGATAAGGTGAATTATAAAGTTTTTTTTTTTTGTAAAGGAGAAATAAGCTAAGTTGGGTAATTTATCAAAGAAGAGTTTTATTTATTTATTTTAAATTTGGGTTCATCACATTGTAACTCAAAGTAATTTTACTTTGAGGGGGGGTAACATTTTTTTTTACCAGATTTTGCAAGAGCATCATTGTAAAAGTCAAATTTTGAAAGTTACCTTGTAAATATTTGAGAAATTGACTAGAGTCAAGTGCAAAGCTCAATTATTTTTCTCCTGTTTCAACGACTATACGAGGGTCAAGGCCAAGCCCCGATAGATCATTTTTTGTGTAGTGTGTTGTGTGTTGTGTTGCCCATCTTGATATTTTTTTTGAGTTTGATTCTTGGTGTGAAGCTTCAACACTACAATGTCAAAGTTGATTAATTTGTTTTCTGATTCCGACAAACTTGAAGGTACAAAATCTTATAAAACATGGCAACGCCTCATCGAAAGCACTCTCATTATAATGAATTGTGGCAGGGTATATGTGATGGTGATATTAAGTCAAATAAACCCACAGATGCAGCTACACTAGCAAAATGGGAAGTTAATAATGCCAAAGCATTAGCCCTCATTAAATCTTTTGTCAATGATGAAATGTATGTCCATATAGAAAATGCTATAGATGCATGGTCTGCTTTGAGGACTTTTAAAGAATTCTTCGATACTCAGCCTAAATCAAAGAAAGTCGATCTATAATTAAAATTGTTGCAACAAAAATTGACTGAAGGAGGTGATGTTCTTGAATATATCTCAAGACTTAAGAATATTAGGCAGGAAATCATTAATGCTAGATTTCCAGCAGTAGATGATAGTTTTATGGTCACAATTTTAATTGTTGGACTTCCTTCTTTCTACACACATTTTTTGGAGACTTTACAATTAACTGGTAAGTTAGAGAAACTAAAGTTTGATGAGCTCTGTGAAATGTTGACCCAACATGATAAAACCTTTGGGAAGAAAAAGAAAGTTGGTGAAGATGTCTTTTTCACAGAGGCCAGCACTAGTAAATAATCAATTGACAGTTCTCGAAGCAGAGGCAAAGGGAATTTCAATCAGAACCAAGCAGCACATAATGTACAAAGTCGAGGTCGAAGCCAAAGCAGAGGAAGCAACTTTAATAGAGGCAACAGTTCAGGCATGAGTAATTTTCAAGGCAGAGGAAACAATCAAGGAAGAGGCTATTTTCAAGGACAAGACAATAATAATCAAGGTAGAGGACAACCCCAAAATAGAAGCAAAAGCAGAGGACAATCTTCAGGAAGAGGAAGAGACTTAAGTCAAATTGTGTGTCGAAGATGTAACAAAGTTGGACATTATGCTGAAGATTGTCGAACTTCTCTTAATAAAATTCCCAAGTTTCATCAACACTCAGCACAATTTGCAAATGATCAAGATGATGATAACTCAGAATATGTTTTTACTTCCTCGCCGGTGTTACAACTTTCATCCCATCTTAGAAGTGATTATGAAGATGCCTAGATCTTGGATTCAGGGGAAACTCAGCACATGACTTGTCGACGTGATTTTTTTTGGAATTTTCAAGATTGCCAGCTTAATTCCATTTTT
Source organism: Pinus tabuliformis (assembly GCA_031772625.1). Taxonomy (NCBI): domain Eukaryota; kingdom Viridiplantae; phylum Streptophyta; class Pinopsida; order Pinales; family Pinaceae; genus Pinus; species Pinus tabuliformis. Next base: position 535,918,912 of record CM062816.1, read on the forward strand.
CTTACAGATGATACAAAACATACTCCTTATGGAAAAGGAGCAGTTAACGTTTTTCTCCCTGGCATTGGAGAAAAAATGATTTCAAATATATGGTATGTACCAACCTTTAAGAAAAATTTGTTGTCTTTAGTCACGATTCGACAAGCAGGACATCAGGTAATTATGGAAGATGGCCTAGTTAAGATTAATTCAGTCAAACAGAGCTTGAAAACTGTGATGACAGGTTATGAAGATGGAAAACTGTTAAGGATAAAAGGGACAGTTATTCCAAGGCATTTTGATTTTGCAGGGGCAGTGACTACAGGAATTTCACCTATAAGGTTATGGCATGTAAGATATGGACATTTAAATTTTGACAGTCTTTCTCAATTGCAGAAACAAGGGATGGTTAACGGACTTCCCACTTTCAAAAAGGAAAATGCAAAATGTGAAGCTTGCATTTATGGAAAACAAAGTCGAGAAAGCTTTCCAACAAGTCCATGGCGTGCAAACAGGCGGCAACAACTAGTTCACAGTGATGTTTGTGGACCACTACAGACTTCATTTGGTGGTTGCAAATATTTCTTACTATTCATTGATGATTTCAGTAGAATGAATTGGGTTTATTTCTTAATGCAAAAGTTAGAAGCATTTGAAAAGTTTAAAATTTTTCGCTAACTTGTTGAAAATGAAGTCAAAGAAAAGATAGGTACTCTCAGGACAGATAATGGGGGCGAATTCACTTCAAATGAATTCAAAACTTAGTGCAGTGATAATGGCATAAAATGACATCTTACCAATGTTTACACTCCATAGCAAAATGGAGTAGTAGAAATAATGAATCGCACCTTGTTAGGAATGGTGAGATCTATGTTAACTTTTAAAAGGTTAAGTCCAACATATTGGGCAGAAGTAATTCATACAGCTGTCTACTTAAGAAATAGATCTCCAACTGCTTCTTTAGATGGAATCACACCTTATGAAGCTTGGTTTGGTTTCAAACCTCGAGTTAAACATCTTAGAGTTTTTGGATCAATATGTTATGCCTTAGTTCCTAAAGAAAAATGAACTAAGCTTGACTCAAGTAGTTTGAAATGCACAATGATTGGCTATTCTGATGAGAAGAAAGGGTACCGTCTTTTGATCAATGGAAAATTTATTGTGAGCATGGATGTAATTTTGATGAAACATAGAGTAAGAGTGCTGAAGAAATCGAAATTATTCTTCAAAAGTTAGAAACTAAAGGCAATTGAAGACAAGGAAATACATAAAGTCAACCAAATTCACCAAATTGGTATGAACTTGATTTTCCTTCATCTGAAGATGATTCATCCAGTCCATCTACTTCAACAACACCATCTGGATCTTCTAGCAGTTCATCCGCATCTCCAAGCAGCAGCAGTTCTTCTGACAGTGATTCTCCACCTCCAAAATCTCCAACTGATCGACGAACATCAGTTTATATTAATCCTCTTTACAATGATGGTGATTTTTCAGAATCTCAAACAACTGAGCATCAACTACCAAAATGGGCAGTTCAACTTTTGAAAGATGTAAAGCCTGATGAGCAGAATAAAACAGGCACAAGAAAGTCACACAGAAGTGAAGGAAATTTTGCCTTGACATCACATGATTTTACTAAACCTTCCACATACAAAGAAGTAGTAAAACATAAAGAATGGCAATAGGTTATGATTGACGAATATTGAGCAGTAATTGATAACAACACTTGGAAACTTGTTGATTTTCCTCAAAATGTTAAACCCATAGGATGCAAATGGGTTTACAGAATTAAGTACAACCAAAAGGGCAAACTTGAAAAGTATAAAGCAAGACTTGTCGCTAAAGGTTTTGCGTAGTAGGAAGGCATTGATTATGAGGAAAATTTTGCTCCTACAGCTAAATGGAACACCATCTGATTAACACTTGCATTGGCCGCTCAGAAAGGATGGAAAGTTCATCAAATGGATGTGAAAAGTGCTTTTCTCAACGGGGATTTACAGGGAGATGCGTATATGACACAACCACCAGGTTTTGAAATTGCAGGGAAAGAACATAAAGTCTGCAAATTGATCAAGGCTTTATATGGGTTAAAACAAGCTCCTCGAGCTTGGTATGCAAGAATGGATGAATATCTTAGGAAAGTTGGTTTTCAACGAAGTGAATCTGATGATACTTTGTATGTGCGACAACAGGGAAAATATCTGGTGATTCTTATTATGTATGTAGATGATTTGATCATTACTGGAAACAATGATGATCATATTGCACAGGTGAAAAAGGAGTTACATGCAGGTTTTAAGATGACAGACTTGGGATTACTTCACTACTATCTTGGAGTTGAAGTCTTCCAACGTCCACATCATATTTTCATTTCTCAGAGTAAGTATGCAGCAGAGGTTCTTCAATGATTTGGAATGCAATATTGCAGGCCATTCTTACCCCCATGGAGCAAAACTTGAAACTTTCAAAATTTGAAGGGGGGGAAAGGTGGACAGCACTACTTACAGACAGTTGATTGGCAGCTTGATTTATTTAACCAACACTCACCCTGATCTATCTTATGCAGTCAATATTCTTTCATGTTTTATGCAGGAACCACGAGACAGCCACTGGAATGCAGCCAAAAGAGTTCTTCGATATATCCAAGGAACAAAAGATTTTGGTCTTCTTTACACAAAGACTAAAAACTTTGTACTTGGTGGATATTCAGATGCCAACTTTGCTGGAAGTATTGATGATCGAGCATCAACATCAGGTTATTTAATGAATATGGGGTCAGCAACAGTATCTTGGAGTTGTAAGAAGCAAGCTACAGTGGCCACTTCTTCAACAGAAGCAGAGTACATTTCAGCATGGGAAGCAACATGTGAAATTGTTTGGTTACGCAGAATTTTGCAGGACTTGGGCATTTCTCAGGCAAAAGCTACAACATTATTCATTGACAGCCAGTCAGCCATCAAACTTGCCAAGAACCCAGTTTTTCATTCAAAGACAAAGCATGTGGACACCAAGTATCATCATATCAGATCTCTCATTGCCAAAGATGTCCTCAAGCCAGTTTATTGTCCTTCAGAAGATCAGATCTCCGACATTTTCATGAAACCGCTTGGCAGAATAAAATTTACTAAGTTTAGGGATGAACTTGGTATCTGTTGTAATGTATCTTTGGATCATAGGGTGAATGTTAGATGATCCAAAAATAAAATATTATCATAGGTTATAAAGTTGGAATAAATTAATAATTATTATTCTAGAATATTTAATTATTTAATGGAGACATTTAGAATTAGTATATTGTTGTAACAAGATATGACTCTACAAATGTGTCGTATCTTAGGCTCTATTTTTGGAGATTTGTTAGCAAGTTGTTTGAATAACATTTATTGTAAGTGGACACTTGTTATTTAATAAGTGATCCATAATTAGAGGTAGTTAGGACATTTTAGCTTATAAATAGCTCATTGCAAGAGTGTTTTGTAGTTCGGGTGTAAACTCTTGCAAAATCAATATGTAATTTTTTTTATTTTTTTTTTATTAATAAAATTACGTGTCTGAGGACACTTCTGCCATTAGCTTTGTCATTCCCTTTCCAACCTTGCTTAGACTCATTCTTACACTTCGACTGCTCATAACAATGCTTCAACTTTCCAATGACTTCCTCCAACGACTAAGGCTCATGATACTCAATCCGATCCTTGAATGCTAATGGTAGCCCACTGATAAATCTCTAAAATTTTGTCTTCTCATCCTTAAGATAAGGCACTTACCTCAAGAACTCTATGAACCTAGTCGTGTACTCCTCATTTGCCATAGATCTCATCTTCAACTCATATAACTCCTTGGACTTACCGTCATATTAACCTTGTGACAAATACTTTTTTCCAAAGTGTCTTTTGAATTCATGCCAACTCAAATCCTCTGTCATGATGTCTCTAACACGTTTCACATCTTCCCACCAAATGTTCGCTTTCATTTTGAGGTTGAAAATAACTATCTTGGCCGTCATGTTCTCTGTATAGTAATGCAACTCAAATAACTTCTTCATTCCAAGCAACCATGCCTCTGCATCATTCGGTTTCTTCAACTCTCCATCGAATGTAGGTGGCTTGGCTTTATTGAACTCATCCTACAAGGATCCCCTCTCACTCCTCCTATAAGGATGATAGTGATGATTACCATGATACCTGTTTGAACTAGAACTATAATAGAACCCATAGCCACTGCCTCTCCAGTCACGTGTATCCAAGAACTACCATCTTTGATTGTGTTATTTTTGTCAAACGTGTGCCCACCATGAGACCTGCTACCATATCCCCCATTAGTACTTTCCTCCTGCTCATAACTGATCCGTGGTTATCCTTGTCTCTTGAAGTCTGACAAAATTTGAAGGACCATTGAATTAACCTCTTATTTTTTTCCTGTGCCCTGACAAGTCTTTCCTGTGACTGAATGATCCTGTCATTATCTTCCTTGGAACTTCTATTTTTTTCCCTTTAAACTTCTTAAGGTATCTGCTATGTAAGGAGAGTACCCATCTCTTGGTTGCTCATTTGATCTATAAGGAGAATCTCGTGAATTGTAATCCACCATTCTGCTAGTCATCTATGATCTTCTATCTCCAAACATACCATGTTAGAAAACCAAATATAAACATAATCAACATACTTGAGTGAATTTTTGGGGAGGCTATCTCATCTTCAAAATCAGTCCATATTAGCATGATACATATATACACAATCACATGAAAATGTCGACATCATGCATGATAACACTAAATGCATACAATGATGTCATGCATGATAACTAAAACCATGAAAATGCATGCATAACGACATGCATCTAGCTCATACAGTCCAAGTATTTGAACCATGCTCTGATACCACCTTGTGACTCCTCCCACATTTAACTGGCATGATAGGGTAAACATGAGCTAAGGGCTATTATGATATGACCCAACCTCCTAAGTCCAGTTAAGGAAGTGGATTCAACAAATTGAAACCTTACTAACCTTCCTCAGGAGCTACAAGACCCCCAAGAGCTAGACCACCACTCTAAGTGCCCAAACCTTGAGCTAATCTACTTTTTAAGTGACATGGTCAAGGGATCACTAGGCCCAAAAAATCCCGCCAAAAACCGGTCAAGGGATCACTAGGGCCAAAACAAGCACATAAACAACCAGGGCTTCTTAGAGATTAAACTACCTCCACCCTCAGGTTTTACCGCAATCCCGCCAAAACCGATCAAGGGATCACTAGGCCCAAAACAAGCTTGGATGCCTAAGAATTTATTCACCATTACCTTGAGGAATTTACATGTCTCCACCCACCTGTTGAGGGTTTCTCGAAGATTAAACCACCTCCACCCTCAAGGCTTTATCACAATCCAGCCAAAACCGGTCAAGGGATTCCTAAGCCCTATGGGAATTTTCCTGAGACCACCTCACCCGATTCCAAAATATTCCGGTAATCCAAAGCTCAACAGATAAAAGAACCCCATCACACCATGGTTATCCAAAAATGGCAAGGCAAGGTTGAATCCACTATCACACTAGGAAAAACGCATGCCAATAACAACCAAAGAACCAAATACACAAATGCATGTACCATGCATTCACAAACCACCTAGGAAATCACACGTGCAACTTGTTACCTACAAACCCTCCTGCTGAAGCTACTTGATCCAACCTTCCTTGCTTGTCATTTTCTTTCCTTTGCTCATTCTTTTCCTTCCCTTGCTTTCCTTATCCTTCCTTTACTTGCTTGTTTGCCTTCTCGTCTTGGTGCTCTTCTCCTCTCTGAAACCAATTCCAAAGCAAAAATGACAAAAAGCCGACGAAATCTATGAAATTATCCTCAGACACCTTTTAATCATTGAGGCCTCTAATTTCTTCATTTTCCTCTATTTTCTCTTCAATTTTCCTCTCATGCAAACATGTGGCCTTTTATCTCTCTTTTTTCCTATTTCCCTTTATTTTCATAAATAAATGCCAATAAATACCTTTTCCCTTTCCAAAGCCTTTGCCAATTTCCTTTAGCCATAATAAACAACAAGTGATGCCCACTACGATGTTTTTCCCAACATTCAGCTTGGAATGTGTGTCCCATGGCCTTGGTCTTATTTTTCCTTTATTAACTTTATTACAAGAATTTTTAACTCGGCGCTGTTACAAAAAAGGGGAATTGTAGAGTGTTGATTTGGCTAAGATCAATAGAAGGGAGTAGAGCATGAGATCTTGACATAACCAGTTTTAGTCATGTTAAAGGAGACACATGGGACATCTTTATTGATGTAGGTTATAAAGTTGCACATTAGCATGGAGAGGATCTTATGACTCTTTCATTGATCATATTTGTGATCCACAATCAGGAAGACACTTGTTGTGATGATGATTGAGACTTACCCTAGAGGAGTGGGCTCAACATTCAATTAGAGGTTGCCACATAGTAGGCCAAAAATGCACATTACAACCCAAATACCACACAAAAATTTAGTGTCGTGGGAAAACAAATTAAAGAGCGATGGGAAAGCTAGCTAGATTAGCGAATCCAATGCATGATGGATTTTACATGTGAGTCTTAGTGATGCACATAAAGGAAAAATCGTATATGCCAACAACATTATTATACAAGTTTGAATACACGATAATGAACAAGGCCCATTTTCTTCATAAAAGTTGAGTTTACTCTTGGGGACATAATGAAAGGAATCTGATAGTAATAAGCATGTAAAGTGGGACTTAAGAGTGATCAACATCCACAACTAAATTCATGAAAAAAACCTTTCTTATATAATATGCCTTGCATTAAGAGAAATGATATGTCATATAATATAATAGTAACATATTAAAATAAAATAAAAAATAAACTTTATAATACAATTTAGGAAAACAAAATATTAAAAAACAACCATAATTATAATAAATATACAAAATAGAAAATTAAACTAGCATAACTCTATAACTCTATTTTAATTCATATTTTTTTAATCATTTAAAATTTATTTCTTAATTAATATACCATAAAAGACATAATGAAAGAAATCCAGAAAAAACCATAAAAGTAATAAACATATAAAGTAAGAATGGAAGAGTAATTAACATAGACAATTAAATACATTATTTTATACAAGACCAATAAACAAGAATTTTCATAAAAAAGTCTTTATCTTACATAATATTCATTGCAATTAGAAAAATGATATATCATACAATATAATGATAATAAATTAAAATAAAATAAAAAATAAAGTTTATAATATTATTTAAAAAAACAAAACATCAAAAAACAACTATAATAATAATAATAATAAATATATAAAATAGGAAAATAAACTAACACAACTCATATATATATATATATATATATTTTTTTTTTAAAGCTATTTTGATTTCTAGTTTTTTCTTTGCGGGTACCAATGGACTATTACAAAAAATTTCTTAATAATAATACTTTTATTTACCATTAATAAAATTGTAACTATTATTTAATTCTTTTTAAATTTAACTTAATAAATAACTAATTTCAATTTTATTTTATTTTTTATAAATATAATTTTACTTTATTATCTTTTATATTTAATAATTTAATTTCTCATTTTAATACTCTTTTTTATAAGCTTAGCAATCTATATCTTCATTATGTCCAATATATCAACCCTAGGACAAGGAATTGTACTAGTATCACCATTTATCCAAGACCCCATGCACCACATACTTTTTATTTAAACTTTAATATATAATAATAATAATAATAATAAATTTTTATTATATTAATTAATAAATTTCTATTGAATTTGGCATAATACTTTTCAATTGTGAAATGATTGAGTTAGCAAAAATATTCCATAAACTTAAGAAAGTAGGTCATTCAACAATTTTTTTAGCAAATTACATAAATAATAATAAAATTATTAAAAAAAATTCTTCCATCCTCCATTTTTGTTACCCAGTTATGTTGTCTTTAACCATCCACTCTAGTTGCTACACATGTTTTAAATCACTCAAAAGTAGAGAGTCCCCATAAAATTGTAATTGAGTACATCATAAATCTATAAGTGAGTACATCATTTTTTCCATAGAAAAAAGTATATCAAGATTCTTAATCTATAAATAGGCTTTGGTACAATGCCATGGGCTAATATCATAGCTTATCCATACTATTTGCCCATAAAAACCACAATTCACTTCATATGATATTGGTTCATATGACATTTAATTTAATTAAAAAGAAAAAAAAAGATAAATATTTTGAAAATAAATTTCAACTTTGATTTGTGTATATTACCATGAATATTCTAAAATATTTTATGAAACTTCAATCCGTATCCTTAGTATTCACTTAATATTATGATTTCCTTAATTTTGACAATATTAAATGTATCATAAAATCAACATTTTGATTTTATCATAAATTAATGTTTATCTATATTTATTAATCATTTAATTTATAAATTAAATTATATATATCAATAATTTATATTTATATAAAAATATTTATTATTAATAATTATAATTATTCATGTATACATGAAATTAAAAAGCATTATTTTTTTATTTTATTTTATTTTTCTCAATCATACACATATAATTTATAAATTTCATAATCAAAATTCTATCATTAAAAATGTTTGAATTAGTTACACGTTCAACTCTATTGAAAAACATGTTCAACATATATACCTAGCTTTTCTTAAAACACATTAAGTACATCAAGATTCTATTTGATAAAAAAACCCACATTTCTTAAAGAGGTATTTGTATATATTATTGTGAAAATCATTGATTTGAACCATAAGATAAAATAACTAAAATCTTTGTGTGACGATTGCGAAAAAAAAGCCAAGACGTAGTCAAATTAAAAAGACACAAAAAGCCCCAATGAGAAAACGCCGAGGATATACTTTTCTTCTGTTCCTACTTTATTGGAGGATATAATTGAAAATTTTAAAGTGTGGTTATTACTACCTGGACATACTTAAAAATTATCAATAATCACTCAAAAAATAGTGAAAAGATTCTTCAAGGCTTAAACGTTGGAACACCAATGCGATGAGCTGACGTGTAGCTTAGTTGGTTACCCATCGTTTTCATTACGCTGACGTGCATAGTGGTTAGTTATCCATCGTTCTCATTAAATTTAAAAATGATTAATAACGACGCTTTAATAAAATAGTTTTAAAAGGTTAAAAACATTGAGAAAAGCTATAATGTGACACCGACACCGAGAATGTCGACAGGGCCCGCGGGACCGACATCGATACGGGGCGCGGCGTTGTGGATTTAAAAAGGGAATTCCGAGAAGAGTGGGCTGCTTCAGGTCGTGGATTTAACACATGTTATTCGGCGGTTCTTACCATGCATGCGTTGTTCTGGCTTTTCTGCAGGAGCCTGCTGTCCAAGCACCAAGGAGTTTGCTGTCGAGGCAGGAGATAGAAAACTCCGAACTCCGTCTAAAGCAATGGGAGTGGGGAAATTAAGGAGGTTGGGCTAAAGTCTGTTCGGTACTCTGCAGACTTTCTACAGAAAATATTGTGGGATTTTCTATCGAAAGAGTGTTTGAAAGAGGAATTTGATCTCCTGATTGAGATTTTAGGAAGCAGATTAAGAACTCGCTGCAACAGGAGCTTACAATCCGAGTCTCTCTTCCCTAAAGCGAGGGTATCCTATCTTTGCTGCGAGCAGACAAACTGAAACCGGTTCATCGACTGGCACTGAAAGGAATGCTGCTAGGTAAATAGGGTGCATGGTAAAATAGATGTTCCTGTGCTTTCTGGTAGTTGATTCACAATATTTTCTATCGAAGGAGGGTTTGAAAGGGGAATTTGAGGACTCTGATTTTTAAATATAAGTGGAATTTCAAAACGTCAGAGACTCACAGGAAGAATGTCCAGGGAAAATAACAGAAAGCATGAGGTCGAGTCTCACCAGCAGCATCCAAACCATGAATTCCGTAAGGAATAGAATCTGGAAAGGATGTAAGGCGAGGTGATGGTTCCGCTGCTCTAGCTGCTACTGGTGTTTGCTTTCCTGTCGCCGGTGGCTGTGATGCTTAAACGGGTGCTTCTACCTAAAATGGTGCTTTGGCTCGGTCACCTGTAGCATCTGTTAGTGGATTAACTGCCCATGGAGGTGAGGAGTGTTTTTTCTATGTAATGAGAAATGATACGTAGCAGTATATGATGTGTTTTTTTTTTTGTCTATGTAATGAGAAATGATACGTAGCAGTATATGATGTATGGGGTATTTTTTTGAGCTTTTATTTTAGGGAATATGATTTGGAATGAATGTTGAGTATGTCGGTTTTGTTATCTTGGTTGGTCATTGCAGGCTTGCCTGGGTTACTTGTTGAAGAATTTAGGATTTAGGGCTTTGATTTCATGAGATTCTTCTTACTTGTTGAAGAATTTAGGATTTAGGGCTTTGATTTCATGAGATTCTTCTTACTTGTTGAAGAATTTAGGATTTAGGGCTTTGATTTCATGAGATTCTTCTTGCATGATAACTATTAATGTTTAGTATAATAACTATTTGATAATTATTAATGTTTAGCTTATTAGCATATTCTTTAACTTTATTCTTTAAAGTTAAAGTAAAGAATAGCTATCATAACAAAGAGACAAGAATACAAGATGGCTATCATAAGAAAGAGACAATAACACAAAGAGACAAGAATACAAGATGGCTATCATAAGAAAGAGACAATAACACAAGATGTTGCCTCCAAGCCAGGGCAAAATCTGTAAAACTCTTAAATCTCTTCTTTTAAAACTCTTAAATCTCTTCTTATAAATGTTTAGACGATGAATACCAAGACCTTGACAAAATAGATACAAGATTACCTCCAAGATGTTTGTCACTATCCTCTGCTCTGTTTGGTCCACAATTCACTGTACTCCTTCTCCTTATGTCTTCGCTGTCCAGTCACGGTTTTCGATTCCCTCTTTTCTCGGCTGCCACAGTTCTTCGTTTCTGTTGTTGTCTTGAGACAATCCTTCATGCTATTTTCTCGCTGCCACAGTTCTTCGTTTATGTTGTTGTCCTGAGACAATCCTTCATGTTCTTTGCCGGTTATGGCACTGATAAGACATGCCACCACCGAGAGTTGCACGCTGTCTTTGTATATATCTTATATGGTCCACCACCGAAAGCAGAACGTTGTTGTTGTATATATCGTATACAATCCACCACCGAATGCAGAACGTAGACACTTTGTAACTATTATTTTGAGTGCTTTTCAAATTAATGTATGATTAATTGTAAATTATAGCTCCAACAATAAGATATTGATTTGTTTTTTAATAATTTTTTTTAATTGTTTAATTTTATAGGCTAGAGAAAGTGGCTAATGGAATAGCCTTTTTAATGCCTTTCTAATTAATGGTTTTTTTAGATATTGATTGAATTGTTATTGTGTTGGCTTCCTTGGATGTTTGAATTGTTATTGAGAACATCATTTCATAGTTTTGTATGGCTTTTTTCTCCCGTAGTTTAGTTTGATGTATTAAAAGTAGCCCTGCAAATGCTGACTCCACTATTCTACAAGAATTATTGTTTTGATAATTGAATTTTATGTGACTTTAAACTATAACATTTTCTATTGCAAATTAGATATTTAAGATTAAATTAATGTAATGTAATTTTATTTTCCCATTGTGCAGTTCAACCATCTTTGTGTGTGGCATTGGGATAATTGAAAGACAGAACCAGCTGACTCCACTATTCTACAAGAATTATTGTTTTGATAATTGAATTTTATGTGACTTTAAACTATAACATTTTCTATTGCAAATTAGATATTTAAGATTAAATTAATGTAATGTAATTTTATTTTCCCATTGTGCAGTTCAACCATCTTTGTGTGTGGCATTGGGATAATTGAAAGACAGAACCAAGTCTGGAACTCTTCTCGCCAGGTTATTCTATCCCTCCTAGGCGCTTCATGGTAGGTACACATTACCCGAGCCCCACCCTCACATAACCAAATATTTATTTTATTTTACATAAGATTAAATTTGATTGATCATTTTATTATTATTATTTTATTTTTCTACTCTAATTATTTATTAGTATTAATGTGATAGGTTTACATGACTAAGGTGGGATATTACCATGTATGTACTTATTTATTAATGAAAATGAGTAATAAATAATTGTTCACACCAGCCAAAAATTTAGTTATAATATGAAATTTTTGTGTATATTTAAGAAATTTACATATAGTATGAAACTTTGGTGTATCTTTAAGAGACACATTCAATTTTTTTCTTTTCTTTTTTGATTAAAAGTTATATTTAGTTTTATTCCTTTTTTTCCAAGAAAAAAGCGCAATTTTCATTAATAGATAAGAAAATTACATGTTGTATCATCAACATGTATGAGATGTAGTCACCAGGGATCAGATCAATCATAGTTCAATATTTACAATATCAGCATAATATTTACATAAATGAAACGATAAAACATAGTCCATTTAGTAACCAGAGCTGTAAATAAGCAAAAAGCAAAATTAAAAAGAATGATCTTTGAGGATCATTCCGAAGAGTTTCCATCCAATTCGATGAATGGACGATGGAAGAACTGGAAAAAGGCACCATCCCTGAATTCTTGAATCAGCCACTGCCCCCTGTTTTGCTGCGCGACCTCTTTGGATAGACGATCAATGACCACATTCCTTTCCTTGTGTATGTGAGAGCATACAATAAAATCAATTGTGATTTTAGAGTGATGACTTCATCCAGTAAACCCCCGAGTGTGTGCAAGTGACAATGATATGCAGAGTTGATCCAATTTATAACAAGCTGTGAATCCCCAAAAATCTGAATCTTGTGGCAGTTTTGTTCTAGAGCAAATATGAGAAGGTGTCTTAGGCTGTTGAGCTTTGCAAAGTTATTTGTGCCTCTCCCTATACCCACTTTGATTTTGAAAGAAAGATGTTCATTTATATGGACCACAACCCCACCCCCCCACAGCCCGCGGCCTGAGCCGAACCATCAAAATAAGCCCAAGGAGTGCTCTTATCTATAACTTCCGGAGTGATGACTCGAGCATGCTGTTGGTGAGGATCATCTGGGATCAGGTTGTAAGTGGCAACAATATTGTTACAAGTGGCTGGCCAATGGGTTAGAGCATCTTGGAAGATATAACAATTCTTGTTCAACCAGATGCCCCAGCTAACAATCAAAGGGAGTTTTTTGGCTTTTTGTGTTGCAGCCTCAGTCCACCAACGGTGCAAGGCATTTGCGATGTTCGGGCCTTCGCATTTGTTGGTAATGTTGAGAGAGGTTGTAATGTGAGACCATACTTGTACAACAACCGAACAATGGAGGAATAAATCGTCGATATCCTCAGCATTTTCATGGCAGAGGCAACATCTGGATGGACCATGACTGGCACATCGCATAAGGTTAACCTCCGTGGGTACTTTATTCGAAAGGATACACCACATGAACAACCACGTTTTGTGTGGAGCTTTTAGCTTCCATAGTGGGCGCCACCACCAGCATGTATCCCCTGGATCATGTGCAAACATAAGGGCAGCGTACCCATCCTTTGGGGTATATCGACCATGGGAAGCTGAGGCCCAGATGATCTCATCATCCCACGTCGATATTCTGATATTTGCTTCCTCCAGAGCTCCTATAAAACGTTGCCATATCCTTCTCCATATATTTGGGATGCCAAGGTCCCGAGAGTCCAACCAATGTTGCAGTGTCTAGGGAGGATGTTTGACATCAGCGATGTGGGCAATCTGGGTGATGCCAGTCACTGAAAGGAATTGTCGCAAAGCCAGAGGGAGAATGTGTGCATTCCCACATCAAGACCAGGCATCTGTGCCTAGTCTAACCTGCTCACTGTTCCCAATATGCCACGCCAAGCCATCCTTGATGATGCTTATTGACTGTGAGATGGCCTTCCAAATGATCGATGCACCGGATAAATACTGGTCGGGCCTTCGAATCCAATCAATTACAGCTAGTGGATGAATCTACTTATAATAGACCACCTCTTTCCATAAGCTCTTAGACTTGATAATTTGCCAACCCATCTTAGCTGCCAGTGCCCTTGCAAAAATATGGAGGTCTTTTATACCCCAACCACCCCATTTCTTAGGTTTTCCTATTTTGTCCCAGCGTACCCAAGCAAAAGTCCGCCCCACATTTTTCTACAACAAATTTGTTGAATCCTGTTGATAATACCTTTTGGAATCCAGGCAAGAGTCATCCAGTAAACCGGAATGGCCTCCAGCACAGATTTAATCAAGGTGAGTCTGCTAGCCCTAGAGATCCATCTCTGTTGCAAAATGTTTATGCGGCCTTCAATTTTTGCAATGAGCCAAGACCAGTCAGCAATACGGTATCCATTTGGATTAAGCTTGAACCCAAGGTATTTGAGACAGGTCTCTAGCTCTTGTCTGACGAAATCAAATTGTTGTAAAGCATATCTTTCCTCATTTTGGAGGCAAAACACTAAAATGATGGTGGATTTGTTGAAATTTGGCTCCATACATGTAGCTTTACAAAACAGTGATAGAATTTTCTTGAAACAAGTCGTATCACAGAAAGAACCATTTAAGAAAATAAGTACATCATCTACAAACAATAGATGAGAGAGATATGACACATGAGATATCAATACCCCTCCCAAAGACCCATTCGCACGAGCATTTATTAACAGTCTACTTAAACCTTCCATGATCAAAAGAAATAGTTGAGGGGACAGAGGGCATCCTTGTCTCAGGCCTCGTTCAACATGGAAAAACCTTGATGCAGCCCCATTGATAAGTATGCTATAGGATGCAGAAGTGAAGCAACACCTGATCCAATTAATGAAAGAATGAGGGAAGCCGATATGAGTAAGGATGAGCTGCAAATAAGACTAACTTGCATGATCAAAGGCTTTTGAGAGATCAATCTTGAGGATGATAGACTTGTTGTTTTTTTTTTATCGAGTGGAGACCTTCCTGAGAAGTCCCTATGGCTTCATGGATTTGACGGTGGCTAAGGAAAGCAAACTGTTCTTTGGATAACATCTTGATAAGAAAGGTTTTAGGCGCATAGCAATAATTTTTGAGATAATTTTGTAAATACAGTTGTAGAGGGAAATAGGCCGATAGTTGTCAAAGGAAAGAGGATTATCAACTTTTGGGATAAGGGCCAGAAAAGTCGAGTTAAACCCCTCATACATCCTGCTAGAAAGTCTGCTATCCTCTATGGCCAAAAGGAGATCAGGCCCAATGAACTTGGGAAAAGTAGTGTAGAATTCCATGGGCCATCCATCCGGGCCCGGACTCTTGTCTCTTTTGAAGCATTTCAATGCAACGTCAATTTCCCCTAACGTTACAGGCTCATTTAAGGCCGCCGCCTCTTCTGCCTCTACAAATCTAGGAAAGACCTCAGCAATTCGGAAGATATCAACTATGGAGGCTTCCCTAAGCGCCTTGAAAATATGAGAGAAATGTCTGATTCCCATATTTGCTAGTTGATTGAAAGTGCTGGCCTCCCTGCCAGTCTGGTCCTGCAACGCGTAGATAGTATTAGTATTTTTCCTCCCCTGGCATATTGTTGGAAAAAATTTGAGTTCTCATTCCCTGCCTTTAGCCAAATCACTCTGCTCTTTAAGCCCCATGTCTCCCAGGGGCCTTTAGCCAAATCACTATGCTCTTTAAGCGCCATGTCTCCTCTTTTTGTCTCAGCAGACGGATCTTTTCAGTTTCCAGTTTGATTAAGATCTCCTTTGATTCAGAGTTTGAGTAGCTAGTAAGCCCCGAGCTTTCCATTTGCTTGAGGACCCCTTCAATCCTTTGTAACTCGACCTCATCCTTTTGCAACTTTTTTCTTGCCGAGCTGATGGTTTTCGATTTTAATCGAGCCAGGTTACATGCAATAACTTCGGTCGGGGAGGCACGATTACCCAAACCATAGTGAGTCCAGGTCTTCCGTACTAATTTGTGAAAATCAGCTTCTGTGAGCCAAGTAGCATTGAATTTGAAAGGAGAGTTTGGTTTATGGTTGGAGTCCATAATCTCCATGAAAATTGGGGAGTGGTCGGATAAACCCCCGGAGCCCACCCATTGACGAATATGGTCCAACCTAGCTAACATAGTAGCCTTAATTAAAAAACGATCCAGTCTTCTAGCCAAAGCATCCTCCCCATTTCTTCTATTCCTCCAAGTCGGCATAATCTTTGTCGAATCAATGTTTAGGAGGTCATGAGAGTCCATTAGTAATTCAAAGAAGGCCGTTAAGGGATCAGTCTGAGCCCTGTTGCCCCAGGATTCAACGAACCCTAAAGAGAAGTTTAGGTCGCCTCCAATAATCAAATTTTTAGCCTACATGAAATTGACATTCAACAACCTTTCCCAATGAACCTCCTTGCTATGACAAGGTCCATAGATGTTAATGAGTTTGAGGGGCAGATCAATATTGGGGGAGATGAGGTCAGCTCCCAGAAACCCCTCACCCCCGCAGATGTTGACCACCCTTATTGATTTTTTGTTGAACCCCAAAGCTCAACCTCTTGATATCCTCCTCACATCCAGAAAATGAAAAACCCAATCTGGGAGTATTTTCAGTGGGACATTGTTAATGGAAACCCCATCACCTAGAGTCTCTTGAAGAAATAAAACATCCAATCGCTCCGATCTACACAGCCTCTTTAGAGCCAATTTTTTGTCCGGGCTGGCCAAACCTTTGCAGTTGAAACAGAGGCACTTCATGGGTTAACCCTGGCAGGGTTTTCTTTTGCTCTAAGGACCCG
The DNA here is from genome assembly GCA_031772625.1 of Pinus tabuliformis. NCBI lineage: Eukaryota > Viridiplantae > Streptophyta > Pinopsida > Pinales > Pinaceae > Pinus > Pinus tabuliformis. The sequence goes on from CM062816.1 coordinate 535,935,647, forward strand.
GTCAATAGGAGTTTGAACGCCCGATGCCACCTCAATACCAACCCGTCTGATGGCTTTGGATAAATGAGATTGTCTACCCGTAGGAATCTTCAAGGGTATGGATGGGAGAGGGTCCTCATCCAGGCCAAAGGATAGGGTCCTGGGAATGGGTAAGGATCTCAAGTTATATCAGTGAGAACCACTAGAAATAGATCTCTCCCTAGAGACTATAGGGAGAGGGTCTAGAAGAAGGGTCGGGGAAGAGCAGAGAGGAGCAGGAGGAGCAGAAGCCACAGGACAATTTATGGAGCACAGATTGCTAGCCCTAGTGCCTGAACCTAAAACAATCATAGATGGTAATGCAATACTAGATAAACGACAATCTTGAGAAACAAGGAAAGAGGGAGGAAGAATACTCGAAAATGGTTCGGTGCCCCTTGATCGTGATTTGGTGACCGACGCCTCGGAGGTCCAGGAGTTCGTCTGTTATGTCACCGCAACTGTATCACTCCGACTCGGCAAGGGCGCCCCTGTGAGCACCACCGGTGAAGAATCCGCATCTGCGCTTGTTTGGGTGTTCGCAGATACATAAGATCACGGAGGTTCCAGCTGTTTTCCTGTGATCAGAGGATAGTCTTTGTATAGGTGACTAACCTCATGGCACCACCTACATCAGAAAGGAATGCCCTCATAGTCCAGAATCTGCCACCTGATAATCTCACCGATCTGAAGCCGGTAGCTCTCCACCAAACCCTCCCGGGTGTCCAAGTGCACAAGTATTCTGGCAATTGCTAGGCATCCAATTTCTTGGTATGATCTGTCATGGTCCAGATACACACCCAGGTCATCCCCAATGCACCTAAAAATTTCCTCTGCCTAGAATTGCAGAGGGAGTCCAGGAAGACGCACCCAAATCGACCCCACCCCCATGTTTTCCTTCTCCGGATCGAAGAGTGGTGACCATCTCTTGAGTAGGACCGACATCATCTATATATGCCAATAACGAGTCAAGACCCAGTTGACAGGTTTTGGTTGAGGGAATATGAGAGCGAACCAACCCCTAGACATGGTGAGCCCCACAGGGAGTTTCTCCATCAGATGACCCTAGACCTCTGCTGTCCACCTCTTTAATATGGCTGGAGTATAATTTCAGCCATGGACCCTACCCACCAGAACAATACTCTCAGTTAACGTCACTTGGGCCATACTGATACCTTCCCCGAAAACCAGAAGTTGATCGCTCTCCCGAACCTTTGAGGATTTTGATTTCCCCCCCACTAGGTCTAATATGCGGGCTTAAGGGTTGCTGTTCTCCCTCCGCTTGGAGATTGTCATCAGAGTCAGAGGTTTTGTTCTCCTCCGGCCCTAGTTCTTGCTGTTGAGTTGGGGTAGCATTGGATGTGCTCTAGCCACGAAATTTGGTGGAGAGGTTGGGGCACATGAGATCTCCAATACCCAGAAAGGGTTTGGGCAGATTCTAAACAGATCAGGAGATATTAAAATAATTAATATTTTTAATGGAGTTCCTAAGTCTAAACTTAGGGAAAGTAAAATATTAATGTGTATTAATATAAATATGAGTTAGAATGGTCCAAAAGACATGGATCAAGCCAGATCTAATCTTTACTGTTGATTAGGGACTTAATCTCGCCGTTGATATGTCAATAGGAAAAGTATAAGAGGAGGCTTGAGGGTCACTTGGAGAACACACCAGAGTGATCAATCATTCTATTCTCTAGAGAGGGGTTTGCTAAGAGAGATAGAATTAGTGATCAGGAGTTGCAGCTGAGGGGCATTGAGTACAGAGAGACAAAGAGGTAGAGATAGTGTCGGGAGAGCAGTGCAGTAGCCGGGGAGAGTGATGCAGAGCCAGCTAGGGCTCACGCAGGGCCACGCAGAGGCATTCGTGAGCTGCAAAGCCTCAGAGAGGCTAGCGTTGCTGACGCAGAGGGCCAAAGGGCTAACACAAGGCCTCCTAAGGCTGACGCAGACCCATCCGGGGTGACACAGGGCCAGCGCTTGGTAGAGGGGCTGATGCAGTCCAGAGAGAGGCTGACGATGGGGTTTCTGGGGCAGATTGGTGCTGAGTAGCTGCTAAAAGGATTATCCGGGGTTTCAGCCAGGAGATTTGTCAGAAACTGAGAGGTATTACTGCCAAGGAAATTCTCTGCTGGGTAGGCCAGTTTCGGCACCCAGATTGTACTCTGATATTACTTAATAAGAAAACCCTCAGATAGCTACACCGGTTTTCCCACATTGGGTTTTTCCGGGGACATTAGTCCAAAAATAATGGTGTCATATGGTGTGATTATTTCTGTTTCCTTTAGTTGCTGATCTGTAATATGTTGAGCATGCACTAGTGTTTATTTTCAGTATTTACATTGTAAATAACTTGTTAAGTAACATAACAAGTAGGTAGGAATAAATCAGATAAAGTGCATGAAGGATTTCTAACTAAGTAGACTTAGAAACTTCAACACTTGCTGGGTGATACCGTTGAAACACCCCAAAGTGCAAGCAGTGGATGCAAAAACTCGAGGTGGGAAATCTTCAGCAGAAACCCCATGTGCGCTACGAGGTTGATTCAAACCCCCTGCTTGGCGGCTGCCGTTCCACCCACTTCTCCCACTGCCACCCCCCTGAATTCCAGAACATTCTCAGTACCTTGCCGTTCATGTGCCCAGGACAGCAACTCAGAAGGTGACGGGATATTTAGAAATGGCGTTTCTGATACCTCTCCCAGGTTGAGCAAGCCTTCAAACACCACGACAACCAGTTGTGTAAACCCTAACCCTTGTAGGGTAACTTCCATATCTTCCATTAAGGAGGAGAAAACCGCAAACTATGCATCCGATGGAGAGTTTGGTTTTGGTGCAATCCTACCACGCAACAAGTGTTTATCTTCGACCCAGATTTGCATGGGTCCATGGTATCGGAAGAGTAGTCTAGGAGTTCTTCATCCATTCATAAAAAAACGCCGTTTGTGCAGCCCCGGTAATTGTTCCGAGCAGGCAAAGTCAAAATCCCCCCTGACAGGCGCTAACTTCGGTTGATGTCCGCAAAAACCCCAAGACAGTCGTTTCCCTGTTGAGTCTTTAGACCTCCGGAAACCCACTGGTGGAAACCACGGTAATAATCCCAGTCAAGTTTATTTAGTTATTTTAAAAGTTTAAACATTTAATAGTTTGTCTCAAATTATAGATGATGAATGAAAAGTTACACTAAAGGGTTAAATTATTGGTTTGTTTTTATATAGAAAATTAATTTGAAAAAATATTTTATTGTACATGTTAATACAATTGATTTGCATATTTCTTTTGCATTTTTCATTCCCTATAAATTCTTGTAAAGATTTCGTTATTGGATTTTGTTTTTATACTTTGTGATGTCATTTACATTAATGTCCAATGTTTTTTTCTTAATACTTTTGAAGATTTTAAAAGAATATTTTAAGGGTCTAACTAGTTGATATAGCAACATGTACTAATCAATTGGGTTTAGCTTGAGTGATTGTGTGATTGAGTGCTATTCTCTCCACTTGGGTTTTATTCTAAGTGACATGTCAAAACTTTGAGCTTCTACAAAATCCAATTTACCTTGAGTACCATCCTTGGAATGGGGGGAAGTGCTTGGTAGATTTTCCTAGGAAATCTATGCGAAAAAATAAATCATTTACTAAGTTATCACATGCCATTAACCTTCACATATAATACTAATTAAATATGTCATGCTTATGCCCAACAATTAATTTGATTTTGTCCACTGTTTAATTTGTGCTACTAAGTCATTAAAATGTGATGCCTAAATGCCCATGCTACGAGAGAGGTCTCTTTTAGTGCCTAAAATAGAGGTTTGATTACTGTGACAAGTCATTATATAAGTTTAAAATGTGTTTCTTACATGTGTATCCTATGAAAGAGGTTTGACCTCTATGTTAGTGCCTAAAATATAGTTGTGGATGCTATATCACAAGTATCCCAACTTGCAAACTAACTGAGCCTAACTTGATAAGTGTATTCACTTTCTTTTTCTATCTATTAAATTATATAGTTGTTGCTACTTCTTTTAGTTAAATTATATTGTTGCTCTCTTTGGTGTTTCATTTGTCTGTCTCTCATTAGATTATCCCATTAAGAAATTTTGTGTGATCTTAGGCCCTTGTGTTCTCAAATTATGAACTTGGTAGGCAATTAATATCAATATTTACTTGCCCCCAAGGGGCAACTTGATTGGTAATGGAAATGATATGAAGTCTTATGGAAAGTATGAGGTTTGAGGTTCAAATCTCCTTGATTTATTGTGTTGCCTCAAAATCTAACAGGCCTTGTGAGATGCCTTACAAGGCAAGAACTAGACTATGATGCAACAATGAGGTGGTTGCCATTGTCACCTTGACACTCCACTTCCTGCTCTTTGGTGGAATTTTAACACACAAGAGGCTTCCCAGTATATATCACCTAAAGGTATTCTAAGTCAATAGGATCAAGGTGATGTAATATTGACTGATCAAGGTATTTATTACTTGGATTAAGGCACTATTCTTTATGCAAAGGAACAATGCACAAATGAAGAAGCATAGAGAAGAGCACTTGAAGCCTAGGGTTTCAAAATGGGATTCAATAACAATGCATCTAGCCATACAAGCACAAGGAAAAAGTTTGCTTTAAGGGTATTATCAACAATATGGAATGGAAAACCTTTAACAAGCCCTAAGTTAAAGACTTTTTGTTGAACTAGGGTTTTCAAGAGGCCCTAAATTGCCTAAAGTTGATGATGCCAATGCTAATAAGTTAATTTTCACCAAGGGAAAAGCTAGATTTCTAGGTGATGAGGTCAAACAAGGTGAAATAATGCCAAATGAGCTCCAATGATGCCTTAGGATAAGGACAAGAGAGAGGAAAAAGGTAAAGTTTTCAAGGTTTTGATCATCAAAAGACATCCTAGTGTCTATTCCCTACTTGGGTAATGGAGTCTTAGAAATATTAACCATAGAGATATCATATTTTTGCATGGAGTAAGAGGGAAAACCCTAGTTATCTTTTTATGAGAGAAAAGTAAAAAAAGGCTCACTAGGAGGTTTTCTAGGGAGTTCAAGGATAATAGATTTAACATGCATCAATTTACCAAGAATTTCCAATAAATGTTTGCATTTAGACAAGGAACAAAATAAAAACCCTAGCAATATTTCATTACATGTAAACCATAAAAGACATGCAATGGAGTACTCATAAATTATCCAAGAACATGCCTTCTTTCAATCCCAAAAGGATGTCTCCACAACAAAAACTAGTCTCCAATAGGCAAAATCCACATAAGATTACATATCCTCAAGTAGTGAAGTGTGGCTAGGCTAAGTCAAGCTCTCCTGGAGAGGCCAAAATCCACAAGTGTGATGATAACAAATGAAATGTTATGCAACCAGATCACAAAACAAAAGAAAAAATAGTTCAATGACTTGAAAATTAGCCTCTTCGAGGGGGAAACCTCCTTTACAACACATAATTGAACAATTATTGGATGATACAAATGACTAGACCTCCTTGATATATTTAGGAGTCTAAGGGGTCACAATATAATTATAGCCTACATAACAATAATAATGTAAAGACACAACAATAACAATAGTGGATTTTTATGGGGCACAACAATAACAATATGGGGCTACATGGACACAACAATAATAAGAGGGGGCTGCATTAACAATAACAATAAAAGGGGCTACACTAGTATTATAAGGGCCTAACATGCCCCTCTCCTTCAAAAAAGTGTTGTCCTTAACAAGTAGTTCTGGATGCTTCTGTATAAAATTCTCATCCTCCCATCTGGAACCTTCAGCAGGTAAGTTCTTACACCTAATGAGATACCTGAAATTGATCGATTTTGTAGTTGTCGGGTTCTTGTTTCTGTGACTGATTTAGGCTTCAATATGATTTTTCCTTCTTCATCAAGTTCTGGCAATATTTTTTGAACTGGGAGCTCGTCACTGATAACTTTCTTTAAGCATGAAACATGGAAAACTGGGTGTACTCGGGAAGATGTAGGCAACTCCAATTTGTATGCCATAGTACCAATCTTTTGCAACACCTTGTAAGGACCATAGTACTTGGGTGATAATTTATTATCCTTCTTAGCTTGCTTGAGGGACATTTGTTTGTATGGTTGTAGCCGTAAAATTACCCAATCGCCTACATCAAAACTTGTTTCACTGCGGTGCTGATTGGCCTGTTGTTTCATTCGATTATGTGCTAGAGAGAGTTTATCCTTTAAGAGTTGGAGAACTTGTTGTTGATGCTCGATGTGATCTTCCACTTCTTGAATCTTAGAATTTTCCCTTCAAGATGATGTGATGGATGGTGGATGATATCCATAAAGTGCCATAAATGAGGTCATTTTTGCTATAGTATGGAAGGAAGTGTTATACCACCATTCAGCTAGAGGTAACCACTTGACCCATTGTGTTTGTTTATCAGATGCAAATCAACGAAGATATCCTTCCAAACATTTGTTCAGTATCTTAGTTTGCCCATTAGATTGAGGATGATAAGATGAGTTATGAGCTAATTGAGTACCAAGACAAGAAAATAATTTTGTCCAAAAATTCCCAGTGAAAATGGGATCTCTGTCACTTACAATAATCTTTGGGTTTCCATGTAGCTTTTGAATTGTTTCCATAAATGCAGTGGCAATTGTATTAGCTTTAAATGGATGAGATATTCAGGGTAACTGATATTCCAGACGAGCATAGGATTGATGTCTTCATAGGGACTTTAAATGATAACATCCAACATGAGGTTCGCCTTTGGGAACTTGATTCATTGGAGAAGGCATTTAGGGTGAAAATAAAAGTTGAAAGCAAAATTATGGCAACAAGGATGTCTACCACTCACAACTATAAAGATGAAAGTGTTGTTTCCCCTAGCCTTCCACAACCTACAAGGTTGACACCACAACAATTGGAGCAAAAAGAGCAAAAGGGCTTTGTTACAGTTATTATAGAAAATACACTAAAGGTCATAAGTGTGTTGAGAAGAAATTATTTTACATAGATTGTGAAAAGGAGGAAGAAAAGGAACAAGAAACATCAAAAGAGGAGGATATACACCAAGAACCAACCCCAGAGAAAGAAGAAATGAATCCGACCATATCTTGTAATGCATTTGCGGGAATTACCACTCCTCAAACTCTTAAGATAGAAGGATATATCAAGAAAAAAAGGTGATAGTGTTGATTGATTCAAGTAGTACCCATAATTTTATTTATTGTAATATATCCAAGGAATTAAATTGCTTTCTATATCCAGCACCAGAGTGTCAAGTGATGGTTGCAAATGGAGGAACTATAAATTGCTCTGATACCAAATGTTATGCAACCAGATCACAAAATAGAAGAAAAGATAGTTCAATGGCTTAAAAATTAACCTCTTCGAGGGGGCAACCTCCTTTACAACACATAAATGAACAAATCTTGGATGATACAAATGACTAGACCTCCTTGGTATATATAGGAGTGGTCACAATATAATTAGATAATAGAGCGACGAGCCTACATAACAATAATAATACAAGGACACAACAATAACAATAGTGGGCTTTTATGGGGCAAAACAATAACAATATGGGGCTACATGGGCACAACAATAACAATATGGGGCGACACTACCAATAACATTAAAGGGGCTACACTAGTATTATAGTGACCTAACATGAAAAGAGGTGATTCTCTTTTTATATGAAGTCTATCAACTCTAATAATCCACTAAAGCCTAGACAAGTTTAATTTGAGTGGACATAAAGAAAAATTCGGTTACAAGCCAACCCACTAGCTCAACAATAAAATATGCGAATAAATGCCCACATGTGTGAGCTGTAAGCCTCTAGAAAGCATGAAATTGTGCCCTTTTAGGGTTCAAGATGCTCCAAAAGGTCATTGGAAGGGCTAAAGAGTCTCCAACCATCATGATCAACCTCAATTTGAGGAAGGGTCCTCAAATGAAGCCTCAAAGCATCTCCATGTGTCCAACAACCAGTTGTGGGTGCCCTGTGTCATCTCTATCGGTGCTAAGTAGACAACGTAGTGTACTCTCTCTCTAGCCCTGGGGTTCCATTAGGTGCAACAAGCCCTCCTCAATCTTCCAGGGGGACAACAATCCTCATCTCGACTTTGGATCAATGTGTGCCCATCAAGTAGCGTTAAGGCCAAATTGGGGGCATGCTGGGTCCACTGGTACATCATCAAGAATCCTTAAGCAAGGGAAGCTCAATGTTCTGGCATCTGAGGGTGCTTCGGGGTGTCCATCAATTGCCAAAATGATCTAAGAGCCCAATGCTCTCCTAAATAAGGACAACACTACATTCGCAAGATTATCATGCTCCTCCAGAAGTGTAGTATGGCTTGGGCATCATGTGGAGTATGTGCCATCAAAGGCCTCAACTTCTTTGGAACCACCTGACAAAACCATCTCAAACTCAAGTGAAAGCAACCATTCATTAGAGACCACAACCATAGATGCATCTAGGTGGACCATACTTAAGTGTTAAGGGCATAATAATACTTCAAATCATGATCACCTTCAAATATCTAATTAACTAGACAAAGTCCTCATAAAAGTTTTTCCTACCTTTGTAGGGGTGGTTAAGTGATCAACCCTATTAGGTGCTTGCAACCCCTAAGGGGAGGTGGCATTTCCAAAGTCAACCCTTCAATCCATATGTGTTAGTAAGAATAGGTGGCAATGTAGGGGAAAGACTTCATTTCCAAGCGCCATGATCAATGGACCAACTAGTGAGAGTCCACATCCCGAGTGTATAGATGTAATGGAGGGAGCAATCATGGAGGCATGAGTTACCCCTCTCGACTTGCTTTTTCCACCCCTTTGGTGCGCCTTTCCTTTTTTTCATAATGCTTTTTAATGGTGCATAGCTCAATGATGAAGACTTGCTCTTTATGACATATCATTTATTTTACCCCTTAAGATGAGTCAGCTTCTCGCTCATCAGTGTTGGGACATGCAAGAGTTCCTTATGACGATATGGAACATCAAGTGCTTAGGAACCGGGTGATGGCTAATGAGGAGGGTAGAGCTTATGTTAGGATTTTTCACACACGCTAACTTTTGTCTCGACCATCTTTTGCATTTTAACTTTTCATTTTCTTTTATTGTGACCATCTTATGATTTATCATTCTTTTAGCTGCATCAACCTTAAGGGACAAGTCTCTTAGTCAAACTCAAGGATGTGGATATTGGAGTGCCAAATCCCAATGAACCTATGATAGTTAACCCAAAGGGTGGAGATGTTATCAAATAAATGATGTGACATGGAAGGTGTTAAGTATGGAAAGGGTAATGGACACACTACTTTAATCCAAGTTTCCCAAGTAGTGCCCCTCTGATCCTAAGGTGTTAGAGGTCTCACTAGACTAGGGCTAAAAATTAACCCCCTTGGTAATGTGAGAGGACAAGTTTATAGTCAAGATTGGTCAATTATCCTTATTACCCCTTTATCTGTTTAAAATGCCCAAAATAAGAAGTAAAAGTACTCGATTGCATAATGGTCAAAATATTTGTCGAGTGGTAGCCCACCCTTATTCAAGAGGAATGTCAGATGGTGAGAGGTGCATGACTGGTGCAAATGATGGAGAAAATTGGCATATCATTGTTAATGAACAATGTGTAGGGCTATTGGTTGGGAAACGTTTTCCCCTATGGGGTTTACCCATTATGGTGGGGAATACCTGTCTTACCTAATCAATCATTGAGTCAGGGGCAATATATTTGTTAAGGAGGATCTCCCTCCACAAATTGGACTCGAAAATGAAATTCCAAAGGATTGAGCTATAAGTCACTATCCAAAAAGATGGGCATGCTTTAGGTCCCATCCTCCCCATCCTTTTGGAAGGGCAATCCTTTTCTAGTTGGCCAAATGCAACCCTCTGTACTCCCCACGACCTCTCCAAATATAAGTAAAACATAACTTCCTTATCTTTTTTATGATACCTTTTGGTATGTACATTAAGAGGTGCTAATAAATTGGTAGAGCTTCTAGAAATGATTTGATCAATACCAACCTACCTACTTGGGACGATCACTTATTGCACCAAAAATGAATCCGTTTTCCAACTTGACCAACCAACTAGTGCTAATTAGCTTTCTTATAATTATTTGGCTGGATATTAAAGCCAAGGTATCTTATCCCTTCTTCTCCATTTCCTCGAGCATAGGGTACTACGAACTCTAGCTAAGCCAAAAGATTGTCATCCGAAGAAAAAACATAAGCTATTGACTTATGTCTGTTCACCTCCATCCTAGAATCAAACAATATAGGTTTAAAATATCCATCACTATGCGAATTTCCCAAGGATTTCTAAAGCAAAAAAATAGAATATCATCGAGAAATAATATGTGTTATTAAAACATGTCTGCCAACCAGTACACCCCCAACATCCTTCTTGCCTTTGCGTTTAGTAACAATATGCTCAACCACTCAGAAAATAGTAGAAATAAGTATGGGGACAAAGGATAAAAGAGGGCACATGTTAATGGCCCTTTAATTCCTATGAGATGGTTATTGAAAATGTCACTTGTTGTTTGTTGTTTGGATCTTTTCTCTTGGATATTTTGGGTTTTATGTTGAGTAGCTAGTGTTGTTATTGTTGGAAATGGCCTCTTTGAAGACATGTCTTTACCAATGAGAGGAGACTAAGCATGATGATTTTGTCCCTCCTTAGCCCTTGCTGTAATGTTGATATTGGGGAAGATTTATGTTTTAATAAAAAATGGCATAGGCTAATGTCATTTCTAATCCTATGAGATGGTTATTGAAAATGTGACTTGTTGCTTGGGCTGTCCATTTATTTAAAGGTTGTCTTTCTTGGACCTTTCCTTTGTCATCTCATGGTTCTTCCTTTACTTTAACATCTTCTTTGTGTTGCACGTTATTTTGACTTTAACATATTCATTGCAACGGTGCATCTATAAATAAGGCACTCACTCACTCTCATATAACCTAAAATTCATTTAGACTAGTCATGGCACTTCAATGTTTGGCTTGACTACATCTTCACATATCTTCTATTGGAAAAGTAACTAGGTTTGGTCTTCATATTTGTCTGTCGTTATACTCATGTCATTATATAATTCTTATGTATTCTTCAAAAGAAGAAAAGGAAGATATTTATTAAGCATGGGTTTCATGCCCAAAGATATTTGTCAATAGGTCAAAGCACCCATTGAGTGCTTCTAGGTTTTTGTCATGAGTCAAGGACTATGTCATTGTGTAAATGACCCACTTGGGCAAGATTCTGGAATAAGTTGGCCCTATAGAGGCCTATACGACCCTCCAAAAGACTATAAATTAAAAAAGAATTCAACTCATTTGAGAGACATACATATTGAAGTTCGATCTGAAGTGTGAGGGTGAGAAAAGGAAGTACGAAGGTCCAGGAAACAAGAAGGAAGGTCAAGCGAAGAAAGGAAGTATGAAATTAGGCTTATTAATGCTCCCATGTACAAGAATCTAGGGTTTCTGGACAGATTGTAGGACCAAAGATTGCAAACTTGATTGCAGATCCATAGTTGTAGGACCGAGACATTGTTTGGGGCAGTTTGAGAAGGGTTTTATCATCATTGATAGTGGAAGACTTTCGCTTGGTTGGAAGTGATCTTGTTGAGGGCTGACTTGGTGCTTGGAAGGGTTTTTGACTTTAGTCTTTGGTTTTGGAGCTCTCATTTTGGATCTAATTCTATAAGAAGTGGATTGTTTGGGCTTTCCCTAGATTGTGGGGTTTTTGCCCTAGCGTGGAGCCGATATCTTGTGTCTATTGTCTCTTGTGATCTTCGTGTTTATATTGGTAATTGTTTGATGAAGAAAAGGAACACAAAGAAATTAAAATGAAGCCAACAAAGTTCACAAATAATTCTCAAGCTAAGGGAAATCAACATATAATTCATTGCCTTTGATTTTCCAACATGGTATCAGAGCTAAGGTTGACAGAAGAAGGCTTGAAGATCGTTGATGTTGGCATAAGTTGAAGATACCTCCAATGGAAAAAAGATAAAATGACATATTATAGAAGATTTTGGCAAGCATTCAAATATAGTATTGTGATTGAAGTAGTAAGAGGTTTCTCCACAAGAATTACATTCTATTCTTCAAAGATCTACTTCTGTTCTACAATTTGAAGGATCAAATTACAAACATTCCAAAGGGCAATGTTTTGAAGGGATTAAAGATAATCAAAAGATATGTAAGGTCTGGAATCCGAGTTTTGAGGTGATAATTGTGGAGCTACAATTCAAGACCACAGTTAGCTTGCTTATGGAATATGACGACTCTTCGAAGATATGATGAAAATGCAAAATCCATAAAGCAATAATTGATGAGAAAACACTACATCTATACAATGATCCAAAGCTGGAGGCCTTTTGCTTGTCGCAAAGGGAAAAACTTTGACACGTAATGTCTCTAAGAGAAATCATATGCATGACTACTCAAATTACTTTCTTTGAGCTAGACCATAACAATGATCTTTGGGTTAAGCTTGAAAAGACAAACTACTAAGAAGAGTATAATACTATACATCCAACAAGAGTAAATATCTCCTTAAGAGAACCTCACATACCTTAGATGAGCAGAACTAAACAAGAATAGAAGTAAGAACGAGGTTTTTGTCTTTGTTTTTTTGATATTGGTTTGGGACAGGTTAGAGGAAAAGCATTCGAGTTGAGAGCCTAACCGCTGAACCAGGAAGTTGAGTTTGTATCTCTGACATGAAATGATGAAATGTTTCATAGCGCCAAGTTGTTAGAACATCCTTATCTCTGTTCCTTGAATAAAATTAGGGCTGAAAATCTAGAGATAATCTAGTGTAGGACCAAGTTGCAATAGGGTTGTTGTAGGGTTCTTGTGCTTGGTTTGAATGCAGGCTAGCAGGCCGCATAAATCCCTGGGTAGAGCGAGGTTTTCAGAGAGGGACGAAGGTAAATAAGGAGACCGTTAAGAAGGTTTCAAGGGTGCTTGGTTCATAGAGGAAGTCTGCTAGGTTGGAACGTTGTTCTTAAAAGAGCTGGCGCAGGAGTTTGAAGATCATCCAAAGTGTGAAACACCACAAGTAATTTTGTGTTGAAATCCGTGGAGGAATATCTTTGCAAATCTCTGTGGGAAACCAAACTGTTGTAGGTATCCTTTTGAGGACCAAAAGGGTGCAATAGTAGACTAGAAGTTGTCTTATGGACCAACATGTGGAAAGACTTGTTAGAAGAAGCGTAATCACAGTCCCTTGAGCAGTTGAAGGCCGAGTTGGAAGGACTGTAACAGTGGTTACAACATGCCCTAATCAGAGTTCTGGTTTCTGAAGCAAGAACACAAAACCAAGAACAAGAAGGACAATAGGAAGTTGAGAAACAAGGTATGTTTCTCTAATAGATTGGTTTGTTTGTTAATGAATGGTTGTTGAAAAGCACTCGTGGACTATTGAAAGGCCCAAGTACAATGATGTTTGAAGAATTAAGTCACTATTATAAGGCAACTATTATGAAGCCCTAAGGACAATGATTTCTAGAATTTAAACTTTGTTGTATGGGAAGATGTGTGAATTCCCTAAGCACATTGAATGTGGAAGTTATTTAGTATTGTATGAGCTATTGATGATGCCTTAAGTTGTGTGACAAAGGAGTAGCCTTGTCACTATGTAAAGACATTTCTAGAAGATCCTATGAACAATACAGCTTGTAACAATAGAAGTATTGTTGAAGGACAAAATTGCAAGTCCTTGTTCTAAAATATCAGAGATATAGGGTAGATCCTTTAAAACAGTTAGATTGTTGGACTGTATGAAGGCAGAACTAAAAACCCTAGTTTTGTGATTTGGAGCAACATATCAGTCATTTGGGGCAACTAGTTGAAGACCCTATGAGTTGGCAATCTTGAAGGAGTAGGATAGCAGCTAAAGGGCAGGATTATTTGTGACCATGAAGCTGTGTTGACTGATGGAGATTGATTGGAAAGGTCAACCAAGTTGTGGATTGGCTGACCTTGTGATAATCATTGTGTTGAAAGAATTGTGTGATGGACTATCTTCAAGGCAAGAATACAATGCAGGAAGTAGTGGAGATCACATTTAAAGATGAAGGTGAAGAACTCAAGTACATGATAATGATTTGTTAGGAGGCAAAGTTGGAGCCCTTGAAATTGTAAGGTGATCAATCTTTAGTAGCAAGAGGGTTGGTAAGAGGAAAGCTACAATTACAAGTAGCTGATGCAAGAGAAGTATGAGTACTTTTCACACAAGCTAAGGATTGTTGATGAATTCTCCCTAGTTGAGAGGGAGTGAGCAAGGATTTCTTCTTGCAGGTTGAGAGTGAGTATGGTTGGACACTAGTTCTGCCTGTGTTATGTACTAGGCTAGGACTTATAGCCATAAGTCTATTGCATGCATAATGGATAGTGATAATGATGATTTGATTTAGCTTGATTCTCCTTGTGTCAGGTACTGTGACGAATTAGGACTGATATTCAAAGTCAAGTACATGGACATCAATAAGGAGAATGATTGATTGATGAGAATCTTGAATAGACATTCTTGAGTCATTTAGTGCGATGGATTAGGATGGAGATCCTAAGTCACATGGACTTGGATAAGAATGGTCCAATGGATAGACATTTCCTTGAGGGAAATGGTCTGGTGGTAGATATACTCTAGGTATCCCAGGTGGAGTATGTACCTTGGTGAGGTAATGTGGTGTCCCGTGAAATGCCTCCCAACATTTTGCTCTGATCTTGTGATAGATAGAGTGTACCTATGGAGGCCTTGCTAATGAAAAATGCTGACTTTTGTGATTTGATGCTTATTAATCTGGATCCCTTCTTATGAGAATATTTCCACTTGAGATGGACTTGTTGAGTCATTATGAATACCTCCCTAGTTAAGAGGGAGTGTTGGAAAAGTAACTAGGTTTGGTCTTCATATTTGTCTTTGTACTTATGTCATTATATAATTCTTATGTATTTGTCAAAAGAAGAAAAGAAAAATATTTATTAAGCATGGGTTTCATGCTCAAAGATATTTGTCAATAGGTCAAAGCACCCATTGAGTGCTTCTAGGTTTTTGTCATGAGTCAAGGACTATGTCATTGTGTAAATGACCCTTTTGGGCAAGATATAACATGCAGATAATCTAATTGTTGAGTCTAGAAACAATGAAACCTCCAAGCATTAAGTCGGCCCTGTAGAGGCCTATCTGACCCTCCAAAAGACAATAAACAAAAGAAGAATTTGACTCATTTTAGAGACATACACACTGAAGTTCAATCTGAAGTGTGAGGGTGAGAAAAGGAAGTACGAAGGTCTAGGAAACAAGAAGGAAGGTCAAGTGAATAAAGGAAGTATGAAATTAGTAATATTAATGCTCTCACGTACAAGAATCTAGGGATTCTGGATAGATTGCAGGACCAAAGATTGTAGACTTGATTGTAGATCCATAGTTGCGGGACCAAGGCATTGTTTGGGGCAATTTGAGAAGGGTTTGATCATCATTGATTTTGGAAGCCTTTCGTTTGGTTGGAAGTGATCTTGTTGAGGGCTGACTTGGTGCTTGGAAGGGTTTTTGACTTTAGTCTTTGGGTCTTGGAGGCCTCATTTTGGATCTAATTGTATAAGAAGTGGATTGTTCGGGTTTTCCCCAAGTTGTGGGGTTTTGCCCTGGCATGGAGCCTATATCTTATGTCTATTGTCTCTTGTGATATTCATGTTTATATTGGTAATTGTTTGATGAAGAAAAGGAACACAAAGAAATTAATAAGAAGCCAACAAAGTTCACAAATAATAATCAACCTAAGGGAAATCAACATATTACATTGCCTTTGATTTTCCAACATCTTCAAGCCCTTTTTGTTTGTATTCTTTGACTCCATAACTCTTAGATTAGCATTGGTCTTAGCAACCCACCATCCACTTAAAATCTAATGTTTATCATTTCTATTCTAGCATTATCCACATTGTGTTGGAGGAGAGTTGGCCTAATGAGAGAGAGAGCTAATGTGGTGATAGTTGGCAACCCCTCTATGCAATTGCCCCCCAGGGTTGCACTTGTAATGTATGGCATTACCATTGAAAGTGCGGATTCAAGAGGTAATAGAAAACAAAGAAAAAATATGAGGAAGAGACACTAGACAAGGAAAGGAGTGATGGTGGCAAGATCAGGCAAAGCATCCATACAACCATCGTTCTCTATGATGTACTGACTAAGACCTTTATTTGGGAAGGCAATGTAATAGAGTTGGTGATGATTGATTACCATTAGAACCATAACACCTCAAGTTGGGCCCTCACTTGAAAGAATAACCTAATAACAATTACTCGTCATGAAGAAAAGGAGATAAATGTGGTGCACTAGATGGAGATTAGAAAGGTACCCCAAATTTGTTATCGAGGCCCTTGGGATAAGAAAGAAATGACTTACAAAGAGGGTCATGAAATGAATTTGATTATTCTCAAGTTCTTGGTCTACAAATAGAAAATAAGAGAATATAACATTTTTTTGTTTGTGACTAGGCTAAGCCTAGGCTAGGGCTAGCCCATTTATTGGATGGAAGAAGACCAATCCATCCACAATGGGATGCTTATCACCAAGATTGTGTGAGGCTCGATCGAGCTTGGAAACCCCTTGGGAAGTTTGATTCCCCCAAAGTGGCTTCCATCCTCAACGCCTCCCCATGAGGTTTGAACCTGTGACCTGGCGTGAAATAAACCCTACTCAAACCAAGTAGTCTACATGTGACAACCCCAAATTATTTTTTTTCACCATATAAGATTGTAAAATTTGAAAGATAAAAATATAGGCATAAGGGCTGTGGCAAGGGACACTGATTCCAGTGCTGGGGGAGGTGCTAGGGTGTTAAATTTAGATAACAATGGTATGTTCTATGCTTAGCACAATTACTTCAATGTACTTTTAAGCAACCCAATGACAATTTCCAAATTAGTTTCCAATAGCAATCACATTAACCATAAATCACATTGACAGTAACTGTAGATAGAACATAAAATAAAAATGCAGAAGACAAGCCAAGACAAGAGGACACCAGATTTGGCAGATGCCAGGGAAAAACCCCAATGTGGGGAAACCCTTTGATCAATTCTTCTTATTATTATATCAAATGTTCAGCAGAGAGAGAGTACAAAAGTCAAAATTGACTTGCCAAATCAAAGTCAAAACAACCCTGTCAAATTTGCAGTCAACTGCAGTCAAACTCAACCCTAACCAGAAAGTCAAAGATGGTCAACGCAACAGTCAAACAATCCACTTGGAGCTCGGTCAAACCCAGTCAAATTCAGCCTTCCTTGCTGGTCAAAGTCAGCCCAAAACAGTCCTTCAAAGTCCAGTCAAATTTAGTCAAAGGAGAGAGAAACTATGTTGTAATTTTCTATGGTCAAAGGTGCAACCAACCCTAAAGTCAACGCTAGTCAAAGTACCCATATTTTCTTGATTTTCGTGCTCAGCGATGTGGCCTAGAGTAACAAAAATAATCCTCCAAAAATCGCAATCAAAATTGGTCAAAGAGTCCTTGGTCAATGTTGGTCAAACTTGGTCAACTCCTGAAATTTTCGGCCCTGCAATTCTGTCCAGAAATTCGACCTCCTTGTGCTACACATGTGTGAGAGAGAGAATGCCCAATAGCTGTACAAACCAATGAAAGGAGGAGAGAGAAGAATGTGTGAGTGATGATGCTAAATGAGGTGAGAGGTCACTTGTATTTATACAAGTTGTTGAGTGTGAAGAGACATGTCCATGGGGCTTCATGAGCGTACATAATGATGCGGCTGACATGGACAATTGCACATATGTGGGCATAAATTCAAAAACACACTTCTGCTTGTCCAAATTAGATGATCTTTATATCAATTTTGGTCCTCTCGAAAAGAGGAATTTAATGCAATCATCATTTCCATCAAATGAGCTGTACCAAGGTGGAATTTGGCCCTAGTTGCCAATTTAACACCCCCCCTCAATTAGGGAGAATTCCACCTGCCAATCCATCCATCGTTATCGATCATCATGCCATCCTATCGTCATGAACCATCTTTGTATCTTATCTCATCTCTGCTCTGCTAAACACTGCTATGAATAATGAAGAAGAATCGATCGAGAGTGAGTCACAAGACCTTACCACTCTCCACTGACAAAAGTTGGTCCAAAGGTAGAACCTCAATCAGACTTGATTCCAAATTAAGTTGTTGAACACCATGCATCCTAGTCATAGGGAGTACGACAGTACACGATGCATCCATCAATAGTGCTATGGTTCGTAACCACTTTTCCCAACTCATTGGCCAGATGAGAGGTACTTCCCATGAGTCCTAGACTACATGGGTAGGATGTATGTTGGGGCATTACCAGGAGAAGGTGAACCACTCATCCTGCTCATATGCCATAGGAGAAGGTGAACCACTCACCCTGCTCATATGCCATAGGAGAAGGTGAACCACTCACCCTACACACGTGTCATCAATCGTAGGGGAAGGTGAACCACTCACCCTACACACATGTTAACCATCATGGGGTGTCACAAGGGAAGGTGTGCCACTCACCCTGTACACAACGCACCAATAGGGGAAGGTGAACTACTCACCCTATGGTCACTCATAGCTCCAATATGTACCCCAAGCCCCCAGGAGCTCCTAGAGCTCTGTGTCCAACTCATACGAGACCCTCATAGGAGGGTCGTTCCACGACTCCAAGTCTTTCTCGGAAGGTTAAGAATTTGACCTTCCCTAAAGGCTTTGTGAGAATGTCTGTGACCTGCTCATCTGTTCTAATGTGTTGGAGCCTTATTTCTCCCAGTTGTACCATATCCCGGATAAAGTGGTACCTGATATCAATGTGCTTGGAGCTTTGTGGAACATGGGATTCTCTGAAAGGCGAATCCCTCTTTGGTTGTTGCAGAAGATCACAGTGGTATCCAACACATGCTCAAATAGCTCATTGAAGAGCTTCCTCAACTAAACAACTTCACAACAGGGCATACTAGTTGCAATGTATTTGGCCTTGGTGGTGCTTAGAGCAACCGATTTCTACTTCCTGCTCGTCCATGAAATTGAAGCAGACCCAAATGAGAAGCAACATCCTGATGTGCTCTTTCGATCCACTACCCTGCTAGCCCAGTCAACATCAATTTATCCATGTAGCCTCAAATTCCTGACAGTGTATCTCAGTCCATAGTTGATTGTGCCATAGAGATATCTCAAAATGTTCTTAGCAGCAATCCAATGTGTGTGATGAGGCTCAACCATAAATTGGCTCAATGTATTCACAACGAAGTATATGTCTGGACGAGAGTTTACCAAGAACATCAGGGCCCCCACAAGTTGTCTATATTCAGAAGGGTTTGCCAATGCGGGCCCAGCAGCACTACCACATAGCTTCTTGAAGTTGAGTTCCATTGGAGTAGACACAAACTTGCAATCCACCATCCCACATCTCTCGAGCAACTTCACAATGTATTTTCCTTGAGAAAGGAAAATCTCACCTGGCTTTTGCCAGACCTCTAGGCCTAGGAAGTAGTGCATCAGTCCTAGGTCCTTCATCTCGAACTCGGAAGCCAACTCCCTCTTGCATTGATAAATGAGAGGGTCTGCACTTGTCAGAAAGAGATCATCTACATAAAGGACCAAGATGAGAGGCATGTCCTTTTGAACCTTGAAGTATAGGTTAGGATCAACATTGCTCCTCGTAAATCCCAACTTCATAAGATAATTGTCAATCCTCTCATACCATGCCCTAGGGGCTTGCTTCAACCTGCATACATGTGTCCTTCGATATTGTACTTCGAACCCCTGAGGTTGTTCCAGGTAGACTTCCTCCTTAAGCGAGCCATGCAAGAAAGCAGTCTTAACGTCCATTTAATGTAGGCTCCATCCTTGAGTGGTAGCAAGAGAAAAAATAGATCAGATAGTGGTATATCAGGCAACTGGTGTAAATATCTCATCATAGTCGACTCCTTCCTTTTGAGAGAAGCCTCGAGCAACGAACCTGGCTTTGCATTTCTCAACACTCCCATCTGTTCCATGTTTGATTTTGTATAGCCATTTTGAGGTGACTACGAACATTTCCTTCGATCTAGGCACCACATCCCATATATCATTTTTCATGATAGATTCATATTCCTCATTCATCGCATCCTTCCAGACTTGGTGCTTTACGACTTCTTCGAACGTACATGGCTCAATTTGAACAATAGTGCTCATAACAACTATGTACCCTTGATACCTATTCGACTTTTTACTTTCACGGAATGTCCCTCTTGGAGCAATATGTCTTTTAGCATCTTCGAGAGTATTTTTGAGCCACAAAGGTCTTTTCCTTGAGGTAGAGGGATGTTAATTTTAGGATAAGATAACATCATCTTTTTATTAGGTCAATTTCTTCAATGTTCTACAAAAACCCATTTTCATTTCCAATCCTTTTCTTTAGCAATCCCATAAACCATTTCACATTGATAGAACTAAAGAAAGAAAATAACATGTCCAGAGGACAAGCCAAGATAAGAGAACACGTAAATGAGCTCAAGCCAGGGAAAAACCCCAAGATGGGGAAAACCCTTATCAATTCTTCTTATTATTATAATCCAATGTTCAATAAAGAAAGAGAGAGAGTAAAATCAAAGTCAGAAATGACTTGCCAAAGTGATGACTTGTACTATTATCCAAATGTCAAGGAAACTGCCCAAGAAAGAATGCTATCTGCCTTCAAATAGCAGAGGACAAATTCTACCCTAACTAGAGATTAGTAGAAGATAAAGTGGCTGCATAATATCCTCCTAAAGGAGCTCGGTTTTGGATCAAGTAATACAACCTTCTTTTTTGAATAGAATAAGCCCAAAACAATCCAAGAAAGATCAGTTAAATTAGGTTGATGAGATGAGGGATCCAGCAGTTAAATGTTTGCGGTTAGGGCTTGTAAATATAGAGCCCAGGTTAGCCCAGATCAGATCTCAATAACAACGGCCCTTCTTCCTTTGCAAAATTCTTCAATATGCGGCAATCAAACCTCCTTCTAGGCCTAAAAACAACCTTATGACTTTCTTTGATTAACTCTTCAGAATAGCGGCTTCCTGCTAAATAATATCACCCATCAAACATGAATAATGAGGCTTGCGACCTAGCTAGATTTGCCTCCTAGGGTTGCGGCCCACTAGAAGAAGAGGGATTACATATAAAGCAACCCCAACATATCTTCTTAACTGACCTGAACCCTGCGGCTTCCTTCCTGTAGCATCTCGGCGCTGCAAGAGACCATTAGACAAACCCAAAACAGATCGAAACTCCACATCGTGCCTTCTTTGCTACTCGGTTGCCTCAGGGATGCATATAACTAACCCAAAAACATGCTATTCGTCCTTCTGCCTGATCTCCTAAGGCAACATCCAATTTCAGAGAGAAGAATATGAGATGTGAATGTGTGCAATGAGGTGTTGATTTGGGGTAGCATCAGATGTGCTCTAGGCCTCAAATTTTGCAGGGAGTCTTGGGCACATGCATTCCAAAGAACCTAGAAAGCGTTTTGGGAAATTCCATCCATAAGTGATTTTATTAAAATAATTAATATTTTTAATGGGTTCATAAGTCTAAACTTAGGAAATTGAAATATTAATGGGTATTAGTCTAATCAGGGATGAAACTTCTAGAAAAAGACATGGATCAAGCCAAAACGATTTGAGCCTTTGATTATGATTTAATTTAGGCCGTTAGTTGTCCAACAGGAAGATATAAGAAGGGGCTTGAGGGTCATTTGAAAAACACACAAAGAGGTTTAGGAACTCAATTTTTCTGAAGTGAGAATTTCTCAGGAGGAAAATCAATTGAGGAGATTTCTTGCAGCAGAGGGGTAGTGAGAATCTGGAAGAAGGAATTTCTAGAGAGTACGAGGCAGAGGGAGAACAGAAAGACGTCCAGAGGAAGGCTGACGCTGGCCCACGCAGAGGCAGCACAGTCCTTGAGGGGAAGCCGAGTTTCCTGCTGAGGGAAGTCGAAATTCAGTTGCCGGAAGCCGTGGTGTGAGTTCGGGAGGCAGAAGGTCGATTTCTCAGCCAGCAGAGGATCTAGAGGAGAGGCAGTGTAATACCCAGGAGGGGTGACACAGAAACTGCCCAGAGTGACGCAGTTATGCGCAGAGGCCATGCAGAGGGTGACGCAGAGCTTCTAGAGCAGCAGGATCAGTCACTGATTTTCCAGTGACAGGGTGAGATCATTTCACCAGTCTTTTGTTCTGTATTCTCTCTGTATCGGATTGCTAGTTGAGAATCTAGAATTGTACTCATATTTTCTCCTGCATAATAATAAAACCCTTAGAGTTGCTGCACCGTTTTCTTGCATTGGGTTTTTCTAGGGACTTTTGTCCAAAAATAACTGTGTCCTATGTGTTTCTATTTTCCTTGCTCAGTTTCTATGTTTCAGAATCATATTTAATTGGTGTAGGCTGCTTTAGTAATTTACTTCAATGTTTCATGAAGAAATCTAAAATAAGCTTGTAATGTAATTTACAATCTAAGCAAAGTACATTCAGCTGGTTGCAGTAGGATTCCTGAGATTGTTAGATCTAGGAATTTTCACATGGTATCAGAGTTGTTGATGTGAAACAGGGAAGAGCAGATCTAGCTCTGAAGCAAGGGCCAACTTGTTGCAACAAGCAGCAATTTGAATCCCCTGAGGGATTGCGCAGTTCTAGCCAGGAGAGTTGTATTTTCGTGGGTGTCTCTCTTTGAGTGAGCTGACAGAGAGGTAAGTCTGCTAGATCGAGAATTTTCCGAGGCAAAGGGAGCTACACAGAGCCACATAGAGCTAGAGGGACGCAATTTTCTGCAAGCTGAGTGCTAGGCAGAAAAGTTGTCAGAAGGGAGAAGCAGATCGTATAGTGAGGGAATACTTCCTTAATGATTTCTTGCGGAGGAAATTAGTGTTTCTCATTTGTTGAGCAACAGAGGAGCAACAGACTTACCAACTCCATCAGGGAGTGCGTAAGCTAGCCTAGGAGCTACGCAGTAGGGAGAAAGAGGGAACTGTTCGACAAATTTAAGAGGAAATGGCAACCAATGACTTGAGGGATCAGGATAGGTTGGACGGGGCTTCCAACTATGCCATCTGGAAGGCTAGAATGTCTTTCCTTCTAGATGAACATGCCCTCAAGACGTATTTTGAAAATGTGGTAGCTGTCCCTCCAGAGGCAGATCCGCTGAAGAAGTACAGATCTGAAATGTCAAAGGCCAAGAGGATGATCCTGGATGGAGTCAAGGATCATATGGTGTGCCGCGTTGCGAGCAAAGGAACAACTAAGGAGATGTGGGATGCCTTGGTCACATTGTATTAGGGATCTTCCGAGCAGCAGACGATGTACTTAGAACATAAGTTGAGGTCTGCGTAGATGTAGAAGGGAGAACGTGTGGATCCATTCCTCACGAAGCTAAAGGAGACCCATGATGAGTTGTCAGCTGCGAGTCATACACCTTAGGATTCGGAGTTAGTGAGACTGGCTCTAAATTCCATCTCGGATGACTGGCAAGTCTTTGTCCAGAGTATCCTGGGTAGAGCAACATTGCCAAATTGGGACGAGATTTGGGCAACTCTGAAACAAGAAGAGCTAAGGAGAGACCTGCTCAAGGTCAAACTTGACGGGAGCAACAACAGTGGGTTGAAGCCCAAAGTAGAGGAGGAGGATAAGACAACTCTTTCATCGAAGGAACAAGAGGGCCAACAGAGACGTAAGAAGGATGTCTCCGAGGTGAAGTGCTTCAGATGTGGCGAGATGGGCCATTATGCATCCCAGTGTCCTTTGAAGAAAAAGGACAAGGATGAGAAGCATGATCCTAAGGTTGTGGCCACAAAGATCGAATAGGAGGAGGAGTTCACGATGACATCCAAGATACCTCTAGGAGGGAGGTGGGCTGATATAGAACTCTAGTTTGATAAAGCTACAGATGGGCAGGATCCTTGAGGAGCCCACCTCTTGGATCATCACCTTGCTACGGGAGCCCATGATCATTAGTAGTGGGATGGTGGAGTTTTAGTTGGTGCCATGGATTGTTGATTCGACAGATGCAGTGGTTAGTAGTGCCAGAATGCGAGCAGCGTAGAGCAGAGAGGCAACAATGCGAGTAGACACAGTGCAGAGCTTCAGTAGCGTAATGGCTTCAAAAGGGAGCGTGGGACTAGCAGCAGTTAGGATTTCAGCATCGAGGTGTATCCACTGGATACTTGTCTAGTTTTGGGTGTTTTCAGTTGCTTTTCTCAGCAATTGAGTTGCAGTGTTAGTAGTGGCAGTGCTAGTAGCATAGCAGATGCATCATTTGAGAGGGAGCTGCAGTACAAATGTAGCATTTGCAGTCTCAAAGGTAGCAGTATAGTAGCAACAATAGCAAAATAGTTGGTGGACAACATGTGAGACATCAACAACGCAGAGAATGATGCTTCAGAGTTAGAGCAGTATGCAGTACCAGTGTATTGTTAGAGCACATTCCTCGCTAAGAGGGATTGTTGATTTGGGGTAGCATCGGATGTGCTCTAGGCCTTAAATTTTGCAAGGAGGCTTGGGCACATACATTGCAAACAACCCAGAAAGCGTTTTGGGAATTCCACCCAGAAGTGATTATATTAAAATAATTAATATTTTTAGTGGGGTTCCTAAGTCTAAACTTAGGGAATTAAAATATTAATGGTATTAATCTAATTAGGGGTGAAACTTCTAGAAAAAGACATATATCAAGCCAAAACGACATGAGCCTTTGATTATGATTTAATCTAGGGCATTGGTTGTCCAACAGGAAGATATAAGAAGGGGCTTGAGGGTCATTTGGAAAACACACAGAGAGATTTAGGAAATCGATTTTTTCTGAAGTGAGAAGTTCTCAAGGGGAAAATCGATTGAGGAGATTTCTTGTAGCAGAGGGCAGTGAGAATCCGGAAGAAGGAATTTCCGGAGAGTACGAGGCAGAGGGAGAACAGAAAGATGTCCAGAGGAAGGCCGACACTGGTCTGGTCCACGCAGTGCTGACGTAGAGGTGACACAGTCCTTGAGGGAAGTCGAGTTTCCTGTTGAGGGAAGTTGAAATTCAGTTCAGAAGCTAGGGTGTGAGTCGAGAGGTAGAAGGTCGATTTCTCATCCAGCAGAGGATCCAGAGGAGAGGTAGCATAATACCTAGGAAGGGTGACACAGAAACTACCCAGAGTGACGCAGTTCTGCGCTGAGGGTGACGCAGAAACTACCCAGAGTGACACAGTTCTGCGTAGAGGGTGACGCAGAGCCTCCAGAGCAGTAGGATCAGTCACTGATTCTCCAGTGACAGGGTGAGATCATTTCACCAGTCTTTTGTTCAGTATTCTCTTTGTATTGGATTTATAGTTGAGTATCCTAGAATTGTACTCAGATTTTCTCCTACATCGTAATAAAACCCTCAGAGTTGCTACATCGGTTTTCCCGCATTTGGTTTTTCCAGACTTTTGTCCAAAAATAATTGTGTCCTATGTGTTTCTATTTTGCTTGCTCAGTTTCTATATTTCAGAATCATATTTAATTGGTGTATGCTACTTCAATAATTTACTTCAATGTTTCATGAAAAAATCTGAAATAAGCTTGTAATGCAATTTAATCTAGGTGAAGTAGATTCAGCTGGTTGTAGTTGGAGTCTTGAGATTGTTAGATCTAGGAATTTTCACATGAGGAAGGAGGACACTTCCTTTTATAGGAGTGGAGGAGGGTTTAACTTGGTTAGATTAACCCCAGGCCAACCTTGATGAGTTACACATGAGCGAGCTTCCTTCAAAAATATCTTTTCCCTTATCCAATTTTAGTGATCTTTAGGTCGATTTTGGTCCTCTCGAAAAGAGGAAATCATTGCCACAACTATCTTCTTCAAAAGAGCGGCCCAAAGAGGAATTTGGCCCTAGTTGCCAATTTTAACAAGGGATCACCAGGAGGTGGATCAATGGGATCCATCGGCCTTCAACATCGCGCATAGGCTCATTTGTCTAAGGTTCATCCTATTTTTCTACAGCATCATCATTATCCTTCCTTGGAATGGAGAGATCTTTGGCTTTCCCAAGGGCAGTGTCTTCATCGAAGGTGACATCGTGGCTTATTTCCACATCTCTTTGACTAGGCACATAGATTCTATATGCCTTTGAATTTTCACTGTAGCCCACAAATGTACCTTTCTTCCCAAATACCTCCAACTTGTTTCTTTTCTCTTTAGGCACTTGAAAATACACGGGACAACCAAATATTCTAAAATGAGAAACAACAATTTTCTTACCAACGAAAACTTCTTCGGGTGTCTTGAAATATAGTGCTTGATGCGAGCTCCTATTTTGAACATACATGGCATTGTTGGCAACTTCTCCCCATAAGAACTTTGGTAGACCTCGATCATGGAGCATGGCACGGGTGGCTTCCATAATTGTTCTATTCATCCTTTCAGCAACTCCATTTTTCTCAGGAGTGTATGGAACGATTGTCTCCCTCTTAATGCCAACCTCTTTGGAAATGTCATTGGATTAATTTGATTCATATTCGGTTCCATTGTCAGTCCTCAATATTTTCATCTTCTTTCCTGTTTGATTTTCCACCAAGGCTTTGAAAGAACGAAACCATTTGAACGCTTCATCCTTCTTCTTCAAGAAATAGATCCATGTTTTGCGAGAGAAGTCATCCACAAAAATTGCATGGTATAGTATCCTCCCAATGATGTTACGGGCAACATACCACATAGTACGGAATGGACCAATTGAAGAATATCGTTAGTTTGGCTTTCGCTTGAAGGAATGGTTCCCTTGTAAGTTTCCCAGTGGCACAACCCTGACAAACTCTTTCATGATTCATGTTGAAATTCGGCATACTTGTGACCATCATCCTTACCCCAGGTAAGGCTTTGTAATGTAAGTGGGTGAACCTTCAGTGCCATAGCTCAGATTGAAGTGAAGCATCGCATGGCAAGGCTCCCAAAGGACTTCCTCCAACTTGATAGAGACCATAAACCCTAAATCCAAGTGTCAATGCATCTTTAGGGTTTCTTCGCCAAATAAGTACCTTTCCATCAATGAATGCTACCTTGAAGCCTTTATCTTCCATCACAAAAATAAACACTAGGTTTTTCTTCAAATTAGGTACATACAATACTTCTTGTAGATGAATGGTTTGACCTTGATTCAAGTGAAGAGTGACAATACCTATCCCTTTCAGGGTGTAGGTGGTATTGTCTCCAAGTATGATCTCCAAATTGGTTTTCTTTTCAATCAAATTTGAGAGGGCCTCTTTGTACCCATTGAATGTTGATTTGGGTAGCATCGGATGTGCTCTAAGCCTCAAATTTTGCAGGGAGGCTTGGGCATAGGTATTCCAAAGAACCCAGAAAGCGTTTTGGGAAATTCCACCCAGAAGTGATTTTATTAAAATAATTAATATTTTTAATGGGGTTCTAAGTCTAAACTTCGGAAAATTAAAATATTAATGGGTGTTAATCTAATTAGAGGTGAAAATTCTAGAAAAAGCCATGGATCAAGTCAAAATGATTTGAGCCTTTGATTATGTTTTAATCACCACTTCATGGCCAAGATCATTGGTGGGCCTGAAGGTGCGACCTGCCCCAGCCCAATTGGGGATGGAGTGTCTCTTTAATAACTGGTCTTAAATTTTTCCATTACCCTAAATGGATATGTTGTCACTTGACTCTTTCTTCCCTATAGGGTCACACATTTGCCTAGGGACTTTTTTAGGCCATTGGTTGTCCAACAAGAAGATATAAGAAGGGGCTTGAGGGTCATTTGGAAAACACACAGAGAGATTTAGAAAATCGATTTTCTGAAGTGAGAAGTTCTCAAGAGGAAACTCAATTGAGGAGATCTTGCAGTAGAGGGGCAGTGAGAATCCGGGAGAAGGAATTTTCAGAGAGTATCAGGCAGAGAGAGAACAGAAAGATGTCCAGAGGAAGGCTGACGCTGGTCTACGCAGTGCTGATGCAGAGGCAACACAGTCAGTGGGGGAATTCGAGTTCCTGCTGAGGGAAGTCGAAGTTCAGTTGCTGGAAGCGAGGGTGCGTCTGGGAGGCAAAAAAGTCGATTTTTCAGCCAACAGAGGATCTAGAGGAGAGGCAATGTAATACCTAGGATGGGTGACGCAAAAGCTGCCATGGTGACATAGTTCTGCGTAGAGGCCACGCAGAGGGTAACGTAGAGCCTCTAGAGATGAAGGATTAGTCACTGATTCTCCAGTGACAGGGTGAGATCATTTCACCAATCTTTTGTTCAGTATTCTCTCTGTAACAGATCGCTAGTTGAGCATCCTAGAATTGTACTTAGAATTTTCTCCTGCATAATAATAAATCCTCAAAGTTGTTGCACTGGTTTTCCCACATTGGGTTTTTTTGGGGACTATTTGTCCAAAAATAAATGTCTTATGTGTTGTATTTTTCTTTCTTGCTCAATATTTTGCTTCCGCATATAAGTAAATTAAGTGAAGGCTGTAGATATATTTACTTCGAAATTTACCATAGAAGACAATAAATAACTTGTATGATTTAATCCAGTAGGAGAAGTAACACCAGTTTGCTGCAGTAGGGATTCCGATTTAGGATTTTTCACATGGTATTGGAGCTAGTGCATGTGAGACAAGAAGAGAAGAACCAAAAATGCCAGCGCTGAGCAGAAGGGGAAATCGAAAAGCTGCAGGAGGCAACGAGTCAAAACCCAGAGGGTTTCCGCACTAGCAAAGGATCGAAAATTCGAGGTAGTCTCTCTCTCCAAGTGAGTTGATGGAGAAAAAGCTTCCAGTTCGAATTTTGTCGTGGCAGAGGAGCAACGCAGAGCCTCAGCGTGAAGAGCAGTTGGTGGATGCAGATTTCTAGTAGGCAGCTTTTCTAGACAAAAAAGACGTCAGAAGAAAGAAGCAGTGGAGCATAGTGGCAAGCAAAAAGGGCAGGTTGTATGATGATGATTGGCTTACAAGATTGGGCAGGCCAACCAATGATAACAAGGCTAACAACCTAAAAGAAAATCTGAAGCTAAACTATAATTTGGCTTCATATGATTGGTGGAAAAATTTATGGGCCAGCAAGGCAAAAACCAACCAAAAAGGATGACAAAAAGACAAATAAAAAAAGGGAGACGGGTTGAGGAGAGCCCAGGGAAGAGAAAACATAAAGAAGGGGAGGGAGTTTCCATTCAGAAAGAAGGAAATCTAGCTACTAGAACTCTGGAATTTGGCCGCTTGGTCTTTGCCTTTGAGTAGTCCTCGCAAGCTGG